>OU696696.1:66064054-67264054 GCA_916050605.2 Platycheirus albimanus
CCGTTATTTTTTAATAATTTTTTTTTTCAAATTTAAGTCATGTTTTTAGAAAATTGCCCCTCCCGGCTAAACGGAGGTGAATAGACCCCCTCCCATACGATTTTTTCTTCTCAACCCAACCTACACGCTCTAGCTTATTGGCACAACACTCGTGAATCACCCTGTATATGCTTTCGCCTCCCGCAGCCAGCTGCTGTTCCAGTTTCAGAAACAAAATGCTTCTTTGGCATACAGGAACAAATTCAATAACATTAATTTTGTGTGGCCGATTTCCAATAACCGCTTACGCAATAAAAAAAAGGCGTGTGCCACGCCCAAAGTTGAGACTTTCTATTGACAGGAAATTACTATCAGTGAATGCAAGCTCAGAGACATCCAATTTTGAGCATGCAGATCGATTTGAACAAAATAAGACAGAACTTAAATTTTTAAAAATTAGATTTTGAATGGAAATAGCGATTATGCGATTATGGGTGTATTTAACAGTTCTTGAACCACACTCTGCTGCATAACCAAGGAGTACACACCGAAGTGTTCATTTTCTTACTGCCTCCTATAGTTAAAAAACCTTACAAAAGTTATGCATATTACGACTTTTGACGGAAATGCCCTTAAAAGTGGGCGTGTCCTTAAAATTTAAAATACTAACTGTGATTTTATCATTGGTCGATTTTAAGGCATCTGTGTAAAACTACAGCTTAATTGAGTAGTTTTTTAACGATAAAAATCACGCCCTTAAAAGTGGGCGTATTGAAAAAATGTACTCAAAACAAATTTAGATATATATTTTTCATATAATGAACGGAAAAAAGGTTAAAATAAAATATTGGTACCTTAAACTTTTTAATTTACGTTTTTTGTTCTTTTATGAAAAGTGGGCGTAAGCCACGCCCAAAATTCAAACATTTCTTTTCATACACAAGCTTCTTAGTTTGGACTAAGAGACATTCAAATTTGGGCTTGTGGATTCAATATAAGTACCGTTTATTTACAAAAACAAATTTTTATTAGCTTCTAATGGAAAGTCGGTGGCAGCTACGCCCAAAATAATTTTTTTTGATTTCATACACAAGAAGTTTATGTACAAAAATAATAATAATTTTATAAAATAACATTTGATGGTTTTGTACGAAAAGTGGGCGTCAGACACACCAAAACTGAAATATTGTTATTTAATTGGAAGAAGATTCACGAAAAGCTTGCGTGTGCTTAAGTTTAGAATTGTGTTTTGATCGTAACTGTATACAAAGAACATAATTTAATTTGGCCAAATTGAGGTTGTTTAACAAAATTGGGAATTGTTGGCGTGTTTGTGGGCGAATTTTACCGGTTCAAGAACTTAGCCTTACTCTTGAACCAAAGATTATATATATTTCAAGTTTTAGCTTTTCTAGCTAACACAGGCCCACCTAGGTCCAAGTCCTATGTGCTCCAACCTGCAAACGATATGGCGCAGAGGACGAAAACCACCTTTCTGCACATTTAATTTTAAAAACAATAAGTGATAAAAGTTGCGAGAGCCATTATTTAGTTAATAAATACCTTAAGGTTAGTGGTGAGGAAATGATTCTCTTTTCTTCGTTCAATAAATTTTAATAAACCGGCAAAAGTTAAGTGGTCCCCTGTGTCCCGTCATCCCCTACCTCTAAAACAAAGATTTCCAGATAAGTTTAAAAATGTATATTTTAAATTAAATTTTATTTCTCAAAAAAGTAGTAATTAAGAGTGTTTTAAAAAAAATTCTCTATAATACAAATACATAGCTAGAGCCAAAGGAGACAAGGCCTGATGACTAACACGCAGGAGCCATTCAAAGACAGGAATAGAAGCGGCATACAATTTACACCTATTCTCAACGGCTTAGGAGAGATGCTGTTTTCTCAACTCTTGGATGATTTTTCACTGCTTTGAAAAAGAACTTAGGTGGATCCAATGATTGTTCCTAGAATCTTCGAAAAGCAGCCGACGGACTAACTACCACACCACGAAGCAATACCATAGCTATTATCTAGATTCTAGAACAATAGGTTAGTGGGATCATGTCGTGCATTTTCTATCTGTAGAGCCACCTGTTATGATGGCTGTTAATTGGCTTACACAAGTATGCCGAACAAAAACAGTGTTTTATGATTCTTAGCGACTTAATTTTTTTGAAACCTTAAACAAAAACCATAATTTATTATCACTTAAGACCGATTTTATTTGAGATGTCCAAATAGCAAATTCGTTTTTCAAACGTTCGGAGATAACTGCGAGTTCCATTACACAACATAATGATATTTCTTTTTGCAAATATTAGATCTAGACTTAGACTACAGTCAAAAACCGGTCAACAATCATTACTGACAGTGAACAAAACAATGATTTTTTACGTAAGTTTGAATATAGAAACAGAAAAAACCTTCCTATATTGAGAACCTATGATATACGAATTTCATAAACGATAAAATAATTTTAAGCAAATATAAAAAAAAAAAAACTCAGAAATAAAATAAATTATTTTATTTTTATTTTAAACACTTTGGCAAAATATTTTTGGCCACTGCGAGATTCGTCTGGGCCATGATAAATTGCTGGCTAAGCGCGTTTTCATGTTCACAATCCAACTGGGGAGATTGATTGCAACTTGTATCTGCGAATGTGTCAGGGAAGTTTCTTTCATACCTGAGTTGTCACAGTGACATGCTGCTGCTGCTGCTGCCATCGCATCGTGTGTCGCCCTTACCTTCGTCTCGTTATCAGTTTTGCCCATGAGCAGCGAAGCTAACGTGATGCGCAGTGGCTGGAAAGACATTTTGCCAGTTAAATTGCAAATCGCTGGAGCCCACACCTTTTTGCTCCTGGGTCCTGTCCTGATCCTGAGACGGTGACACTTTTTTGTTCCTCCAACAATGTCACCATCACCATTGTCGTCTTTGAACTTAGAGTCCGTGCGTCCATCGGTTACAAAAGATTTCAACGAGTGACACTTTTTGGTGGGTTGCGTTTTGCGTTGGACGCGAGAATGTCCAATGTTTAATAGTTTTTCATTTTCAGCTTTCTGGGAATCAAGAGAGATGACGAATGCTCATGTCTCATATGTTATTTGCATTGAGTGGGCTCAGTGAAGTCTTGATGTTTAACATGTATTCAGAAGCCAACAGGTGCCATAGCTGCGCCATGATCAATCATCGGAAATCGATTTTTAATTAAGAACTCTTGTTGGTCGCGATGACTGCACATGAATGGGTTAGCGTTCAGGTACGATGTTGGTCTTTTATTCTGGGTGCTTAAATTTGTCCTAATTAGTTTGACAGAGAACGATGACTTTGTTCGAAATATTTTTCCAATTTAAAGATACAGAAAGTTTTTCGGATAGAATGGCTCGCTCATATAGTTTTTTTTGTTTCGGATGAAACACTTTTTTCGAGAATTTCGTCTGGGTATTTAAAATGGCATGTTCGGAGGTTTTTATTTCTGGAATGATTGATATAGTGAACCCTGTTTTCTGAGTTTGACATTGAAAATAAAAAAGGAAAAAACAGGGAAACAAAAATATCAATACTGGAAAATAATTTTTGATAATACATGATTGACTGGTAGAAACATCTATCCTTTATAGAACATAAAAAAAAAACAACGTTGAGTAGTACTTTCGGTGTCTTCGTTATACTTTAAATGCAATAAAATCACCAAAACTACATGTATTAGTTCAAAAAATCATGGACAGTATGGAGGTACCTACTAGTTAGTATAAGGTACCTAAAGTATAATTTTTGAACCATTTATTTTTACTTTTTTTTTCAAAAATAAACAAATAAAAAAAAATCAGTAACTTGAAAGGTACCAGTTCGAGTTAGGCTTAAATAAAATAAAATGTTGTTCAGAACCGTTTTCTTTGAAATTCGAACTATGTACCTACAGGGTTTTCCAATAAGAGGTGTTATTTTGATATTCGAAGAAAATGGCATTTTTTGAGATACATGATCGGATGTTTATTTCAATGTAAAGAGGAAAATAAGCCATTAATAATGGAAACAATATCAGCCAAATGGCCGCCTTACACAACAATATCCTTTTCATGAAATTTTTCATCACCAAATCGCAAAGTGGCTGCTGTATGCCCTCAATAGCTTCACGAATTCCATTTTTGAGGTCTTGAATCGACGCTGGGCTGTAGGCGTAAGATTTATCTTTCACGTGGCCTCAAAGGAAGAAGTCGCAAGTTGTTAAATCACAAGATCTTGGAGGCCAATTGTGATCACCTCTTCGAGAGATAACACGGCAGCTTTATCTTTCACGTGGCCTCAAAGGAAGAAGTCGCAAGTTGTTAAGTCACAAGATCTTAGAGGCCAATTGTGATCACCTCTTCGAGAGATAACACGGCACGGAAACTTTTCCCCTAAAAGATCAATGATTTCGTTGCTTGTGCGGCACGTAGCGCCGTTTTGTTGAAAGTAAACGTTGTCCATCAGATCAATACCATCCAATTCCGGTCATAAAAAATTAGTAATCATCTCTCGATAGCGCAATTCGTTCACCGTAGCTGTTGCCTCATTTTCGAAAAAGGAAGGTCCAATGACCGCTGGACCGCTGGACCGCTGGACCATGAACCGCACCAAACAGTTACTCGTTGAGAATGGAGAGGATTTTTAACAATAAATTCTGTGCTTTCCGAGCCCCAAATGCGACAATTTTGCTTGTTGACGTAGCCACCAAGGTGGACTTGGACATCATCAGTCAAGATGATTTTTCGATGAAATTCCAGATCATTTTCATGAATTTCAAGGACTCAACTAGCAAAAGACTTGACGTTGTTAATAATCGGCCGGCTTGAGTTCTTGTGTAAGCTGAACTTCATAAGCCTTAAGACGCAAGTCTTTATGCGTAATGACGTTTGTGGAATGCGAAATTCCAAGGAAAGACGACGAATGGACAAATCTCGGTTTTCTTCAAAACTTCGGGTTACAGCAGCAATATTTTCAGTTGTTCTTGAGCGACGTGCACGGGTTTTATTCTTTACATCGCTAACTTGTCCCAACAGCTCAAAATTTTCCACTTATTTCTGAATTGTGGTCCGACAAGGTGCTTCACGACGACCAAAAAAAGTTTAAGTTTTACAACCGCCTCTGCCAAATTTTCACCACAGACAAAATTTGTAGAAAATCCAAAAAATCAAAACGTAAAAAGCACACGGGAGAAGATATCGATGGATGTGTAGCTACATCGCTTTTCACTATTATCGTAACGTTATGTTTGATAAGAAGCTTAATTTTGTTTTGCACTGACCACGACATTAAATAAGTCGGTGGTGTTTCTACAGGGTGCGCCAGAGAAACTTACTTATTTGAAAGGTCAATAAAAAAAAAGTACTTCAGTTATTGTTTTAAATTTTTTTTTTATTTGAGAATACAATATCCCAATTTTTTTTTTATGCAGTCTTAAAAATGACATCAGATAAATGGCGACCCCCATTGCGCATACACTGATGAAGTCGATTTTTGATATTCGTATCCACTCTTCGCAGCATATCAATCGGTATGTTGGCAATGGCGTCGCGAATGTTGTTCTTGAGGTGTGCTATGGTCCGTGGTCGATCGACATAAACCAGGGATTTCAAATAACCCCATAAAAAGAAATCGCATGGAGTCAAATCTGGAGAGCGTGCCGGCCATTGGAGATCGCCTCTGAGAGAGATGAGGCGGTCGGGGAAATGTTGTCGCAACAAATTCATTCAGTCTCGTGCTGTGTGTGCTGTGGCTCCATCTTGCTGAAACCACACGTTCCTAACGTTCATTTCTTCGAGTCTTGGAAGAAAAAATTTCAAAGCGAGCGCGGAAGGCACGTTGCGTAGCAACAAGTGAGCGACCGTTAGAAAAGAAGCTCTCAACTGCGAAGGCCCGCTGCTCTCTAGACCAGAGCATGATGGCAACTGACTGGAGGGAGAAACAAACTTGGGAACTTCCCTCTCCAGATGCGCCCCCTCTTGCCCCTCTACCCGCCCAACTCACCGCGCGGGAATTTTTTCAAATAAGTAAGTTTCTCTGGCGCACCCTGCACCAACCTTAACGGAGCAACACGAGTTCTCCAATAGTCATTCCGCACAATCAAAGGGATACCAAGAAGTGAGATGGCTCTGTACTGTAAAGCTCGTTCTAATTCACGCTGTCATAGGCGACTTTGTTATCGATAAAGGGTGGCTAGCATCGATCTGGAAGTTCTGGGTCTTTTCTAAAATCTGACGAAGTGTCAAAATTTGGTCGACGGTTGACTTACCGGGCCTGAAAACACACTCATAGGTGCCAATCACTTCACGTACGAAAGGGTTCAGAGGTTCTCAAAGAATGGCTGACAAGATTTTATAGGCGACATTTAGGAGGGTAATACCTCTGTTAGTTGGCGCAGTTCAGAGTATCTCCTTTCTTGTGGATAGAGCACACTACAATGCTGAGGTTCCATCCGTCAGGCAAACTTTCATCTGACCAAATTGTACAGATGAGTTGGTATATGCTCTTCAATAAGTCATCTTTTGCTACTTTGAAGAGTTCAGCCAGAAGGCTATCCGCTCTAGCAGCCTTGCTAGAATTTAATTTATGTAGATATATGGTTCTCTAGAATTTTGCGGAAGTGTTCTTTCCAAATCTTCACAGAAAGCACATCTGCTACGACTTTCCCACCTTCTTCTCTACAGACTGCCGCTCGGACATTGTACCCCTTGGATGAATGATCTACGTATTTGTAGAACTATTGAAACATTTCATTGCTCCTGCCGAAACACAACTCAATAAATTCAACCGTTCACTTTTCTAGCTCTCTCTTTTTCTTCCTGAAAAGCCGATGTTCCTCCTTCCTCTTTTGCTGGTATGACGCACTGGTAGCGTTCTTAGTAGCTCCGCTTATGGCCTGCACCATCACCTGACAAGCTTCAATCTTGATCGTATGTGCCAGCATGGACTCATCATCAAACCAGTATGTTTCGTTTCGTTGTGATCGGGTTATGAAACCCAAAACATCATAATTTTTGCTAGCCAGTTTTCAATAATGCCTCTGGTCATCTGAGTTTGGCACAGGTGCCTTGCTTGTTGATAGGAAAGAAGAGACACGGTTGGCAAAGGTTCTGGCAGTCCCATGCAATTAAAAATTCGCGACATAAACTTTTCTCACCGGAGCTATGGTTGCACTCAAGCTATTACCAGTTAGTGGTCCGAGTCTATGTTGGTCCCTCGGTGCGGACATGGACATGTTAGATATTGGTGACATATCTGCTATCGACCGCAATATTGTTAATTTGGTTCACGGTATGTTTTGATCAGCAGACCGCCAAGTCTTCTTGTGAATATTGAGCTGAGGATATTAAGTGCTAGCTATGATGACACTTCACCCAGCAGCAAAGTCGATTGCCTTGAGTCCGCTATCGAAAGTGTTGTCATGCAGTCTGTACTTTCCGACTTCAAAGTTACCCTACTCTCCGATTTACGCGATGAGGCCACTTTGGCTGAGTCATCTTTCTCCGTGGTTGCAGATCAGCGTGATGTTAAGACTTCCTGCTTTAATATTTTTCTCATCACAAAAACCGCATCGAAATAACCACTGGTTTCTTGTCGGGAGCGGTACGATTGACCGCAAACTAAAATCTCGAATAAGAAAATTCGCCAGCGCGAATTAATGAATATTTTATTTCAATGCGAGCTTTTTAATTTCGAGATTTTAGTTAGCGTGATTTTTAAAACAAGATTTTTAATTGCGGTCAATCGTACCGAACCTCTTCTTGTCTTTTACCTCTTTTTGCAGAAGATATCACAGTTTTTTTTTACTTTGTGTGTGTACCTTATTATTAAGGCATATTGTGATATTATTAAGGGCTTCTACTAGCTCTTTAGCTGATGCATGTGACCTTGTGATGCTTTCTTATACTTAGGCTGAGGTAGGCTCGTCGAAGTCCAGGGTTGTTCCCAAAGAAAGCGAAAACTCAGGGTTGAAGAGTGTTGAACTCCGAAATAACAATGTTTTTTTTTATTTACCAAAATATTCCTAACAGGTTACTTCATATACGGACGTAACAATAAAACTAAGATAATAATTCGATGTGCAATCTGTAATATAGTATTAAACAATAATTTGGTCTGTAGAGTTGCCTCTACGACAATAAACGGTTTTAGGCCTGCAGAGATTCTTGAAAAGAAGAGCTATACGACAATAATCGATCCCTACTAAATTTGGTCTGTGATGGTGATGCTTACAAGCTTACAACTGCAGCAACCCCACGACAAGAAACGGATGGCCTAATGCCTTTACTACAAAAATAGTAAGGTTTCTGCTGGGGTTGGGTTCGATATCCCGCTTTTTATAATCCCGTTTCTTAAAATCCCGATCTTGAAATCCCGCTTTTTATAATCCCGCTTTTTATTATCCCGCTTTTTTAAAATCCCGCTTTTTAAAATCCCGTTCATTATAATCCCGTTTTTTACTATCCCGTTTCTTATTATCCCATACTTTTGCAATCAAAAGTAGTTGTTTTATTTTAAAAAACGCGCGATTTTTTAAAATAAAACAACTACTTTTGATTGCAAAAGCGGGATAATAAGAAAATTAAAATAAGTTAAGCAATGAGTGATTTTTTTATATGCATTTTATTTTAACAATGAATATGATACAATCTTCAATAAATTACAAGAAAAAAGTATAAAGTAATGCTATACGATATTATTCAAAAGGGAACAAAAAAAAAAACTTTAAACCATTAACACTTTTTTTTATTTTATTAGTTTTGTATATTATAAGCAATGCGATGCAAAAAACCTGTTTAACTCATATTTTTTTTTATTTCTCATTATTTTTTTTTTACTGCGCGTGACTTTATAACATAAGCTTATTTTATAAAAAAAAAACGGATTAGCGGGATTTGTCGGGATTTTAAAAAGCGGGATTATAATAGATTGGGATTTTGAGCAAGCGGGATTTTAGAAGACGGGATTTTAAAAAAGCAGTATTTTAGCAGACGGGATTTTAATACTTTTTTTTCGGGATTTTTTAAAAACGGGATTTTAAAAAGCGGGATTCCGATACGCTCCCTTTCTGCTGGTATTCCCCGCAGCGTACCTTTGAGATCTCTTATTCCCGGTATACTATTTAATTAGAATCGTATTCCAATGGCTAGGAGTTCGAGTCTGATTTTCCATACAAATTCTGCTTATACTTATGGAATATTTCAGTACTAATGAAGTGTGAATTATAACATTAAAGACTAAAAATACTTGTACTAAAATAATTCCTTCTGTTTGTTGGATGTTTCTCCTGGTTACTATCATATAAGTGTTCGGAGTTGGTTGGTAGTCCAAATCAGCGGGGCGGAGGGGTGGTCGATTTTGCTCCCATAGAGAACAATGGTTGTGTTGCGTCACTGGCTGGTCTCTGATATACACTTAACGTTGTGAAAAATCGTCGTGGTGATTGTGACGGCGGTCGGTGGCGGTCGGTGATGATGGTCAATGGCTGATGCACTCATCATGGTGATTGGGGGCAGCAGTCGGTGATGATGGTTATTGGCTGGCAATGTGCAATGTGCAAATGTGTAACTTCGTTACAACTCGTTAAAGCTTCTGACATTTCACATGTAGAACCGAAAATCGATGTCCTAATTTTGTTTCCTAGGGTCGTCATCATAAGAATTTCATCTATATCACCAAAAAATACTATCCATTCCAATATCTGATCTAAGAGTCAATGCTTTTGGGCCCTTCTGCTATCTGCATTCAGTTTATCTCCGAGAACATGATAAGATACGAATTTAACTTACTTTTGCTTAACAAAGCACAAAATTCCCTCAAACACAACATGTTTAACAAAACAGGATGTTTTGATCAATCATATTGTATTTTTATCACGATAAAAAAGGTGCAAAAACCCAAAACAACATTTGGAAAAAAACTAAAATGTTCATTAAAATGGAAGACTAGGTATGTTATTATAATTATCTAAATACTGTAAGTGTTAATAATTAAGTCACCATTAACTTCTCATTAATATCCCAGCCTTCATCGAGTGTTCCTTAATTAGTTAGAACCTAGAACGTCTTATAAACAATAAGTTACAAATTTATTTTTCCAAACATCAATCATAACAAAATATTGGAAATTTTAACTGCAGCCTGTGTAAGAACCTATAATTTTGTTTAAAAACCTAAGGTTCGAGTAATTAGTAATAACCTACTGTGCATTAAATTTTTGTCATTAATAAATCCATATCTTCCCTCATGATGCGAACCGAACAGTAATTAGTCAATAATGTCTCAAAAACCTCAAATCTTACAATCAATGAACATTATTTTACAAAATTTTTCACTATAATTAAACATTAATTCATGAAAAAAAAAAACTATTAAAATATCTATGACATCAATCAATTAATATGCTTAATCTATCAAAAAATGATGGTTATGAGATTTTGTTTTTCCTCTCTAATATACAAGAGTAGATACAGTGTGAGAATCGAACTGGTTGCTATAGGTTTCAATATTTTAGGTATCATTTTGTAGGCCTACTTTAAAATTCATTTAAGTTAATGCCTCTGGACTTTAGGTAAGCAGGTATCCACCTTTTGTCTATAATTTTTCACCAAACCAAAACCGCTTCCAATAAATCACTACAAAAAGAAGAGACTCCATTTTTAAACCATGAATGAGTAGTGTAAAAAAAAAAAACATCAGATAAATAACCTAAAACACAAATCGATTGACTTAAACGGTTTTTAATACAAAATTTCCACACTCTCAGCCCTTAATGATAACAAATTGACCATTTGCAGCGTTTAACAAATGCCTTCACATTAATTATCGATGTCCGAGGTGAAAGGTTACTACACAAATGGATATAGTAGAGTACTATTCTACGCTTCCCAAAGTGATTTTCAAATGATTTCCCGTTCACCTCAAGATGATTTTTGATGGATATCATCTACCATCATAGAAATTTTGACAGATGTCTTATTGCGTGATGAGTAACAGTAGGGTATACCAGAATAACCCCTGGTCAATGACAGGTAAAAGGCATAAACAAAACTCGCAGAAGAATACAATTACTTCTTTGATTACCGAATCTCCTAGATTTATAAATTTTAAGGCCACAAGTCGTCCATGGGAGGCATTCACCGTCAAAAAAAAAAAAAAAAAAAAAAACGAACGCCATCATTGATGCTGGCTGACCCGTGTTATTGAAAATCGATTTTTCACCGTGAAAACAAAAAGAAATATATAACTTATAAATTTAAAAACAAGGTAAATTTGAAGCTCTTATACTGATATACCTACTGCTGCCACTGCCTCTGTCCAATTCCACTCTACCACTATGTAGGTGGTAAAAATGATAAATTCTGCGGCCCTGAAAGTTGGCATGTTGTCCGTGCTGTTCTGTCAATACGAAGTGCGGGGAGATATACATTTTATTTTATAACTTGGGTGGATGATGATGATGGTGATGGTGATGGGAGCAAGGCGATGGTGATGGTGATGGGGATTATAACAATGCGATACAAATGAATAAAATTACGTACAGCTGAACAAAGAGTAATGTAAAACAGAAGAATGTCCTGAATTGTATTTGTAAGATGCATTTGTAATCTTTCAGAAGTAATGAATGATTGATTAAAAAATAATTTAACTAAAGTGTTGGAGAAATATTTTCAGGTCAAAGGGATTTGAAGGATAATGAGAGGAATGGTTTTAAGTGGAATTCTGCAGTAAAAGTGAAAATCAACTTTAACTACTGTGTGGTGCTGAATTTTTTTTTGTGAATTCAACTAAAGCATATATACATACTTAGATTAATTCGTATTGTTTTGGTTCTGATAAGAAGTACATTCAAAAATGATGTACAAGAGAGACATTTTAAGAAAGTACTTCTTCTTAAGTAAGTAGTTCCTTTTTCCAGCAGTTAAATTTTTTTGGATAGAACGCAAATCATTACGCTTACCCTTTAAAAACTTTTATTCGCTTTTTTTGGACGTGATAACGTCTAATAAATCAGAATATATGGGCAGCACGCACGAAAAAGTGTTACAGTCACAGTCACAGTCACGTTATATATCTGCTTTGATAGCATAGAATCTCGATAAAGTGGGAGGGGGGGGGGGGGGTTGGGTGGTTGGTTGGTGATTGTAAGTGGTGGTAGTGGTGGGGTGAGTGTGGGTACGCGGTACCAAGTGTTGAATTGGCTTGGGTTGATTGTGAAGAAAGTAGCCCCTGGGAGCAGATTTTATGCGTTTGCGTGAAAAAATGATTGATTGGCATTTGGCAATGTTAAGCTCTAAGCAGTTTTTGATACACCAGACTGAGAAACTGTCGAGATCTAGTTGGATAAAAGAGGAGTCGTGTAAGGCAGAAATTGTCTTGAAAAATTTGGTATCGTCTGCGTATAATGAGATATGGGAATGTTTAATGACCAATTCAATATCGTTAATTGTATAAGAATAAAAAAGAGAGGGCCTAAGTGACTGCCTTGGGGGACCCCGGAGGTAGCTAAGAAAGAATTGGAGAGGGCAGATCTGAAACGAACACTGTAATACCGGTTTTCCAGATAAGAAGAAATTCATTTTAAGAAGATAGGTTCAAAGCCGAGGGAGGACAGTTTGAAAAGAATTAGTCTATGCGAAATTTTGTCAAAAGCCTTGTTAAAGTCAGTAGAGATAATATCTACTTCCATTCCGCTCTCTACAGCTGAGACGGTATAAGATATAAATTCAACTAGATTAGTGGTTTTAGACCTTCATTTGAGAAAGCCGTGTTGTCTAGGGGAAATAAGGGACTTACAACGGAAACTTAAAATTTCGTAAAGTGTACTTTCAAATATTTTAGGGATATGTGAGAGTTTGGCAATGGGACGATAGTTTTTAATATCGCTCTTAGTACCTTTTTTGTATATTGGAGTTATAAAAGAGGTTTTCCATACCTGAGGAAATTCGCTTTGAGATAGTGATAGACTGAAAATTTTGGAAAGGGGAAAAGAGAGGGCTGAAGAGCACTTTTTTAGGAATATAGCGGGAAGGCCATCAAGCCCAGGAAGATATTCATCGTTAAGTTGATTCAACTTATTTTCGATGATACATGGGTCGACGGTAAGAGGAAGAAATTGTTCTATTTTCATTTCCAGCCAGGCTCATTTTCGCCGCATCCACTTCAATAATTGCGAATGCTCCACTGATAGCGAGAATTGTTCTTCCAATAATGTCAATATCATCAGCATTGCCTAGTTATTGAACGGATTTAAAAAAATCGCACCGCTAGTGTTGACATGCAAGTTGAGTACGATTGACTCAAAAAGGATGTTAAAGAGGCTACAAGACAGAGCGTCATCTTGTCTTAAACCTTTTTCGACATAAAATGAACATTGACGGAGCAACGTGAGTTCTCCATAGTCATCCTGCACAATCGAACGAGATTAGCAGGGATGCCAAGAAGTGACATGGATCTGTATAGCTCGTTCCTATTCACAACGTCCGTCATAGGCAACTTTAAAATCGATAAAGAGGTGGTGAGCAAATCAGTTCACGTCCAAAGGTTTCAGGCGTTCACACAGAATGGCCGACAAGATTTTATAGGCGACATTTTAGAGACTTATACCTCAAAATACTGAGGTTGCATTCATCAGCCATAGCCCGTGTCGATTGGTGCCAAGAAATGTTTCCAAAATTAGAATTAGAAGGCGGTACGTCGAAAGGCGTTCCAAGTCCAACAACAGTTGATCGCGAACGAAGCACTTTTTCAAGCAAATTAATGGTCGCCTGTGTTTTCGGAATAATTGCACATTATGCACATGTAGGCATCATGCTATCAAAGGAACGGAAAATGCCAATTCCGAATGAAAGACCACCATTTGTTTGCCAGTGTTCAGACAACTAATTAAAATTAAAACCTATCGCAGAGGACGATTCATTCTCCAGCATCATTAGCAAGCATTCACAAATCAGCTGAAACAGGTGTGTTTTTGAGCATTCAACATTGAATTGATCGGTCATCTGCCGTACAACCCTGATTTGTCACTTAATCATTTAATTTGTTTCGACAAATCAAACATAAAATGCGATGTTTTTCGAAGCCTTAAGAAGCGGTTTATAGAATCAAAACTCATATTTTGGAGGTACCTTAATCGGAGTGGGTAAAGTCCTGGGAAAATTGGTCCATTTGCGTGATTCAAACGAAGTGTGTTGACCTTCAAGGAGAATATTTAGGAAAAAGTAAATTTATTTAAAATTGTGAACCAATCTATTATGAAAAATTTTAGAAAAACCCAATCAGATAGCTCTAGTATTTGCCATAACTTATCGAAAATGTCTTTCAAAGATTTTCCAAATAGAGTATTGAGTTAAATTGGATTTTAGGAATGAGTGACGCAAATCGCTTTTTAAAACAAACTCTATCAAAAAGCTTTGTAAGTTTGATAGTTTTCCACTTTATTTTATTTTCTCCTTTGGATCCAGGAAATAGAAATATCCTTAAGATTCGGTTAGATCCAAATGGACTTATACGAATTTAGTTGTCGTATATAATAACACCCTTGCCTCAGATACTTTGTTTCAAAATTATGCCAAATTATTCGTTCTAAAGGGCCAACCTTAACAAGTATGAGGGAGTTATCTTTGCAAGATGTTTTTTTTTCTCCTTTTGGTACATATTCCATTTTAACTCTAGGAACTGAAAACCCCTAAATGAAGCAAAGAAACAATTCCATAGCATTTACAGGATGTTCCAAATAATGAGATGTTTGTAGTAAATTTTTCTTTTCTACACTCTTTTGATGTTGTCTGGAAATACTATGAATCTAAGCTTGCTTCATAGATTACGATCCAATCAGACAAGTTTTTGTGTCTTTCCCATGAGGACCGGGATGATTTGAGTCTTTTACAAAAGGATCCTTCTTTTTAATACGACGATTCCTCGATCGCTTATAGAACAATAAACTGTTCAATTATTGATCTCTGGATTGGTATCATTATCTGAGGTCAAATGGAGCATAAGTCCCTGATACTTTTGGGATACAGTATGGTGGCTCAATTGATTACCATGGGATTATGAACTCACCAGCAAATATCGATTTCCAACCGATGATGACCCACTGGCTTTGTTAAGTGAAAAAATAATATAAAAGTTCAATATTTTGAGTAAGAAATCGGCGCCATACATATTTGCAACCTATATATTTACTTCCGATCACCAAGCCGTTTGTTGCATCTCTTATGAGAAACACCCTGTATACCTATGACTTTCCCAACCAAGCTGTGTAAATAGGAACGTAATGTGAAGGTACTTATTCAGAAGGAAATACAAAAAAAAAAACAGAATAAAAAAAAAACTCCGTATGTAGCTATATATGTATAATATAAAGATATAGTAGATACCTATACTACAATACGTATCTCGAGGAATTGACGTGTGATCATTAATCAAATTGCAGAATGCAGACTTTTCAGTGTGCCGCCGCCACGCTGCTACTCTGTGGCATAGTACTTCTTCAATTCACTTTGCCAACAAGCACAATGCTGATATCCTTTTTGGTAACATAAGAACATATTATAAACGCATTTCGTGTGTATATGTATATGTGTATATGTATTCATGTGATGTATATGTATACCCACTGACGAATATGGATAATACTGTATCAAATCTAAGCCACTAACTGTGAATGGGGACAGTGGAAATGTTATAGGAAAAGAATATGTACCCTTTACACAGAAATCAGCGGAATTGATAAGCATTTTGCAATTTTACGAAATGAATAAGTAGGAAAATGTGCTTCGTATTCAATTTTTTTTATTTCAGATTTTTGTATTGCCCGCAGAGCTGATTTTGAATGGTAGTGTATAAAGGGTGTTTTTTTTTTTTTTTTTTTTTTTATATAGAGGTGAATAACTATAAAATGAAAAAAACACATACTTATTAAAACGATAGCATAAAATTGGTATTATTTGAAAAATAATTCATAGCCATTTTTATTTGAATATGATTTCTCAAATATGGACACTGTGGCAGTCTCGGATGTAGTGCAATCTTGAAATCCAATATTCGATCGCTCTTTGCAGCATTTGGGGTCGTATGTCGGCAATAATAAGGTGAAAGTCGTCAATGGTTTCTGGATTATCTATCGGTGTGGAGATGGAGACTACTAAAGCGACTTCGCATACCCCCACAGAAAATAGTCTAGCGGTGGTAAATTTCACGATTTTGGAGGCCAGCTCCCAGGTCCAAAACACGAAATCATGCGCTCACAAAAGGTTTCCTTCAATACAAATCACAACAACTACAGCTCTCGCAAATCAAGGCGATTCAATTCTGGATAAAAAAGTCATTGATCATGGCTCTATATCGGTCTCCATTGACCACGCTATGCGTTTTGCGAACAGAACCATGTTTGTATTTCGAAATAAATCTACACAATTTGCATGATTTGTTCAGGCGTCAGTCGATGCATGATGAAATGGCAAAACAAACTTAAGATCACACAAACTTAAGAATCACATGGCATATGACAAAATGGTTGTCAATGAAAACAGAGCTAGGTCTCTTCAACAAATTTCGAATAGGTATAGACTTATTGTTTATCAATAGAGTTGGTATAAAAAGTTAAGTGATTGAAATAAAAAAAAAATTTCAATTTTAATTTCCCAGATGCTTAGAAAACCCATTCATATTTTATAAAAGGTGTTTTTTAGAAGTATATAACCAGGGTTGCGAGTTTTTGAATAAAATAAAACACTAAGTCATAAGAATTTAAGTGACTTATGAATTAAACAAAATTTAATTCACAAGCTGTTATAGTGACTTATGAATTAATAAATGTGAATTAAAGCAAAGCTTAAGCTAAGAAATGACTTAAGTACTTGCAACTCTGTATATAACTTTAAGTTGGCAGTATTGTTTTAATTTATATTTACATTTTGTCATGGTGTCATGTGATTTATCTTAAGTTTTGTTTGGTTTGGCTTAAACAACGTATGCAAAGTGTGCAGATTTATTTAAAATAAAATGCACGACTGGGTCGCACGAACTTGCTCTAATGTGTGACAGTGGTCTAGGGGCTTGAGATTTTGATAAAAATAAATTTTTCAAAATTCTTAAATAAATACTTAAACTAATTTGAGCTGAAAAAAGAGTAAGCCATTTTATTTCTTGGATAAATCTGAATTTATGAGAATAAATTTTTAAAAATCTGTGGAGCCGTTTTTGAGAAAAAAAGTTTTTTTTTTTAAACTTTCTGAAAAAAAATTTCAAAAAAAATTCAAAAACGCCAGTTCATAGGTATTCGGCAAATACATTTATTTATAATTTTAAGGAAAAAATTTAATAATTAGTTTTCAAAGTATATATTTTTTATTTTTTTTTCTTAAAAATGCTTTTAAAAATACAAAAAATAAATAAAATTTTTTTTGAAATATTGGTATGCAGTACGAATTGAGCTACCTACAACTATATATGTGTGAAATTTCGAAAGAATCGGTTTAGTCGTTTTCGAGATAGTCGAAAGCAAAAAAAACGGTCCTATGGAAAGTACCGTTCTTAGCCATTTTTTAAAACTTTTTTTTCAGCCATATGATTGGCCGTACCTAAAAACTACCACTGATTTTTTTAGAGCCGTTTTTGAGAAAAATAAGCTTTAACGTAACGGTTATATGGCAGGTACCGTTATTTTTTGAGCTAAAAAAAAATTTCAATTTCCCCTCTGTACAATACCTAAAATAGTCTATATACCAAGTTTGAAGCAACTCCGACCACCCGTTTGGGCTGTAGGTCTCTATACATACAGACAGACAGACAGACAGACAGACATACAGACGGACAGAATTTTTAGACCATCTTTTTTCGTCTTCGCTATCATCGTAATGTCATGTTTGATTGTTATCTCAAAACTTTTTTTTTCGACGAATGCATAACTTGCCTTATAGTACCTATAATCGCAAGTAAAAAGGTAGGTATTTCAAAAAATATGGTTCTGCTCAAAACGAGATTTCTGTTATTTTTGATTTTTAGAAAAAAAACTATATACTAACAAATAGTAACAAAAAATACGAGCAAAAACTACTTTTTGATAGGCAGCAATCCCTTTTAGAACATAATTGTAAATGAACTATATCAAGCGGTACCCATTAAGTAAGCTAGTTATTCAAGTTTCATAATTCTATAATTCGTTAAGACTAATTTTTTATATATTATCATACAAATTATTCTAGAGTTCTCAATATTGAATGCGCTTAAGCTGCAAAATACGTAGAATACAGCCTTTTTGTATAGGTTGTTAAGTTATTATATTTTCAAGTGCTTATATACACGTAACCAGCTGACCCGGCGAACTTCGTTTCGCATAAAGCTGATTATTTCATTTTCGAAAGTCAAGCTCTCGTACTCATATAGAAAGAGAATGAAAATTAAAAATCCATCAACTACTTTCCGATATTTGCCAAAAAAAAAAAACACAAACTAGGGGAGACCTGGGCTAGTTGACTCCAGGGGCATGTAGACTAACTGCCAATAACTTTAATACAACACAATTTTATGCATGTTTGTTCCTGTCATTGCAATAACCGCAGCTGCTTGCTTAGATTCACTTTGTCTTTCGTCGCCACTAGACGACGTATTTTCGGAGATATTAAGAAAAAGCCTTCTTTCATCCATAAGTAACGGGTGATTTTTTAAGAGGTTTAGAACTTTAAAAAAAAAAAAAAAAACACAAAAAATTCGAAAAAATGAATGAAATGTTTGAACCTTGCAATTTAATGTTTAAAGATAATTTCATGCAAATGTTGACCGCGGCTGCGTCTCAGGTAGCCCATCCGCTGAGTCCAATTTTGGCATACTCTTTCACACATTTCGGCCGGTATCTCACGAATGAATGCATGGATGTTGGCTTCCAGTGCGTCAATCGAAGCGGGCTTGTCCCTATAGACATTAGCCTTGACATACCCCCACAAAAAATAGTCTAATGGTGTCAAATCGCACGATCTAGGCGGCCAATTGACCGGCCCGAAACGTGAAATTAACTGTTCACCAAACTCGCCTCGCAATTGCGCCATTGTTTCGCGTGCTGTGTGGCATGTGGCACCGTCTTGTTGAAACCACATATCATGCAAGTCAAGAACTTCCATTTCGGGCAAAAAAAAGTTTGTTATCATCGCTCGGTAGCGTTCACCATTGACAGTAACGCTGCGATTCGCATCATCTTTGAAGAAATATGGCCCAATAATGCCGCCGGCCCATAAACCGCACCAAACAGTGGCTTTTTCGGGATGCATTGGTAGCTGTTGCAATGCTTCTGGCTGATCTTTACTCCAAATGCGGCAATTTTGCTTATTTATGTACCCATTCAACCAAAAATGAGCCTCATCGCTGAACACAATTTTTCGATATTTCGACATTTCGAACCGAGCACGAATTTTGATAGTAAAATTCAATAATTTGCAAGCGTTGTTCATTTGTAAGACGATCCATGGTTAAATTGCAAACCAAACTGAAGCTGTTTGACAGTGACACAAGGTACTAAACACACGTCAGCTGTCAAAACCAGTGTTGCCAAAACCAAACCAGCTAAAAAATCACCCGTTACATTTTATTTTTCTTTTATGTTGATTTTTTCGGTGCGTCTTACGGATCTAGCCGAGAATTTGTTTTTGGGATACATACAATAATATGTGTGTATTTGAATATGTGTGTTTTTTTTTTTTTTGCTTATTTCATTCCTCGTTATCGAAAAACTGTCGTTAAGTGCCAGATGGTCGGCTGGGGTTGATAGACTCATTTTGGGGGTTAGTTGGCTCATGATTTTTGTTGTTGTGATTTACAGAAAATGCGAACATATAAGAACTAAGGTATACCACAAGAAGTGGCTTTTTATCTTACAATCAAATATTAGAATTGTTCAACGCACGAAGTGTTTTGTTTTATTATACCACAAAAGTGGCTTTTTATTATTTTTTTCCTTTTACCTTGGATTAATATATAAAAAGAAATGTTCCCATAATGCGCATTTTGCAAAGAATTTATATTAACGATATAAAAAGGTAGTAAAAATACGTTTAGTATGATGTAAATTTAACAAATCAGTTTTCACAAATTTTCTAACCCAGTTTCATATACAAAACGCTCAAAAGTATGGCATAGTCAACTTACCCCATAGTGTTGGTAGCAACTTACCCCGGTACCGGGGCTGATTGACCCACTAGAAGTCATCCAGCAAAATTGAAAAAAAGCTAGGTAACATTTATATATTTTTATGGTTGCATTTGATTAAGAAAAACAAAACGATGTTTTATTTATGGAAGTTTAAATTTTATTGATACCTATCTTAGTTTTTTTTATAAAAAAAAAGAAATGTTAATTTTAAGTCTATTAACCCTGGTATCCCCTTTCCTTTTTCAATTTTCAATTTAGTAGGTCAAAATTTCCGATTTTAATCTCCTTTGTGTTCTAATATGGTTCAGTACAAATCCAAAAATCTATAAAAGTCATATAATATTATGCCTAGTAGTTATGCGCGTGCCAACAGACAACAATTTTTTTTTTATACTCATGTAATAGATTATTGAATACTAATATATATTTACCTAGCTTTCGCTAAAAATTTTTATTTATTCTTGGCAAAAATGAATTATTAAGGTATGTAGGTACTATCACAAATTATTATCATTTTGAAAATACATCGGCATTTAGCTTTCATGTATATGAAAAAATATTTTACATCAAATTAAAGGTTAACTTTTGTATAACACAACTTGAACATTGAATTGTGCTACAAAGTGATTACCTAATCAGAGCTCAAGATATCACCACTTCTTCGCTTCAATGGAGTACAATCTAAAGCATAACTTTTTCCCTTGTTGGTTAATGTTGAAAACAAAAAAATGGGAGAAGAAAGCTTGTAAGGAGTATGAAGGACATTTTCAGGACAGGCTGCTTTCAGTCCTTAGTTTGCCAAAGGGAAAAAAAATTACATAAAAACAACTCTCATGGTATTTTGTTTCTTTAGGAATGTCTTCGACACACCCTATTCATGTGTGCGATGTACGAACGAACAATAGGACACATTCTACTGATGGCGTTACAACATTTTCCCGCATACATATTTTCCTAGAACTGTTTTTGATTTTCTCAAGGCCTATTGCGGATTTTCCAAGTTTTACCCTCTTGTTTCTTGATGTTTTTTTTTTTTTTTTTTTAGTCCTGCGTTATTTTCCATCACTATGAAGTATGAAGTGATGGCTGTGCGTGAATTTCCATCACTCTTACTCTTTTAGCAGGATTATTTGTCATTTTTTTGAACACGTTCACACCACGAGTGGGATAATACCTCTCAGAGGATTTGGATTTGAAGTGACATTTCTATAAAAGAAAACTCTGTCGACTGTAAATGAAGGGAAACTTTTGCTTCTCCTAGACGGAAGTGTTTTTTTTTTCATGTGTTAAGGCAATAAAAACCCACCCCTGATAATAGAGCCTAGAAATAATGAAACATCATAGAGGAATACTAGAAATGTGGCCATTTCAATAGTTCTATTAATTGGAAGCCATTGAAATTGAATATAGGGGAGATGAAAAAATGGTGAAACTCAATTCAAGAGTTTTGGTAAGGCAAACAAAAAGAAGAATTAATTTTGATTTCATTAAAGTTTCATGTTATATGCTAATTTAGATATCCAAGTTTGTAAATTCATGGCATGTCAAATGAATTGTGTAAATTATCTATTCATTTATGTACATGGCACCCAAATTCACTGAACTGGAAAACATTTTGTCACCTTTAGTGATATTTTTTTTCAAACGCAGTTTATTTTTTATAAACCCTTAAAAAAATGTTTAGGTTACGATAATCCTGAAGGTTATGGAGAATGTTTATGTTTTTATAAGACGAATCTTCTACTGCACTCTTATAGTTAAAAGGATGTTAGGAACTTTTAATTCCGACTTGAAGTCATTGTTAACTTAAGAATATTTTTTTAAACGCTTATAAGTCGCCAGTTAAAGTACCTAATATGTACAGCTTTTATAAAACTATATATTCTACTTAAAACAACATCAGTCTATCCATCACTTACTTTGATTTGTTAAGCTTAAAATAATAAACCGGGTGAAAGAAGAGACACCTCCAACGACAAGCTTATCAAATTTGCAATTATAATTTAGTAAAATATACTTAGTGAAACCAACCAATAGATAGTGAAATCGGGAAATTTTTGTTTACAAAATATATTTTATGTCTCCCAATTTGATAGAATCAATATTGAATTTATTGATAGGGAATTAATACAAACATATTTGTTGAATTAAAAAGAAACAAAGTTTAAAATTTCACTACTCTAACTCAAAAATTTATTTTATTTTTTTTTGTTATATAGGTACATACAGAACAAGCGCTCAAAAGTTTATGATAGCCCTTTTAATGTTTAGTCACAGGAAGAAGAGAAAGGAGGTGTCGATGAACATGCCTTGAATGTTTGCAGATCAAAATGGCAAGTTCAAATCTTACTAGGCAAAGAAAGAATCCCTATATTTCATTTGATGAGTGTTCCTAGCAAGACGCATTAAACTCCACACGATTTCTAATACCCCAGTTCACAATGCTGTTTAAGTCGGAGTTAAATTAGCTTATCATATGGTATCGTTATAATAACACGTCCGAAGGCGAAGGCCGTGAATTATCAAACGTGTATGAAAAGCTGAGGGTTGAGTCGTCAGCAAAACAATTTAATGGACTAGAAGTCACAGACAAGAGATCATTTATAAAAATGAAAAAGAGAGTCGGAGACAAAACAGAGCCCTGGGGCACACCAGCATTTATTTTGTGGAGATCAGACTTGAAACCGTCTAATACAATATGTATTGAACGGTCCAGAAGATAGCTTCTAATCCAACGAATAAGAGTATCATCGATACCAAATGCACGCATTTTCGATAAAAGAGCTTCATGCCAAACTCTATCAAATGCCTTTGAAATATCAAGCGCAATAATCTTGCTTTTGCCAAAGCGATGATGCAAAGATTTGTTCCACTGTTCGGTGAGATATGCCATCAGATCAAAAGTGCATAGAATGATTGCTGCGAAAGCCGTACGGTCATTCAAAAGCTCCCGATCTTCGAGATATTTCTTGAGCTGACGATTTATTAGTGTTTCCATGACCTTGGAAAGAAGGGACGTAAGTGCAATTGGTCGCAAGGAAGTGTAGGAGGAGTCTTTAGAAGTTTGGGGGTATACCATCCGGGCCAGCGGATTTGTGTATATCAAGATCTTGAAGAACTCTTGCTACTGTACGAGTGCGGAATTATACCTGTCCCATGGAAGAATTGACAGGAGGGGCATCGTTGCTTGCAACGTATGGAATTTGCAGCAAATTGAGCTACAAGTGTATTTGCCTTCTCTGAAGAGCTGAGCGTTGGAACTGATGATGACGTTGATTGAGTTCTTGACGTTTCTTTCAAATGACCAGAAGTTTTTAATGCCTTTGGGACATTGTAGAATTTTTTTGCCGTTACTTCTGGTCATGCAAAAATTTAGTTTTTGTGAAAACGGAGTTGCACGAGTTCCTAACTTAACTGTTCGGCCCTACGTCCTAGCTCCCAAATCAACTAACTCCCACGAGGCAAAATGAACTAACTCCTACCAAATTTTGTAGTGGGATTTAGTTCATAATATTAGGAGAAAATTCAGTTGCGACATAGTTCATTACGAACTTATTCCCAATGAACTAGGCCCAACCCATCAACCAGTGGGAGTTAGTTCATATTATGCACAAAGAAGAAGTGGCGCTGTTTTCGTGCTGAATGTTTGTAGGCAAAATAGGATAAACCTGTAAGAAATTTAATTTTTAATAAAGAATTGAAACTTAAGTAACCTATAACAGAGTGACGAATAAAATAAAATTCGTGCAGTGTTTGGAAAATTATTTTGGTAAAAAATCGCATAGCAAACAATTTAAAGGGAACAAAAATTATATGAAAAAAAAATGAGCAAGGGCGCTTGACGCGTGGCGCAGGGGGGCCCGGTCACGCCGCGCCCACGCCGCACCCACGCCCACGCCGCACCCGCGTCCACACGGCCGGCCCTTTAAATTGTTTGGTATGTGATTTTTTACCAAAATAATTTTCCAAACACTGCACGAATTTTATTTTATTCGTCACTCTGTTAGGTTACTTAAGTTTCAATTTTTTACTTTGTTAAAAATTCCATTAAAAATTTTATACTTTTTTCATTCCAAAGCATTAATTTTTGTTTTATTTTCTAACGATTGGGAGTTAGTTCATTTGGGAAAAACCAACAATACTCAACTCTTGGGATTTAATTCATATTTATGGGACTAAGTTCATTCTACATTTGGGACATAGTTCCTTAAAAATATAGGAGTTAGTTCACATGAACCAAGTCCCATATTCGGTGGGAATTGGTTCATTGGGAGTTAGTTGATTTGGGAGCTAGGACGTAGGGCCTAACTGTTCATCTAGGTAATTGTTAATACGGATGTGGAATGACCTCTATATCCCCTATCATGCGATAATCCAGACATTAAAGCTTCCAAGCACTTTGTATACAAGAACAGTGGCCTTATGTTAGAATTTCAATCTATATATTTAATGCTTATAACAACATCAGAGGGTATGAATTCAGATAGCCAGCTTTTCAAATATTGCTTGATATATTTAACTGTCAAAAAAGAAATAAGTTAATTTCAGTATAAACTACAATTTAAATTGTATTTTTACAAACTATATTTAGTTGGTAAGTGGTTGCTTGGAACATTTGATAGAATCTTCAATATAATTATTCAAATGGGCTGCGAAAAATATGATGTATTTTTAAAATAAGCTTTCGTTTTCAAAGATAATAAAGTGAAATACTTTATACCATACTCAATTTCTATCTCACTGAAAATAAATTAAACTTTTTTTTGTTGAATTCTTACAAAACAAATTTTCGTTGAATTTTATAATGCCATGTAAATTCCTTTAAATTTACATCAATGCATTTTTATCAAAATTTGTTTTTATAAAAAACAATTTCAATTTTAAATTAAACTTTGGCTTTGGCATTACAGGTTATGTTTTATTGCTTGGATAAAAATCAAATCAAAAATAATTTGAAAACACCAATGTCGATAAGACTTCTGCTCAGATTAACACGTGCCATTTATTAGCACATTGGATAGCGCAGTTGCCCCGCACTCGGCATATCCTTGGCTCGTTATCCAAGACAAACAAAAAACAAATAAATGTTTAAAAATATTTAAAATGAAAAATAAATTGAAATTTTTTTAAAAAAAACGACAGAAGTTGTTGCATTTAATTTCAATTAGCATTAACTAATTTGAAATTAAAAACTTGTAATATCAAAAAACCAACAAGTTTGTTTGAAAAAATTGAAAAATTAAACTAAAGAATACACACGTAGGTTTACTCTATACCCGTCAATTTGAATAAGCTATCATTTTTCTAATACTCTTTGAAATATTTTGTAAATTTAATTCCAATCTACTAAAATCTTAAATTGAGTCAAGTTGTAATAGGAAGTTATACATTATTTTAACTTTTTCGACTAAATTCATCAATATCAAACAAATTGGCTTTAATTGTAAAGCCTGTTTATGTTAGTAAAATCAAAAATCTTTGACTTGACCGAAGGACTTGTTCTATTTGCCTACACTAAAGAAATGTTTAATGTCGAAAATTGTAATGCATCCTGTAGGATTTTTTCAGACACAATCATCTTTAAATTTGTTTAACCACAACTTATTGTAATCCAACAGATATTTTGAGATTTTGCCCCCGAACTTTTCCGGAAAATCTTACTCTGTATATTATCATTTAAAATTAGCTAGGATTCGAAATGTGATTTCTTGGCAGCTATACTTCAAAGTTTTAATTTTTGAATTTTAAATCTTCCTTCCTCGATGATGGATTAATCTTTGTATCATTATACAATATACATATCTCTACCAAATCCTACTTAAGTTAGAACAAATAAAATCATTCCATACATTAACCTATCCTGACTCTTGACCACGTTCTATAAGGCTTAATGAAAAAATTCCAATATCAGCACTCAAAACATTATGAGAGATTTTTTGGGACACGTATAAATATATTTGAAAATGCACAGGCACCTCATTTCTCACGTTTAAATTTTTGAAAATATTCCAACCACGATGCGATGTCGTCCCACGCAGACAATTCATAGAACTTGGACAATTCCACAAGTCAATTTCCTAAGTCCAAGCAAAGTAGCCGACAATCCGAGGATTATGTTTCAGTAGCCGGCGAAGTCAATTAGTTGCGGCAATTATGAAAGGATACGAGTACACATAAATAAGAAAGGATTCAACTTCTGTCTTCCTCTCTAGTGCAACATTGTCTTATGTTTTAAAGAAACAAACGGTTAACCTACCTGTATAACGGTATGTCCTGTGTATGAACACTAAAAGAACAATTTATAAACAATTATAAACTCTCGCCCTTTGAGACTACCTAATTGTATGCAGATTCGCATTTGCATTGTAAGGATTCATTTCTGCAGCAACCGCTGACTATTGTTTGCTTTTGTACTTTTGTACTTTTGTAGGTGTGGCCCAAGTCGAAATGGAAAAATTAAATTTTTGCATATTGTTTGTTTGTGCAAAAACACGTAGTACCTACAACCTACATATAAGACAAAGTCATAAAAGTATATTGTCGGCAGGCATTGCCGTCGGCGTCGAAGTTTATGTTCTGAATGGGCCTCTTAGGCCTTATAATTGGATTAACAAGTGAAGGGTTGAACGTTTTCAAAGATTTTTCAGATATTATCTGGGATCATAGGGAGACTGATCCTTTGTTTGTTTTTGTAGGTGGTAACGGGACGTACACAGTAGGGATAAAATGCGATCAGAAAGGCTTAAAGGAGTTTCATTTGTTTTAAGTTTAAAGGCAGAAGGTATAGGGACAAAAAAAATTGATTTTAGATACGGTTTCTGCAATGGTTGGTTGGTTGCAGTGATTTTGAAAAGAGTTAAAAGATCGTTAAAAAGTTTGAGTTTAAAAATTGATGTTTATAATGAGGTAGGTACTTCTTCAAGTCGCTTCATCCTACCATATCGTCTGATTAAACTACACTCATGAAAAATGATATGGGATTTAATAAAACATTATAAGTTTGAAAGTTCTTGCAGTTGATTGGAGTTTATTGAAGTTTTATTAATCCCACAATAAACGCGAAGTTTAATTGAGAAAGGTCAAACAAAAACTGAAGAGGTAGGCATTTTAGTAAAATTTATATACCTAAGTGGTGTTAAGTTACACAAATAATTTTCCCGTATCCTGAGCTTTGTTAACCCAAATATAGTTCCGACTGCTATTACCTACTAATAGTAGAATTTCGCTTACCTATATATAGCGGGTGGCAATGGTACAGTGGATGAAGTGCTCGGTTGCTAACCTAAGAGTTGTGGGTTCGAGCCCCAGCCTGGTCAGCAACTTTTCAATATTCCCCCAGCTTCAACTGGACGCCACCCGTGGGATTTTCATGAGATAAATATCACCTATTTCTCAATCCATTGTACCAAAAAAAAAAAAATCTTTCCTATCTTTCTATTCCTTCTAACTATTGCCGTGCAGTTTGCATTCAAAAGACCTTGGGTCTTACAGGCATATAGTTAAAATTATTATTATTGTTTAATTTTTTTTATTAAATGCCGTTTTTGAAAATTTTTAGAAAAAAATACACTGTTTTAAGAGTTTTGATAGGAAAGATGGTTCCTGAACTTTTGTATACCATGTTCGATTGCTATCTAGAAATTTTCAAAAGCATACAAATAACTTTTTGAAGCATGATTGCAAGAAAAAGGTGTTGATTGCACAAATAAATTCCACTCTTACTTTAACTAAGGAATCCTATTAAGCAAATATAACTGCTTCGTCATGTCGATGATGTATTTTTTAGATTTAAAATTCCATCATAGTGTACGCAGGGAGGTACTTAGCTTAACAACAATAATTTTTCTTTGATATCAAGACGTCCGTCGTCGTATGAGATAAGTGCCCAGAAATACTATAGATACCACCAAAGACAAGAACTGCGGTATGCGCTTATATTTAAGCAAACTAACAGGTTAAAATAAAAAATCCGGTGGCCTTCCCGACAACTTATGCTAAAGAGGGGAAATTGATTTGAAATCAAGTTATACGCCGGCAGGCGGAATGTATGGGCCTTTGATGCGATGAAGATTTTAGTTTGGTAATCAGGACAACTGATTGGCAGTTTTTTGCATGAGAAGACAAACTATTTTCTGGTTATAGAAACAAAATTTACTAAAAACATTAATTAGTTTTTGATAAATTGATTAAAGGGGTGAGATAATGGATACACATTCAAGAAAATGAAAGTAGAAATTTCTACCCATTAGAAATGTTTTTATTAAAGCTTATTTTAACTATGTCATTGTTATCATCAATAGTTTGTCAGATACTCCTTTGTGACAAACACTAGATTAAGAAAAGCGTTAAATTTTTAACAAATTGGATAAACTATATGGATCCGTATAATCACATGTTAAATCTTTAATGTTAAATCACTGAAAATAAGTTTTTCAGGCATTATTGACATATTTTGTTTGTTAAAATCCGAAATAATTTTTTGTTTAATTTTATAATGCATACATACTTACACTGTGTAGCTGCGTCAGTTCATTAAAATGTTCATGAATTCCAACTTGGTTCTACCAATATTACTAAATTTTGTTTACAGATCTGGTTTGTCGATCTGACATTTATTATACTGTATTTAGTTAAAAATTCGTTAAAAATAACTTTTGATTGAAAGATATATAAGAAAACCTGTTAAAATATAATAACACAAATAATATATTGTGATACAAATTCTGAACAAAAGTTGTTTGTAGATAGATGTAATTTTTTAAATCTGTTGTGAAACGTTTACATAAATATACGGAGTGACTTAAAATGCAATATTCAGAAAAATTACATTTCTACATATAATTGGAGAAAAAGGGAAGAAGAAAAAAGAAAAAAAATAATTTTGATTAAGACATTTTGTAAATTTGAGGTAAGGTCAAACTTTAAAAGAAAAAAAAAAATCAATCAAAATTAAATTGTGTAATATGTTTTTCAACTAGCCAATGGCAGTTAAATGAAATTGTTATTCCCATAGTTGTCCGCTCCATACATTATAAGTAAATACATGAAGTTGTGTAATTGTTCTTTTAAAAAGAATAAGCATTAATATTTCAGATAAGTTTCTTACCTTAACGTCTTATAAAGCTATTTATTACCATTTAAGCCTAAAATGAAAGGACTTCGTTCAGTTTCCCGAAGAAAACAAGTTTTTCTGTAGGAATTATTCAATTTTTTGTTGTACAGAATTTATATAGAGAGGCCGAACTTAGGATCTATATCTTACTTTGCTAATATAGGGGGCTCCGCGAAATTAGGTCCCATGAAAATAGGCCCAACAAAAAAAAATGAAATGAGGCCCCAAAAAAAGCACACAAAACAACAACGAAATCTCCCAAAGTTTGGGATGTTATTCCTTTTTTTGGGGTCTTATTTCATTTTTTTTGTTTGGGCCTTATTTCATTATGAAATTAGACCCCAACATTAATTTATTGTGGGGCTTAATTTAATATTATTTTGAAAAACAATTTGGGGCCTTATTTCATTTTTCATAATTTACATGAAAATCCCAAAATAAAATTGAAAAAACCTGTTTAACAAATCATTACAAAACAGAAACACGATCTTAACATTGAAAAGAATCGGTAAGTAACAGAATAGCTGAAAAGAATCGCTCGATTTTTTTGAACTATTCTGTTACTTATCGATTCTTTTCAATGTTAAGATCGTGTTGAAAACTATCAGCGATTAACATAAAGATTCAAGCGGAATCTATTGGTGAAGGGCAGGAGAGCTACAAGTGTCCTTGTTGCAGACAAATTGTACATGATACAATCCAAGTATTTGTTTAACAGTGTGGGGTGTTATTTCAATTTCAAAATACACTTTAATATAAAAACAAGAATTAGAATTTTATTCCAATCAAAAAAAGAAAATTTAAAAAAAATTTTGGGGCGTTTTTTTCATTTCGGTGGGGCCTTATTTCATTGGGGCATATTTTCATTATGAATAAATGCCCAACATTGGGGCCTTCTTATTTCACTTTTTCTTTTGGGGCCTTATTTCCTGGGGCCTAATTTTGCGGAGCCAAAATTGGCTACATGGAATTTGGCCCCAATGAAAAATGGCCCCAAACGAAAAATGAAAAATGACTCCAAAGTTTATGAAAGGAAGCCCCAAAAATAAAAAACAAATTGAAGTGAAAATGGAAAATGGGTGCCATGAACTAAGGCCATACGAATTAAGGCCATAATGGCGTTAATTCACATTTAAGTGTGTACTAGCACCATATCCAAGATATGGCTTTAATTCACTTTTAAATGAGAACTATAGCCATAGGTCCAATGTGAACTAATGCCATAAAATTTTTTGATCTCTGGGGTACAGTTAGTACAAGAAAACAACGGACGTTAGGTGGGTGAGGAGCTAGACGAGGAGGCAGATGAGGAGGCAGATGAGGAGGCAGGCGAGGAGACAGACGAGGAGGACGACCAGGAGGCAGATGAGGGTGCAGACGAGGAGGCAGATGAGGAGGCAGGCGAGGAGACAGACGAGGAGGCAGACGAGCAGGCGGCCTGCTCGTCTGCCTCCTCGTCTGTCTCCTCGCCTGCCTTCTCGTCTGCACCCTCATCTGCCTCCTCGTCTGCCTCCTCGTCTATCTCCTCACCCACCTAACGTCTGTCTCCTCGTCTGCCTCCTCGTTTTCCTCCTCGTCTGCCTCATTGTCCATCTCCTCACCCACCTAACGTCCATTTTTCAAAATGAACTAACGCCATACGGCTTAAGTTCTCCTTTTAAGTTGAATTGAGGCCATATCCTGATTATGGCACTAATTCGTACTTAGATGTGAACTTACGCCATTATGGCCTTAATTCGTATGGTCTTCGTGCATGGCACCTGGAAAATGGCCCCAAAAATAATATATACAAGAAATTCGTTTGATTTTCTAAATACGTTTGATTTTCTAAATAAATAAATCGTACAAGAAAATCGTGCGATTAATTTCAAAAGTCGCTCGGTTTTCTCGGACGATTATTATCAATTTAAAAAATCGCGCGATTTTTTAAATTAATAAACGTACAAGAACATTGTGCGACTTTTGAAATTAATCGCACGGTTTTCTTGTACGATTTATTTATTTAGAAAATCAAACGTATTTCTTGTAGGTACGTTTATTAATTTAAAAAATCGCGTGATATTTCATTTTCAATTTAAGAGTTTCTTATTCAACAAATTTGTTTGGGTTTTTTTTTTCATTTCGTTTGGGGCCATAGGTATTTCCAATTTTAAATGTGGGCCATTTTTCATAATTTTAAGTGCGAAAATATTGGAACCATTTTTCATTGTGATTGTATCTATGATTTTATATTAAATATATTTTTACTTTTTAAACAAATAAAATAAAAATATATTAAATTGTGAAAAAACAAGTGTTTTATTAAATCTTTTTTTAAATGTCAAAGATTAATTTATTAATATACTCAAAATCAATTAAAATGAGGCAATCATTAAGATTTCAACACATTCAAAACAAAAAGATGTCGATCAATTTTAGAAACGCATCCATTGGTTTGCTTTATTTTTGTCGCGGTAATTTGGTAACACGGGCCAGCTAGTGACTAATTTTGTTAACCAAGAAAGTACTTTTTTCTTAACGCTGCCGCTCGTTTGGGCGAGCTAGCTTCTTTATATTTTTATTTCCAAAGGGCTCTACTGCGCAATTTTTTTTTTTTGGTTGTTATAACAATTTTGGTCATTCATCTTTGTTTTTTCGTAGTTTTTTGTTATATTGAACCTGATGCAAAGTCGAAGGCAGAGTAAAGTTAATTTTGAAAATTAGGTATCAATATGTCTAGTTATAGAAAAGAGCTCAGTCAACAGTCCCCCGAAAGTGAAGGAATGCACCTTACTAAAATAACAGAATAGTACTATGCAGCACCCCACACTAGTCTATATCCAGATCCAGAACAACCACAAAATTCAAAGTGAATCATATTTCAGTGAGGACAATGTTGCATCATCACCATATGTTATTGATGAGGGTAATTTTAAATTTCAATAAGATCAAGTGAAACGGTTCGTGATAGAAAACAGACATTGTAAACCCAAAAGCTCTTTCTTTAAATATAGTGACAAGACAATAGGTCTTTCCTAGAAAAACCATTACTTTATTGTTTCTAAGAATGGCGTGAAACTTGAACGTAAATGGCTTTCCTAATTTTTCTACTCTATTTTATTTTTCATTGATCAAAACCTTTTTTTTTGCACAAAACCAATAATTTCCCTATAGGAAAGTTAAGTAAAAATATCACACACGAGATAGCTAGCAATAAATATTTTTTGCATTACGCTTAAACCCTTTTTATTTGTTTGTTTGATAATTTCCAGAGGATTTTCGAAGTTCGTAAATTTGCAACTGAAGGGCAACATCTGGAAATAATATAATAATAAAATTTATATAATTTTTGTAAAGTTATATAGAAATAAGTTAAAATAAAATTTTCGAAAAAGTTAAAATATAATAGAGTTTTGATACACATTGTTAGTTTTTATAAGGATGTCTCAAATTGAAATTGTATACTTACTTGAACAAAATGTTATGTTTTCTAAAATGTACTGATTTTATAAAAATAAAATATAAAATCCGTGGCCTGTGTGCGTTTCGCCCAAGTATGAACGGTGGGCTCATCAGTTTGATGCCGTGCATACTTTTATAAAGCTCCCTAAAAATATATAATTCGCAGTGTAGTTTTGCACTAAAAATTATATAATAGTATTGATTTTATCGAACAAAGTGCGTCTTAGAAGAGTATGAACGGCATCTAACTGAAAAGCCCACTGTTCATACTTGGGCGAAACGCACACAGGCCACGGATTTTGTATTTTATTTTTATAATCTAAACAACCAACTTGGTACATGCTCGTGTTAAATTTAAAAGCAACAACTTTTATTGTTGTTTTTTCTTTTAACTTTTCAATTGAATATTTTTTCTTTGAATTTTAATCATCACGTACTGATTTTGTTTAATGTGTGAGGCCCCTGCGTACTAGGCTAAGAATGTAGGAAATTCCGATTCCAAATTTGGTAAGTTCAAAAAATATTCAGTAGGTTCCTGTTAAAGTGCATAATATCAGATTTTGGAGAAAAATATTTTTTTTACATCGCACAAATATTTGGGTAAGTTAAACAATATCAAATTTATTTTTAACAAATTCTCGTATAAGCTAGCTATATATTTTTAATTCATTTTGTATTCTCTAGTATCTAGTTTAAGGCATTCGGATACAAAAAACGCACATTTAAAAACTGAAAATAGATTTTCCAGCTCAAATGTGAAACACATTTCAAGTCAAAATGTAGGTAGAAATGTCTAAAAGCAAAACACTTTGAAGAGAACCATCATTGCCTTTTCCATGGCTGGAATAATTGTGTGAGCATATTAAATCCAGGCATGAATATTATGTAGATGTAGATATTAAGTGAAAAATGTAACAAAAAACAGGTCAACATTTTTGCCCGCTACGACTTAAATCCCTAACAAAAGACCGACAAACCTAAAGCAACCATTTTACTCTTCTTAGTTCTTAAATGTGTATAGTGTAGGTATGTTAAGGCGACCTAGATGAAGAAGTAGAAAAAAAAAAATCGGGTGAGAACGTCTTGAAAACCTGTCAGCATTTTGATGAAGGTTATCCTATACTCTAAAGCCGACACCTTCCCACCATCAACCCTGTATTCGAGTATGTTATGCTATGCTATGAGGTATTTAAAATACCTTTAAAATTACAACAGACTTTTGGATTACGAGAATTTTTTTGAATTCAAACAAATCCAAAGAAAATGGCTGCTGCAATCCAAACCAAGAAAATACCAACCATAATATTCCTGAAAGTTCCTCCATGATGAATGTTTATTTTAGGGGAACAAAGAAATGTTCTATTGTTTGTTTGTTAGGGGAGAAAAATAGCATTCACAACCCCGCATAATAATCCAGACAGTCTGTTTCATTCATCAAAATTCAGAAATCATGTGTGAAGGGTGGTGGAACTAGATGGGAATGGGAATGGGAAGGGGTGTTTGCTATTAGCAGTGCATTTTCGGATTCAATTCGTGTCTTTGTATAATAAATGGACTTTGGTCAAGTTGAAATAGGGCTGAATGTGGATTAGCTGAGATCCTTTTAATTACTTCAGACATCAGCACTTTGTCACAAGTTCGGACGAACTTTGAGTGGGGACTTTAATGCGTTCGTCTTTTCGTAAGTATCTTTTATATACTTTCCCCCAAGGGAGCAACTTTAGCTGGACTTGAGAGGGGTTTTTTTTTCTTCATGAAGGTGTAGATAATTAGTTAAAATCAATAGCATTTCATGGAAGTGTTAATTAATCAGAACTGAAAAAGGGGGAACTAATAGAACATGCAACATGCAATAAGGAACTAACAATAGGAACCAAAACGTGCATAACATAGCAATGAATTCGAGTAACGAAACAACAACTAATAATGAGATGAAGGTGCTGAAAAGTAAGTGCACAAGTTATATTGAATCTTTAATACCAGAAAATGCGACATACTTTAATAAAACTAATATTAATTAGTTTTATTATAAAAACACAAACCCGTCTTAGTTGCCACGTTTCTTAAAAGTGAAAGAACTTTGTCCCAATTTAAAAGTGAGTTAGTTTGCGATAGCGTTTATCAACTTGAATTTTCAATTAAGTAGAGTATTACTTTAGGTCTACTATACGAGGGTTGGCAAATAATAAATAAGTTTTGAGATAGAAAAAGAAAAATAAATATGCACAATCGGTAATATTACCTACATATCATTGTTTTTTAAAATATGCGCGATGAATATCAATTATGCTTATTGACGTATTTGTACCGATGGTACCTCGAAAATATGCATTTTGAATGTATCAAGCGCTTCTTCATCCATTGTGAAACGTTGACGTAGCATTTAATGTTTGATGTGCACGAATAAGACAATAAAATTGGGGGCGAACTTATAGGACTGTACAGCGGATGATCCATAAGCAATTCGATATTTTGAGTGCTCAAAAATGAAACTTGGTTTTTAGCCGATGATGTGTAACGGCCAAATTTGCATGCAATATTGAATGTAGGTACGTGAATGGAATTGTTGTTACGCCATGCCCCATCTCACTATGTGTCACATGACGATCTTGCAACATCAGTTCACGTCTGGCAACTATTTTAATTAGCTTAATAACCTCCAGTATAATTAGACCATGGCCGGAACTATTCGTGCTGTATTAGGGAAATCAAATTTATCATATATAAAATAAGGATATGTTTCTGCGTCCGTCAGTTGAATCGAGGGACAAAGTTCACTACAAAAAATCTATCCAATATCAAAAACCTGTTGAATGAATCCCTTATTTTGGCCGAATTTGCGGGCATATTCTATACGAAGAAACTGATGAATTTTAATAGATGTTTGGGGGAGGGGGTTTTTAGTTAACGTCCATCCGTCCGTATGTATACTTTCTAGAGGTCGAAATTTTTGAACCGTTCTTGAAAATCCGCCCACAAACACGAAAACAATCGCCAATTTTCATTAAACAACCTCAATTTAGCAAAATTAAATTATGTTTTTTGTACAGTTACTATAAAAGCACTACACTTAAATTTTTCACACCCAAGCTTGAGTGGAATCTTCTTAAAGTTAAATAAAAATATTTCCGTTTAGGTGTGGCTGACGCCCACTTTTCATACAAAAACGTCATTGTCGTTTTTATAAATTAACAATGCTTACATTAGAGAGAAAAACATGACATTTTGTGGGTATTACTTGTACATTAACATCTTGTGTATGAAATCAATAATATTGATTTTGGGCGTAGCTTACGCCCACTTTTCATAAAAGAACGAAAAACGTACGAGTAGTTTTACAAAATTTAAGGTACCAATATTCAATTTTAACCCTTTTTTCGTTCGTTATTTGAAAAACATATATGTCTATATTTTATTTCGTTCATTTTTTCAATACACCCACTTTTAAGGGCGTGAGTTTTATAAAATACACTAATTCAGGTAAGATCGTTAAGAAACTACTCGTTTCAGCGGTTGTTTTACCCATATGCCTAAAAATTGACTAACGATCGAAGCTCAATTAGTGCTTTAAATTTTTCTTACAAATTTTAAGGACACGCCTACTTTTCTGTCGAAAGTCGTAATATGCATTATTTTTTTAATGTTTTTTAACTATCGGTCGCAGTTTCGAAGTAAAAAAAATGAACACTTCGGTTTGTATACCTTTGTTAAGTAGTGAGAGTGTGTGCAAAAATGTTAATCCCGAACACTTCAAGACATTACATTTACATGTTGCATAAACATATACATATGTATGTATATATCAATACTACTCTTATTTAACATTTTATTCGAAGAATCACAACTATAAATTCTTAAGGAGACTTTATTGGATATAAATTCTAACTGGAGATAGAGTACGGAATGCAGCTCTAGTTTTATTCATTCTGCTTTTTACGTCCAGATCTAGCGTATAGAATTCATTCAATTCATCCAAGTTCTGAAGTAATCCAATTGGTTGACCCTATCGATGGTCATATCCTCATATCTCCATCTCCTGCAAAATATTATACTTGCCTCTTTACATACCAACAAGGGTAGTCCACCTCTGAACAGATTCCCAGTTGCATATCCAGAAAATCAGGGCGCTGTACATTGTGAAACACGAAACACCTTGCGTTGTTGAAAGACTGCTTCATAATAGCAACTATATTTTTCGAAAAGTGATCTTCATATGCAAATCGGTTAACTCGAGAGCCCGTTTGGTGCATCGTGAATGTAAGCTTTTGACTTTGCCGTATATCCCCTCAAGAATTTAATCATAACTTTGCTCTTGTCACTTGTTGCTGTTCTTAAGGTCGCTTTTCTTCTGAACCATAACACAGAAACGTCCAGTTCTTTGGATAGTTTTCGTGTTTCCAAATTTTTTGAATCAACGGTAGTAGAGTGCTAGAACTTCTGAAGGGATCTGCTTTCAGGACCTCAGCTGGTGCATGACATCAAGTCCAGATACTTAACTGTTCTTGAAGAGTTTATGCACGGTTTAAAACTCTGTCTTCGTTGTATTATCTTTCTTGGTATCTTTGGCAGATCTTCTAATGAGGCTCTCTGCTGGCCAAGATCATCATGAAGCAGGGCACACAAAGGTTCTTTTCTATCTACCGCATGATTGGAGTTGCTTTTCTTGACGATCTTTAAGTAATACCTGCTCTCCTTTTAATTGAAATTAATCTGATTAATTATTTAAAAAAAATTATCGATCCTTACCAAATTTTTGAGCTTAAAAAAAATATAAAAATACATAAAAATGTGTATCAATATTCTAGGCTTATATTTCCGACAGTGAAGGGTGTTTTCTCATTTTTAACGAACAAACATAAAAAGAATTAAACTTTTTTTTTGGCTGTAAGTCGCTTCATAAAGATAAAAATTGTTCCAATTTCTTATGCCCTTCATGCTTGACCATGATCTATTTCTTTGAGTTGAACATAACTTAATCATTTCTCACAGTCCACTTGAGTCAAATTGACATTCATCTAAGATATGTCTTAAATTTCTCTATTCTCCGCTTCGGATGTCTCAATTGGCATTTAAACTGGACACAAGGAGTAACCCATCAGCCATCAGTATTCAATTGAAATTCATAAGAACAAAAATTGAACCAAGAAAAAGAGGGTAGCCATTATCTATGATTCTGATTCTGACTGAACATGGACATTGGACATGAACACACATCACCCTCAAGGAAAATTAATGAAATCTAGAGCTATAAGAAATAAAAAAAAAAAAAATAAGTTAAATAGAAAAAAACGATTAGTGTGCCCTTTGTAAGTGCATTAAGTGGATAATCCGGAAAAAGCGTAAAAGGCGACATTATGAAGGAAATTCTATTTTCGTAGACAGTTTTCTTTTCCTTCTCTTTTAAAGGTAAAACGTTGCCTTTTTGTGATGTGTGTGTCTCACACTCCACATGATATCACATATGAATAGTTACAGAAAAATGGAACGCATCCATGGAATAAAATACACGCCGCACCGTACCTATATAGGGACTAGGACCAGGGACCAACCATTAAACACGTCCAGGTCCAGGGTCTGAGAGATTTCAGATATAATTAATGATCTGCTCCACATTGGTGTAGGTCTCTGTGTTCTCCGACGTAGAATGTCAGTCAAAAAAACATGTGCGGATTTCAAAAACTAAAAAAAAAAGAAAAGAATAATAAAAAAAAACACACTCTTCTCAACATCTGCCTGCGCGAGGCAGATATGTATCACAACTCACATCTCACATATCGGTACCTACAAGTACCTAAGTATACAACCTACAAGAGGCGGCTCACGATCTCCTCCATCAGGAGAGGACATCCTTCTTCCATCACTTTTCGATTCGGTTTATAAGTGGAATATTCTTAATGGAAGTTTATAAATCCCGTTCGTTGAGTAGGTATCGTACGTATACCGCTGATGATTTGAGAGTGAGAGAACGGTGGGTGGGTGGCCTGTGCCTGTCATTGGGGTTCCTCTGGTTTTTCGTTCCATTTCTTGTTTGTGGCAACTGGCAATGAATTATCTGCGCCATGACAGTGAAGTCTTCTTATTGCCAACAAAAGAGGACGATGCGATGATGAAGGCAGGGTGAAATGTGAAATTCTATCGCCATTTTTTTTTTTTTGTTCTTTATTTCTGGATTGTGTTTGTTGCTTTATCTTTCTTTATCTGTTTTGGTGGCGCGTGTAGGAAGGAGGCAGGCAAAGTGTGTTGGTTTGTGCTAAAAATGGAAATGACATACCTACTGTATAAGCATACATTGTAAGTACACATAACATATACAATCGTGCGTTAAGGCCAAAAATGTTTATAAGCACAGGATATCATGTACATATATCAACCATGAAGGTAGGGATATTATGAACCATCAGAAACAATATTTGTACTTTAAGTTTGAGTGCTTTTTTTAACTTAGGTTCATCATGTTTGAAATGGAGATACAAAGTTTTGGACGATGTATTTTTACAAGACTTAAGATACTATCAGTTTAGTTTTGAGACCAACGATGTTATGTTGTTGGACTGTCTTCACACGAGAAAGATTGTGACAGAAGCACAAAACTTCCACTGCGTGTTCAATAGTACGTACCTAAGTATAAGTACTCAAATATTAAATTACTCGCCTTTACCCGCGGTTTCGCTCGCGTTTCAGCTGATCAAGAAGTAGACTGTAGCTTGAGGAGTCGTCTTTTGTAATCTAGCTTCTTCTTCTTTTATAGTTTTATAATTCTATACCTACATTTAACCGTGATAAAAAGAAACCTATGTGCTATACCAGATTATAATCTAGCTCTGTGCCAAATTTCATCCAGATTCGTTCAGCCATCTGGCGTGATTGGAAAAATTTAAGCAAATCTATCCCACGGGAACCATACATTTTGTTTGGCACTTTCTTTGACCTAATTTTTTTTTAGTACCTACCTAACTTCAAATGTCCACCTACTTTATAGCCTTCGATTTCGCAGCTGGTGAATAAGAAACACCTTAATTCAACCTTATGACCCCTTTTCCAGCAACCGACAATTCCAGCTTAAGAAAAATATACATGATTGTTTTTGTTCGTTCTAAAGTTGTTGAACAAATTTTAAAATAATTTTTTTTAATAACTACATAGATTCAAAAATTATTCAAACCAAAATTCTCTATAACATTAGCCTTGTCATCTAGCGGTGAATAGACATAGGGATTGAACATTTGAGTAAACTGTTAGATAGGTTGATGCCTGCACTAAATAGTAAGGTTTCTTACCCTAAAGTTTATTTCTATCGTATACACATGTTTGGGACAACAGAATATTTTTCATTTCATTCACAATATTAAAACGATTTTGAAACCAAAATAATATTTTATAGCTGTTATAGATAATATTTTCTAATATCTGCTCTGCAACAATTGAGATATATTATAGCTACACGCACGTTAAAAGTTTATGTCCCGGCATCTACGAGTAAGACCATTGTTTAATAAATATAGGTACCTAATAAAGAAGCTATAGAACTCTCATAATAAAGTTTCACTGTGGTCTGCTTCGTTTCTTTCAGCTGATATAAATGTAATACTTACACCTTGAAGAAAGCAGCGGTAGATAGAATGCAGCGTTTTTGCGAACGAAATTATCTACTGCCTGATTATAATACAGTAGAACCTCAGTAATTTGAACTATTATACCGACCCTAATTTGAATCACGGAATTTACCGTGTTACTTTCTCCGTTTACTTTTTACGGAGGTTATTCTATTAAAAAAAACAGACCTTCAATGTTATTGTTTTAAGGAAAAATAAAAATATAGCCTCCTGAACTGGAATCGACACGTATTTTTCGAAGAAATGTTTGCCCCTTATACATTTTTTCTAGGATAATACTTTTGACTCTGCAATTGCAAAAGCAATCAGCAGAGAAACAACGAATTATTGGAACGTTCGAATTATAGAGTGTTTCAATTATCGAGGTTCCTCTGTAATGAAGTATGGTTTCTAAAGGGTGTTTTTTTTTTATAAATACATGTAGTAGAAGAATGAAGTAAAATAAAATACAAATAAAAATAAATTGTATTAAATGAAGCGTATGAAAAACTTGCATAAAATTAAGTTTGAACACTACGAAACTTGATGAACTTCGAAAGAAGAAAAATGAATTGTGTTGTAATGTTTAAAATCATAAAAAATGTCTTAGGGGCCAGTTGTAGCGATACGGAAAACCAAACCGAAAAAAATTTTCAAATGGAAAATTTAGTATGGTTCGATTTAGAACACAAATGCTAACTGATCGATGACAACCAACTCAGAGAATTTATTTTGCAAATACAAATTTTAATTGAACTTGTACTTTTTGTTAAAAAAGTTTGGAGCGTAGATATGTAATCCTTAAGCAATTTTTGAGACGCCCACTGCGCACCACCGCGCTGCGGTGCTGGCGAATCACTTTTTTTTTAAATAATACCGGCCAGAGGGTTAAAATCAATGGAGACTGTTAAAGAGCCATGATCAATGAATTTTTCGTTGCTAAATTATACCGCCTTGATGTGGAGATGCTGCGGTTTCAAGAAGACGGCAGAACATGTAACACACTGCGTGCCATACATCGATAATAGAAAATTTTACTTCAAGATTGGACTACATCCCTGCCAGCCACGGTGGCCATACGCCAGAAATTATTATTCAAATCAAAATGGCATAGAGTTACCATTTAAATAAACAAACAATCAAAAAGGAAGGATGAAGAACGCAAGTAAACTAGGAAATTACTCTTCTTTGAAACTCATTTCGTAACAAACGTATGTATGTATAAAAAAAAAGAAAAATACGAACAAACTAAGAATGTCATTAGCCAATAACCACACAAACTATTACATTTTCAGCGTAGTAAAATATTAACTATACACTTTGGCGTAGATTTCATTTAATATATATCTTTGCTGTATAAACTATAAGTAAGAAGTTATTTTTGTTGCAATCAGTGGATACTAAGTACGCTGCTATTTTCAGATTTGCATTTTATAAAGGCACTAGTCAAACGCAATCTCCCAGGCTACTATAGATTTTATATACATTGTACCCAGTATATCATTTCACTGCCATTATTTGAAAGCCCTCTAGTGGTGGTTGATTACTACAAATGCAATTAACAGTGGAACTGTGCTGCATTAGTTGGCTCCTGGCTAATTGCCAACTATGCCGTTTACTGTACCTGAAATGCAGTTCTGATTTTTATCCACTGAAGTAATATTAGTATCAAGACCTGTTAGAATAACCAATTGCTTTCATATTTGAAGTGAACGCCATTGTATATACATTTTTATAGTAATTTCATAGAACATGTTTGTTTAATTCTTAACCTCGTCAATAGCGGCGCTAGTTACCTTATCTACTTTACATCAAATTTCTTCTATTGTTGTTTTTGCTTCCCATGGCAATCTAGACAAAAACCACTCCTAGCTTACCAATCAAGTGCTTGTTAACTTCGTCCATAGATGGCGCACCAAACGTTCCTCTTATAAGGATTACTATCATTTTACTTACCTATACTAATATTATAAATGTGAAAGTAAGGGTGTTTGCTTGTAAGTCAATCACACCTAAGCCACTGAACCGATTTTAAAAATTTGTTCACTTATAGAAAACTATACATTATCTGTGAGTAAATAGGCTATAATTTTGTTTAATAATTTCAATAAAAAATCACTACGAAATTTACAATAATGTAACGCAAGATATCAAATATTTTCTTTTAAAAGAAATAATTTGGAGTGCGCTGCCATTTTGTTTAAAGTATTAGAGCGAAGCCGCCGCGCCGGTAAAAGCTAGTAGATTATAAATACAATGGGAAGGCTTTGTAACATTTTATATGTGATTTAGTTATAATCCATCTAGATTCTGATATTAAAACTCAATGGAGCCAGAAAACTAGTTTGAATATGATTCTTGAAAAACTGTGTTAAGATCTCATACATTTTGAAACATGACATGAATTTGGTTCTGTGTAAAGCTTACATATATTTGAACATAGTCAGCATAGATAATACTAGGAGTTAGGAGTGCACCGGCAACAGAAGATAAAATGTTTGTAAACAGCGAGTAAAACGAGAAAAAAAGTGGATCCCTCCACTCCAAACGCCATTGGAAAATCTAGAAGAAATGTAACTAATCTTATTATAGCTTTTCGCCATAATCAAAGAATCAACTATGATCTATGACTCAGACGAAACGCGATAATAAGTTCTGAGCTTCAATGTGTTTTAATATGTTGTTATAATGTCAAAACTCACCACACACCTCTGACACAGATTAAAGAATCAAACTCAGGTGTTTCTTTTTATGAAAAGGTAATATTTTTGGCTTTTTATTTTTGATTGCTTTTATAAAGATGATGATAATGCTGGTGCAGGAGTTTTCTGTGTTGCCATTTATTGCGGTTGCAGTTGTAGATTTTTTCGACCTTCTCGCATGATGAAAGTCGAAATAAGAACAGCATCTGTGAAAATGTACATATTGATCATTTCTTCAGATGCCTTACGTTTGTTCTAGGTCCTCTATTTTTAGTGCTGTCCAGGTTCCTGGAAATGAAAGTGTCATAGGTAAGCATCTACCTACCTACCTACTATATAAGGCAAGCTTTGAATTCGTGAAAAAAAAACATGTGAGATATCAACCAAACATTACATTCCGATGATGGAGAAGTCAAAAAAAGTTGGTCTGGAAATTCCATCTGTCTGTCTGTCTGTCCGCACCTCTAGAGCTTGAACGAATCGGAGGATTTGCCATACAATCGTGAAGAATAAATTTTCCTCTCTCGAAAATGCTATTTTTTAAGGACAGTCTATCTTTTGTTAAGAAAAGATTTTTCGGAATTTGTCTTATATAACGATAGGTACCTACCTTTACCTACCTTTCATAGAAATGGTGTTTTCAAATCAGATAATAGATCAAATTTCAATAAATTTTTGAAATAGAAATTTAGTCATTATTGATATGGTATTTTAAAGTTCTCAACAATTTTTTTTTTTAATTTTTGATAATAATTTTTTTAAACATTTTTGTTTTTCGAAATACAGTAGACGCTCGGTAAACCTCTCTGTATAGTGAACTACCCAATATAGTGTACCACCAATATTAACCGCAGACTACTTACTCTAGTGTTCTTTGAGAATCTCAATATAGTGAACTATTTTTTTTCCGGTGAAATTTAACGAAAAATTTTTCTGCTGCAATGAGCCTGTGAATGTCAAAAATTTTTAATCAAACGATTTTTAATATTATTTTTCCTAAATAGATATAAATAACATTTTATTGACAATTAATTTTTTCCAAGAAATCTCTTAAACTGTTAAAACAAATTTAGGATTTTTCATATATTTTTTTTTCAAAATACATAATAGTGATTATAAAGCCTAAAAGCTAAGAGCAAGAAACATTATTTCGGGGTAAATTGAAACACATCATCATTGTCTGCAACTTGAATCCATCCCTTCACAACGTTACTTTTACTCCAGAAAGAGAACTTTGAGTTCTCCGAATATAAAAAAAAATCTGCAATTTACATAATAAATCCACTAGAAAGCCAATGAAGTGATATCCTGCTTGTGTTTGAATTTTAAAGTGGGTTAAAAGCAAAATGGCTTATTCCGTTCATGTTTATAATAAACCTTTTATTCCTTGTTACATACTTACCTCGGCCTATGTTACAACTAACCACATTAGGGGGCAAGTTGAAGTAACACGATTTTTTTTATAAACTCTATTAAACATTTTCTCATTTTATTTTCACATCTTCCTCCACCAATTGCCAACATTTTAATATCTTTAAATATATCTTTTCTATAACCAAAAGTGATAAAAAACTCTTTCACAAACCACATTTTGCATATGAAACACCTTAATATTATGTTGTAAAAATATTAAAAAAATTCTCGTTAAATATTTTCCAATAAAATGTCACATAAATATCACAAAATTGAAGAAAATGCAATTGAGCTGTCACAGAATTTTACCACTCCCATTTAAACAGAAACAACCAGTCATGTATGTATGTTAACTTTAACCATAAAAACCTTACTCATTTCATCACCCTTTCCCCCATATTCGTCTAAGATTTCGTTCTCTTCTTAACAATAAAAAATGGAAATCAAAGGACCATCAATGTAAAAATAAATTATATTGAGATTCTTCAAGTTGATACGCACACCCAAACCCACCCCCAAAAAACAATATATTTAAGGATTCCCGAAGGACGATCCAAAGTCACGTCATCTGGTTTACTTTTCCGTCTTCTCCTGATAGCTGACATATTCCTGTTAAAAGTAAGAAAAAGATACATTATTTAGTAAATAAAATTTCACACATACCACAACAGCTTCAAAGTTTCGGGTGAGGGTGACGAAGTACAAGTATAACGTCAAGTTAGATATACTCACACATCCTTTACTTTCTTGAACAGCCGAGCCGATGATGTCCTTGTAATTCCTTTCTTCACCGAGTTTTATTTTCTTATAGTTCCCACACATATTTTGTTGGTAGGTAATGCTCCACATATTTTGTACCAGATGGTTTAAAGGAAATGCTGTCAAAAAAAAGCATATATTGGGTCCAAAATGATGACGAATCCTGTTGAGATTGGTGTCCGTGTTGTGTGAGAAATTTCGCTGAGTAATTGCAAATTATGAACCGTATCATATATTGGTGCGTTGAAAACCTCTGAAATACATTGAATTTATTATTAATGTTCGAAACGAAAAACACTTTGAGTAAAGGCTCCTCCGCTTAATACATTAGGATGCCCATGAGACCGAGACAACAAGAACGATGATAGTCAACAGCATGAACTTCAACATTTAATATGTGCCTGTCTTCCTGCAAAAAGACGGCCATATTTAGGGAGTTATTGTGCCGTAGCGGCTACGAAGTCAGGTGTGACACGGCAGGATACTTTTTAATTCATTTTCATATTTTATTTCTGTATTAGTAAGTTCGTGGGTAGGAGATACTTTAACACTATAGCATAGTATAGAGAAGTGTACATAAGTACCAACTTAGTCAAATTTATTATGTTCTTTATAATCTCGCCTTGGTATTTAAGTATGTATCCTTGTCGTTATCCTTAAAGGTATGTATATCGTTATAAATGCTGGTGAAACAGTCATTGTTTTTGATTGTGAAGCAATCTTGAAAAGCGTTTAATAATTCATAATGTTCTTTTCTTTTTTTTTACGAAGAAAAACAAGGAAAACAGGATGGAGGGCTCCTGAACTTTTGTGTCGCGGTAGACTTCACAATAAATAGCAGGATAAAGAATATTAAGCAATATACCTACTAAAATGGGAATAAATTCCTGTCGAAGCTTCTGGGACAAATTTAGAAAGTGAAGGAATTTATTTTTCCTGGCCATTTTCTTAATTTCTCAGGAAAACAACTAAAAAAATTTGCTTACACTTAAAGAATATAATTTCCCATATGACTAACATATTTTACAATATAATTGTGTGGCATAGCACTTTAAACTAAAAAAAATAAAGGCTTGGCTAACCATTTGATAAATCATTAACTATCTTTCAGTTCAATATTACCCATTTGAAACGAAAATGGAAAATGATGCTGATAGGTTAGTAAAAATAACTCCAACTGAACTTTTTAAGTATACTCTGATATACCAACTCGTCTGAATAATATGAGCTTGTCGAAATAAGAAAGTTTGCCTCTTTACTCCAATCAAAGGTTTGGCAGAGGACCCGCCTTAGAATCATATATTATCTCACCTAGGTGGTGGCGTATGACTCTTGGATTTGTTCATGCTTACTTGGCCGATACTTTTGACGGATAAAATATTACCTTACCAACCAGTTTCTTGGAGGATTCCTTCGCTGAACCCGCTTACTGGGCCAACTCTGCGACAGACCCAAAGTACCCTTACCAACCAACAACCTGCCTAGGTTACATTAAGCCGCTGGAGTACGGTAACATGAAATTGTCCTACGGTTGGTTTGGCAGATTGAGTCGTTTTCCATTATAGAGTGCTTGAACATCTAGTCCTTTTTTCTCATATCATAAAACCTCACCCCCAGCTCATCAGCCAAAAAGCAAAAGCCCGCAGAGGACCTGTCTGACGAAAACACATTACGCTTAGGTGTCAAGTTATAATTCCACAAATGGACACAATATAGCCGACCTGGTAGCCGACCGAAATCTCTTGTGTACCATTATGACCAACCAGTCAAAGTCACATAAAGTCTGGATCTGAACACATTGTTTTCGTCTGGGAGATTATTTGTCAGATTAAATCTGTGGAACTGTAACGTCAGCGTGTGAGCTTATTATTTATTCAGATCTTGACAGCATTGGAAAATCATCAACGGTGTTGAATTTAATGTATCAAAAGCTGATTTCGGTCTTCTGTTGTTAAATCATATAACCGCTATCGCTTAAGCTACTTTCTGAAACAATGCTCCAGCGACAAAGCTAGATGCGTACCTCGTCTTAAATGATTTTCCCTTACTACTCACATTGCTAGGATAACCTTATCTTCGGACGCACTGGTAACTATAAAAGACATTCCAAACCAATGTACATACATCGGTATCTCCATTTGTCTAATATCCAACTTTGATAAAAGCTAGTAGTGTGTTAATTCATGGCAAGAGTATTGATTACGCGCTACGTTGAACAACTAGACCGAGAGCCAACGACATAATGAATCAAGTCATTTATATAATGTTGTAAGGCATATCAATAGAAAGCGTTAGGTAAGTTAGACAAGAAAAAACTTGTCTGGCAGTTTTTTGGTGTGACGAACAAGGGGTAAATTCGACACAAAGTATGACAAAATTTCAAAAATTAACTTATTTGGGTACTTTTGTAACAGAACGAATAAATTGTGTTAAGACAAGAAAAAAATCTTGAAAGAGGGGGGGTCTATCCAACTGCGTTTAGCCGGGAGGGGCAGTTTTCTGGAAAAATGACTTATATTCGAAAAAAAAATATTAAAAAATAACCACACCTCCTACAATGCTTAAATTCACTTTTTTGTAAAGCCAAAAATCTTTTCTGCAATTCAGTTTTTAAATAAAGTTATTATAGTGAACCGTTTTAGAAAAATAAATTTTCAAACTCAAAACTTTGAAAACAAAATATTTCAAACTAATTTTTTTCAAAATTATACGTTATTAAATACTATTTTTTTTACCAAAATTTTATGCTCTTATAAGTTCTAAGCAAAACACCGTATGGCTCTTGGACTTTTTGTTGTTAAGCCATTCAAAAATAACCGAAACTACTTCTTCACAAAAACAAGAAAATCTAGCCTTACGGGATGGCACAAGTGATCATTTAGCCAATTTGTTCGTGTTTTGTGAAGAAGTAGGTTCGGTTATTTTTGAATACCTTGGCAACAAAAAGTCGTAGAGCCATACGGTTTTCAGTGTTGGATTAAAAATTAATGGGAGCGTTGAATTCTGAGAACAAAAATTGTACTTAATTACGTAAGATTTTGAAAAAAATTAGTTTTAAAATTATTTTTTCAATTTTTTTTTCAAAATTTTGAGTTTGAAAATTTATATTTTTTAAACTATTCGCTAAAACAATTTAATTTAAAAACAAAATGAAAGAAGAAGTTTTTGGCTTTCCAAAAAGGTATAACACGGTGTTGTAAACGAAGCCTTTGATTTTTAATAATTTTGTTTACAAAATAAGCCAATTTTTCAGAAAATTGCCCCTCCTGGCTAAACGGGGGGGGATAGACCCCCCCTCCCGTACGATTTTTTTCTTGTCTCAACTCAACCTACACGCTCTAGCTTTTTGGCACAACGCTCGTGAATCACCCTGTATAAATGACTTGATTCATTCGTTGGCTCTTAGACTAAACTGAACAACTTTTTCTAGTCGCTTTCTAGTTCCTTGATCAGATGAAAGGATATCTTAAGAGCCTTGTTTATTGACTTTTGGCCATCCTATCAAAATCAGAATACATTTACGGAATCACGTCACATTTCACGTTCTGCAATTTCAGTATATACTGCAAAAAGCTTTTTATTAATAAGAACAGGGGACAAAACGCATCCTTGATGCAGGAAAGAATCAACCGTTAACTATTTTGCAAGAAACTTATCTCCATCTGTTGAGTTTGCAACTGTTTAATCGAATAATTATTGTTAAAAAGATTTTTACAAACTATGCATTTTTCGCATATCCTTGTCGAATTTAAATAAGTCTAGGTCATTTCAGCAACCAAACTGTTCTGTCAAAAAAGTATGCACCAACATAGTGGGCTTCTGTTTCAATTGTCAAGGCAGCAATCATCATTTTCCAAATTCTATAGCTTTGGTGGATTTCAAAAAACACCTCAAAATAAATAAATTAATACCCTTACCTCTTTTCAGCAACAAATAACATTAAAGCTACAAATATACAGCCTTAATTTGTTTTTAGGACTCTTGTCAACGTAACAATTATTTAGATTCAAAGCAAACATCACACTCACAACTCACCGCATTATACTCTAGATATACGAAAATCTTTACATACAGCCTGTATGTAGTAGAGGTAGGTACATGTGCCCATCCTTGCTTTTGTTTTATGTTATTTAACATGGAAATCCTTTTGCTTCTTTGTTTACCCTCGTCCCTTCAAAATCCAATGATGATGCTGCAATGCTGTTGTTGTCGTCTGCAAGCATAAATAATTAATTTTTCTTATTATGAAATTTTTTTTTCCACTTTCTACACCACCACGACAGCATAGAATCTTTTTCTTTTTACACTTATTTTTTTAGAAACATGAATAAATTATAAAATTCAATTTAATTAAGTGAACCAAGAAAACAAAAATGTTGATTACTTCTACCCTGTGAGATACCTGTAGAGACGAGCTTCTGATAAGCAAAAAATTCATCTGCGAATGCAAAATAAACAAAAGCCCGGAACTACAGGGTAGGTCACGGGAGCGCTTTAACGATGTTATTTTTTTTTTATTTCTTTTTAACAATGTTTAATTTTTTTAAATTTCAAAATAAAACAAATTTCAAGCTTACCATTTTAACTATGATAATTTCTTTTTATTTGTTCTGCAATAAAAGTTTAATTTTGTTTGTTTTTATTTGTTGTTTTTTTTTTTTTTTGTTTAAGTCGTGGTTACAATACAGCTATGGTCAGTTGCGGTGAATAGGAGGAGTGCTAGATTATTTTAGGAAGATTTCGGGGATAAGAAACTTTACCACACTAATGTTTAGCTCGATATTCTTAATGGTAAAGGAACCGTTGATAGAGTATACAAATATTAACCTTGGCCAGTTGGAAAAGGCCAACACTATCTTAGAAATTTTAGAGGAGAATGCCCAAAAACAACCCAGCGTCGATAATTTACGTTGCAAATGTGTCTTATCTTAGTAGGTACTCAAACCAATTGTTATTAACATGAAGAAATGCATTGTTATTCAAGTTGGAAAAATTATCATGGCCAGTGCTGGGGATGACTTGGAAAGAAAATAATTACATATTTGAAATCTACAATGTAATGCCCTTTTAAACCATGTATGTTTTATCTCTATCGACTCTGGGTTTCTTACCCATATATTTTAATGCATTCTCCTTTGCTTGTGATAGTGCGGGAGCAGTCATAAGAAGCAGAACAATATCATATGACAACATCGCAAGAAGAAAATATGTAGAATCCTCAATCAAGACCAGAAACAACATGTGAGGGACAATAGAGGCCTTAAATAAATAAAATGCATGACTGGGTCGCACGATTTTTTTTTAGAGTTTTCTTGGGGAAAACCAGATATGCAATAACATTTCATTGTTTAATATCTATATAGAAAAAAAAATATTGAAAATCGTTCAACCATTTTGTTTGTTAAATGATGTTTTTAAAAAAACTTTCGAATTTTTTGAGTCAATCAATCCACCCGTTTTCAAAATTTATTGAAAACAAAATTTTTTTTTACAAAATTATTAAAAGTCGAAAAAATAAGGATTTGAAAATTTTGAAATGCAATATAAATTCATTTATTACTGGCTTTCCGCATTAAAATTTCAAATTTGTATTGAAATTGGAAGAATAGCTTACGAGAAAACATTGTTTTAAAAAACAGATTCTATGAGAGCTACCGTTGTAAGACAAATTTCGAAAAATAATTTTTTACTTTATGTATATTATCATAAAAAATAGTATCCTGAAAGATTTATCAAAATCGTTACAGCTGTTTTCGAGAATATTAACTGTTTTTGTATTGCAGATACCGTTATTTTTCGATCTAGAGCAAAAACGAAAAAAAGACCCCCTAGGGAATTCCAAATAATTACTAAATACCAAGTTTGAAGCAAATCGGCCCGTCCGTTAAGGCTGTAGAAATGCGAACAGACAGATGGACGGAATTTCCGGACCCACTTATTTCGACTTCTCCATCATCGTTATTATGTCATGTGTAATTGTTATCTGAATTTTTTTTGTAACTTGCCTTATAGTACCTATAATCGCAAGTTAAAAGATCACAGCAGTAAAAAACGTGATCACAGTTCATATGCGTGCGGAATTATAATTGATTCAAATGTTTGACTATAGAGGATGTGAACTAACTTGTCATATCTCAATAGTTTTCATGTGAATTTATAAAATGGAGTTAAAGACCTACTTAAAGACTGTAATTTCAAAGTTTGTTCCTACTTTAACGTTATCAATATCGGCTTCTCTACTTTTTCCTTCCACTCTTCATCAACAAGCGTTCTACTAATTTTATTTTTGTGAATCGGATTTCTTAGAGTTATAGAATTTCAAGTTGACTACCATTTTATCATCGGCCATGGTTTCTATTCTTAGTTTGCCATTCTACCATGAATCGACTGACGCCTGAACAACGCATGCAAATTATGCAAAAAGTCATGTTCAATGACTCTTACATTCCTGACTTGCATCGCTTTTATGTAGGGGAGCTTTGGTTTCAACAAGACAACTCACGGCGCAACAACTGATTCGTCGGAGAAAACGTTTGGTGAACCCATAATTTCGCGTTTTGAGCACGTGGTATTCAACACCGATAGAATATTTTTGTGAGAGTATTTTAAGTCGCTATGGTCACTGGCTGATGATTGATATCTTGGAAAACAATATTCATCATGTTGTTCCCAATATACGTCCCCAAATACTGCAAAGAGTGATCGAAAATTTTAACTGAAGATTGGATTACATCTGATATAGCTACGGTGGCCATATGCCAGAAATCATATTCAAATAAAAATGGCAAAGGATCGTCTTCCAAAAACAGTCAGTTTTATGGAAATTTGTATTTCATTTATCATTTTATAGTTTTATACCTAAAAACACAGTCTTTACTTCAATACAAAAACCTTACAAATTTTTAAACGTGAATTTTAAAAATGTAGAAGAAATTACAACATTGTATCTTCTCTTGTTTGGCCCACTTAGGGATTAGGGATACGTGAACTCTGTGTCATTTGCTCCTGCTGTGGAAGCTTTTTTGGACCCTGATGCAGCATGCAGGCTGATTGCTAAATGAGAATTGAACACCACATTAGCTTACGAAGCTGTGGTGGTCAACATTTGAATTTTTGGATGCTCAGACGTATTAGTAACTTCATGCTCCATATTTCGATGGCTGAGTTTTCTTACTTTGCTCCAACCTATCTTCATATTTCTTCACTGAGAGGAAGAAGTGAAGAAGGTGAAGTTTATACCCTCTATTTCAATCATCATCTCAATCTCCTTGAAACCCAGCTCTGTCTATTCAAGTATTTCTGTGATAGAGAATTGACGCTTGACCAAGAGGGGCTTGGCGTCAAGTTCAGCCCAATGAGTCTCATATACTCTGTCCAACATAAAAAAGGCAGTACACGTCTTATGGGGAAGCTTTTTTTTTTTAAATTAGTGGCGTGCCATATTTTGCACCATAATACTAATTTGAAGGAAAAAGCCCCTTAAAAATTGATTGTAACCCACCATTTAATTTCTAATTGCATCTGAAGTAATAATAGTTAGAAATGGCTTAAAAATCATACAAATACTTGTTTACCTACTCATATAATAAATTATTTTTTTTTTGTGAATATTATTAAAGATTAATTCATATTAATTTTTGTTATAAATGTTTATTAAATTTGAAGCTATTATATAAATCTTAATAAATAAAATGTATGTTTTGGTTTGTTTTGTAATAGGATCAGGTCTTCTGGGGATACCCTTCAAAAATACGCTTTTTAATTTAACTCTTGATGTTGTGAAAAAAGATAAATTTCTTTTATTTTTTTAAAATAAAGCAAAGTACCTAAATGGAAATTTCAATCTAAAAAAAGGACGGTTAACCTTACACATATTTCTTTCAGATATTTGTTTATTTGAAATTCTTAATACGGAAACCCTGAAAAAGCATTTTTACGAATAGCCCCTACGGAAAACAAAAGAGTGCGAATGAGAGACAAACATCTCATCTTCCATGTAGGTTCTGCCAATTTATGTGGAACAGAGTATAAATAAGGCTGTAAACTTAACTTTTAGATTGACGCAAGATGTATTTACCATCAAATTGAACAATTTCACATATGTGGAGTGAGGATAAGCGTTACCTTATACAATTTTAACATACATAAATAAAAAGCAATTTTAAAGCAATCAAACTTTCTTAATATGAAATGTCTTGTCAAATTTATTATTACATACTGGATTAAAAAAAAGAAAAATTCTTGAAACAAGGCTTAAAAGATTTATTTTAAAACATAAAAACTTTTTTTTTATTATACACAATTCGAATTTAACGTATTGCAGATAATCAAATATTGTACAGAAATGTTCGGGTATATATTTACTCCAAGCAGCACAATAGCAGCTGTGTTCAACTTTGCAATATGCATTCTACCGTAGGCCATTAAAACGATTTATGAGCTCTACGAAGAAAATTTCCAGTAAAATTGAGCATACACAAACTTATACATATACTACGTACACAACTTCCTGTTTCTATATAAACTTCCAATGGAGATATGTATAAAGGAAACAGCATTTGTATAGCAGTTGTTTTCGGGGTCTTGTTAATCCGCCTGTTTCGACCACAAATTCACCACTATGCCAAATACATGTATCGCGAATTTCCGCCAAGCGCAAATATAACTGTTTAGCTAAATTTATGTTTTTGTTTTGTCGTCCAAGAGGGAGTGTGCTGCCTCCTTATTTCGTACCAAAAATTGTATGCTTCAAATAAAGCAATCTCCCATTAGGACGCTTAAAACTCTTGTTTATTTGTTATTGTCACTATGGTATTGTTGTTGGTTTTGTTGGTTTCAAATTGAAACATCGCAATTTGGCTAAATTTGTGTGGTTGACCAAAACACGAAAAGAGGTTTCGTAAAACATAAATATAATAAACCTCATTGTCATTATGTGAATTGTGTATCTGCATAGGTATGGATACATTTCAAATTTAAATAAAGTTTAGTTTTGTCGTCCTTGTCCTCTCTGTGTTCAATTATTGAATTTGTTTTTGTTGATAAATTTAAATTCAATGTTTAAAAATATGAATAAAATATCAAGTCCATAAAATTCCATATAATTTTAAGCTCAACAAAACAGAAATCAGCGAAACAATTTTCTCGCAGAGTGGTTGTCACTTCTTCCTTCTAATCGACGATGATTTACTCTTGACAGGATTAAATGGTCTTTTCTTGCGTTGAAATATTATTTAAAAAGGACACGTTTAAGGGATGAAGTATCTGGTTGAGTGTGTTTGTGTATGGGGTTTTGAAGGACGAAGGAGAAGTCATGGAATGAAAAGGTACACGCAGTAGGAGAAATTCCCTTTGATGGAATAAAGAAAGTTATAAATAAATACCTTTAGAGCGGAATGATGTGAGAAAAAGAACATGAAGGATAATAAGGGGAAGAAAATGTTATCTTTGTCAATTCTTTACTTTTGTTTGCCATCCTTACCTACCCACCTATAAAGGAAATTACCTACTTAGAGGAACATTTATATACCTACCTAAGATACAAATAAGAAATATACACAATCATCAACGACAAGTCATTATTAATGTGTTTACCTATAGATACATTATCGGTTGTCAGATTTTCATTCCGTAGGTAACAATTGAAACAATAAATACGAAGTTTTGATTAAGTGTGTGTCATGCCAACCAAATGGGAATAATAAATTAATGTCTTTTACTTCGCTGGGAATTTAATCTTTACGAACAAGTTAAAGGCTTTTCACACACTTTTGATTTAATAAAAGAGCTTACAAAACTTTTGTCCTTAAAATCAAAGAAAGGACAGTAATTATAAAAACTATCCGAACTATCTGAAATGTATCTTAAGTCTTTTCACCATTTTATGATAGGTATTATAGTATAGAGCACTAGATTTCACCGGTGGAAGTAAGCAACTTGAACTTCCGCGTCTGTTGGGAAGTACTCGTACATGAAAGTAAACCAAAAGATGGTTGGGTACCAACTTTACCGGATCCGGTCATTGATATGTTACCTCTCCTTTAGAAAAATGTTTAAGGGAAACCTTTTTTTTTAAAGGTGGCTTTACATGAAGCTGCAAGCCATGATCTGCAAAAAAAGGAGATGCAAAATATATAAATCATATATTTGTGTGATACAAAGGGAAGGCCAAAATGCAGACATCTTCATGGATGCAGATTATAGGAAAATTATGGATGCAGCTTGAAAATTATAGTGAATACGAACATCTTCATCGTCTGCGCTATGATTGTTGTTGTTGCTTTTTGTTAAACTTACTTTGGTCAAATTCAAATTTCTTCATCAAGTTCTAGAGATTTATATGTTTCTACACTTTGGGATTCACATTTTTGAAGAAATCTCTAGTCTACGAAATTTGGTTTGATGAAGTGATGCATCTCGTTCCATTGGAAGACATTTTTTATTTTGCTCGAACTACCAGTCAACTACACATCAGATTTTTTTCTTGAGATAATGGAAACATATAGGTAGATTATCTGGTCAAAATATATATTCAACGACCCGTAATATCTCACTGAACATTTCAACATCGAATTGGGGAAAGTAAGATTATTGCAAAATAATAATGATGATATACCACAAGGTTCTGTTCGGTCCCCGCGTTTCTTTCTCCCTCATCGTCAATATTCTTTTTGCAGTATACTCAGTGCTGCCTTCTATCGGTAACGATATAGTGACTAGTGGCATATGCATATCTAAGTATTCCAAATCTTTCATCAACAGCCAGATGATCAGATTTGGAGCCAAGTTGCAGATCTGGATGTCGTGAATTTGGATTTTCAAAATATTTAGAAAAAGTACGTTTTCAACTAACTGTTTGGCACCCTATTCCCTATATTTTTGTATGTGTATGCGTTCGCCTCCCGCAGCCAGCCTCTCTTCCAGTTTCAGAAACAAAATTCTTCTTCAGCTGGCAGGAAAAAATTCAATAAAATTAATTTTGTGTGACCGATGTTCATTAACTGCTTAATAAAAAGATGTCTGTGGCACGCCTATAGTTGAGACTTTTTATTGCCAGGGCAATTACTATGAGCTCAGTGCCATTCAACTTTAAGCTTGCTAATCGATTTGAACAAAACAAGACAAAACTTATATTTTTAAAAGTTAGATTTTAAATAAAAATTAAAATAATAATAATAAGGGGTTTATTTAACAATTCTTGAACCACATTCTCCTACATAACCAAAGTATTTCTTCTCACTTCAAAACTGCGACAGATAGTTAAAAAACATTAAAAAACTAATGCATATTACGATTTTTGACAGAAACGACCCTTAAAAGTAGGCGTGTTCTTACAATTTAAAAAAAATTTAAAGCACTAATTGAGCTTTGATCACTAGTCAATTTTTAGGTATATATGTAAAACTACAGCTAAATCAAATCGTTTCTTAACGATCTTACCCGAATAAAGGTATTTTATAAAACTCATCAAAGTGGGCGTATTGAAAAAATTGTATATATTTTTCAAATAACGATAAGAAAAGAGGTTAAAATTAAACATTGATAGGTAACTTAAATTTTTTGGGCGTAAGCCACACCCAAAATTCAAACATTTCTTTTCATACACAAGTTTCTTAGTTTCGACTAAGAGACGCACAAAATTGCGTTTGTGGATTTATTTTAAATATCGTTTATTTGCAAAAACAATTTTTTTATAGTTTCTTATGAAAAGTGAGCTTTCTACCTCTAAAATTACGACCTCTCTAGAGTCGGACGGACGGACTGACATGGCTTAATCGACTAGAGTTTTGATTCTGAGTCAGAATATTTCACTTTTTTATACCTAACGGTATTATTTCTCAAATACAATATACCCATTCTATAGAATAGAATGTTTATAAAAAAAAAAAAAAAAAAAATTAAGATGACTGGGAAGTGTCAATTTCTAAAAAAAATTCTTTTTTTGGAAAAACTTTCTTTCGAAAATAATGTTTTGCTGTTGTGATGCTGTTTTTTCAGCTGCATGAGAAGTTTCGATGGTTGTTGTCTATGGCTTGACAGTTGAGAATTTTAAACTGTATTGACATTTAATGTTCAGTTAGGTTTGGCAATTCCTCATGGATCGTTTAACGCCTTATTGAAAAACAATTTAGTGACATTGTTTCCAGAAGTGGTCCTGTTTACTGGTCCCTGGTCCGTGCAACTCAACGCCTCTAAATTAATTTTTATAGGGCTATATTAAGTCATTGGTTTATGCCGACAAAGAGGAACTCTTGAAGCATTGGGAGCCAACATTCAAGCCACCATTGACGCCATACGTCCAAATTTGTTGGAGAAATTAGTAAATCGTAATCCTAGCCCCGGTGAACATCCATATATGCCGGGAATCATATTTAAAAAATAACTTCCATGAAATTATCTACCAGATTATAACAATAAAAAATTCATTCCAACAATATTCTGTCTCGATTTATTATTCAAAGTTCTCAAGCTCTTAAAGAACATCCCATAACTGAATTTGGAATCATATAATCTACACTGGAATCTACATCACGAAGGAACACAGTGACCTTCAATAAAATCTCCTGAAAAGATTAAATTACATATCTCAAGTTTTGGTGTATACAAAAGTAATTTTGTTTTGTTTTATTGTTTTTAAGAAAAAATGTAATAATATTGTTTGGAAGTGCGTCAACGAGAAAAGCATTTGATTTAGGGCGCCATTTATCTTACTACATACATACTCGTATACCTTTATCTTTTTATTTGTTGTCGTTAACTTTATATCGGAAGAGATAAACAACATGTGAAACTGTTTCGTTTTTTTTTTTATTATCCGATTTAGATTCCGAACCAAACAGCAAACAGCAAATACAATACAAGAACACAAACGATAAAACAGAAGAACAAAAAAAAAAAAGGATGTTAGTCCACTCCATAGAATGTATTTTAGCAATAAGCTGTAACGGGAATTTTATCAGGGGAAAATGTTAGAAGATACAAGACAACGCAGTTAAAATGAAATGAAATTCGTCTATGATGGGTGTTGGCTCATGATAGCCGGATAGCTTTTGTATATTATTATTTCACTTTTCATCCTTGTCAGAAGCTGTAAGGACACTAGCACTGCATCAGTTTTGCCCACAGCTTCCAAACCTCATCAGTAACAAAACCACCCAGTTTATGAAATGCACACATCCGGTCGCGCCCGACTTGTCGCTGTCGGCCATTGCATAATGAAGATGGAAAAACACAACGAAAATTATATGCAAATTTTACACTTCCTTGGGGATTTCTTCGATGGATAATGCTGGGAATGCTTTCAAAGAAACAAAACGATACGACGCGAAGCGATGCAGAGTAAATTATTTTCAACCACATTTAAGAAGGATGGGATAGGGATAGCATAAAGCGACGAAAGACATGACTCTTGCACGGGGATAAATAAAAAAGATTTAGTTGCCTTGGTGTTTCTATATACAAATACTAACGTTTAGTGGAAAGAACATAATATACAATCTTCTCTTAAAGATATTCACGATAGAAAAGCATATTCCACAAAAAATAACCTGCTTAATAGAGAATGAAAAAATTTCAAAATATAAGAAACTAGCAGACGGAAACGGAAAGGAGTGTCGCGTTGCATCGTAGCATAGTTCAAAAGCCGTGCATCTAGATAGAAAGATAGATAGATAAAGATATAGATATTTGATGAAGATATTTTAATTAAAAGTTCCTGAACGTAGCAGTTTATAACGACGATTAAGTCAGTATGGACGTCCATCGTGTCGTATAAGTTCTGTTAGAATGAATTCAACTTAAATGGCGATAAAGAGGAAAGTTTGAGTTTTGAATTAAATAATGAGGGAAGAAAAACTTTTCTTAATTAGTTCATATATACAACAAGGAAGTTTTTGGCTTGGCTAAAGTCGCAATATTAATTCTTGAAGTTGCCTTAAAATGCCTCATTTCATTTTATGATTCTTAAATCAATTAGCCTTAAGATAATCCCCGAGAATATATTGCACTTGCTTCAAATTTCACATGACTGAACTTATTAAGGAATTTTATATCTATAAAAGCGTACATATCTGTCTATGTGTGTGTAATTGTATGCATTGCTGTACACATCAGTGCATTTGTGCTCCATGTTTGCCTATTATGATGATCATTGCAAAGTTACAAAATTTGGAACAGTGCCAACGAAATTTCCAACAGAATTACTACATCATAGTAAGTGTGATAAGGGATTTGAGGTCGAAGGCAATATTTTATGTTCCAACATCTGGGTATGGTTTGAAGTGTTGCTATAGAAACGTCAGGAGCAACGTTATTTTTTTTTTTTTGAGATATCGAATGGTGAATGGCTGAATTGGGAAGCTTTTATCGTTACCAACAATATGGCCTGCTAATGGGTTTCAAAAATTGGCACGGACAATACTAAATTCGGTTTATTGATTTTTTTCCTTCAAAATCCTTAGGCATATTTATATCTGAATATACAACCGTTGCTGGCTCATTGAAAGAAATATGTACTTCGCGTGGGAGTAATGTAGGACTGACTTATAAGGGATACCTACATGTCTTCTTAGTTTTTTTTTTTTTTTTTTTTAAGTTTGGCTGCACAAATAATGTTAGATGCTTTTCAATATGGTGTATAGCAATTAAGTTCTGGCAGTTGTTCAATTTTAAAACTATTATTCGATAAAATTATATACTTTTTTTATCCTTTCCCCCCAAATCGTGTTGTTTTTTTTTTTTTTTTTTTTTTTGTGTATATAATTATATTCAAGCAATTTAAACTATTTAAATAACGTAAGCAAAGCCAGAAAACCACTTACAGCTCTTTTCAAACTAAATTTTAGAAAATCATGTACAAAATAACCACTTTCCGCAATTTAATTCAGGGTTAAGACGGTTCCTTGCCAGTTCATTTTCAGATCTCACTGATAAAAATAATTAGTGTATAATAGAAAACTTTCAGCTTGAACCGAGTAAATTGAATGATAAACAAATGGTGGGTTAGGAAACCAATATTTAATGATTTACTCTGGCTCACCTTTTTTTTCGAAAAGCTAACTTCTGGCTAAAGCTCCAAATATCAGCCTGAAGAGTTTCATGTTTATATTTGAAATCCAAGGACCTATCTTATAGTTTTTACTATTACTCACTAGGGCTCTCTGTAATCAAACATCAAAACTTAATTGGGAACTCAATTTTAGTTACAAAAAGGGTGTTTTTTTAGAGGAATACAACTTCAAGTTGGCAGCACTGTTTTCATTGATAACTATTTTGTCATCTGCCATATAATTTATCTTTATTTTGATTTTCCATTTCATCATTAATCGACTGACCGTTGGTCTGCACGTTAAACGCATCGGTTACCACGTCCATTTTATGGTCGACACAATCGTTCATCAGAGAAATTGAATCGATTAACTATGGAACGTTTTCTCACCACGTCTACTCTTTCGTTGAAAGTTACTGCGAAACCCTTGAGAGGCAACTCGAAATATTATCTAGCAAAACAAACGATAAAACTATTGTGATGCATTTTCCATCGGTTAATAAGCCAAACAAGGTTGAGTTTGCCAAACAAACTTGTCGCGGCCTACTTGATCTTACAGAAAACGATGACATGGCTATTGAAAACACTCAAGAATTCAACAACCAACACAATAAAAAAACAACAATGGTGCTAAATTTTAAATCCATGGAAATGGCTAATAAAATTATGGTGGCCGCACCAAAATTAAAGGGCACTGGAGTCTTCGTGCATAAGGAGCAATCTTTACTTTATCGGAAAAAAAGAAGGGCTCTAAATGATATTAAAAGTAAACTTTTGTCAATCAATCCGAATGCGAAAGTTTATATAAAAGGTGCCAAACTGCAAATTGAAAAGTTTGTTTTTAACTATACGAGTCATTGAGAGGATTACAACTAAAAACAAAAGACGAATTCGAGCTTATCAAAACGATGTTTGGAGAAGATGCCATGTGTTTTTTTGACAGCAACAACCAAACCAACATAACAACAGCAGAGCCATCTGGTAGTCGAATGATATCCAACCAAAATGGTTCAGGTTCTAACTATAATTATCATCATAAAGTATAGGATAGGGTTGCCGTCTGCCAAAAAAATATATCTTTTAAAATTTTTTGCTATAACATTACGGGCCTTAAGAATAAATTACTTATGCCCGATTTTTTTAAACTCATTCAAAACTACGATATAATAATCTTATTAGAAACTTTCTTAGAAGAAGGGAGAGAACTGCAATATTTTAAATACTTTGAAAATTATAACATAAAATGCTTTCCAGCCATAAGAAATAATAGGCTAGAGAGGGCTAGTGGTGGAATTTTATGTGGCTATAAAAATAAAAACTCAGTAAATAATATAAATAATATTAGTTACAAAAAATGTGGTAACAAAATTATAATTGATATTGAGTGTGATTCAAAACATTTTCATATTGTTCCTGTTTATTTGAATTATAATTCCTGGACCTCGGATTACGAGGAACTACAAAACTTTTTGTTGAATTACAATTATGAAAACCTCATGATCATTGGTGACTTTAACGGTCGTATAGGTGATTTCCAAAACTCTCCGGTTTTAAATAATGGTCAATTCTCTGATACAAGAAAATCAATGGACGATTGCTTGAATAGAAATGGCAATTTATTGTTGGAATTATTCGAAGACTTTGGTTTTTTTATCTTAAATGGAGTATCGAATGGTGATGCTAGAGGTGATTATACTTTTATATCTTCCCAAGGTTGCTCGGCAATTGATTTTTGTATTGTGAAGGGAGATTGGATTGATATTATTAAAAATTTTGAGGTATACCCGGCAAACTTTTCATCCCATCTGCCTATTGTAGTGTTTTGTGAATGCACTTATCAAGGTATTCACAACCGAGCGGATGTTTCAGATGTTGTTAAGAAACTAAGATGGGTTGAAAGTAAGGCTAGTTTGTATAGGCGGAATTTAAGTCAACGAATAGATTCTATTGATGCCCAGCTTCAGCTTACCATAGAATCTGCTACGCATTCTGTTTTTGAATTAGTTAGGCAATCAGCAGTTGGTAGTTCTCATCCAAATTCTTTTTCTTTTAATTCAAAATGGTATGATGAAGAGTGCAGAAAAAGTAGGGAAAAATCCTTTGCTTACTTAAAGCTTTTCAGGCAGTCTTCTAATGTAGCTTTCAAAAGACTCTACCTACAACAAAATAAAATATATAAGGATTTGTGCAGTCTCAAAAAGCAACTCTACTTAAAAAAAGCTGCTAGGAATCTTTTAGACTGTAGGGATTCTAAGTCCTTCTGGTGCAATGTGCGCATATTAGGTGGAAGGAGTAAGTCTTCATCTTCAATCTTAAGTGTAAATCAACTAGCAACATATTTCGAAAACTTATTGCTACAAGACCCTAATCAAAATTCTTTAAGCTTTGCTCCTCAATACATCTCAATACCTGAGCTCGATTCGCCTTTAACAATGTTTGAACTATTATCATCACTTAACAATATGAAAAATAATAAGGCTGCGGGGCCAGATGGCATCCCGATCGAGTTCTACAAGTTTTCGATTCCTGAGTTCCTGGAACATGTTTTGGCATTACTAAATAAAATGTTCCTCGAAGAGACTTTCCCAACTAGTTTCCGCTTGGCAAAAATATCTGCTATTTTTAAAAAAGGAGATCCAAATCTCCCTGAGAATTACAGAGGTATATCCGTTTTATGCTCACTAAGAAAACTGTTTGCTCAGATCTTATACTGCAGACTTGTAAGATGGGTGGAAAATAATAACATTATTAGCTGTGCTCAAGCTGGTTTTCGAGCTAATCTTTCAACAATGGATCAAATTTTTGCTCTTACAAGCATTGCTAGGCGTTTTATCGATAAAAAGAAACCGCTGTACACTTTTTTCGTGGATTTCAAAGCTGCTTTTGATACTATCAATAGACGTTCACTTTTATATAAGCTAACAAATATTGGTGTATCAACAAAGTTTATTCACGTTTATGAACAGCTTCTTTTGAATATGTCGGCGGTTGTATGCAATGGTGAAAACCAGTCTAAAGCTTTTCGATCAGAAACAGGTGTCCCACAGGGTTGCGTCCTGAGTCCGTTGATGTTTGCTTTATATATAAATGATATTGAAAACCACTTACCAGGAGGCGTGTCCTATGGTGATTTGTATATAAAGCTTCTGCTCTACGCGGATGACCTGGTGATTTTCTCCGATAACCCAATAACGCTTCAACTCCAAATAAACAAGTTAAAACTTTTCTGTGATGTATGGGATCTCAAAATTAACATTAGTAAATCTAAAATAATGATCTTCAGAACTCAAAACCGTTCTGATAACCCTACAAGGAACTGGAAACTAGATGGTGAAAACATTGAGGTAGTTAGTGAGTTCAAGTATTTAGGCTTTACTATAACTCATAACCTAGATATTAAAGTCCATATTAAAAACAAAACAGCTGTAGCAAAATCAGCAATCAACACATTGTGGGCCAATTTTTTTAAAAACAAATTAGTGGACCCAACGTCAAAGTTCAAGGTTTTTAATGCAACAGTTAAAAGCTGTCTCTGTTACGGAAGTGAAGTGTATGGATATCAATATTTGGAAGAAATTGAAAGCATTCAAAGATACTTTTTCAAACGAATATTTCGGTTGCCGTCTAACACTCCGAATTACGCCATCTATGCTGAATCAGGTCTACCACATGTTTATGTAAAGAACTTAAAAGCCAATGCAGACTTTATCACTAAAGTAATTCATAGACCTGATGGCAATTTGCATAAAAGAATACTTCTAGTATCACTACATTGTGGTTATTCGCCATTTAGAAACTGGCAAGCGCTCGCGTCGGCTCACAACGTCCCTTTAGATTTGAATGTCAACAATCGAGATGAGTGGACAAATATTTTCTACGATTGCATATCAGCGGTGGATGATAAAATTTTTAACCAACAACTTGAAAGGGTAAGAGATACTACTTCTAGGACTACGTATAGACGTCTCAATCTGAGCTTGTGTGGTAATAATTATTTTAGGGAAGAGCTTTCAATCTCAGATATGAGTCTTATTTTTAAGGTTCGGACTGAAACCCTTGAGCTAAATTATAGGCCACACAGAACAGATTTAAACTCTATATGTTCTCTGTGCAACCTTAATCAAAATGAAGACGTTCACCATTTTATCGCAATATGCCCTATTCTACAGGAAATACGTAGACTTTATTTTGGAAAAAGCGCCCTATCCTCCGACGAGTATATCAGTATTTTAAACGGTGAGAGCGGCTGGAAACTGCTTGTGCGATATGTTTCATATGCAAAAAATTATAGAAATTCATATATGAATCTGTTTTGAATCAATAAATATAAAAAATAAAAAAATAAAAAATTTGTTTTAGCTAAACTAAAAGCCCTATACATATTTCCATTTCTGGTAATTCCCTATTATTTACTTTGTTTTTTTTTTCTTCTTTTGTTTTAGCTAAACTAAAAGCCTATACACTAATATTGCATTTCTTTAGTTTTTTTTCTGTTTTAATCTATAGAAACTTACTGAAATTGCAATCAAATATTAAATAATTTGTATGATTGTATTGTTTTCTTACTGTATCTACCTACAATATTCATTGTTTTGCTCTATTGAAATCACTATTATGTCTCTTATAAATTCTTTATTCTGTTAATTTTATTATCTATCAAACTTATGTATGTACATTATAAAACTATACACTGTTTAACTTTATTTAATCTCTTTTAAAAATATAAATCAAGATCACATCCGGCAGACGGCTTATATGCCATGCTTGTATTTCTTAAATTGAATATTACTACAATGTTACTTTATTTTTATAAGTACAATAAAGAAAGAATTGAATTGAATTGAATTGAATACTAAATAATAGAGACGTCGTACAGTGCGTTCAGAAGAAGCTACTGAAGCTGCTGTACAGCGAAGCACTGCGGAGACCCGAATGATTCCACATGCTTTCGTGCACAACAGTTGCATTAAATTGGAAAGTTTTTTTTAAGCTTGTGCCTTAACAATAAAAACGGTATACAAAAGTTTTTTCCAAAATTTTGATAATCATATATCATTATTGCTTAAGTGGTTTTCGAGAAATCCAGATCAAAGAAAACCAGTAACACGAAAGGTTCTGTTATACAACTTTTTCATAACAAAATTTTATCAAAATCGTTGTAACCGTTTTCAAGAACATTAAAAGCTCTTGATTCCAAGATTAAGGCTTTTTCTATTATAGGATATTTGAGATAGATTATGATAATACAATGAAAAGGAAAATAAATGGTTTATAACTCTCTTTTATTCTTAAATTAAAATGGTTTCCCTAAAGAAAATTGCCTTATAAATTAAATGAACAAATAAGATATTATGTCTGTTTAAAAATTACTTCAGTTTTAATACAGTTACTAGACCGATTATAAGGAAAATTTTGTTGAAATTAAACATTAAAAATATTTGAAAACGAGTTCCTGACCTTTTATAAAATTACGTTGGCAGATTTAGAAATAAAACTGAAACGAACGAAATGGACCTCCTTCAACAACAATCTTAATTATTCACATGAATGCGAAGTTAATGTCTTGACATCTATATCTACTATATGTACATATTTTTTTCTTGCAAAAAGGGCTTCATTGATAATTTCACCGAGTTTTGATGGGAATGGTCCTTAATAGTTCCCTGAATACCTTAATAAAATAAAGTGCACAACTGGGTCGGACGAACTTGCTCTTATGTGTGACAGTGGTTTGGCTTTTGAGATTTTAGAAAAAAAAAAACAGGGACAAAATGATATGAAATTGGATTGATCACTTAAAAATCACTAGTTCTGAAGTATAACCCATCTGATTTCGTTTGTTGTTTAGAATTTTAGGATACTTTTTTTCAAAATCGTTCGACCAAAAACTTTTCGAAAATATATTCCAAATTTTTTTAGAGTATGCCAATTTCTAGCACGTTGTAGTTTTAACAGAAAAATAAAAAAAAAAATAGATTAAACTGTTTTTGGAAAAAACGGAAAATAAAAAAAAATTAAAGCTTTTTTTTAAAAAACTCAAAAAAACTTTTTTTGAAAAATTTAACAGTTTATATTATTTTGTTTATAAAAGGGCTTCTACATTAAAAAATTCATCGAAATTCGTTGAGTGGCTTATGAGAAAATCGTATTTCAAAAACCGGTCCTGTGGGAGGTACCATTAGAAGACTTTTCCTGAAAAATTTATTACAACCAAACATAACGTTTGAACAGAAAACACTTTTCAGAAAGTTTTATCAAAATCGTAGGAGTCGTTTTTGAGAAAAATTAATTTTTCACTAAAAATCGTATGGCAGGTACCTACCGTAAGTTTTAAAGCTAGAATGCTGATTCCAAAAACCCCTCTGTAGGACGTCATAATAATACTACTCGTATGTACCAAGTTTGAAACAAATCGGTACAGCCGTTTAGGCTGTAGGTGTCAATACAGACAGACGGATAGACAGACAGACAGAATTGTCGGATCCACTTTTTTCGACTTCTCTATCATCGTAATGTCATGTTTGATTGTTAGAATTTTTTTTTTATAAATTCATAATGCATACGTAATTTGCCTTATAGTGCCTATAATCGCAAGTAAAAAACCGCAAAAGGAGCCAAAAAATGCAATCCTGTTCTACAGATCTAAAGCGAAAGAGCAAGCGTGGCGGTGCGTTTCTATGCTAGAATGTGTGTCAAAACTATTATATACGTTTTGCAAGCATTTAGTGATACATAAAGTTTGAAAGCAAGCCGAAAAATGGTGTTTTAAGTTTCACTTCGACCGAGTGTTTTCTTTTTGTTTCCAAAATGTTTGTTTTTATATGATTCAATTGATCATATTTTGTAAAAAAAATTCTGTATTCGAACGAGGAGAATCTTTTATTCCTTAACTGTTTATAATAAATTAATTAGTGTTGTAACAACTTAACCTGGCCTATGGTACAACTAACCCCATTGGTGAGGTAGGTTGGAACAAAAAAAAATATTATTTTAAATGTTAGGTACCTACCTATATATTTACTTAAATTGAACGGACCTTACGAAGCTACTTGAAGGACCTTGTAGCTGAAACATGGATTTCACATTTGAAAGACGTTTAGCTGACATGTTCTTAAAAACTTTGGATAATTCATCAGTCTTAGTAAGAAGTGTTACTTTTAGCCCAGCTTCACTTCTTGCTTTATATGGTTAATCTTATTTTTTTAACTAGGTATTTTAATTTTGGAATTATGTAAAAGCGGGTTTATTTTGAGCTTAAGTGAGAATTCCAAAGATCAATAACATTCGAAGACCTAATAAAAAAAATAGTTTTTCAAAAAAAATTTGTACTTTGTATTTTGTTTTTCAGTAAAATTTAAAAAAAAGGCAATTTAAAAAAAAACTTCGCTATCATAGCTTAAATGTTTTTAAACCTTCGAGTTTTAAGTGTTAAGAGGTTATAGTTTACGGATTTCGGTAACGCATTGTAAATTTCACTCGAAAATATATAGTACCTAGCATTTTTAAAAAAATCTAAATTTTATATTTGCGTTAAGCAATTTTATTTGTTAACTATTTGCTTATTTCATACGAAGATGCTCTTATAAATAAATACGTTATTTTTTTTCTTCTGTAAAATCCATATACAAAAAAATGACAATCCGAACAAAATTTAAGCGCTGTTTGATTTTTAGGAAAGAAAAAATTAATTAGGTACGGTATCAAAACAAAACACATTGTGATTCGAAAGAGGTGTCTTTTTTTACAACTGCAATAGTTCAAGGTTGCCTTAATTTATGAAAGTCACTTCATTTCTAAACAAACTAAAAATTATATCTCAACTCTAGCACTGACACAGTTCTCCATAAAACTAGGTTCCTTACAAATAACGTTCTTTTCCATGAAAATTTTGTTAATGGAAAAAAAGCCTCAAATATATATTAAAATTTTTGTTGCTGAATTTTACGTAAAAAACACTTTAACCAAAAGATATTTAACTGAAATATGTTATTTTGGCAGCGAGGCCGAGTCTTGCCTTGCCGCCGCCACAGTAAATTAATGTCACTTTCTAAAAATAAATTATTCACAAATTATGTTTTATCCTGTTAATTATTAATTATCGTCTCCCACACTTACTCAGAAATAGTAAATTCAAGCAAAAATAATAAATTAAAAAAATGGCGATAGCCAAAACGAACGGCAAAATGACAACAATAACGAACTTCACTTAACCAGATACTGAGATTCATTTTTGGTCCATGGGCATCATATCCCAGTCGTGTCGTGTGCTATAAGCTCCAATACGAAAGTTCACACACCATACCAACAACAAAAATACCAAACTTTAAGTAAGTATACGTGAAATCAAAAGGAAGCATTCGTTGGGTTGGATTAGGTCCAGCACACTCGTCTCGTAGATATACCAACTACTTCAGCAGTAGGTCCAGGAATAGGGGAAAAGTCATAGTCAATGTTGCATTCCCCAAGTGTGAAATCATCCCCTTCAAATATTCCTGCGCACGCATAAAATTGTTTTCTTACTTTGTTTCCTTTCAAAAGAATAACATTTTCAGCGGAAGCTAAAAACAAAACACTTTAACATGGGGAAACGGTATGCAGTGGATACAGATACACTATTGCATTATGCAAATTTAATGTTGTCTACCTTCAGATAGAATATTGGACACGTACATTATAATCTCTACGCCGGTTTTTTTTTTGTGATGTAGTTTCAATCTATCTTCAAAATTCATTCCGAATAAAAATGTATTGTCTGGATATGGTTCTTGATTTGATCAACACAAAAGGACATTATTATACAGAAGAAGAAAGAGGAGGGTGGCATTGTGCTGGCATACTCGTATACATCGTCGTACAATAGTGTTTAACGAAACACGTGTAATTTAGCGGCCATTTTGAATTTATACACTCATATTATGACACAAGGACGACACGACTATGGGGTAAGGAATAGAATGCACAAACAAAGGCTTCAATATTTTCTACTACACTTTTCAGTGCTGTATATCCATGGATGGCGGACGCGTTGAAAATTTAAGGACTAAAGGGGATGAAAATTGAACCCTGCTTCTGCTGAAATGATGGCAGTGTCAGTGGATTATGCACTTCCAGCTTGTGACAGGGGAAAATTTAATCAATATTTAACTCTGTAGATACTTTGGCTCTGTGATAGTCCCTGGTCCCTATAGAGCAAAAGGATGTGGGGTGTATTTTGTACGAGGCGAGGCGAAGAAAAACACATGAGGTTTACTATAGTTGGTTATATTCGCATAGTGTGTATAGGTTCCTCTTCCTCTATACCTACTTCTGGAAACTCTATAAACATGGTCAATGTTTTAACTGTTTAAGTTATTTTTTTTTTTTGAAATTTTCTTGGCGGAAAATTGTGCAGACAGAAAACATTCAACCAAAAAAAAAAAGGAAAATGATGATGACGCGATGAGTTGGGAAACTATAGAGTAAAATGGAAATGAAAATAGGAAATACCTTTGGAAACTTAAATCGTCCTCGCCGTGCGTCGCCGTCGTCGTTTCATATTTGGGTGTTTTGGGTTGTGTGTTTGTATATTGATATAGCTATCTTGTATTGTACACAAGGATATATGTCTATGGCATATACTTATATGTGTAGTTTTTGTAGGTACATATTGCTATACAACACATGGTATATGGAGAAAGATTTGACCTCTGTCATCAACTCTATTTGGCAAACGATGCTATACAACACCTGAACGTAAGTGGTAAACTGAAAGAAGGAGTATGGGTAAATGTGTTCATGACATGTTGTGCAGATGGTGTATAGAAAAGGCAGGTTCCCGATGTACCGACCTGCGTTAGGTATAGTCCCACGAGTGAAACAGGCTTGTTGAAGCAAACTGAACTTTTGTAAAATGGCACACATTTTATCAATTTCGTAACTTTTTGTTATCTCTTTAAGGAGATAATAAGGAAGTCTTTTATCGGCGCTAACATAAGTGTTAAGAGAATGAAATGAGTCATTTACAAAAAATGCGATTGTTAGATAAATGTACGTGTACGGTCCTAGATAGGTAGACGTGGACGAACGTGACTTCCTCAAAAACAGCTATATGGATTTTTATTATATTTATATATAAAAAAAGAATATTGTTTTTTTTGTATAACATGATCTTGGCAGAAATTTAAAGGGCGAAGATTTAAAATAATATGACTAAATTTATTCAAACTAAGTTTGTTAAATTTTTCCATAAAAAGATGTTTGATGTTTGAAGTGCGTTTTCTGCTATAGGTAAATGCGCATAGGTCCTTCCTACCTGCATGAAAAGTAGTTACTCTTCTGAAATATTTTTCTGAAATAAAATTGATTTTAAGAACCAAATGTATGCTGAACTTTTTTGTATATGGCACACGCTCTCAAGGGGTTTATATAGCCCTTTTAATGATTACTCACAGCGCGAGCGATAGGTAATTAGGAAGGAAAGGGAAAGAGGTGTCGATGAACATTGGTATTGAATGTTTGAAAATTAAAATGGCAAGCCAAATTGTACCAGGCAATTCTTTTAACATTCGTGTTGTACGGCTAAAGAAATAATCCCTTAATATTTCACGGTTTAATTCCAAAAAGTGTATTACGGGGGAAATGTTTAAGAGGTGGAACGCAGCTGATGGTATTTCTTGTATAAGAACCGGTAAAATAAATAAAGACATGAAACTTTTCGACGATGTTCAAGTGATGGAAATGTTTCCATAATGCTTCTCTCTCTTATCAATTTTAGCGCGTTTTTTCTGAACTCTCAAAAGGGTTGAGTCGTCAGCAAAACAATTTAATGGATTAGAAGTCACAGACAAGAGATCATTTATAAAAATCAGAAAGAGAGACGGAGACAGAACGGAGCCCTGGGGCACACCACCATTTATTTTATGGAGATCAGACTTGAAACCGTCTAATACAACTTGTATTGAACGGTCCAGAAGATAGCTTCTTATCCAATGAATAAGAGTATCATCGATACTAAATGCACGCATTTTCGATAAAAGAGCTTCATGCCAAACTCTATCAAATGCCTTTGAAATATCAAGCGCAATAATTTTGCTTTCACCAAAGCGATGCAAAGATTTGTTCCACTGTTCGGTGAGATATGCCATCAATAGGAAAGAATCCTGAACTATAGAGCTATGGAGAAGGTTACGCAGTGGTTTTCCTCATCAGAATATTCAAAAGCTCCAAGAGGCATTTAGGGGAAATATGTAAATTTTGATTCTATTCGTTGAATTTCAACTGCGCTTGGAAGTAGGTAGGTACATCTGGATCCTACACGTGAACTGAGCTATGGGTTAAATTTCTGTACCCATATAAATACTGTCGAGTTTAAGTACATAAGAGTTATGTCGGAATTAGAAAGTAGGTATACAAAACCAATCATTAAGGCAGTCTTTGCGTAAAGTATGAGCATGAATTTTTTTGTTTTGTTGTACAAACAATGCAATTTTTAAGTTCGCTAAGTAAACATAATAATGGCTTGATAAAGATATGGGTACAAAAATGAAATTAGCTTTACCGACTTTAGGAAAACCAAACAAAATTATTACTAATGAAATTTGTTAGCTAGACGATGAAATATTAAGTAGTTTATCCATTCTGGATCTTATCAAAATGTACCCTCGCATCTGTTTTAGATGTATCAAATGTCGACAAATTAAATTTATAACAAGACTTTCTAGCATGTAGGTATACTTGGGTGTCCCGTAATTCGTCAATAATATTTTTGGGCATAAAGCTCATTAAAAAATCGTTCTACAAATAAAGCCTATCTGAAAAATTATTTTTAATAAAAATTAACGGATAGGCGGTAAAAAATTTCCAAAGTATAATAAAACCTATCGGGTTTTCCTCAAACTTGGTTAAAATTAAATTTCAATTATTAGATCTGAAGCAATTGCCGTTAACATGTGTGAGGTTACACCAAATTAAGCATTTTCTCAATTCCCCTAAAATGATATCAAAATTAGAACCCTTACCGTAGAACGATTTTTTCTCGAAATACCCAAGAATCATGCCCTAAATTTGACGAATTAAGGGAAATTCTGTATTGCAATGAGATTTTCGTGAGGGTTATCTTAGAGTCGGCCACATTTTACGAAATAATGATTATTGCAGAAAAATATTTGACCAGAAATCTTTTTTCTACGGACAAGCGTTGGTTTAAAAACTGGCATGTCAACAGTTACTTGGTTAATTTCTGATAGTTTTATGAAAAGTATCAGAAACTTGGCTTAAAAGTAAAACATCAGAAGGAATTGGCCAAGGTTACATTCTTTGCCCAATTAATGTGACTTGGTTCCTGTGGATTGATGGTGTCTTGTGTTCATGATGGGAGTGCTTATTTTTGTGGAAAGCGACGGCCAGTGGTGATAATTCCTTTTTTCACCTTCATATGATGCTATATTGATCACTTGCATGTATAGGAGAGATGTGGAACTGTTGAATCCTTAGAAATTATTTCTTAAATATTTGTTCCATTATTTTCAATCTAAACGCAAAGCAAGTGGATGTCTAAAAATATGGAATCAGTAATTAGAATATTTAGATGGTAATACATGTTATGTAATGTTTTCAAAAGCAAAAATGTCCATGAAAGACATGAAGATATTTTTTTTTGTCATCGTGTGAAATTTTTATTTGTTATCATACTGAATACGTTTTATTGTTGCCCTTTGTGTTGTTTATAGTTATTTGAAAGATTCACATTGGTCAACAAATTATTTTCTACGAGGGTTAAGCCAACAACAGTGTGCCGATTAACTCAATTCGACTTTTGGCATGGAAGCATAATCTCTAACCATAGTTTTTCACTGGTTTTCCGAAGTCAATAATAGGTAGTCGCACTTCGCTACAGAAATAAATTCGTAAAATCGGTCCAAAAGCGATGTCTCACTTGAACTCATATTTATGGACATTTGTTGTTTAGATACACATGATTTTACAATCAATAAAAAAAACGCCCATGTCTATTCGTGTCAAGAAATATTTGAAAAACAGATTTAAAATCGTGAAATATGCAAATGAACCCGAAACTTAACAACGACGAGTTTTTCAAGACGAGAAAACTTCAACATAATATTGTCCGCGCTCGAAGAACTTAAAAACAAGTGGCCGCCTCCATTTTCAGAAAAAATAAACATGATACCAACGACAACGAGCTACGTAGAATGGTCAATTCCACATGATACCTACCCACCATTTATTTACCAGAAGTGTTTAGGAAAATAAGGGAAATCAATCGCATAAGACGAATCATTCCCCAAGATTCGAGCAAGCTCTTACACATCTTCAGCTACATAGAAAAAGTGCATTTTCGAATTGATCGGTCGTCCCCCTGAAGTTGTACCTAATTTTAGAGAATTGTATGACTGTGTTACTGGGAATGATGGAATCAAATTCATTTCAGGAAATAATGTTGAAAATTAAAATATGCTCATTTTAGTTCATTGTATGAAGCTATTTGTTGTCATCTTCCTATAGGACTTTAAACAAACTCTTATCCTAACTGTACCTAAGTCAATGTCTTTCTTCCTTAAATAAGGTTAATGAAAGTCTTAAAAAGATTAAGCTGGCTAAATCAAAATGAACTAGCCTCATATAAAAACTGAATTTTAGAGTGTTGGATGATGACGACTTCGTGATAAATTCCGGCTTATTGGGAAATCATGAAAACAGAAAATTGACTACAAACAGCAGCTTAAAAGCATCATGATTGAAACCCAAGCATAATTTTTGAAAAAAAGGACATTAGTTCAGTACAAATATGAAAGGGTTCATTTAGAAAAAAGAATTTTAATGAATGTTTTCATTGTAAATTGAAATCATAACATGTTCAATATCAATTTTTAAAAATGAAATCCATAATTTCAAGACTAGTATAGAATTTATCCAATTGTTTCTTTCAATATTTAATTCATATATTGTGTTTTCGTCCTCCATCATATTTCCACAATTTCAATTTCGATTTATTAATTTATTATTTAATAATTCAAAGCCTTTAAATAAAAAGGCACTTTTTCATCACACTTTAATTAGTGTCAAATGTAAAATCTTTATTTCGTCTCATAACTATCACTCGTAAAAAACATTAATTCATTTCCTTAAAATTGTTACTTCTTACACAATTTACAAAAAAATCAAAATCACCAACAATACTCGTGTATATATTTTTAAAATTAAACCTTCGGCACTGGAATCACCGGCTGGAACAAATTCAACCTCGCATCCGCATGTCCCAATTTATTGGTGGCATTACAAAAATAGTCACCATAGTCTCGTTCGTTGGTGGACAAAATACGCAGGACCGAATTTGTTGTCTCGTGTGCAGTGGCCATGTTGGTGATGCGATAATTTCCACCTGACTGTAGCTGAGTGCCATCTTTGAACCAAAAGACCAATGGTGGTGGATATCCTTGAACGGAACATTCTAATTCAGCAGCGTGTGTCCGCATCTGGGCAACTTTTGGACGAACCACTGAGATCTGCGGACGGAATTCCACCTCAACGCGAACAATGCGTTCGTTTGGTACACCAACTCCGTTATCGGCGATACAATAGTAGCCACCACGGTCCAAGCGGTGAGCTTTCCTGATGTGCAACGTAGCTCCACGATAGTAATTTCCTCCAGCTGGCATGATGGAATTGTCATCTCTTTTCCAAGATAGATTTGGCTTGGGATAACCATCGGCAAAGCAAGTCACTTCAATATTTTCACCCTCTTTTACAACTACGCTTTTGGGAGTCTTTTCTTCCGAAACAATTGGTGGATGCTTCACGGAGAGCTTTAAGCTCTTTGTCACTTTGTCAATGGCGGATATAATCACTTGACATTCATAAGAGCCCATATCAGAGGCTTCTATCTCGGTAATTTTAAAGGAATATGTTGAACTGGCATCGGTTTTGATCTCCTCAATGGTGTACCTTGGATCGGACAAACTTAGAACTCCTCGTATCGACAAAACCACACCTCCACCGGTTCCCAGATCGTTGGTGCTCTTGCTCCAGCCGACAGCATAGTTTTCTACATTTTCGACTGTGCAATTGAATTCCACGGCATCTCCAACACTCACCACCTGGTCTTGGGTGATGCTCGATATAACAGGTGACTTTGCTGATGCACGTAGAACTGCTGCGAAAATCAACAGTAATTTAAAGAACAACATTCCGACGAAACAAAGCTTCTTCCTCGCTTATGAACAGATCTCGACGAACTGACGCGACGCGGAATAAATGATTCTAAATGAAATTTTCGGTTTGGTATCTCGTTGCGGCAGCTATCTTTACTTTTTGCCGCAATCAAAATTAATCGGAAGCACTGAGAGAGAGAGTATATTATGGACTTGAATCTAAAATTCTGAGGTCATTCCATTACTGCCTGCCTCACTCGTATAAATGCTAATCTCGCTTTTCTGGTGATATGGAAGTGAAGAGTCTTGGGAATGCAACGGACAACCGACGGACGACCGACTACGCGACGGCGGGCGTTTGTCGGCGACAACGATGATGATTGTGGCTATCAATGTTTATAATTCGAGATATCTGTAGTCCCGTTGTCCGTTTTGTTTGCCAGGCCGGATGATAAGACACGAGGAGGAACTGCTTGATCTCCCACAACAGAACACAACACACATACACTTAATGTTGACGATGATTAAATTATGATTTTTTTTATTTTGTCAATCAAATTGAATGCGTCACTTGGAGGCGACTTTACACAGGGAACGGAAGCCGATATGGCGAGGAAAGATTTGGGGGCCCGAAAAATGTTCCCACAGTTCCATGAACTTGGAGTGGGCAGCAGCGTGTAAGGTCTTTGTGTATTTTTTAGTTTTTTTTTTTTTTTTAAGTATAATTTGAGGGGATGATGAGAGGAAGAACAAAATATGCGATCACCAAAAATCCGAAAGATGTGCACCCGAACCTAACCACGACACAACTAAGAGCTGAACTCGAACTGATAAAAGATTTCATTTCTAACGACTTGTTTTGTTGTTGTTGTTATTTTACCACAGGGAATATTCATTTCCATGGCAGGGGTATAGTGTCGGATAGAGGGTACTATTCTCATTGGATGATTGATGACCTCTAGCTAGGGAACAATTGTTTAAATGGATATGCGAGGCAGTTGGAATAGTAGATTTGCCTTTGGTTTGGCCTTGGTCATGTCCTTTTTTGCTCACTGGATATCATATGGTTTTTTTGTTTTGTTCTTCAAAATTGGGATGGTTTCTTTAACTATAGCGGTACTCTCAGGAACATTGTTTGTAGTTTTGTGTTATTTTTTTTTTTTTTTTTCACTTGCATTCATAATTCAAAGTAAGACCTTGACTTTGAGTGATGATATTTAGATAGGGTTGCCAGAGTGATGCTGATGTGAACAAAATGTAGAATACATTTTTGTTTTTCAAATATACATACTATGTGTAAATTGTTTTTTTTTTTTTTATAAAAGAGCGCAGTTGAATTGAAATTTACGGCACTCACAGTTTGAAAATTTCAAAAACTATGTTTCGATAGGAAAAGTATAGTTAACAAAATTCAAAGAGATCTGCCCACCCTAGTTTAAAATTTTTATCAGTTGTGTCTTACAGAGAATATACCTCGTTGGAAATATAGAGATCCACCGAAGCACTACATAATGGTTAAAATCTAATAGAGATATGTTGCACAAGATTGATAGATCTGCACGATATGATGTATAATTCCAGATAAGCATCTCCAATCTTTCATTTTAAATAGTGTTTACAGCTCTAGAAAGAAATTCGGTTTTAAGAAAATTTACAGGGCATACCTACATAATCCTTCTTTTTGATGCCGAAGTCTTAAAAGTCGGAGGCAGATTTGTTTGTCTTGTTTCAATATAACTTTACAATAAAACTCATGTCAGCTAGCTTAGTTATAAATTCGGTGACGTGAAGTAAGGCCAAACGAAATTTCATTTCCGAAAACGAAATAATGCCAATTTGGCGGTATTTCATTTTTCAAAAGCGAAATGGTATAAATCAAAACAAAAACTTAAACAAAATATCATTTTCATTCAGGTGTAGGTATTCCTAATTTCTCAAAGCTCGAAACTTGTGTATTACCCAAATAAAAACAAAATTATAATATACAAATTAAGGCGGTTATTAAGGTTTAATCAGTTAAAAAATCGCGCAATTAATTTGGAAAACCGAGCGATTTTTAAATTGATTATTGTGGCGGTTACTATGTTATTGTTGGCAACGCCATACTTTCTTGTGAAACTCAATTTGACAGCATCTGTCACTTCCTAGATGACAATACATTTTTCTTCTTTCAGATTAAAAATCTGAAGTCTTGTAGCTTTAAGAGCTGAAATAAAAATCGCCACAATAATCAGTTAACAAATAGCTGGTTGATGAAGTTTTCAAAAAAGGGGGCGGAGTTAGTTGGGATGGAGAGGGGATGGGGGCTTGGGCGGTGTGGTTGGGCTGGTGAGAAGCTGGGGTTGCAAAACAATTTATTTGTAAATAGTTTGTATTAGTCTATAATATCTATAAGTTGCACATAATTTTTTTCAATATCTAAAATGATAACATTGAACTTTTTCACTATAAATTAATACAATAACTTCTTTACTTAAGTATATTTTATTCGTTTAAATTAAGGGTACCTGCTTGATGTATGTAGGGGGAGGGAAGGGAATACATTAGAACACTAGAGTTTGTTAAAGTTTAAATAGGTTTTTAATTCAATATAGGTACTTATAGTTTTTTAAATTGTAATTTTAATGTAATTAAAATCTTAATTAACATAACTTAATTATGAAAAAAGTTGAAAAAAATATATCGAAATCTGATTTGACCGTACTTTGACTTTGACTTAATATTCTTAACTTGACTTTACTTTACTTTTTCTTAGCTTGACTTTACTTTTCAGAGTGCAAGTTCATAACGTTAAGTTTTTTTTTTATTTTATAGTTTGTACATAAATTTTGTACAGGGAGGGCCAAAAGAAGTCATCCTTCCGATGTTGTTTGGCTCTCTTTTTTTTCTAAATGAAAAACTTCGATTCTGTTTTTTGATTATGTTTATTTGAACCTTTAGAATTGTATTGGTCAAGTCGAGAAGATGATATCCGCCAAATGGGCGCCGTCATAATTTATTGCTCGTTTTATGATGGCATTTTTCGTCACTTCAGCGAGAACTTCCGGCGACAAATTCTCGCACTCTTGTAGAATGTTGTTCCTGAGGGCTTCCACAGTCTCGGGCTTGTTCAAGTAAACACGGGACTTCAAAAAACCCCACAAAAAAGTCTGAAACAGTAAAATCAGCGATTTTGCGGGCCAGTGCAAATCGCCAAAACGAGAGATGAGGCGACCCCTGAACGCCGCCGCCGCCTTCAGAATATCTGTTGATGTCGATTCATGTATCGCTCCATGGCTTGTTTACTTGTATTCTGCATCTGTCTAGTCCACAAATGTCAAATCAGATTTGACATTGGTGGCCATTTGCAAAATAAGAGCATCTTTCAATAGGGTGATTTCTTTTGGCCCACCTTGTATATTCGAAATGGAATGATTTGGAAATATCATTTTATTTAAAATAGTGTAAATATTCAATGTTTGGTTTTTTATTTAGGATGTTTATTTATCTGAGAAATGCTGTCATCCTACATGTATAAATCATGTTATAAATTCGAGGAAATTTTTTTTAGAGATACAGTAGACGCTCGATATAGTGAACAACTAAAAAATAAATCTGACGTTACTAAATCGAAATTTTTCACTCTTACGAGCGGGAGTTTTGATATGATTACCAACACTAAATTGGAGTATAAATAAAAAATAATCTCTTATTAATTCAACAGTTAAGGGGAAAAAAACATCAATTTTTATTTCAAAGCAGCCATCACTTACGAAGCTATACCTAATTCCATTAATTTTTTCCAAAATTTAAATCGTTTTCTACTAAAATCCACTTCTACTAAAATCCACTAACCAGCAGATTTTTTCATCGTATTTCCAAGAACCATTTGTAAATCTTAGTTTACAGCTCCGGAAGTTCAGATTTCCTAAATATCAAAAGCAAAGCCATTCGCGCCAAAATAAATTGTTCAGAAAAATAGTCGACATTTTAAGGCGCATTGCAACAGAAATTTTTTTCGTTGAATTTCGCCTAAAAATATTTAGTTCACTATATTGACATTATCATAGGTCACTATTTAAAGTATCTAGTCTAGCGTTAAATTGGATAATTCACTATGTTCACTATACCGAGCGTCTACTCTACTTGACTTCATTATGATATGGAGAAGTCGAGAAAGTAGGGTCTGAGTTCTCCTGTTGTGTTGCAATAACCTACCTTTTGATTTATCTTTCAACGGTACCTCTCATGGAAATGATTTTTTGGAATCAGAAAGTCATTCAAAACCCTAAGCCCAATTAATATGGCATACCAAAATTTTAATTTTCTTTTTATTTTAAATAATTTTCGAAAAAAAAAATATGGCTTTCGAAAAACTTTGGAAAAAGGAGGATCGAATTTTATTTGTTACTTTCCGAGAAGAAAACTACAAAATTCAATGTATTTAAATACTCAAGAGAGGTAATTGTTGCCAATTTTCTTATTCCTATATTTTGAAAATTCGACCTATGGGTTTGTTTGCTGGTTGTTTTAAAGAAGAGATAATACTTATATTCTGAGCATGTTAGAACAATGGATACCTTATTTTAACTCAAACAATGAAATTCGCGCAGACATTCTTACGTCCTCATAGAAGATGTGCGTTGCAGGACTTAGAAAAAATGTAATTGGAAAATGTCCATGACAAACACAAAAAAAAACCCATCCTTCTTTCGTCTGATATTTTTACACGTTCATTCGTTGAACAAACGAAAAATGAAACGAATCTTTCTTTGCTCATTTCGCTGGCTTAAAATGTCAAATTTTGTAATTTATTACACTGCCTTCCTGTTACTTTAGGGTTGGTTGCTTTGGCCGGCTGACTGACTGCAATTACTATAAGGTTGTTTGATTCGAATCCTAAATACATGTTTGCAACATGAACATATAAAGTCATATAGACACATCAGATGTATATTATCGAATTTCGGAATGTGCAATGTGCACGTTCCACCTCTATGCAGTTAGAAGGGAGTATATTTCAGTATATAGAAAGGTTTATAATGTTATACGCAGAATAGATCCAAAATTGTAATAACTGACTTGTTTCAGGAACAGTAAAAATTAAGGTATGTAATAGTTAATTTATTATTTTTGCGTAAGAAAAGAAATTTTAGAGAAGGCTTAGAAGATACAGCAGAGCTTTCCAAATGGTCTAATGGTCAAACTATATAAGTCTGATCTGGCCTCTATAATAGGCAACGATTTTTGAAAAAAAAAAAGACTTCCTACAGAGCAGGGTACGTTAAACTAATCCTCAAATGAATGTCTTAAGATGCCGACTGTTTAAAGGATCTTTGGCAGGACGAAGTTCAGCAGCGATTACATCCGTCAAAAAAGTCATAAAATAATTAAAATGAAATAACAGGAAGAGGATATGGAAAAGTTGTCTGAAAATCGATGTGGAAAAGAGGAAATCTTAGCAAAAATCGGATCAACTTTTTTGGAACTCCAAATATTATTTCGTTCACCCAAACGACGACGGGAGGTTCTTATAGTATTTATAAATATTAAGATTTTCTGATGAGATTTTCAAATAGCTGAGGAAAATGTACCCAAATCCGAAATATTTAAGTAAAAAAGCTGTAAACAGAACCTGGGTACTCGTTGGCTCTTTTTATGAGTCATTGATCTCGAAAAGGAATTTTTAGAATAAAACTTCTAATTCTGTGTATCTTCGTTGAAAGAAAAGCATCACTTACAGCTTTAAACAAAGTTTTATACCTACCCATGAATCATGCCCTTAAATTTCGACTACAAATTAGCGGACACCCTGCATATGCATACCTACACTGGAAATTTAAATTTTCCTGCATTTTAATGGAAATCGAAAATAGCAGTGTTTTTGTGCGACTATCATAGTTGAAAACTGTTCACTAAAATAACTTTATTTAAAAACACAACAAAAGAAGAGATTTCTAGCTTTACAAAAAATATGTAATGGCATAGTAGGAGTTACTCATTTAATTAATTTTTTTTTTTTTAATTCCAAGTTAAGTCATGTTTTTAGAAAGCTGCGCCTCCTGTCTATACGGAGGAGAATAGAAACCCCTCCCATATGATTTTTTTTTCTTGTCTCAACCCAAACTACTTGCTCTAGCTTTTTGGACAACCTTATACCAACTTATACCGTTAACCCCGTGTAACATTCTGAAACAAAACCCAAAGCGGAGTCTACATCCCTCTCGATTTCTCGATATTCTGCGAGTAAAACTTGCAGAGCATTCATATTGTCAGGACATTGATGTTCCGCGATAAGTTTTTCATTTCGCAAATAATCATGACATTATTATTGCGGTTGGCAATGGTACAGTGGATGTAGTGCTTGGTTGCTTAACCTGAGAGCTGTGAGTTCAAACCCATTATTTCCCAAGTTTCAACTGGAAGCCACCCGTGGAATTTACTTGAGATAATTATCACCTAAAATCTCAAGCCACTGTACCACCTTTCTTTCCTATCTTTCTCTTCCTTCTCTCCTTGCTCGCACATGTTAAATGATTACAACATATCCCCTTGAGTGCGAGTGCATTATAAAAAAAAATTCAGCCAGTGAAGGCTTCGAAAAAAAAAAATCACTAGATAAATAAATTATTCTGATTCTAAAATAAGTTCTTTGGAGAACACGAAAAAATGCTACCACAGTTTTGTGTATGAAGTATGAATGAACCCACAATCTCCCACGAAACGGTTGTAATTTGAATGGCCGTCGTGGTGAAATCAAAAACCGGATGTTATCCTAAATCAATGAGATATTTAAATTCGTGGTGAATATTATGTAATATTATTCACCTTTTGGTTCTGCACACTGATAAAATGTCTGCTGTAAAATTCTGGTTTGTGTACAAGCTAAAAAAAATAAAAATTATACCTCACTTCCAAACAGAGGTGGCGCTGCAAAGTTTTAATGGCCTTTTCCAGAAAGGAATTTTAAATAAGATGTTTTCCAAATTAAATGAAATAACAGTTTCGAATACCAAAAAATCGGCATTGTTTCAATTTTTTGATAAACATTATCAAAACCGTCTTAAAAACAGCTCTAACAATTTTGAAAATATTATTGATTCTAATTAAATTGAAATTAATTAAAGAAATCGAATGGCTGAATTCGTTTTCACCTCGAAGAAAATATATAACTCGATTAGATAAGAAGTTTTGTACCCTACGTCTTAGAGCAAAATTTAAGTACTTATACTTGATTCATGTATAGCAGCCATCTTGGATTTAAAACTGCAGCTCAAATACATAAGTGTTCCCATGTTCGTATGTTTCTTCAGCAAACTAAACTGTGCAAATTTTTGTTTTACAGATCTCTTCTTATGATAACGTTAGGCCAATCTTTTCGAAACACGTACCCGAACTTTTCATAAATATTCTTTAAGTATTTTGGTTCAATGCAATTTGAACTTTCCTTCCAAGATCCCTTTTTCATTTATCCATTTTATCTATACTTATTCCATAATTAGGTGCTGAATTAAATGAGGATTGAAGCAGTGCCGAAAGGTCTGGTCCATTTAAATCCGCATATAGGGTTGTTAACATATATCTGATAAGGCAAAAACCTTGTGGTATTGTTTTTTACTCATTTAACCATAGTAAAATGTATTCATCAAGAACAAAAAAATATATAATTTCATATCTTGAACCACCTATGAAAAAAGTCAAAGAATACACCCAATGAATAGATAAGCCAGTGATCTCTATAGCTTTAAAGTGATTAAATTTATAAATTTATACATTTATAAGTCAGATTGTTAACTTAATTATTTGTTTTTATTTTGCTGATGTGCATCCCGTCCAAAAATTTCGCACGACTTCTTATCTCGCCGTTCCATAAATTATTAAAGCAAGGTTTTATTAAGCTTGTCTGACAGTAAATTGCTTTCTTCAGAGTCTTAAGTTCAGTTTTATAAACATTTGTTCATTGTTGAAACGGTTACAAAACGTAAGACACCATAAAACTTTTTGTTTTAAGCTTTTGAAAAAATTAATGTAGTGTAATGACTTTATAAATGTTTTCTAAGATCCATTTGAAAAGTGTTTAAGTAAATGAATAATTAGCTATATCTATATAATTGGGGTACAAAAAACGAATTTTATTTTTGTCTACTGACATTTTTTAAACATAAAAACTTTCCTAAAAGAGTACACAATATATTATATTGTATTACAGTGAACACAACATCCGTTTTCAAATCTAAAAAAAATCCTTACACTAATTTTATAATTTTTTAAAAATTTTACGTTCAAATACTTTGAAACAAAACAAAAAATATAGAAAATAATTTACCTGGCTCATTTGATTCCATTGATTGGATATAAATCTACGCTTTAATATAAAAGATTGAAAAATTGCTTCGAAATGGATATTTATAATAAACTATGACGTCACATCAATGCAGTTTACTATATAAAAAATGATATTTAATTTAATTTCTTTCTTTTGCAGACCCAGCATCATGGTACTTCTATTTCTCGGGAGCTTGATAACAGTAATTGGTTTCATTGGGCCTATTACAGCTTTTCCCCCAGCTTCCGATGATAATTCATATTTATCTGTAAGTATCTGCTCGGTTAACTTGCTTATTTGTTGTCAGATTAGTGAACAGCATATCACATACAAGATCTAAGAGATCGTTGCATCTTATAAACAAACTCTTGCTATGCTGCACCTGCACCTGTCGTCAGGGACGGAATCAAAAACTAGGCGGTTGGTATGTTTTAGGCCATGAACTATGTGCTCCCAAATCGTATTCAGGCTCATATACGAAACTTTATTGCTCCAATTATCTGGCAGTCGTCTATGCCAGTTCTCTTAATGAATGAGCAGTGAACCTCGGGGTCCCGTATTCTGCTGGATTTGGTGCAAACCCTTGTAGACCTTTGATAGTTTAGGTTAGGTTAAGTGGGTGATGGTACGGCAAGCCGAACCTTCTCACTCGGATCTCGATTGGATCCATTGTGCTCCCTGGTTGGGTGTGGTGATAAGGAATAGGGGTTAAGGATTGATAGGCAGTGGGTGGGTTAAGTGGTTGAGGCCTCCCTGAACCAACCTGAGTTCTGGATGAATCTTAGGATGTTTCTTGGTGGCGTGTTAGAGATATCGTTCAACTCGTTGAAAAAGTATTCACCGAGGTTAGCTTTCCTGGTTCGGGCTAAGCTGGGGCATTCACAGAGGAAGTGAAAGGAGTCCTCTTCTGCCTCTTCGTCCTGGCATCCCCTACATAAGTCAGATGTGCTGATGCCCAATCTGCTCATGTGGGTTCCCATCGTGTTGTGACCCGTCAGGATACCAAGCAGGAGTGATAGTTTTCTTCTTTGAAATTTCTGGCCATAGATTTCTCGATACCCGACAAGTGCCGATAGATGACCATCTGTCATTAGCGGTTTTAAGGAAACTATGGTTAATTCTCGTTTTTTCTCTTTCAAGTGGCATGTTAATTGAGGTTACCATTTGGCTTGGTTCGAGAGATGAACCGGTTTTGGCCAGTTGGTCAGCCATCTCATTTCCGTGTATGTCACGATGTCCCGGGACCCATCGAAGGGTTACTGGATTCGTTGCGTTGAGTAGTCTCAACTCATTACGACAACGATCGACCAGTTTGGATTTTGTAACTATAGAGGATATGGCTTTCATGGCCGCCTGGCTGTCGATGAAAATATCAATATTCTTGTTTTCCAGTTCGCACGTTAATAGGTGTTTTGCAGCTTCATGGACTGCAAGCACTTCCGCTTGGAAGACACTACAGAAGTCTGGAAGCCTAAGTGACTTGTTTATGGGTGGGTTATCTGAAAAGATGCCTGACCCTACCCCATCTTCCGTTTTGAAACCGTCTGTGAAGACAGAAACGTGATTTTCATTTATGACCCTGTTTTCCATCCAGCATTCCCTTGTAGGGAAGTCTGTTTGGGCTGCTGGGTTAAAATCTATGTGCGGAGTAATATAGTCTGTTTGAATGTTAATGTATGTGAAATTCATTATTATCTTGTGACCTGAATGGCCCTTTTTCCAACTAGAGCATTGATTGAGACGCAATGCGCTTTTGGCCGCCATTTCTTTCGTAAATAGATCGAGTGGGGCTAGTAGAAGGAACGTTTCCAGGGCTGCGGTTGGTGTATAGTTCTCATTGCACTCGTTGTGCCAATGCACGCAAGTCTTTGGATTTTTGTCACGGTTTTGAGATTTGTCGCCTTTTCAAGGGCTGGCCACCAGACCAGACATGCATATGTCAGGATAGGCCTCACTATGGCCGTGTACATCCAGTGAATAGTTTTGGGGCTGGGTCCCTATTTCCTAGACCTTTGATTATAATGGAATTGTTTTATGTGTTCCGTCAGATAAAGTTTCTAAATACAGACAAATCAATATAGTCTTGTAACTTTTATAATTGGATAGCAATGAATTCAAAAACTAAAAATAACATCAACTGCACAACACATTGTTTTATAGTTTTAAATTTTTTGCTCTTCAAACCGTTAAGTTAATACCTGAGCACTATGTTGTGCAATGTTCCTCCACAAAACCTTTCAAACAGTATAACATTCGTGAATATAAATTCATTTTATGCAAAGTAAAATGGTACCGAAAGTGAGTTAACATCAGTATTACCCTTAAGTCCACCTTCGTTCGGACATGGAACCATACAAACAGTGTTTCTTTAGCAGCACTTAACGAATGTGGAATGCTTTACAGTTTCCTTTTTTTTAACGATGTGCAGACAGTTACTATTTTCTGCATCGATATTTCCTGCTAGCTATATCTAAATATTCTCATCTGTCTTTAGAGGACATAATCTTGTAATCCAGCATAAATTTACTAAATTCTGTTCCACATTATCATTTCAGAAACTAGTCTTAGCTGAAAACTCCATTGCTGCTGAAAATTGGGCCAACACTCCAGAAATCTCATATTTCAAAGTGCACATCTTTAACTACACCAACCTTGATCATTATTTTTCGGGAAAGGATACAAAAATTAGAGTTAAAGATCTTGGACCATATACTTATCAAAAGAAAACAACCAAATCGAATGTTCAATTCAATTCAAACCACACAGTTACTTACAATGTAAGATTGATATTTTTGAATGCTTATAAAGGACATACACAAAACTTCAATTTTTGCAGGAACATCATGCGTTCAAATTCGTTGCAGAAGAAACTTTGGGAAATAAGTTCGATAAAATTGTTATACCAAATATCCCAGTTTTGGCTACCTTAGATCAACTAAGGGGATTTCCATCCAAAGAACTGCTTAAACTTTTTGAAATTGATGCTTTTATTAAAGTTTCAATAGAAGATTTTCTTTGGGGCAATTTGAATGCAAGGAGCAGAACAGACAGAGGGATGTTTTTCCAATTGGGAATTTTAAGTGGTGTAAGACTCAAGTCACCCAGTTTGATATATTTTTCCAAAACTATAATTTTTCTTTCTTTTTTAGTTGAATGATTCAAAAACTATTACTCGCCAAATCTATACTGGAGGTGATGACATCAATAAGCTCGGAATTTTAAGTCAATATCAAGGAAAGGATCATCTAAATTCTTGGGGAAGTGATGAATGCAACCGAATTGATAGTACCAGTGGAATTCAGTTTCCACCAAACCTCGTGAAAGAAAAGCAGCCATTAAATCTATTCGATGGATGTCGGAAAATGCCTCTACATTTTGAGAAAGAATTAGCGCTTGCAAATGATATCAAAGCCTTTAGATATAGTCCGCCACTAAGTGTTTTTGGCAATCCTAAGGATTATCCTGAAAACGCTTGCTACTGTGACACCAGTAAGGAGAAGAAGTGCCTTCCAAGTGGATTATTTGATTTAAAAAATTGTACCGGAGCTCCATTATACGGATCATTCCCTCACTTCTTTTCTGGTGATACACATCTCCTAACTGAATTCGAAGGCATCGAGCCAAAAGCTGAGACACATCGGTCGTTTTTCGATATTCATCCAAGACTGGGATTTGTCGTTGACGCTGCCTTAAGAATGCAATTGAATATTCCGGTTATTAAAATAGATGGTTTCTTAGAAAGTAGGTTTAATTTGTATTGCTATCACCAGAGGAAGAATTTGATTTTTTTTTTTTTTTTAATTTTTAGATACTCTTGGAAAATTGCCCAATGGTCTCGTCCTCCCACTTGTATGGGTCGAAGAATCTGCTCCAGAATTGAGTGAAGAACAAAAAATGTTGATTCGACAAATAATGATATCTGGTGAAATGTAATAATTTTGACTTCTGGTACATATTCTGAAATTTATATTTTTATCCTTTGTTGGTGAATCCTGTTTTCTTATAAACACATTTTATGTTGTTGTAAATACTGGGATACACACAAAAATTCTAAGAATTCGGCAAATAAATCAAATATTAATAATAATTGTTCCCTGATTAATGGGCACAACATTTTATAAACTAACCAAAAGACCTAATTCATTTAAAAAAGGGGTGAACACATTTCTTTTTTTGAAGTAAGTAGGTGAATTTATAGATCTTTGTTGTTTATATAAAGGAAAGAAAAAATAAAAAAAAAATGGATCGAACTGAACCCTTTCTGTTAGAGACTTTTCTTATAAATCCATTTAACTAAAAAGGATAGACTAGTTATGCCTTAAAAAACCCCAACACAGTAAGAGTTTTCATGAAAACTGTGTTCTGTATTCTGTTGTTAGTTTTTGGGGCAAAGTGTCTACACTTAACGAAAGTATGTATTATGTCAAATTGAAGAAAAATTACTTAAATATTTTAAAATGCATTTTGAAGACATCTTTTTAGAAATATATGAATTTACTTAAGAATTATTACAGCAATTTAAATCTAATTTAACAATAACAGTGTTGAAAGATACTGTAGAAACAGAAGAACACTGATCAATTTCGTGAATGCCGTTTTCAACTTGTAGCCAATTTAACAAAACCATTTAAACCAGATTTCCGTTGTTTGCCATTGCCATTTTCGAAATAATCTTTGTGTATGTATTTGGTACATAAAAAGTTTAGTCAAATTCGTTAGAGACATTTTTGAGCAAACTAGAAAATAAAATAATGTGCACTACTGGGTCGCACGAACACTTGCTCTTATGTGTGACAGTGGTCTTGGGCTTGGAGCTTTAGATTTTGAAAAAAAAAAAAACACGGGCTAGTGCGAGTCGGACTCGCGCAAGAAGGGTTCCGTACCATTTTATCTATAAAAACGAGCAAAAAATCACGTTTGATGTGTGGGAGCGCTCCTAAAATATTTATTTTATTCAGTTTTTAGTATTTGTTGTTATAGCGGCAATAGAAGTACATCATCTGTCAAAATTTCAACTGTCTTACTATCACGGTTCATGAGATACAGCCTGGTGACAGACGGACAGCGAAGTCTCAATAATAGGGTTCCGTTTTTACCATTTGGGTACGGAACCCTAAAAAGGAAATGGTCTTATGAAATTTTATTTTAACGCTAAATAATCACTAGTTAAAAGGGTTTTTTTTTTGAAAAAATGAATTAAGTATATGATTTCTTTTACTGTTTTGAATTTTAGGAACAAAAAATTCAAAATCGTTCGACCAGTTCCGAATTTTTTTTTTTTTTTTGATAATGCCAAATGCTGCACTTTGTTGTTATTATCAAAAAAAAATCATATAACCGTTTAAAAAAAAACAAAAAATTAAAAAAAATTACCTTTTTTTTAAATCACTCAAAAAAAGTTTTTTTGAAAAATTTAAGAATTTAATTAAAATCTTAGTCAACATACTTTTAACGAAATGTTTTGGTTGGAATAGATTTTTCAGGAATAGTCATTACGATACCTCCCATAGGACTGGTTTTTTTTAAATCAGATTTTTTCGTAAACCACTTGACGGATTTCGATGAAATTCTAAATGTAGAAGCAGAAACGAAATAATATTAATTCTTAAATTATTCAATTTTTTTTTTAAATTAATTTTTTTTCATTTTCGCTTTTTTTTAAAGTTTTAAATCAATTTTTGTTAGTTTGTTTTTTGATAAAAACTATAAAGTTCTAGAACTTGACTTTGAAATGAAATAAAACGAAGATAACTTTTTTAAATTAGCATGAAATTAACTTTATTCGAAAGATAATCTTCTGACATTATAATTTAAATATGATTTGTATATGACTACCACGGCTGGCTCGGATGTAGTCTATTCTGAAAGATCAATTTTCGATGCCTTTTTTCAACATTTGTGGCCGGTATATCGGTCAATTGTTTCGGGCTTATCGGCCTAGAGTGACTTCACATATCCCACAGAAAATAGTCAAGCGGTGTTAAATCGCACGATCTTGGAGGCCAATTCACAGGAATGAAACACGAAATTACGAGCTGACGGAACGAACTGTGTGGCATGTTACGCCGTCTTGTTAAAACCACAGCTCATGCACATCTTGGTTGTTTAGTTGATGAACGAACAAAATTAACCGTCACGGGACCCCCGGAAGATGTGAAACATTCAAGTTTACATTAAAATTCATAATTTTTAAAAGCCATCAAAAAAATATAGAATGAAATAATTTTTAAAAATTTAGTGTTTCGTTAATAAAATCAATATACATATTTGTATTATTATTTTATTATAATAACAATTATTACAGATTATATTCATTTATAAATAGGAACAACATTTTCCTCAACCCATTCATCAAATTCCCCCACCATCGCCATACACCCAGCCCACCTACAACTACCAACCAACCATCTACCATTTTTGACTTATTTTTCCTCACCCCCCCCCCCTGCACACCAAATCTCCCAAGCAGCAACCAACCACCCCACCTACAACCAACCACCCGCCATTTTTAACAAGACCCCCCCCCAACCTCCACCACCAACCACCCGTCTCGACTACAACCACCAACGAACCATCCACCATTGTTGACAATTTTTACCTCCCCCCACCAACCACACTCCATTTTTGTCAATTCCCCATCACAAGCCAAAACCGATTCGCCCCCAGTAACCACCTACCCCACCTACAACCAACCACCCACCATTTTAGTACATTTTTCCCTACAACCCACCCCCTTCACCAACAGTCCAGCCCACCTACAACCACCCAACACGCTCCAGTCACACTTTGAAAAATTTTATCGAGCGTCATGTCATTTTTAGTGACGATTATACGATCGAGTTTATTGCCTAGGTGCGCCAATACATGTTTCACATCAAAAAATCAGTAATCATGGCTCTATAGCGGTCACCATTGACTGTTACGTTCTGGCCAGCATAGTTTTTAAAGAAGTACGGACCAATTATTCCACCTACCCATAAAGCATACGAAACAGTCAGTTTTTGTCTATGTAACGGTGTCTTAACATACACTTAGAGGATTATCATCACTCTAAATACGTCAGTTTTGTTTATTGACGTATCCAGTCAACCAAAAGTGAGCTTCATCGCTAAACAAAATTCGAAAATTGGGATCCGTATTTCGAACAAAAACATGTACATATTTGAAATTCATGTTTTTGTTCAATTTGCACTATTTGGAAGCGTTGTTCAGTCGTCAGTCTATTCATGTTGAAATGCCCAACCAAACTAAAAATAAATCACTTGACAGCTGACAAAATGACGGCCAGTTAAAATAGTATTGCCAACTTAAAGTTTTATGCCTCTAAAAAAAAACCAGTACTTGCTTTAATTTCTCCAAAAAGCTGTAACACATAATAGAACAAGTTCGTGCGGTAAAGCACTTTACTTTTTTCTGCACGAAACCAAAACCTAAGCAGATTTAATAAAAAAGTGATCTGTAAGTCAAAAATTAGCATGGACAAAAAACACAGCTTGACAAATACGACAGAAAAAATTTGTCAACATTATATCAAATAAAGGACATTGTAATAATACATTTGTTTCTTTATTATTATTTTTTTAATACATTAAAGATTTATTAAAACTAAATTTTAATTTCATATTCTTAATATAGGTACCTATAAGTTGATCAGAAAAATATCTACAGTTTCAAAAAGAAAATGCTTTCCCATCTATCTTAGCCAAAATTTGTAATCAATAAATTTGTTTAAATGTAACAGACTTTGATACAAGACATCAGCTATAAGAATTTTTGTTCAAAAAGTTTAAACGCTAGACCTTCTGGTGTACTAATTCAATTTGTTTGAATTGAAAGAAAGACAAGCATTATTTCTCGTTTCGTAGAAACTGCAGTTTTTTAAAAATTCTTTTTTCTTAACGAAAATTGTTTAGAAGGAACATTTTCTTTTTGAAAGGTAGATATTATGATTTAACCCATTAAAATTTTATTAAAACTTAGACAATTAACTTGGCCCGCATGTCTCAAAGATTTGCGCGATTCAATCGGGCCAGATTTGAATCACGGAAAACTTTGAAACATAAAGTCACTTGTCTTTGCGTTTTAATATACAAATCTTAAACCTAAACTTAACTTTTTAAATTATACAAATTCCCCAAATACATAATCCATTTTATAATTACACATCTAAATTACTTAATTTTAATCAAATTTAACAAAATTTAAACTTTCTTAACGAAAAAAGAAAATTAACATAAATTATATTATATATAAAAGCTTTCTAAGCAAATTCTAAACAATGTGATTGTTCCGAATTCGGCGAAGAGCTTTTATACATCTCATAAGGTTCAAGTATTGTATCAAATTCACACTTAATATTTGGCTCCGGAGCACTTGTCATTTCTTCGTAGACAGTTTCGATGGGAGGCTCTGTCTTTGGTGTCTTTAAGCTGTCTAGAATGCCGTTGAAGACTGATTCGGCCTCGCCATGTGCACTGTTCGGTGTATGTGGTTCGATGATTTCTGAATTAGGTGACATTTGTGAGAAATAGTCTGATGTGTCAGAATTATTTGAATTTACTGTCATAGAGTTGCCATCTCCATTTGTTGAGGCTGGTGATGGTATTGTGTAGGGTAAGCGATTAAAATTAATGACTGCATCATGGAAAGATTGTAGTTGAGGTACGTGATGCGGATGCGGACTAGCTGAGTTGTAAACTATTTGATTGGGCGTCATTGGTGGCAGGTGTTGCAGCCATTGGTAAGCTGTTTCGTGCTTAATACTATGATAACCTGGTTCGTGTTTGACACTTTGATATCCTGGTTCTTGTTTTATATTATAAGCTGATGAATCTAGATAAATGGGATTGTATGAAAAGGTCATGTCTACATCAGAAATTGATGGTGATGATGCCGATGGTATCGCAAAAGATGGCATAATCATGGCGGCAGGTGTATATTGTCGTGTGGCTCCTGTGTTTTCTGAAGGGGACAGTTTTTGCCTCTCAGCTTCTTTGAGCTTAAGTTTGCGTCGTTGATTTTTGAACCATACTCTGACGGGACCAGGACCCATTGATAATTTGGCAGCAAGTTGTTCAGCTCTTTCCGTATTCACATAGCTGCATTGCATAAAATAGTACTTAAGTTCAGCGACTTGTTCACTTGTGAAAACGGTACGACTGCGACGAAGTCTTCGCATAACAAGTCCATTTGATGATTTTTCTAAAAGAAAAAAAAAATACCATAAATATAATAACTATTTAAAAAGTAAAATTGACGCGTTGAAAACTATATAGGGTGCTTTGCATCAGTGTCATAAGAACGCTTGATAGAGTAAAGGTGGGCTAAATACAAGACAAAAACCAAGCACGAAAGGGAATTGTAATAAAGCAACGATAAGATCCTAATCTTTGGTTTACTTTTCCAGCTAAGTTTTTTCCTGAAAAGGTTTTGAAAGCCCTATAAAGACAATAAAAAGTTCATTATTTTTCAAAATTTTACGATAGTAAACCATTCACACACTTAAATCCACAGTAGCAAATTACAAAAAAAAAAAGAATACCTTGAACGCAAATAGATTTAACCTTTTAACAAATATATTCAAATTTGATTTTATATAAATTTAGCTGCCATAAGAGAATTATTGAAGTCCTACGCTTAAAAAACAATTATTTAACAAAGACAAGGAGACTGCTTTATCTAAACTTTAGCTTGGTGACAAATTCGCACAGATTGACCGCAAAATAAAATCACCTTTGACGCAATTTCACTTTTTTAAATTATATTGCTTCACGAAATCTCGCTCTTTTTTTAAATCTTTTACTTAAAAATCTCGCATAACTATAAGAACTCCTCTTTATTTTAATGGGAAATAGCTATATGTGGAAATTTAAAATCTCGCACAAGAAAAATAAATATTTTTGTGTCGGGCTTTTAAAATTCGAAATTGAAAAAAAAAATGTATTTATGTAAAGAAAACTTTAATTTGTTCTTGTTTGTTTCATAGTGTCTTGAAAATAATATTTTTCAATACAAAATGACCATTTCTTTCCTGAAAAGATTATTTTTGGAAAACTTTTCGAAAAAATATTTGAAATATGTTTAAAAATGTAGGTAAATACGGAGAAATCTTTTGTTTTCATATGGGAAAAGAGTTAAAAAAAAATCAACCTATTATTTAAGTCTTAAATGACTTCCTGCGTTCAAAATTTGATTGAAATCGGAAGAATAACTCACGAAAAAATTTAAATTGAAAAACTACTCATATAGAGAGGTACCGTTATAAGACATAAAACAGAACAGCACTGCCAACAAATCTACATATTAAATCGTTTGAACTCTTTTCAAGAAAATACAACTTCTTCTTAACGATTGTATGACAGGCACTGTCATTTTGTTCTCCTCGAGTGAAAATAAAAAATTTCAAATACGCCAATATTTAGGAAAATAAAATGCACGACTGGGTCGCACGTACTTGCCCTGTGGGAGCAATATGAAGAACTCAAGTTTGAAAAAATTGGGAAAAACTACCTAAAAAAATTTGGTTAAAACTGGAAAACCCGATATACAGGAGCTTACGTTAAGAAACTTTTAGTATATCACATTAAGATGTCATCTTTTGGGTGCTATAAATGATATAAATGTCCGCTTATATGGCCAAGGTAATACAATTGTTAGAACAAAATTCCTTTATTACTTGCTCTAGGTATAGGGCAAGTATTGGTTTCGTGCAGAAAAAAAAAATCGAGGTTTTAATCAAACATGACATTACGATGATAGAGAAGCCCAAAAAAGTGGTTTTCGCCATACCGTTCGTCGGTCTGTCTGTGCGGATGTGCGGATGTGCGCTTTTTCACGTCATGCTACAGCCTAAGCGGCTTGACGGATTTTCTTCAAACTTGGTATATAGCAGTTTGAAGAAAAACCATTGTCGAGGTTTTTTTTTATTTTATTTTAGCCCGGCTCAAACTGGTACCTTTCAAGTAATGGTTTTTTTCAATTTGGATTTTCTCGAAAACGGCTCTAACGATTTTGATTAAATTTAAAATTTAGCTAACTTTAAGCATTTCTAACAAAACTGCGTTTTTTGTTTTTGCTTCAAATGGTCGTAACGAAAATCAGGTTTTAACGGCTTTTTTTCAAATAGCCATAAGTTCACAACGGCTTGATTGAATCAACTCAAACTTTGTTTGACATAGTTTTTCATAGTGTTCTATAGGATGGTTTAGTAAATTTTTCACTGAAGCCTTTCTAAACGGTGGCTTCCATACAACGAACCGTTGAGTTTTAGCCAACTTTTTTTTGGTTTTTTCTATTTCTCTCGAAAATGGCTCTAATGATTTTGATTAAACTTTGTGTGTTATATTCTTTTAGTGTTTTTAAGAGAACTGCGTTTTTAGTTTTTGGCTAAAAATGCAAATAACGGAGATCTGCTCTTCACGGTTTTTTTTAAATGGCCATAAGTTGTCAACGGTTAAATCGAATTCACTCAAACTTTGTTTGGTATAGTTCCTTACAGCTTCCTATCAGATGCCATTGATTTTTTTCAGTTTTTCTTTTTTAATTGGCCAATTTTTTCATTTTTTCTAATTTACTCAAAAAGGCTCCCCCGATTTTTATGAAACTTTGTACGTAACATACATAGAATACTTCAAACAAAACTGAATTTTTAGTTTTTGGCTATACATGATAATAGCGGAAATTGCTTTTAATAGTATTATTAATTCGACCATAAGTGGACATTTGTATCATTTGTAACACCCAAAAGATAACGTCTTAATTTTAAATATTAAAGGCTTCTTAACGTTAGCTCCCGTATATCGAGTTTTCCAGTTTTAGCAAATTTTTTTGGTTTTTACCAAATTTTTCAAAAATGAATTGTTCTATTTGATCGAAAAGTTTGTTTTCATCGTACTATTGCACCAACAGAGCAAGTACGTGCGACCCAGTCGTGCATTTTATTATCATTTGTTGCCAAAAACTTAAATGCAGTACTCTTCAAAACATTCTATGTATACCCGAAGTAGTTATAGTGTCCTCTTAGTTTAGCTTTGAGTATTTGCCACCAGTCTTTATATTCAATACAAAGTTTAATAAAAATCGGTAGAGCCTTTTTTGAGTAAATTAGAAAAATCTAAAAAAATTGGCCAAAAACTAGTGGCTCTTTTTATGGGAGCCACCATTTTAAAAAGAGTAACTTAAAAAAAAATGCAATATTATCTGATAGGAAGTTGTAAGGAACTATACCAAACAAAGTTTGATTGAATTCGATACAACTTTTGACAACTTATGGCCATTTGAAAAAAGACGTTAAGACCAGATCTCCGTTATTAGCAGTTTTTGCCAAAAACTTAAAACGCAGTTCTCTTAAGAACGCTAAAAGAATATAACACACAAAGTTTAATGAAAACTGTTAGAGCCGTTTTTGAGAAAATTAGAAAGAAACAAAAGAAGTTGGCTAAAACTGAACGGCTCGTTGCATGGGAGCTGCCATTTAGAAAGGCTTTACTGAAAAATTTACAAAACCATCCTATAGAACACCATAAAGAACGATGCCAAACGAAGTTTGAGTGAATTCAATCAAGCCGTTGCGAACTTATGGCCATTTGAAAAAAAAACCGTTTTATCCACATTTTCGTTGTGAACATTTAAGCCAAAAACAAAAAACCCAATTTTGTTAGAAATATCTTAGATAAGTTAAATTCTGAGTGTAATCAAAATCGTAGAGCCGTTTTCGAGCAAATCCAAAATGAAAAAAACCGTTACATGAAAGGTACCAGTTTGAGCCGGGGTAAAACAAAACAAAAAAAAACCTCGACAATGGTTTTTCTTCAAACTGTTATATACCAAGTTTGAAGCAAATCGGTCCAGCCGTTTAGGCTGTAGGTGACGATACAAACGGACGGACAAAGAGACATACAGACAGACAGACAGAATTGTCGGACCCACTTGACCTGTTCAAACTTGGTACCTACACAGTATTATTATGACATCCTACAGAGGGTTTTTTTGGAATTAGCATTCTAGCTGTAAAACTAACGGTACCTGCTATACGATTTTTAATGAAAAATTCATTTCTCTCAGAAAATGCTTCTACTATTTTGATTAAACTTTCTGAATGCTATTTTTTGTGTGTAAACTTTATGTTTTGGTTGAAACGGATTTTTCAGGAAAAGTCTAATAGCGGTACCTCCCATAGGATATGTTTTTAAAACTCAGATTTTCTCGTAAGCCACTTGGCGGATTTCGATAAAGTTTTCAATATGGAAGCCCTTTTTAAACAAAAAACCATTGTTTCTTAAATTGGTCAAAAAAAGAATTTAAGTTTTAAAAAAAAAGGTTTTTTTTTTAATTTTTTCAAAAACGGTTTGTTCAAAATTTGTGTTTTCTGATAAGAACTAAAAATTGCTAGATGTTGGAATAATCAAAAAAAAAAAAAAATTTGGAATATCTGTTTTCGAATTTTTTTTTTCAAAAACAACCAATTTTTTTGGAAACACTGGTCAGGCGATTTTGAAAATTTTGTCCTTGACATCCAAAACAGTAAAAGAAATCAGATGGCTTAATTAATTTTTCCCAAAAAACTTTTTAACTATATACATACATAGTTATTTTTAATTGATTTATAAAATTTCATATGGTTTTTCTCTCTGCTAACTTTCTTTTTCAAAATCTCAAACCCCAACTCTATTGTCACACATTAGACTTTACTTTTATTTGACCTTTCCTGAAGAAATGTATTCCAACCCAAAAATATATTTAATCAAAATTTATGAATTGTGCAAAGCCTGCAAACACAAACAAATCGAACAAGGTTCTTTGACCTACAATCAAAAAACTTTTTGACGTCTGAACTTATCCAGGACTAGTATCAATTCCTACAAATTAAAGAAACAATTATTATTTAGAATGCAAACACTCTCAAAAATATATATATGTATAAAAAAAAATATAAATGAATTTGTGAAACAAAGCCTTATAAGTTTTGGGAATTGAACTAGTCTTCTTGCTTCCTTTTTATTTTGTTGACTGCTGTCCATTATAAAGATCAGTCAAGAATACTATTTCCCACCATTGAAGATCAATGGATACCTATCTCTCCTGATAGTATGTATATTTATAAACTTGATTGTTTTTATGAAGTGGCTTTGTATTTTATTTTTAATTAAAAAAAACTTACCAACTCTTCCTGTTCTCCTAGCCACATTGGGTTGTTGATAATTGTCTCTTTGTATACAACGATCGTCGTATGACTATAATTTGAAAGATTAAAAAGACAAAAAAACGATTTAAAAAATTAATTAAATTACTATTATATTTCCGTCTTCGTTTATCGTCCTCGTTGGCTTATTGCTTGACTGCAGATTCAAGTAGTTTAGACGTGGTTCTTCCGCCATTTGTCGTACAATATCAGATTTATTTATTTTTATATTAATTTCATTTGCGAGACTAAAGTTAGTGAAAGAAATGCACCTTTTAATAGATTTCTTTAACAACATTAGTTTACAACAACTATTTTAGTTTTAACATTTTAATTTGTATTTTAATCGAAAATTAATTAAAAATCTAATCTAAATCTCGTCATGCTCACCACATTTGTGATTTTCGTTTTGACATTTACATACTTGTTCGTCTTTTAGTTTACTGTTTAAAATTTTTGATTTCAAATTATTCCGCTAATCCGTTATAGCGAGTGGGAGAGAGTGATGAACAGGAGAATTTCACAAGTTATATAGATCAAATTGTTGTAAAAACTTTTCGGGTTTTTTTTAGAAAAGAACAATAATGTAGAAGGAGATGGCTATTGAACTGTTCTCTTTTATAACAGTTGAGAAAATATCATGATAAAAAAATATTTTTTTTTAATTGCCTAGAAATATATTTCAGTAGATGAATAAGAAAACCAATTTATTCAAGAGGCAGATAAAATATCTGAAAATTTGTATTAATTTTCCAAAGTTAAAACGATTAAATTAAGGTGCAATAAAAATATATCTGTTTGCTTTATGTGATTTAGGTTTTGAACGTGAATATGAAACTGTAATTTAATCATTTTTGATGGGCCTGGTGAATTAAATAAGAAAACAGACTTTGAGATACTAATCAAACTATCAAACGTTACGAAATAAAGTGCACGACTGGGTCGTACGAACTAGCTCTAATGTGATAAAATGGTCTTGGGGCTTGAGATTTTTGGAAAAATGCGTTGAAAAAATCATATCAAATTTTATAAATCACTTAAAAATCTATACCTAAAAAGTTTTTTTTGGAGAAAATGAAGTAAACCATCAGGTTTCTTTTAATTTTTTGAATTTTTTTCAAAATCGTTGCACCAGTTTTTTCAAAAAACTTTTTTTTTTTGAAAAACTTTTCGAAAATATATTCCAAATTTTTTTTGAGTATGCCAACTTCTAGCACTTTGTAATTTTTATCAGAAAAATAAAATTAAAAAAATTAAGTTAAACCGTTTTTGGAAAAAAACAAAAACTAAAAAAAAAATTGAAACTTCTTTAAAAAACCCAAGAAAAACTTTTTTTGAAAAATTTAAGAATTTGTATTATTTATTTTATAAAATGGCTTCTACATTAAAAATTTCATCGAAATTTGTCAAGTGGCTTACGAGAAAATCGGATTTAAAAAAACCGGTCTTATGGGAGGTACCGTTATAAGACTTTTCCTGAAAAATATATTCCAACCAAAACATAAAGTTTGCACAGAAAACACTCTTCAGAAAGTTTTATCAAAATCGTATTAGCCGTTTTTGAGAAAAATCAATTTTTCATAAAAAATTGTATGGCAGGTACCGTTAGTTTTAGAGCTAGAATGCTTATTCCAAAAACCCCTCTGTAGGACGTCATAATATTACTATGTACCAAGTTTGAAGCAAATCGGTCCAGCCGTTTAACGGTCGGACAGACCGACAAACACACAGACAGACAGAATTGTCGGACCCACTTTTTAAGGCTTCTCTATCATCGTTATGTTATGTTTGATTGTCCAAAAAAAAAATGTTCAAATGATTGGCTCTGTAGTACCTTAATTTGTCTGCTCGGTTAATTGAGGCCCTCATTTATTAAATTTTTCTGTGTAAATCGTATAGGTACGATTTATTATACCTAAAATAGAACTTGAATTTTTTTCCTTAGCGGAAAAATTGATTTCGCCAAAATATGATATTTCAAAAAATTCCGTATGTATTGAAATATTTGAAAAAATCATTTCTTTTTTGAATTTACGAATTAATATATGTATGTAACTTTAAATTTTTTTTCCAGCAAAAAAAAAAAAACAACTGAAAAACTATGTAGTTAACCGTTTTCAAAACTCAAAATTACAATATTTTATAAATGAAATTCCAGGCCTTTATGCCTGCTTCACAACGAAGCTTTGAGCTTCGCTTTGACAGAACTCAAGATTTCAGAGATAGGAATTCGTGTATAATACTCACAGTCAATGAGCTCAACGCCTCACGCACGGACCAAGAAGATACAGACCGCCAACTCACCATATGGTCTCTCTTTTTGCCACCAAGCTAAAAATCAGCTGATATGCCATTTATTTTGAGAGTGTGACGCTCTCCCTTGCTTTAAAACCCATTTAGCAAACACACCTAAAAAATAAGTGGCATACGCAGGTATAGTTGCCATTACAAAATGCACAGAGAGAGATGTACACGTATTCACAGACTGGAAAAAATATTTCGAGGGTGTTTCAGCCAAGAGGAGTACGAGTTGGCGGTCTGTATATGGTCTGTGGCCTCACGTTATGATTTGGAATCAAAAAGTAAGTACACAAACCACGTAGCATGAAGCGAAAGTGAAGCGAAAATCGAAATATTTGAACCTTTGCTCGCGTTTGACTTTTCAAACTACTGTTACTGTTTCTGTGATGTGTTTCCTTTTGAGTTTTTTTCAATTTCAAAAACCAAACACATTCAAACCGGCATTGCATGTTGCATCATTGTGTTTTGGAGACAGTAGTTGATCAGTTGATTAATTTATTATTTATTGATCAATTTTTGGATGAGTTAAGGATTTTTGTATTAAAATTTTTGGAAATTTAATATGGTTTTCTCTATTACACAAAGTGTTTATATTTTATGTTATTGAATGTAAAATTAAAGTTTTGATGGCAATAAAATGAAAGTGTTAAAAATTAAAAAAAAGTGAAATTGTCAAAGTGTCGATAATATGGCCTATTCCGGGTGTTGATATGAAATAGTGGGCCATATTTGAAACATGGTTTAAACTGGATTTTGTTTTTTTTTTGGCAATAAAGTTGTGAAATGAAGTTCCTTTAATTTTTTGTGAATATTGTCTTCTAACGCTATTTCTTATGGCATCTTAGCAGCAAATTCCTCTCTCAAAGACACTTTACATATCCCTAATCATCCCAGTCCTACAGTGTTTAGACAGAAGAGTGGATACTGACACAATCAGATGAATACGGAATGTGGTGCTTTGGGAGAAAAATTCTTCGAGTGATATACGGTCCTGTATTTATGTATCAATGGAGTATGGAGGGGAAGATTTAATGACGAACTGTAAGGGCTTTAGGTACAGTGACCTGGTTAAAAAGCTGAAAATACAGCGGCTTAGATGGCTGAGCCAGTTCTGGAAGACCCCATCTAAGGTACCTAATTGGTGTGCGCAACTGGAAGACACTGGCTAAGGACCGGCATAGCTGGCGAGGATTGTTGGTTGAGGCCGTGGTCCACAATGGACTGTCTGCGCTTTCTTAAGTAAGTTAAGTAAGTAAGTCAGAAATGTAAAAACGTTCTTAGACTGTGAAATAAATAAATATAGGAATTCCAGTTGAATTTGCCATTTTATTTAAAAATATAATTTTATGTTGGGCCGTATTATTTGCGATACTCACTTCACATTTAATTCTGGTGTCAAAATTTTACTTTTAAAATTTTGTTTTTATAGTCGTGTTTTTTAAATAATTTTTAATCAACTTATTACTTTCTTGTAGAATTTTGTAAAAGAACTTAATTTCTCTCATATTTTTTGTTGAATCGATTGAAATTCAAGGAAATACAGAACTGGAACAAATAAACTTTAAAAGTACATCCTTCTTCCACTTGATATCACCCTTTTTTGATGAGAGGACATTTTATTTATTCCATCTCTTATTATCTCACTTCTGTTTTTTCTGATTGACTAATTGACTGCACTGCGGGTATAAGAGAGAGTTATCAAGTTAAATACATATAAATGTATAAAAACACATACACACAAAAAAAGAATTTTAAAAGTAGGATTAAAAGCTAAAAATGAAGAAAACAATAGAAAATAAACCAACCCATCACATGACTTTGCATTTTTATTTTTATCCAACTCTACCTACTTTGTTTGCTTTTCCTGTTGGCTTTTTTAACCAAACAAAAAAGATACTTCCATGTTCATCGGAAGGGATTTTTATTTGCTAAAACCGATTTTGTTGCTATGTTGGATGCTTTTCGATATAAGTCTTCCTCTTTTATGAAAATTGAAATCAGGAAACAGGAAAATGCTCATATACATACATATATCATATCGACGAACTCATTGACCGGAGGGCTAAAATGAAAAATATAAACTTCTTCTGTATGAAATTTTAAAGGATTTAGAGTGCATTCAGAAAGGATTTTTGGCTTGTTGATATTTGTATGGTATAGCTATGTACATGATGGAAGCTTTCATATAATAATAAAATCATTTTTGACATGTCTGCCTAAGGACAGAAATCATCTTTCATAAACAATTTTTACGTTGCTCTTATTGGACAAGTTAGTATTTATTTATTTACGCCGCCACCGTTACAGCCGTTTTAGTGTGTGATTCTGTGAACTTTTTTTTACCGAGATTGCCTTAGAACTACTTTTAGAGTTAAAAATAAAACTGAATCATGATGAAGTTTTTCAAATTTAAATTATATTTAGATATAGGTAGGGTGTCTCAATAAAGAGTGTACTATATTAAGTCTGACTTTCTGTCCAAAATCGACCAGCTGCCAATTTGAGGGCTGCAACTTGCATGAAAAATAAAGTGCACGAATGGGTTGGACGAACTTACTCTAATGTGTGGCAGTGGTCTTGGGGTTTGAGATTTTGGAAAAAAGCAAAGAAAAAAATGTTCCCCTAAAAATCGTTTGGCAGGTACAGTTAGTCTTAGAGCTAGAATGAATGGTATTTCCAAAAACCCCTCTGTAGGACGTCATAATAATACTATGTACCAAGTTTGAAGCAAATCGGTCCAGCCATTTAGGCTGTAGGTAACTATACAGACAGACAGACATACGGACAGACAGACAAACAGAATTGTCGTACCCACTTTTTTAGGCTTCTCTATCATCGTTATGTTATGTTTGATTGTCCAAACAAATTTTTTTTTTACAAATGCATAACTTGCCTAATAGTACCTATAATCGCAAGTTAAAGGGATATAGTGCACTCTTTAACCCAAGCATAATAGAGGAAAGTGGCCAAAGATGGACCACTTTTTGGGTTTCAGCTATAGAATTTTGCAAAATATGTTTACCGCTTTTGTAATGATAGTGAAAGGTACGTTGTCATTTTATTTATCAGATGCTAAAAGTAAAGGTCCCTTGAATCAGCGGTTTCACCAATATACATTTTTGAATAGAAGTCCACGAAAAACCATCTTGCCAATCGCCAATGGGGTGTGTAAGATGGCATACCAAGGTAGGGCAAGACAGCATACGTTACTTTGTATTTAATGCTTTTCTAAAGCTTTAAATAATAAAAAATAATTATTAATCAATCAATTTATATGCTTTTCTAAAGCTTTAAATAACTGAACTGCAATTTGAAATGCGAGCTGCAGTACTTCGAAGCATGTGAGTTCAAATAATCGTGATTCAAGCAGTTTTATGTGAGCTCTAAGCTCCATCTCAACAGCATCTGAAAAAAAAAACGGCTTTAAACCTGCCAATACCTTTTTTGGCACCTTGTTCATCTGTTTCTTTAGCAGCGTGTATGCGGAGAGTGGTTTTTGGTACTTTAAAATATCTTGCTGTTTTTTCCCATCCCATTATTCCAGCTTTGACGGTCCGAATAGCTTCTCTCATAGCCTCTGAGCTCCAGCTTTGCCTGCTGGTCATTTGTTTGTAATGACCAACCACTGAAAAAATTTAATTATTCATTAACAAAAAAAAAAAAAAAAAACATTGTGTTGCAAAATAACAAAAACAATTGTTTAGGGAGGGTAAGATGGCATAGTGTGCCTAGTGTGTATTTTTTTGTTTACTGACTTTTTTTAATTCGATTTTTAAATTATTTTTCCGCACTTGAACAGACGACCGGACCAAATCAGGTTTCACGGCCTAACTAAACATGAAAGAATGTGTTCAGACTTTTGCGATTCATACAGTAGAACCAGAGAAAAGGGCAGTGTGCCGTCTTAGGACACTTTCCCCTACGCGAGAGAAAAGAAAAAATAAGCAAGTGTCAGAACCGAACGAAAAGTTTCTTTCCGATCTGTCAAAAACATTAGTTGGCCATAATGGCCTTTGACGAAAATTCGATATGTACATTACATACGGAAACAAAAGTGAACGAAACTTGCCGAAACTTATCAGAAAGTTATTTCGGGTTGGGTATACAAATCACATGTTTTTCTACTGTTTCGTAAGGCAACGTACGTACCAATTCTTCAATAATTGTGGTTAGCCATTCATTAAGAGTGCGTTTTAGCTGCTTTTTCCCACCTGTGGTTTTACTCTAGTAAGATAGTATCGCCGCAGGAAACGGAGAAGAAAGCTTTCGATTCTATCTGGTGTTCGATTAGGACCGTAAAGACAGATTAAAACAAGCTCCGCACTTCTGGTGGCTGAGTGATTAAATTGAAAATCAAAAAGCGAATTGGTAAGCATTCAACCTATACCTCACCCTACTCCATGGCATTAGTAAAGGGGTATTGCTGTTTAACGTTAAAAAAAATCAGCAAAACAAGGTTCAGCTCAGTATTAAATAATTGAATTCAAAAAATATTAATATTAGAAAAAATACTTTTATGCCAAATTTATTTAATAAATAACTCAATTAGATACATCAAATTTAAATTCAATTTAAATTTTGTATTTTTGTTTTCAATTCAGTTGAAAAAAAAGCAATTTCTTAAAGGACTGACAGCAATTTGTTTAAACGGAAACAATTACGAAGGACGGAAATAAGATTAATGGTCCTGAAAGTGCTTAAGAATTGTGTTTTCTTCCAATTCATCTTGAATAATTGATTCTTTGCATTTTATACCACTATCCTTATCAAGAGTGCTTCCCTTTTCACATATGTATACGTTATAATGTATGTATATCTTATAAAATATTCACGGCAGAATTTATTTTAGTGTTAAACATCTCATTATCATACTTTTATAATCTGATTAATGTCTGACAAAGTTAAGTGACAAGTTGAATCATATAAAATAATTTATCGAGATTACAGTTTAAATGTTCAGAATTCTTTTTGATATTTCCTCATAATTAATTACTTTTTTTTTGTTCTTATCACGTAGCTATTTGTAACCAAATGTTATTGCAAGTAAAAGTTTTTTCTATAGAGTGTTAAAATTTTTCCTACATTTTTATTTTATTTTTTAATTAACACAAAGATTCTGATGATAGGTATTTTTCGAAACCTTTTTTTCCATATTTTTTTTTTTTTTCAAATCAAAATGTGGTGGCAATGGTACAGTACAGTAGATGTAAGGCTTGGTTGTTAATTTAGAGTTGTGGGTTCGAGCACAAGCCTGGGCAGCAATTTTTTCAAATTGCCCCAACTTTAAATGAACGCCACCCGTGGGATTTTCTTGGGATAAATATCACCTAATTCTCAATCCATTGTACCAACACAAAATCTTTCCTATCTTCCTATTCCTTTTTACTAATGCCGAGCAGTTTGTATTGAAAAGACCTTGGGCCTTACAGGCATATAGATAGGTAGGTATAGTTAAATTATATAAAAATTGTTTAAATCGATTTCAATTCAAGTCATTATTTTTTGACCTTAAATCCAAAATAAATGTCCAGGAATTTCATTTTGGAATCATCAGTTAACGTATAGTGAAGGTTTTTTGTACTTTTATTGTACAACTTAATTAAATTTTAATTTCTTTGAATTCCATTTTTTTGTCAACATATATTAAAATTTTCATGTTTAAAAGATTTAATCTTAAATGTAGGTTAATTATGTCTAGATAAATCAACTGAAACTGAAACTTAAGAGGAATTTATGACAGATTTCTAATATGAGAACTTAATCCAACAAGGACATTTTTGGCCCATGGTTCAAAGTTTAAGATTTTAATATTTTTTTTAAGAATCATCTTCGCTTCCCAAATCATTCATTATTTAAGAATGGTTAGATTGATTTTTTTAATTTTTTCCCAAATGAAAACTAACGACTTTCTTGTAAATTGGCGCACTCCCCAAACTTTGAAATATTTTTTTCGTTCAAAATACGTAGCCTACAGTACAGTACTTTTTTAACGAACTTTTGGATACCCTATTCCCTATGCCACGCCCAAAGTTGAGACTTTCATTGTAAGGGCAATTACTATGACCTCAGTGACATTCAATTTCATGCTTGCAGATCGATCTGAACAAAAAAAAAAAAAAAAGACAAAGCTTACATTTTTAAAAATTAGATTTTGAATGGAAATAGCGATTATGGATGTATTTTACAATTCTTTAACCGCTCTATGCTACGTAACCAAGGAATACATCTTCTTACTTCAAAACTGCGACAGGTAATTAAAAAATATTACACATTTAATGCATATTACGACTTTTGACGGAAACACCCCTTAAAAGTGGGCGTGTAATAAAAATTTGTAAAAAAAAAAAAGTATAAGGCTATAACTGAACTTTGATTATTAGTCAATTTTTAGGCATATGTAAAAACTGAACTGAATCGCATAGTTTTTTTACGATCTTACCCGAATAAAGGTATTTTATAAAAATAAAGCCCTTAAAAGTGGGCGTATTGAAAAAATTTACTCAAAAAAAAATATAAAGATATATTATATTTCAAACAACGAACGGAAAAAAGCTTAAAATTGAATATTGGTACCTTAAATTTTTAAAAATACGATTTTCGTTCTTTCAAGGAAAGTGGGGGTGAGCCACGCCCAAAATTCAAACATTTCTTTTCATACACAGGGTTCTTAATTTAGACTAAGAGACGCACAAATTTGGGCTTGTCAATTCAATATAAATACCGTTTATTTGCAAAAACAATTTTTTATAGTTTCTAATGAAAAATTCGTGTCAGCCACGGCCAAAATCATTTTTTTTTTATTTCATTCAGAAGATGCTTATGAACTAGTAATACATACAAAATTTAATGTGTTGCGTGAGCAAAATTTTAGGATTGTGTTTTTATCGTAACTCTACAAATAATAATTTAAGAAAAATGGTGATTTTGGGCGTGTTTGTGGGCGGATTTTACCGGTTCAAGAACTTAGTCTTACTCTTGAACCAAAAATTATATACCAAATTTCAGCTTTCTGGCTCAAAAATTGCGACCTCTAGGGAGTATACATACGGACGGATGGACGGACGGAAGGACATAGGCTGAGCATAGGTTCTATAGGTTTCGTAAAAGATGATTAATATCAGTTCTGGTGATGGTGATATTGCCTCTAAAATTCATTTCGGTTTTATTGGCATTCATTAATTCCTTTGATACTGGTCCGAAAAAGGCTTCCCTTTGAACTGCCTGTGCATCAGAACCTTTGGTACGGGATCTGTGGATCAGATATTGATTCCATTTGATACTCCGTTGATACAACTGCTCCAGAGATCTATTCATTGATTTTGTTGAAAATATTCCTTAACTCCTGGCATGGGTTAAATTAATACTACGAGTATCTAATCCATTCATATTGCTTGCAAAGAGTTCCTGAAAAATCCCGAAATCTTTCTTCAACCACAGAATATAACCTTGACTTTCAAATTTATATTGCTTGTAAAAACAATACTTCAACATTTTTTAGTTATTGTATACAAAAAAGGACCTTCACAGTGTTACATATAATTCTGATCACATTTTTCCTTCTCTACATAGATAAAATGTAGAGAAGGAAAAATGTGCAAAACAAAAATTAATTGCGTATTCCACAAAATGGTTTTTCATAACCAAAACTAATATTTTTGTTAAACTGAAGATCTTTTAATCAGCATGAGATTGAGATTATGCATTAAATTAAAACAAAAAGTGCTTCGCTTGTACAAAAAGAAAAACTAAGGACTTGTTCTTGTCTCCTCTTGCTTCCTATGACCCTTAAAATTACGAAAAGATTAACATATCCATCACTAAAGGAGCATCATGTGCAATAAAGTTTTGAAGAGGAAACTCTTTTGCTTAATGAATATTCAATGAGAGTAGTTTACCAGTGTTAGCTAGCATCAGTTCATTTATGAAAGATGGATATCCTGACAACGAAAGCGCATACGTTTTTAAAAGCATTTTTCTTCACAAAATTTAATATTCAAGTTCTTTTTTTTTGTTCTTGTTCCTATTGCCATCTCAAAGAAGCACTTTACCCATCTGATTTTATGTGTACTTATGTGAATGAGTCCCGTTGTGTGGGTCGAGAAGAATATACGGTATTCGATGCGATTGCAAGGAAAATGAATTGCAAAATATGTATCTCCTTAGTTATGAAAATGAGATCAGCGATTCGGAAAATTCCAAAGGTACCTTGAGAATTAATATTGAAGCTGATTTGATTAGAGTGAAGCTTGAAAGTGGGACTTGTGAAAGCACATAAAATATTTTTTTGAATAACGATGAAAACTTTCAATAATTTATTAATTTATGCAATGAAATAGATAGTCTGAGTGCATCAATCTAAAGGAATTTATATTGAAGGGTAGATATTTTTTGTACGTCACAAAGCAATCGATGACAATCCTATAACCATTCTCTGTTTATTGTTTTCAAGACTAAAAACTTTGGATTTGAACTTACATAACGCTGGCGCTGCAGAGATTTTAGTTCACCCAGCAACTTAGTTTTTAATAATAATTGTTCCATTAATTATACCGATTCCACTTTTGAAAAGTAGACTAATGTAGCGAGCTTATTTCAAGAAAAGATTTGCTCTTTTTCAGTTTTGCAAGTTTCATTGCAAACAAAAGAGCAAATCTAGATAAAACCTCAACACGAAAGTCTCCGATCTCTCATGAGTTGGGAGATTTGATCTGAAACTTTTCTGTGTCAAACGTCCATTTTTGTATACCCTATTCCATAGAATGGATATAATGTATTTGGTGTGGAGTTTGTAACATAGAGAAATAATACCGTCAGGTATAGAAAAATATATATATTCTGACTCAGAATCAAAAGCCTATTCGATTAAGCCATGTCCGTCCGTCCGTCCGTATGTATACTATAGGTAGCAATTTTTGAGCTAGAAAGCTGAAATTTGGTACATATAACCTTTGGTTCAAGAGTAAGGCTGAGTTCTTGAACCGGCAAAATCCGCCCACAATCGCCATTTTTGTTTAACAACCTCAATTTGGTAGAATTAAATTATGTTTTTTGTACAGTTACGATAAAAGCATAACACTAAAATTTTGCACACGTAAACCTTAGGTAAACTTCCTTCCAATTAAATAAAAAAAATTCAGTTTGGGCGTGGCTGACGCCAATTTTTCATACAAAACCATCAATATTGTTTTTATAAAATAACAATTGTTATATTAAAGCGAAAAACATTACATCTTGTGTATGAAATTAAAAAAATTGTTGTTGTAGATAGACGGTATTTATAATGATTCTTAGCCAAAATTTTGCGTCTCTTAGTAGAAACTAAAAAGTTTGTGTATGAAAAGAAATTTTTGAATTTTGGGCGTGGCTTACGCCCACTTTTTATGAAAGAACGAAAAACGTAGTTTTAAAAATTTAAGGCACTATCAATATTCAATTTAAACCTTTTTCCTTCCGTTTGTTATTTGAAAAATATATCTTTACATTTTCTTGTGTACCTACATTTTTTCAATACGCCCACTTTTAAAGGCGTGATTTTGATAAAATACCTTTGTTCAGGTAAGATTGTTTAAAAACTACTCGTTTCAGCTGTAGTTTAACACATATGCCTAAATACTGATCAAAGCGCAGTTAGTGCTTCAAATTTTTAAGACACGCCCACTTTTAAGGGGCGTTTCCGTCAAAAGTCGTATAATGCATTAATTTTTTAATGTTTTTTAACCATCGATCGCAGTTTTGAAGTAAAAAGATGAACACTTTGATTTATATTCCTTGGTTACGTAGCAGAGTGGGGTCCAAGAATTGTTAAGAACACCCATAATCGCTATTTCCATTCAAAATCTAATTTTTAAAAATTTAAGTTTTGTCTTGTTTTGTTCAAATCGGTCTGCAAGAATAAAATTGAATATCACTGAGCTCATACCAGTTGCCTTGGCAATAAAAAGTTTTTACTTTGGGCGTGGCGCACGCCTTTTTTTTATTGCGCCAGCACAGCACCAATTGAACATCACACCACACAAAATTAATGTTACTGAATTTTTTTCTGTCTGCTAAAGAAGAATTTTGTTTCTGAAACTGGAACATCGACTGGCTGTGGGAGCCGAACGCATACACATACAAAAATATAGGGAATAGGGTATCCAACAGTTCGTTGCAAAAGTACTGTAGCTCTCGCTTATGTTATCATTTAATTGTGACTAGGTTCTTAAAGTAAAACTACAGGTTTTTAGTTGGAGGTGCTCCTAATTCTGATAAAATAAAAGCTCTTGAATTTTTTTATTCTCAAACTCTTAAGAGATGTGAAGTAGTTGTCCAGCTTTAAAATCCTCCAAAATGCAAGTCTATTATAATGATGGCAGTTACTGGTTGGATTGTTGGATATTTATTCCAGGCGCAAAACATTCTGTGCATCTCTCTCGGAAAACACAAACCGTTACTGATAAAATCTTGAATGCGGTAAAATTACATTTCAAAACTCAAAAAATGTTTTGGAATAGGATGGATCGGTATTTTTTTCTTTTTCACGTGAAAATGGACTATCAACAACAAAGAAAACTTTCTTGTTCCGTGAAACTTTCATATTCGCCATCATCAAACACTTCGACGTGTCTTCTTGTCTTTTTTATCATCCTGTGTAGCGTCAGTTTATTAAAACATATTTTATGTAATTTAATGTTTTTTTTTTTATTTTAACAGCCCCTAGCCCCTGATTTCACTTTTGAAACTTGCCATTCGTCCATCAGGCATGGCGAAGTCCTCGATGGCATGGTCTTTGTGATTTTATGTTTGAGTTTTGTGTATTTTAAATTCTGAATTGATTACAAGAAATACCGCCTGGACCTGGAAAGTATATGAAATTTTGGGAACCCGAAAAGATTTGAATATGTTTAAGAGCTTTGAAAAAAGAACAGCAACATTTACATCACACTTCGTACCTATATACCTTTAACTTATCTGTGAAAATGGTTGTGTCGAAATCTTTTATCTTTTTGTTCCATTATGTTCTAAGAAGGGTTCTTGTTTAAAAATCCGGAAATTATGAATGCCTTTCCATTTAAAAAATCTTCATAAAAATTAAATCCCTAAACGGAAGGCTGGGGGACTTTTAATCAACTGAAAATGGAGAACTCCTTCCACCATCAAGGAATCTCATAAATAAAGAGAAGTGATAACATTTTTTTTTTTTTCAGAAAAAAAGAATGTACAACAAATCTCGTCGTTATTCCGGTACATACTTCCTCTTTTGCATAAGTCTAACATAAATAAAAGATAATTTTTCTTGGTTAAAATTATTAATGGTGTTTCCCTATGGGAACTGATTCTGTGAATCAGTTAAAGCGTAAAATTTACTTATATTGTCATTGTCACAGGTTCAAATATTTAATGTTTGTTACAAAATGTATGACTTACTATGGCTGTCAAAAGCACATCCGATAGCATATTCAATACACATCAAATGTGTAGTATGTAGGTATTATGAATAGTAAAGAGTCTAAGGGCCATGTAAGGCAGCTGGTGACCTGGTGTGCTTGAATCATTTTTACTCTTATTGTTGTGACAATGCAAACCAGGATAGTAATGGGTGAGCAGCCAATGTTATTCTCTAGTCTCTATAAGCTCTATAATGTCCACTCTCAACTTTCTCGAATAAAAAAAAATCGTCCTTCATTATGGATGTTCTCTCTATAGTAGTCGCCAGTAGCTACCACTAGGATTGTTTTCTAGTTTCTCTAGAATTCGGTATATTCTAGCTTTCCAATACAGCATTTTTGATGACCAATACTTCCTCGTGGTGTGATTTCGATAAAATCTAGTACATAAAGGGTGTTTTTTATACGTTTGATTTTCAATCTGGCAAAACTTTTTTCAGAGCTGGTCTTTTTGACAGCTATCACTTGATTTATGCTGAGTTTGGTTTGCCATTTCATAATGAATAGTCTAAATATTGAACAACGTTTGAAAATTGTGCAAATTTATTTTGAAGAACATGGTTATACTCGTGAAATGATTTTCGATTTTCAAAAGAACATTTTGTTCAACGATGAAGCTCACTTTTGGTTAAATGGATACGTCAATAAGCAAAACTGCCGCATTTGGAGTGATGATAATCCTCAAGCGTATGTTGAGACACCGTAACATCCACAAAAACTGACTGTTTGGTGTGCTTTATGGGTTGGTGGAATCTCTGGTCCATATTTCTTCAAAAATGAGGCTGGCCATAATGTTATAGTCAATGGGGAACGCTAAAGAGCCATGATTAATGACTTTTTCGTTCCTGAATTGGAGGATGTTGGTGTGGACGACCTTTGGTTCCAACAAGATAGCGCTATACGCAATACAGCCCACGTAACAATCAATTTATTGAAGGAAGTGAGCGCATATCCTCGCGTCGTAGGCCTGTGGAGTGGCTTCCAAGATCGTGCGATTTAACACCGCTGGACTATTTTTTGTGCGGTTATGTCAAGTCGCTTGTCTACTCACATAAGCCCGAGACGATTGACGCCTTGAAAGAGAATATTCGGCTTGTTATTACTGACATACGGCTACGGCCCCAATCGCTGTAAAAAGTGATCGAAAATTGGGCATCTCGTCTGGAATTTACTCTAGTCAGCTGCGGCAACCACTTGCCCGAAATCATTTTTAAAACATAATGACAAACCCTTATCTTTATAATAAAGCTAAATTCTTGGCCATAACATTAAATTAAAAACGCTTTATTTCTTCTTGGAAACCACACGTCTAAAAAAACACCCTTTAATTCAATTTACCAAACAAAAGTAAATTAAAGAAGAAGAACAACATTTTGTGTCTTTATTAAAAAATATACCTAAGTTGTTCGATCACACGAGATGACACGAGGACAAATAACTACGTAATTCTGTCGTCAGAACGCCATTGCGATGACCCATTTTAATGACCGTGTAATACTAGCTTTAACCAAGATGACCTTGATTTTTTATTAGGCGGTCTTCATGAGGTTTAAACATCACTAGAACTTAAACAACAATTACGATCCTGCATTTTAGGAAAGCTAATTTGATAGGGTGGCTCAAAAGTTGTAATGCTTCATTTTCTGTTATTTTGATGTTGTATTGTGACGAATGTTTCAATTATTTTAAATTTCTATAAAAGGTCTTTCTTATAACTATAGGGAAATTTTAATTATACTGAAAGGTTATTGAATTCAAACAATGCAGTAAAGTTCATCAAAGTTTTAAAATAAGAATGGCACGTTCTATTTCTTATCCTACCAATATAAGAACATTTTTTTAATAACATTTATGCACGTTAACATCTTCCCGCGATAAAAGTCCACTCAATCCCCTTCAAAAACATGCGCATTGAAATTTCCCCTTTTTCCTTCAAATTCGGACTAGTTCCGAAAAACTCTAACTGAACACAAGTTTTGACATGAGGACGCTCTGTTTGTACATTCCGAAATCAGTTTACTTTCTGACATGGTGATGATGTGAATGTTCATTCCTTGAGGGCGAAACTAAATCGGCATTACTGTTGATTGTATGACGAATTCTCCTCATTCTGTGACATTACGTCCAGTCTTAAGTTTTTTTTTTTTTGTTTTGTATCCAAAAAATCATATTCTCATCTTTCCTAAATGTTAACTTGATAAAAAATAAAACTTCAATACAATTATTGTTTTTGAATTTAATTTTAAATCAAAACGATGCTCCTTTACAGAATATCAACAGAACTCCAACCCCATAAAAGGTTTTATTACACCCTTACCTACGAAGGAAAACATGTTTTTGAGAACTTACCACCCAAGGTGTGAGTCTGGAATTTGTGGAATCCCCACGTTCGCCATCCCCATCGCCATGCCAATGTGATATGTTTTCTCCTTTTGAAAAATGTTCTTTGTTGTTGTATCAATGTCCTCTTTCGCCTAGTCTTAATGTGTGCGCTGTGCGGTCTGATGAAGTGAAAATGGTTGAGTGATGTATATATATGAACTAAGCTGTTTGGTGTTATTGTACTTTGAAAGTCCTTGTCAGGTTGAAGAAACATTTAATTGGGACACGTTTTTTTTTCATCATCCATGAAACGAATCCATGTTTTAAGGTTACCAACAACGTAAGGAGTTATTGATTTGTGAATGAAATCAAATTAAGGATTTCATCCCAAAATGGGGTGTGAGTGTGATGGATGGAAAAGAAATCTTGGCGCTTAGATATCAATCTTCAATTTATCTGTCTGACTCCGTACAGTAACAAGTACCTGCATAATTATTTCCTATTATCCTTGAAAGCATCTTAATTTATTTTAACTGTTGTACCTATTTTAAGCTTTTGCTGTCCTAGTAGATCGTTTGGGTATCAAGAATGGTATAGCCAATGCCGTTTACCATAAAGGCACACGGGGCCCGTGCCCAGGGCCCCTATCGATACGGGGGCCCAAAAAGGCTGATATATTCAATTTGACTATGCAACAAGCTTGCCCTCTGGAAAACTATAAAATTTCTAGGATAAATTAAATCCACTTTTCAGTTTGTTTATCCATTTATGAAACAAACTTTTTTATTCACTTTTTCTGTCAAGATTTCAAATGGCTTTGGCTGTTTCATCGTCTGGCATTGTGCCACCGTGCTGGAAGGGGGTCGAACTGCACATTCCGCTTTGAAGCTGCCTATGAATCTTCTCACTATTGACAAGCCAACACGTGCACAATGAATTCAGTTCAAAATTACTTCTGCCATAAATGCACGATGACGCATAAACGAGCTTTGAGGCAATTGACCGAACGAAGAAAAGATTTTTAAGTGATTCGAGACAAGAAGTAGAAACTGACTAGGAACCTGAGAGTCGCATTGCAGAACGACGCATCAACTGCCGGATTCTCGAGAAAACTGCTGGCACTTGACAATGGCCAAATTCCCATTGATGTTTTGACTAGAATGATATTGTTCCTGCAAATTTTTGAGAGTTCACATCCTCCTCGACAACAAAGTGTTCCCCGGCATTGCACAAAAATATAAAAATCTCGATTGGATTAGTGAACGGGTAATACTAGCATCGGAGAATAAGAACGTCGATAGCTTGAATTTCATAATTCATAGTAATTCACACACAAATGCGTTGACAGCGTGACTGACGAAGATGCAGCGACTAACTATCCGAAGGAAGGAATTTTTGAACTCGCTTCATGTGCCAGGAACTCTGGTGCATAATTTACTCAGCTGTAGTGACAATGTTCAAAGGAGTGGAAGTTCTTATCCCACGAAATCCGATTATTCCAACTGATCTTGTATTCCAATTCAAGCGAATTTAGTTCTCCTTTATATTGGCTTTTGCGATGACAATCAAAAAATCGCAAGGCCAATCGTTGGAAGTCGCTGGGATTAATCTCGAATTTCCCTGTTTTTCGCACGGTCAGCTGTACGTTGCCTGTCCGCATGTTGGCGAACCGTCTTTGCATTACATTACACTTTAATCTACTCCGTCGATGAATTAACAAAGTCGACACATTTACAAGCACTGGCAACTAAGGCCATCGGCAAACCGTCTTTGCTGTTTACTTGACGGAAAAACGTGCGACGGAAAGACATTGTTAACTATATCACTCTCTACTTTTTTCGATTCCATTCCAATAAATTACATTGAAATTTGATCTATATATAAAAAATGTTTTTGTCATTCACTTTTTTAACTTTCCAACAGGGCCCCAAATTCTCGTGTGCCCAAGGACCCCGGTATGGCCTAAGACGGCCATGGATACAGCTTCAAGAAATGCCTCATCTTTTCTTTTTAACGAAGTATAGTGATGAGGACTATGCGGATTTATTTATGACTAGCTTTTGCCCGCTACTTCGTACGCGTGGATTTTAGAATAAAGTAGGTATCTCAGTATATATTTTGTTTATGCACAGCCGGTTCAAAATGGGGGGTATGAAAGCTATAAAGTCAGCTCTACAGCCGTAAGGTTTTTGGCTTCTGTATAATATTATTTCGAAGTATCATAACGGTTTAAATTGCAAAGTTGGAGGGTTAAGTTCTGAAGCAATATACGAATATACCTAATTGGAATGCGCACTTTCAAAACGATGCTGCGCGCCGATACTGCTATTTATGGCAGCTCTCCGCTTCATCAGTTTTGGGCGTAAGTATTGCTCGTTCACCGTTCTTTATGGTTACATTATTTTTCGATTTCCGCTTTCACTGAATGAGGCATTGTCTATATGGTGGTAAATAGCGCCATCTATGATGTTTTTGATGTAACTTCTATTCAGAACGACTAACTTATTTCTATTCATGTATACGTAGGTAAGTGTGGCGCTATTTTATTATGTAAGTGAGACGCTAACGTCCTCAAAATCTTTCAATTTTGCGTTAAGTTCATTGAATAACGTTCGATTGCAGCAATATTAAAAAACAACCAGAATTATATATTTTCCTGCAATAAAATATAGCCTATATTTTAAGTTGGCGTACTACCAATATATCTGCGAAAACCGCATTCAATTCCATGCAGTAGTTTTTGCGTGATGCGCGTACAAACATACAGACAGACAGACGACAAAAATTCTAAAAACGGTTGTTTTGGTTTCTGTGGGTCTAATAGAGACTCCCCATATTAGTTTTGCATCTATATCTTCAATGTACAGACATCGACCCGTTACAATTTTATTATATGTATAGATACTTAATCATTCCCATTCTATGGCCGACTCCATCGCGTCACACCGTTTGGATACGAACTTATTTCAATATGTCCTTCTTTCACAATGCGAACATCGCTACTTCATCAAAAAATTCTACAATGTTTTGGTTGGCCTAATATGAAATTCCCAGATATAACTTTCCATTGAGCCACGAGACGACTCACGATTCAGTGGGTCATGGAGTCAGTAAGTCAAATATCTACTGAATTAGTTTTTCAGTGAATCATTAGACCAGATTTGATTCATGTGGAAAATACGCATAATAGGGGAACAAATACACAACTTGTTTCCTTGCCCCAACAAACCCATTTCCCTCTCCCGAAATTTTCCCAACGATACATTTTCTTGGCTAAATTGATGTTTCGTGTACAGAGCAATCGCCATGAAATAGACTAATCTATGACACAAACACATTATCTGGATGCATGCCTGCGGCGTACTGAGATCTGGGATATTCAAAGCTGGACTATATGGACATAGTTACGGACAAATGAAGCTTCATGACGATGATGGCACAGTTCAGAACATGCATCATTCTTTTATGTACCAACCGTGGGCGATTTGATGTTTGTTGTAATCATAAGACTTATCAATCCAATCCAGACGAGTGCTGTTGTACCTGGAGCTAAGGCATTACAAGATTTCCACCTAACAAGGTTTTTTATAAATGAAGGTTTCGAACAAATACCGATACAAAGTCCTTTTGGTATTCCAAACTGCTGGAAAAAAAGGAGGCAAATGAAAAGCTCATTTCGAAAACTTGCCAAAGGAGAGGAGACTTCCAACTTGTTGCGCCAATTCATCATCAGAACTAGGATAATACATCATAGTAGCTGATGCATTACAGAATCCACATACATTTGTCTGTATTGTATCCTTCAACTTTTTATATCCCAAATGAGGTAGGTATTTTCCTGAACCAGGTCTAAGTTTGAGATATTCTTAATAATAATTTCTTATGCCTTGGGGAAGCAAATAAGACTATTTGTATAACTTAACGAATAGCTCTTTCAAAGGCACACAAATATCTAATCTAAGATCAAAACTAATATAAATGGGAGTATAGACAATCTCGCACTACAAAGGTATTTAGCAATAATGACCTTTCCTTAGCATCAAAGCACACATGCAATACGTAATATAAAACGAACCTACACAAGGAGGGACAAAAGCAAATAACGTACTTGTTTGTTAATCTAAGATAAGGAATAAGGATAGGAAGGAACCTTAAATACCTATTTATTGACCTAAGTTTAGGTTTTCCTTCATTGAGGTTGTCATTTGCTTTAGGGAGTGAAATCTCAGAACCCGTCAGTGTTTAAAATTTCACCTTCTCTATTTGTTCTGCTTCTTGCTGGAATGGGGTGGTGTGAAATAAGAAACAACGAATCGAAATTAATTTACTTTGTCCTTGTTTGAAAGTGGTTAAATAAATACGTAGGTTAGGTATACCTAGTTGTTATGAATATAGAAGAAGGGTGCGGTAATATCTTTAAGAATTCAAATACACACAAATTAATTCCAACAATTTTAACAAGTTAATTACTGTGTTAAAGGTGTTTTTGAAAATGGGAAAACGTATCATTAAGGATACCTTTCTTGTAGGTAGGATACCTTAAGCTCAGTTTTTGGTAAGTTTAAATGAATAATAGCAATATTTGCAAAGCACCCATTGGTGTAGGTATAGTAGTTAAGGTGTTTGACTGCTATGCCAGAGTTTCTGGGTTCAATTTTGTATCCCACCTTAATTTCCTCTTCTCCAGGGTGCTGCTTCTTGCGAGAACGTGTTAAACCCTCCAAGAGTAGGTATGTAATGTATGTCAAAAAAGTGTAAATTTGATAGCCGTTTGGAAGTGGCTGCAAATTATAGATCCTTTATATTCCTTCAGAGCAACAACGCATACACAGGAATAGCTAGTTGAGAGTGTTTGTCACTTTAGGCTGGACAAAAACGGTTACTTCTGTGGGGGAAATGTTTCAATCTATTTGGCTTGACAATCTCTCGCGTTAGATGGACATTTTTAAGTTTAAGGCAAGCAATTATCATTCAAGTTGTTTAAGGACTTTTTTTGCTTGTGATACTATGCGGTATCTCTCCCCATAGTGAATTTTTAACTTTGAAATGGAAGAACATAACGTTTTCAGGAACTCTCGGGTAGTCCAGAGAAAGCTTTAGAAAGTGTTGTAGATAGAATTTATTTGTAAACTACTGTGAAAAAATGTTATATTTTGACAGGCCTGAGAAAAGAAAACTTTGAACAGATTATTATTTCCCATCTTCAGCTTATAGTCCTTCTGCAAGGCATGCAAGTTATGGACAATATTCTGTCTGTCCCTCTGTCTGTATCGGCACCTACATCACCGATTTTCTTCAAACTTGGTATACATTTTTATCGTCGTACAGAGGGGATTTGGAATTAGCACTTTTTTTAGGTTTTCTATTTCAAATCAGGCTTTTTCGTAGAGTATACGTAGTTGAAATTTTAAATGTGGAATCCCATTAATAAATTAATTCTTAGTTTAAGAACTTGTTTTTTTTTTTTTTTTTTGAGTTTTTAATATAAAAGTACATTTTTGTATTTTTCACAAACGGTAGTAAATATTTGCATACTAAAGTACATAAAGTGCACGACTGGGTCGTACAAACTTTCTCTAATGTGTTAAAATGATCTTGGGGCTTGAGATTTTCAGAAAAAAGCATTGAAAAAATCCTATGAAATTTTATTAATCACTTCAATATCAATAGTCAAAACGTTTTTTGGAGAAGATGAAGTAAGCCATCAGATTTCTTTTGCTTTTTTAAATTTTAAGGAATTTTTTTCTCAAAATCGTTCGACCAGTTTTTTCAAAAACGGTTTTTTTTGAAAAACTTTTCGAAAACATATTCCAATTTTTTTTTTTGAGTATGCCAACATCTAGAACTTCGTAGTTTTTATCAGAAAAATAAATCTAAAAAAAAATTGATTAAACCGTTTTTTGAAAAAAAAAAAAAAAATAAAAAAAAAACTTAAACTTTTTTAAAAAACTCAAAAAAAAATTCTTTGAAAAATTTAAGAGTTTTTATTATTTCGTTTATAAAAAGGCTTCTACATTAAAAATATCATCGAAATCCAATTGAAAATTTAGAATGAAACAACAACAACTTGTGTGTGCTACCACCAAGTTCCGTTAAGTGGCTTAAGAGAAAATCGGATTTAAATAAAATGCACGACTGGGTCGCACGAACTTGCTCTAATGAGTGACAGTGGTCTTGGGGCTTGAGATTTTGATAAAAATAAATTTTTCAAAATTCTTAAATAAATACTTAAGCTAATTTGAGCTGAAAAAAAAGTACGCCATTTTATTTCTTTTATAAATTTGAATTTATGAGAATAAATTTATAAAAATCTGTGGAGCGGTTTTTGAGAAAAAAAGTTTTTTTTAAAAAACTTTTTGACAAAAATTTTCAAAAAAAATTCAAAAACGCCAGTTCATAGGTATTCAGTAAATACATTTATTTAAAATTTTTAGAAAAAAATTTAATAAGCAGTTTTCAAAATATTAATTTTTTAAATTAAAAAAAAAAATGCTTTTAAAAATACAAAAAAAAAATATTTTTCAAAAATATTGGTATGCAATACAAATTGAGCTACCTACAGCTATATGTGTGTGAAATTTCGAAAGAATCGGTTTAGTCGTTTTCGAGTTAGTCGAAAGCAAAAAAACGGTCCTATGGAAAGTACCGTTCTTAGCCATTTTTTAAAACTTTTTTTTCAGCCATATGCTTGGTCGTACCTAAAAAGCAACACTGATTTTTTTAAATAAAAATCGTTAGAGCCGTTTTTGAGAAAAATAATCTTTAAAATAACGGTTGTATGGCAGGTACCGTTATTTTTTGAGCTAAAAAAAAAATTTCAATTTCCCCTCTGTACAATACCTAAAAAAGTCTATATTCCAAGTTTGAAGCAATTCGGCCCACCCGTTTGGGCTGTAGGTCTACATACAGACAGACAGACAGACAGACAGACAGACAGACATACAGACGGACAGAATTTGTAGACCGTCTTTTTTTCGTCTTCGCTATCATCGTAATGTCATGTTTGATTGTTATCTCAAAACTTTTTTTTTCGACGAATGCATAACTTGCCTTATAGTACCTATAATCGCAAGTAAAAATTGGGAAGTAATTCGAAAAGTTTTTCAAAAAAAATGTATACTTAACACCAATCAATTTAAAAATCGCGCGGTTTATAAATTGATTGTTGTTAAAATAAATTCCACGACTGGGTCGGACGAACTTGCTCTAATATGTGACAGTGGCACAGTGGTCTTATGGTTTGAGATTTTGGAAAAAACAGGAAACAATTGGTATACGACATTTTATTGATCTCTTAAAAATCACTAGTTAAAACGTTTTTTTGGAAAAATAGAAGTAAGCCATCTGATTTCGTTTATTGTTCAGAATTTTAGGTTTTTTTTTTCAAAATCGTTCGACCAGTTATTTCAAAAAACAGTTTTTTTTTTTAAACTTTTCGAAAATATATTCAAAATTTTATTTGTGTATGTCAACTTCTAGTACTTTGTAGTTTTTATCAAAAAACTAAAATTAAAAAAAATATATTAAACCGTTCTTTGCAACAAAACAAAAAATAAAACAAAATTTTTAAACTTTAAAAAAAAAACTCAAAAAAAAACTATATTTCTTAAAATTTAAAAATTAATGTTATTTCGTTTATAAAAGGGCTTCTACATTAAAAATTTCATCGAAATTCGTCAAGTGGATTACGAGAAAATCGGATTTCAAAAAAACTATGTACCAAGTTTGAAGCAAATCAGTTACAGACAGACAGACAGACAAACACAATTTTCGGACCCAGTTTTTTCGGCTTCTCTATCATAGTTATGTTATGTTTGATTGTCCCAAAAAAAAAAATTTTCAAATGCATAACTTGCCTTATAGTAGGTACCTAATCGCAAGTAAAAATGAGTTATATAACGGGTGATTTTTTAAGAGGTTTCGAACTTTAAAAAAAAAAAAAAACACAAAAAGTTCGAAAAAATGAATGAAATATTTATTTGAATCGATAGTTTGAACCTTGCAATTTAATGTTTAAAGATAATTTCATGCAAATGTTGACCGCGGCTGCGTCTCAGGTAGCCCATCCGCTGAGTCCAATTTTGGCATACTCTTTCACACATATCGGCCGGTATCTCACGAATGAATGCATGGATGTTGGCTTCCAGTGCGTCAATCGAAGTGGGCTTGTCCCTATAGACATTAGCTTTGACATACCCCCACACAAAATAGTCTAATGGTGTCAAATCGCACGATATAGGCGGCCAATTGACCGGCGCGGAACGTGAAATTAACTGTTCACCAAACTCGCCTCGCAATTGCGCCATTGTTTCGCGTGCTGTGTGGCATGTGGCACCGTCTTGTTGAAACCACATATTATGCAAGTCAAGAACTTCCATTTCGGGCAAAAAAAGTTTGTTATCATCGCTCGGTAGCGTTCACCATTGACAGTAACGCTGCGATTCGCATCATCTTTGAAGAAATATGGCCCAATAATGCCGCCGGCCCATAAACCGCACCAAACAGTGGCTTTTTCGGGATGCATTGTTAGCTGTTGCAATGCTTCTGGCTGATCTTCACTCCAAATGCGGCAATTTTGCTTATTTACGTACCCATTCAACCAAAAATGAGCCTCATCGCTGAACACAATTTTTCGATAAAAAAGCGGATCCTCGGCCAGCTTTCCAAGAGCCCATTCACCAAAAATTCGGCGTTGTGGTAGGTCGGCTGGCTTTAGTTCTTGCACCAGCTGTATCTTAAAAGGCTTTACGCCCAAATCCTTCCGCAAAATTTTCCACGTAGTGCTGTAACAAAGGCCTAACTGCTGGGAACGGCGCCGAATCGACATTTCGCGGTCTTCTGTCACACTAGCTGATACGGCCGCAATATTTTCTTCACTACGCACAGTACGTAAACGTGTTGGTGGTTTAATGTCCAACAAAGTAAATTTGGTGCGAAATTTGGTCACAATCTTCCGAATAGACTGCTCAGAAGGTCGAGAATGCCGACCATAAAATGGAAGCAGCGCGCGATGAACATTTCGAACCGAGCACGCATTTTGATAGTAAAATTCAATAATTTGCAAGCGTTGTTCATTTGTAAGACGATCCATGGTTAAATTGCAAACCAAATTGAAGCTGTTTGACAGTGACACAAGGTACTAAACACACGTCAGCTGTCAAAACCAGTGTTGCCAAAACCAAACCAGCTAAAAAATCACCCGTTATAAACCCTTGCATCTTTTAAGCACTCTAATAAGTTTGATCAAAATCGTATTACGTAGATATTTTTGTGGAAATTACTGAAACGTAAATACCGGAAATAAAACTGACACCTGTTGTGTCGAAAAAAAAAACGTATGACCGGGACATTTGTATCGATACCAAGATAGCAAGATAAGATACAAAATTATATTTTCCCATCAAGGAAACCATCAACAAATAATAATTAAAAATAATGTTTTGAAGAAAATCTGTTGACTTCTAGTTAAATCTAGGACACCACTTTCTAAAAAACTATGTTTACTGTGTTAGTTCAATATATAAGCTTGTTTAAAACCGACGGAGCAGTCTTTCAATAAAATAAGAAAATGCAAAAAATCGTTTTATAGGTTAATATACGTTATAGCGGGGCTATAAATAACTACTACAAGTAGGGAATCGTAAAAGAGTGCTATGCTGAAATATTGAACTAATTCGGTTTAATATTTCAGACTGTAGCTTATAGTGCACACAACACACATGCAGCTTCTCATCCGAGCATTTTCACATCTGGCACATGTAGACATACGAACAGATATAGAACTGTGGATGTGTAAAATGCTAGGTTTTGATTAAAAAAAATTGTTTACACGAAATCGAAACTTTCACTAAGAGCAAGTGAAGAAGACCTTTCACTGCATTAGATGGGCAGTTCTGACTTTTCTTTTTGTTACAGGAAATATGGTAAAGGAGACCGGGGTTAGTAGACTCAAAATTTATATTTCCTTTTTTTATAAAAAAAAAAAAAAAATTAAGATAGGTATCAATAAAACTTAAACTTCCATAAATTAAGCATCGATTTGTCATTCTGAATAAAATTCTACTATTAAAATTAAACATGTTTAGTAGCTTTTTCTTGAATTTTTGCAGGACGACCTCAGTGGGTCAACTATCCCAAGTACCGCGGTAAGTTGACGAACAGTATATGGGGTAAGTTGAATATGCCAAACTTTTGATCGTTTGAACTGAATTAAAAAAATTATGAAAACTGATTTGTTAAATTTACATCATACAAGATGTATTTTTTATTAACTTTTATATCGTTAAAATAAATTCTTTACATTCTATGAATTATAGGAACATTTCTTTTTATACATATATATTAATCCAAGGTTAAAAGAAAAAAAAACTTGGTTGTCTGTAAAGTCGGTTTACGGACGATAATTTTACGTGATAAAAAGTTAACAAAACAGTTCATGTGTATTTTGTATCTCTCCAACCACCAACAACCCACCCCACTTACAACCACACACCATTTTTCTTTCTCACCTCTTCCCCCCAAACATCAACCTCTCACCCCAACATACAACCACCAACCAACAGCCCACCATTTTTGACAATTGTTTCCCCCTCCACACACACAATAAATTCCCCCTTCCTTACCACCACTAACCACCCACACACCCACACACAACCAACCATCTACCATTTTTGACAATTTTTTCCTCATCCCCTCCCAACACCAAATATAACCATAACCACCCACCCCACCTACAACCACCTTTCACTCACCCGTCATTTTTTACAATTTTTTCATCGCCCCCAATCAAATCAACCATCCCCACCACCTAAACCGACAACCAACCACCCACCATATTTGAAAATTCCCCCCAAGCCACACCAAATCCCCCACAACACCAAACACGCATCGCCACCAACGAACCACTCATTATTTTTGACAATTTTTGCCCACACCAACTATAACCACCAACCAAACACTCACCATTGTTCCTCTGCCGGACACTAGCCCCCCTCCCCCCCACACACCCTCCGACACCACCACCTACAATCATCTACCACCCAACACCCTCCCCTCCCACTTTATCAACTTTCTAGGCTACCAAAGCAGCTATATAATGTGACTGTGACTGTGACTGTGACACTCTTTCGTGCGTGATGCCCATATATTCCGATTTATTAGACGTTATCACGTCAAAATAATAAAAAGCCACTTTTGTGGTATAACAAAACAAAACACTTCGTCTGTTGAACAATTCTAATTTTGTAAGTATATTTATATTAATAACAATAAAAAAGTAAGATAAAAAGCCATTTTCTGTAAATTACAACAACAAAAATCATGAGTCCCCCAAAAAAAATGACTCCACTTACCCCGACCGACCCGACCATATGGGAATTAACGGCAGTTTTCGGTAACGAGGAATGATATAAGCGAAAAACAAACAAACACACAACAGATATGTAGGTACACACATATTGTATGTACCCCGAAAAAATTCTCGGCTAGATACGTTAAACGCACCGAAAAAACAAAAATAAAAGAGAACAAATATGTACTAACGGATGAAAAAAAGGTTTTTCTTAATATCTCCGAAAAAATGTCTTCTAGTGGCGACAGACAAAGTGAGACTAAGCAGGCAGATGCGATTAATGCAATGACAGGCACAAACATGCATAAAATTGTATTGTTTTAAAGTTATTGGCAGTTAGTCTACATGCTCCTGTAGTCAACTAACCCCGGTCTCCCCTATTTATCAACCCTCATTTTGAAAAAAAATCCCATACGAATATTTGTATGAAATAACTGTACTCCTAACATTGTGCATGACTTAAACCTATACCAATTAAATTTGCATTTTTTGCATGGAGTTCAACTGTTCTTCAAGAAAATTCAATTGTGCGTTTCATGCACACAAAATAGCAAGTAAAATGTTAGATACAACGAAATCCAATACGGGTGGCAATAAAGGACAACGAAAAGTTCCGGAGAACTTTGTGCACATGATGGCCGTAAACTTGGACGAGGAACTATAAACAAAAGTATTGTGCCCAACGAGATTCGTCGAAGAATTCTGAATAAATTTTCTGACACTTTACTCTGTACACTCGCATAGTCAAAGCTTGATTTCGGGTCAATCTAAGGATTAGCTTTTCAAAGTTTAGAAATTTATATGAGGCCATGTGTAGTGTCGGTCAAATACCAATAGAGTAGGTAGATTAGATACCAATTTCAGAATACCACATATCAGTGTCTTTATTTCATTAAAAATCATCAGTTTTTTATAAAAAAAAATTCAAAATCCCGAATGATAAAAAGCTAAATATTTTTTTTTTCATTTTATTATTCAAATAAGTATAAGAAAAAACATAGAATAAGAAAAGTTACTTTTACTTTACGGTTGTGTCCCCGAAAAGGGGAGCTTAACCCTAGATCCCGCGTAGCCGGCCACCCAAGTACTGCTGATCAAGAAAACTGTTGACACAGGTGCCTGCTAGACAACTGGATATAATTCAGATCACGAATAACTTGATTTGTAAGGAGAACATACGATATCTCCAAAAAACAATTTCTCAATCGGACGAATTCCCAAACAAAAATTTAAGCAAACACTACAAAATCTCCATAGGAAAGGGCGCTCAAACGACAAATCCCCAATAAATAATCTCTTTGCCCACTATCCAAAATTTACAATCTTCCTCAGCATATTTTTTTAATGTTAACTTAAGTTATGATGGTTAACCTATCTGATCTGAAATTTACTTATACATTCATACTTTATACCTAAAGACATAGTTAGAAATACAGAATGACATATCATCGGAATGTCAAAGCAGATCGTTATCTCGAAACTTTTTTTTCATGAAACTGTTCGTACCAAAATATTTTTTTATTTATAATAATTGCTTGGAATATCAATTTTTCTTTAATCGAAAATAAAAACTAACCTTGGCCCTAAGAAATTGAAAGGACCGACTAGTATCTTTATTTTACTATTAAAGGAACTTCGGGCTTTGACCATAACATTTTACACCAGGGCAGCATCATAAGTCCTCGCTCTTCAATTTATATTGCTTTGAAGCTCCAAATTGCACGATTTATTATTTTTTAGAAAATAAAGCTCTCAAAAACGAGGATGCTTATAATCTCTGCAACGAACACTTGATGCATGGGTGAACTATAAGTAAAGTGTAAAATAGAAAAAGTGCACAGTGCATTGGTTTAAAAATGGTCTCAATATCGCACAAGCCTATCCTAGGTTTTCATATGCCTTTGCAGCAGTAGGAACTAACTCCACTGTTGAAGGATCTTCTCGTAGGGCGGTTGCTGGCGAACAAATACAACTAGTATGCGTTGAGTACTCACACACGATTAACAACTTTAGTGTCGTACAGAAATGAACGACTAACAACGAGATTATGTTCCGCATGACGTATGTTATGAAGGCTCTCTGCAATCCGCACATATCACGTACAAAATACTACCCAATACTCTGTCCAAGAAATGAATATAGCCCAGAGGCTTTTAAAGGATTTTTTTTTTTAAATTGATTCCACTCTCGGAAGTGGAGCAAGGCTCAGGCCTTTGGATCCCTTAGAAGAACAATGGCTACTACAACAGAGTCTATGGTGTTAGGGAAACAATCCCTAATTCATGGCAACGAACGTAGGCCTGTGATGTTTTACATTAACAAGGAAACGTTTGCCGATAACGAACGGGTGGCCGCCAGCTTGTAGTTATTCAATAGGGCCCGCTAGTTCTCCACGGAAACTCGCAGGGATCACAATAGATGAAAGATATCAATAGGAGTAATCTTTTGCATTAAAAATAAAATGTTGTGGCAATGTATTTATCTTTGTGGAGGTTTCCAGGTGGAGGTGATATCATGAATGCCGCAAACATCAGTTTTATGGAGACTTAGCTCCGGACGTGTGATTCAAGAATTATCGAAAATGTATACCTGTCTTCCTCCATTTGAATTGGAATGACATCACTTCAAAGAAATCGGACACACTTGTGATTTAGATAGTATAATGCAAGTTATGCATTCGTAAACAAAAATCTAAAAATCAAACATGAAACTACGATGATAGAAAAGTCGAAAAAAGTGGATACGACAATTCTGTCTATCTGTCTGTCTGTCCGACTGTTGGTATCGGCTCGGCACCTACAGCCTAAATGGCTGGACCGATTTGCTTCACACTTGGTACATAGTATTATAATGACGTCTCTCTAGGACGGTTCTTGGAATTAGCATTCTAGGGGAGACGTACGAATGGCCGACAAAAAAAATGTCGACTGGATAAATATAAAGTTCATCGACTTTCAAAATGTCGACTGAAATTTGATCGACAAAAAATAAAGTCGACAGTTTAAAATACAGACTATTTAAATGTCGACTGAAAACGTGTCGGTAAAAATGTCGACTTTTGTCCAAAATACAATAAAATAAAACAAAATGCTCTCTTTTAAAATGTTAACTAAATTTTATAATAAATCCAATGTTATAAATTAAAAAAAAATTGTTTTTTCACAAAATCCTCCATAAAAAAAGAATCACCAAAATGTTTTCATTGTAAAGTTAAATGAACTGCTATGTTATTTAAGAAATCGATTTTGTTATAATTATTTTTATCATTTAAAATGACTGACAGTTCTTGTTCTTGTTTTAAAGTTGACTTTTTTGGCTTCCTTCTCTCTCCTTTCTTAATTTTACTTACAATTTGTTTCACAACCAAGTGCTCCTTTGCCAGCTTTGCAACCAATTTATATAGACCAATGTGTGATCCGCCCACAAGAACTTTTAATCGCCTATGCCAAGCTTCTAAGGTGTTTTGAGTTCTAGGCAGTTTTAGTCGCATTTGGTCGTGCACTGACCAAAATTCTGGCTTGTAGAAAGGAAAAGTAAATTTCATTTCATTTGATAAGGAACGTTTTCTGCTTTCACACCCTATATAATTCCTTTGAAACCAATTTGCTATTCGCATTGCATCATTGTCCAAAATAGTTCTTAACTCCTGGAAATATCCTGCTATCTCATCTGGTGGTAAAAATGCAAGTGATTTAAGCATCCGCATTTGACGACTAAATTGTTCATTATTTCCATATTTAACTTGTAGTTTTTCGCTCTGAATTTTTCGCCATATAATTGAACCAAAATGAAAAAAACATCCTTTGTTTATCGATTTAGGGAAAATGTTTTTAGTTGCAGCAATTATTGCCTTTTCAAAATCAGACAAAATGAATTCGGGTGACAATGGAATGTTATATTTAGAGCCTAGACGACAGAGTTCGTAAAAAAAATCTTCATAGAGCTTCTTGCTTTTGCTACTCATAACACAAAATATGAGTGGCAAAGCTTCACCATTAACTATGCCTTGAATAGTAAATAACTGTCGCATTATGGATGGTACAACTTCGAATGTACCATCCATAAGCCACACCTTACACTGCGATAATAGTTCTAAATTTTGTTTACTTCCCAAAATCAAAAATCTGTCGTTATTCAATTTTTTGTCGGCGAGAATAAATAATTCACCTTCTATTTGTTTTAAATGATGCGGCACGCAAATTTCATTGATATTCTCGGGCTCTTTATACTTATTGGCTCTTACTCTTTTTATTTTTTGTTTTTGGCTAACATTATTAGGTAGGTAAACACGACACTCTTCTTTGCACTTGACAACACTTTCAGTTATAATGTTGACGGGAGCATTATCCGTTATATTGGCAAGTTCTTTAACCACTGCATTAGCTTTATACACATGTAGCTTAGAAGGTGAGGGGTCATGAGAATGGTTTGAAGCGTTCCTATAAACGTTATGTTTTTCACTAACAAAAATTGTGCTTACGCGCCCTTTACAATTTAATTTGTATTTACTTTCACATCGCCACCGATATATATGTTTTTGTTTTTTTTCTAAATGATAAACAAAGCCGTCAATAACTAATTTTTCTTTATTTTTGTTTGATTTAATTAAAGTAACACTGCACTCCATATTGTCTGTTTTCATTGAATGACCAAAATGTACTGAAAGTTGCAGGTTCCAACTTCCAAGTTGGTATGATTAAAATAAAACTGTTAAAATTAACGTTACCTCAGTTATCCGAGAGCAGCTTGTTGATTGAGAGTCGACAGTGTCAAAGTGAATGATGTTCACATGCATGCGGCGCCGCATGCATGTGAACATCATTCACTTTGACACTGTCGACTTTTTTATGTGTCGATATTTTCAAAATCGACTTTATAAGAGTCGACATTTTAATCAGTCGGTATTTTTACCAATCGACGTTTCGAAAGTCGACATTATGCCGATCGATTTTTTTAAATCGGCATTTTAAAAATCGGCAAATCGGACCCAACCCGCATTCTAGCTATAAATCTAATGGCACCTGCCACACGATTTTTAGTGAAAAATTAGTATTTTTTAAAACGGCTCCTACGATTTTGATAAAACTTTCTGAATAGGGTTTTCTGTGCAAACTTTATGTTTGAGTTGGAATGGAGTTTTCAGGAAAAGTTTTTTAACGGTACCTCCCATAGGACCGGGTTTTTCTTTGAAATCCGATGTTCTCGTAAGCCACTTGACTAATTTCGATGAAATTTTTAATTTACATTTTTTTTTTGAGTTTTCTAAAAAAATTTAATTTTTTTTTATATTTTGTTTTTTCCAAAAACGGTTTAATCTATTTTTTTGTTTATTTTATTTTTCTGATAAAAACTTCAAAGTGCTAGAAGTTGGCACACTAAAAAAATTGGAATATATCTTCGAAAAGTTTAAAAAAAAAAAACAGTTTTTTGAAAAACTGGTTGAACGATTTTGGAAAAAACAAAATCTTAAAACTTAAAACAGTAAACGAAATCAGATGGCTAACTTTATTTTTTTACAAAAAAACGTTTTAACTAGTGATTTTTAAGTGAAACAAAAAAATGACAAAAAAACATTATAATCGTTCCTGTTCCGAGGAGCTATCGTTCCTGTTCCGAGGAGCTATTAGGATTAACAACACTTGTTTTGGAATGGGAATTGGAAAATAATTTTGAATGCCGCGATGAACATTTTTGTATCCGCTAAAGTGAAAAGAGTTGGCATTGCACTAGCACAGAAATAACAGACACGGTATGTACCTACTGATGATTTTAATAAAAATGCATATTTTTTGAATAAGGATTTGATTTGATTTAAAATAAGTTTTCTATTAAAAAGTTTGTGTCTAAATTATGATTGTGCAATTGCTTTAAAATAAGGAGCCCGTATACGAGTATACGTGCCCTGAGTCCTGTCACACAATGCAGCAATTTTCAAACTGACCACTTGGTTGGCTTGGAACCTATCATGTCTTGGATTTTTTTTTTCTGTTTGTATGTTTTGTACTTTTTCTCTTATGTGTGAATTAAAATGTATGTTTCACCATAAAATCTAATTACAAGCATTAGGTTCCAACAACGAATAAACAAATGACTCCATTGTGTGTCATTACAATTCCCATTAACTGTTTCCGGGTATTAATAAGCAGTCTCTTTATCTTGAAAGGATGAACCTTATTTAACCTCCTAAAGATTTATTTTCCATCCCAGAAGAAAGTAATTTTGTCTTCTCATCCGCAAGGATGTGTATCAAATCAAGTTATGAATTTAACAAAAACATTAAAACCAAACTCAAACGCACTTAAATAAATTTAATATCTTAACCCAGAAAATAACTCATGCCTAACAAAATTAAAACAAAACGTTGAACGTCATAATTTTACAAAATGTCGTTATAATTTTCTGTGTCATAAAGCGATTATTCTAAGCATCCCAGCTCTGAGCACTGAGGTTCGCCGCGTGCGCCGCGCCGCGCCGCACCGTGTGGCACCGTTATTGTGTTTGTATATACAAGTGTGTGCACGTTTTATCCTTTTTGAGTAAAAATGCCTATATGCCACATGCCGTGGCAGCTTTTATATGGAATTATTATTATAATTCCAAAAAGCCTTTGAGCAACATACTGTTAAAATATTACAATTTTTTGTTTTTTTCGAGGGGAATGTATTTGTTTTGGGGTAACAGTCAGTGTTAAGGATTCAAAGGATATGATGTAAATGAAAAAATAAAATGGTTGTCTGCAAAGTCGGTTTACGGACGATAATTTTACGTTATCTGATAACAAGTTGACACAACAGTTCACGTGTAGGTTGTGTGCTGCCGCTGTCTCTCTTCTACTTGGACGCATTGACCGATGGAGTGAAAAAGAGATAGATGCTTCAAAAGCCGAACGGTTAATTTCGGCCAAAACTTCTTTTCAAAAAGCACAATGATTGGGTCACACAGCATTCAGTTTGGAAATAAGTTTTCTATATTTCCAAACGTTGTAAGGCGTACAGCAACCATTTTTGTACCGCTGAAGTATGATGCTGACTTTCTGTCAAGGGTATCGAGCGGAAAAAGCTGTCTGTGTCAAAATAATCAATGATTTAAAAGATAACCACTCGATGGCCCACCCAGTAGATATCTTTTCACAAGAACTGGAGGAAGCTTGGAATAACTAAATGACTCAGCTCACTTCAGTTACAGAGCAACAACGTGCGACCCAGTAGTGTATTGTATTTGATATATACATACAAACCTCCTATATAATGTAGGTGCCTAGTACCTACGTGGTGTTGCTAGGTATTGTCATCCTGCTTGTCGTATAACCCCTTTGTATATATCTACATTCATGGCGCATTTATTTATGTTTATGTTAATGACAACTTATCAAGGAAGAAAAAAAAAAAGTCTTACAAGCATTCATACTCATGAATGGTTAAGTTTGTATCACTTTGCCTCTTTGGCAAGTTCTGAAGCTCATTTTAAAAAATAACAATGCTTGCATTGAATGTATGTAAGGTACATACCGTCAGAACAAGCACTTGAAAAAGTAAATAAAAGTGTGCGGAGGGAGAGAGGCGGTTTGGCTTTGGGTGAACTCAATGCCTTGATACAGGTATTACAGAAGATTTTTAGATATATTTCTTGCACTTAAAATTTTAATTTAATTTAAAATATTAGAAAATTTAGTTAAATGGATACGTTGGGCTCACTCTAAAATTGTTGGGTACTAATTTATTCGAACTAGAAGTTTATAAAAATATTTTAAAAAGTTGCAAGAAAATGCAGTTCAATTCATAATAGCGTAACGGATACAATTATTGGCACCCCTAAGGAATTTTGGAAACCAAATGCGTGTAAATTTCGCGTTTATAGAGTTAAAAATATGTCAAATATACCAAATTGAAATTTGGAAAATTTTGTTTATAAAATTTCCTTTTACTTTGTATTTTGTCTTTAAAAAGGTGGTAAAAACCGTAAGTTAAAAAAAGCTTACCAAATACTACAATTATTGGCACCCGACCACAATCGTCGGCACCCCAATATGTACAATTATTGACACACTTGGAATTAAAGAAAATTGGATTTTTTTTAGATTTTTATTAATTCACTATAGCTAGGTAGTTATGGCCAATTGAGCTGCTTGAACATCCTTTTCTTTGTAATTTTTATTTGTTTTTGGCATTTTTTCAAACCTGAAAAAAGTAACGCTTATATGATATAATTATTGGCAGTCTTAAAAGTATATTTATTGGCAGTGCCAATAGTTTTAGTTTCATAGAACCAATTATTGGCACCTGGGTGGCGATAATTGGACCCCGACCTTTATTGGAACCAACTATTGGCACCCTTATTATTTTAAATTTACCATTAAATTTTACAAAAAAGTAATTAAAAACGAATACTTTATTAAATTCTGATATCAAAAAACAATACTTTTTAATAAAATAAATATATATTAATAACTAAATAAGGCTTACCAAATTTTAGGTCCTTAGCGGGAACACGCAAAATTTTGCAAATTTTTCACTTTCTTGAAACGTTCTCACAACTTCACTTCCATACAGCGACTGAAGAATCGTCTCGTTAAAACAAAGATGTACAATTGTGAGGAATAAGTTACAGTTCACGAAAAAAATTTAATTGGTTTGCTAGATTAATAATTTTTGGAAAAAATCGTTAATGAATGAGGGGGTGCCAATAGCTGGTTCAGTATAATGGGGTGCCAATAATTGTATCCGTTACGCTATTGGGTGATCCAAAAGCTCAATGCAACACAGGAGCCCGTTTCAGATAACTATTATATTTATGTATGTACTAGCTTTCACCCGCGGCTTCGCTCGCGGCAAATACAGGGTTGGCCTTCGCCATAGTAATTTTTAAAAATAAAGTCCACTACTGGATCGCACCAACCTGCTCTAATAAGACATTGGTCTTGGCTTGAGATTTTGAAAAAAAATTTATTTTTCGAAACTCTTATTCTTTGTATGAATTTCAATGTATGGTAGTAAAATTATCAAAATTTGTGGATTGGTTTCTTAGAACAAAAACATTTTTTGGAGAACATTTTTCAAAAAGAAATTAAATTCCTCCAATACATAGGTCTTCTGCATTTATAACTACTTATTATTTTTGAAAAAGTTAATGATCTGTTTTCAAAATATTAAATTATGAAGAGAAATGTTTTTGAAAAAACGAAAAATATTTATTAAAAATATAGGAATGTAGTACTTAGGTATTAATTAAGCTACTTTAACCTATATATATGTATGTGTAAATTTCCGACAGAATCGGTTAAACCGTCTTCGAAAAAGCCGAAAGCAAAAAAAAACCCGTCCTATGGAAGGTACCTTTCTTAGCAATTCTTGGTAACTTTGTTTCCAGCCATTTGATAGGTCATACGGTCATACATAAAAAGCTAAACTAATCAAAATCGTTTGAGTCATTGAGTCACATAACTATAGTTGCAGGTACCGTTAGTTTTCGAGCTGCAAAAAAAAAAAAAAAAACAATTTCACTTCTGTACAATACCTTAAAAACTCGATATACCTAGTTTGAAAGAATTAAGCACACCCGTTTGGGCTTTTGTAGGTGTCTTCAGGTACATATACATCTAGTCAGACGGAAAGGCAAACAAATAAGACAGACAGACGGACAGATTTTTTTGACCAACTTTTTTGGTCCTCGCTATCATCGTTCAAACTTTTTATTCCGACGAACTTGCAGTTTATGTACAATTCGCATGTAAAAATTCCAGCGCGTTTCAATTATTGACTTCTAAAGGAATACTTTTGATACCTTGGGTTTCATTATTTCAATTTTCATAAGGATCTCTAGTTGAGAGTTGAGACTAAAGAAATGTATAGCCTATGTAACTCACAGATAATTTATATAGCTTTCTTTTAATTAAAGAATTTTAAAAACGGTTAAGTAGCTTAGGAGCTCAAGCCTTACAAATAAACGCACTTACTTTTCACATTTTTATTATAAGGCAAGTTATGCATTCGTAAAAAAAAAAATCTAACAATCAAACATGACATTACTATGATAGAGAAGTCGAAAAAATTGGGACCGATTTCCGTTATTATCATTTGTAGCCAAAAACTTAATTGCAGTTTTCATCAAAACATTTTATGTATCTATATTACATACAAAGTTTAATAAAAATCGGCGGAATTTTTTTTTTTTTTTTTTTTGATTAAATTAGAAAAAACTATGTATATAATTTGACCAAAACCTAGTGGCTTTTTGTATGGGAGCCACCATTTAAAAAAGAATAACAGACAAAAATGCAATGTCATCTGATACAGAGTTGAAAGGAACTATACCAAACAAAGTTTGTTTGAGTTCGATACAACCGTTGACAACTTATGGCCATTTGAAAAAAAGACGCAGTTCTATTAAGAACACTAAAAAATTACGAACACACAAAGTTTTATCAAAATCGTTAAAGCCGTTTTTGAGCAAATTAGAAAAAAACCAAAAAAAAGTTGTCTAAGACTGAACGACTCGTTGTATGGGAGCTACCATTTAGAAAGGCTTCACTAAAAAATTTACAAAGCCATCCTATAAAACATTATAAAGAACGATAACAAACAAAGTTTGAGTCAATTCAATCAAGCCGTTGCGAACTTATGGCCATTTGAAAAAAAGCCATTTAAACCTGATTTTCGTTACGACCATTTGAGCCAAAAACAAAAAAAAAACGCAGTTTTGTTAGAATTGCTTAAAGTTATCGAAATTTTGAGTTTAATCTAAAATCGTTTGAGCCGTTTTCGAGAAAATTCAAAAAACCTTTACTTGAAAGATACCAGTTAGAGACGGGCTAAAACGAAATAATTTTTTTTTTATACGAATGCATAACTTGCCTTATAGTACCTATAATCGCAAGTAAAAACCTCAGCAACCTTTTTTCTTCAAACTGCTATATATACCAAGTTTGAAGAAAATCCGTCAAGCCGTGTAGGCTGTGGCTGGACGTGAAAAGCGCACAGACGCACACCCGCACAGACAGACCGACGTACGGTATTGCGAAAACCACTTTTTGGGATTCTTTTTTATCGTTATGTCATGTTTAATTAAAACCTCGGCTTCGCTCGCGGCAAATTCAGGGTTGGCCTTCGCCATAGTAATTTTTAAAAAGTCCACTACTGGATCGCACCAACTTGCTCTAATAAGACACTGGTCTTGGCTTGAGATTTAAAAAAAAAATTATTTTTCGAAACTCTTATTCTTTGGATGAATTTCAATGTATGGTAGTAAAATTTATCAAAATTTGTGTATTGGTTTCTTAGAATAAAAACATTTTTGGAGAACACTTTTCAAAAAGAAATTAAATTCCTCCAATACATAGGTATTCTGCATTTATCATATAACTACTTATTATTTTTGAAAAAGTTAATGATCTGTTTTCAAAATATTAAATTATGAAGAGAAATGTTTTTGAAAAAACGAAAAAATATTTATTAAAAATATAGGAATGTATACTTAGGTATTAATTAAGCTACTTTAACCTATATATATGTATGTGTAAATTTCCGACAGAAAAAACTTTGTTTTCAGCCATTTGATAGGTCATACGGTCATACATAAAAAGCTAAACTAATCAAAATCGTTTGAGTCATTTTCGAGAAAAAATGAGCTTCAACATAACTATAGTTGCAGGTATCGTTAGTTTTCGAGCTGCAAAAAAATCCCTTCTGTACAATACCTTAAAAACTCGATATACCTAGTTTGAAAGAATTAGCACACCCGTTTGGGCTTTTGTATAGGTGTCTTTAGGTACATGCATATAGTCAGACGGAAAGGCAAACAAATAATACAGACAGACGGACAGATTTTTTTGACCAACTTTTTTGGTCCTCGCTATCATCGTTCAAACTTTTTATTCCGACGAACTTGCAGTTTATGTACAATTCGCATGTAAAAATTCCAGCGCGTTTCAATTATTGACTTCTAAAGGAATACTTTTGATACCTTGGGTTTCATTATTTCAATTTTCATAATGATCTCTAGTTGAGAGTTGAGACTAAAGAAATGTATAGCCTATGTAACTCACAGATTATGTATAGCTTTCTTTTAGTTAAAGAATTTTAAAAACGGTTAAGTAGCTTAGGAGCGCAAGCCTTACAAATAAACGCACTTACTTTTCACAGTTTTACTATAAGGCAAGTTATGCATTCGTAAAAAAAATCTAACAATCAAACATGATTGAGAAGTCGAAAAAAGTGGGACCGACAATTCTGTCTGTCTGTCCATCCGTCTGTATCGGCACCTACAGCCTTAACGGCTGGACCGATTTGCTTCAAACTTGGTACATAGCATTATTATGACGTTCTACAGAGGTGTTTTTGGAATAAGCATTCTAGCTCTAAAACTAACGGTACCTGCCATACGATTTTTAGGGGAAAATTGATTTTTATCAAAAACGGCTCTTTAGATTTTGATAAAACAATTTTTCAGGAAAAGTCTTATAACGGTACGTGCCATTTAAAATTTAGATATCATCTTTTTGGTGCTATAAATGATGTAATGTCCGTTTATGGCCGAATTAATAAAATTGTTTAAAAAAATTTCCGTTATTATCATTTGTAGCCAAAAACTTAATTGCAGTTTTCATCAAAACATTTTATGTGTCTATATTACATATAAAGTTTAATAAAAATCGGCTGAATTTTTTTTTTGGTTAAATTAGAAAAAACTATATAATTTTGCCAAAACCTAGTGGCTTTTTGTATGGGAGCCACTATTTAAAAAAGAATATAACTGACAAAAATCCAATGTCATCTGATACAGAGTTGAAAGGAACTATACCAAACAATTTTTTTTTTGAATTCGATACAACCGTTGACAACTTATGGCCATTTGAAAAAAAAGACGCCTTAAGACCAGATCTGCGTTATTAGCATTTTTTGCCAAAAACAAAAAACGCAGTTCTAAAGTTTAATCAAAATCACTAAAGTTTAATCAAAATCATTAGAGCCGTTTTTGAGCAAATTAGGAAAAACCAAAAAAAAATTGCTTAAACTGAACGGCTGGTTGTATGTGAGCAACCATTAAGAAAGTCTTCACTTATAAAATTTACAAAGCCATCCTATAGAACACTATAAAGAACGATGCCAAACGAAGTTTGAATCAATTCAATCAAGTCGTTGTGAACTTATGGCCATTTGAAAAAAAGCCATTTAAACCTGATTTTCGTTACGACCATTTGAGCCAAAAACAAAAAAAACGCAGTTTTGTTAGAATTGCTTAAAGTTCTCTAAATTTTGAGTTTAATCTAAAATCGTTTGAGCCATTTTCGAGAAAATTCAAAAAACCGTTACTTAAAAGATACCAGTTAGAGACGGGCTAAAACGAAATAAAATTTTTTTTATACGAATGCATAACTTGCCTTAAGTACCTATAATCGCAAGTAAAAACCTCAGCAACCGTTTTTCTTCAAACAGCTATATACCAAGTTTGAAGAAAATCCGTCAAGCTGTTTAGGCTGTGGCTGGACGTGAAAAAACGCACAGACGCACATCCGCACAGACAGACCTACGTACTGTATGGCGAAAACCACTTTTTTGGGCTTCTTTTTCATCGTAATGTAATGTTTGATTAAAGCCTCGATTCTTTTTTTCTGCACGAAACCAATACTTGCCCTAAAAAAAGACAATACACTATTATTAAAGATAATTTACTTACTGTATGTATGTATGTATGTACGTTATGTTCAAATCGATCTGCAAGCTTAAAGTTGAATGTCACTGAGCCCATAATAATTGCCCTGGCAGTAAAAAGTCTCAAATTTAGGCGTTGCACACGCCTTTTTTATTACGCCAGCAGTTATTGAACATGGGCCACACAAAATTAATGTTACTGAATTTTTTCCTGTCTGCTAAAGAAGAATTGTGTTTCTGAAACTGGAACAGCGGCTGGCTGCGGGAGGCGCTCGCATACACATACAAAAATATAGGGAATAGGGTATCCAACAGTTCGTTGAAAACGTACTCTAGCTCTCCCTTATGTTTTATTTTTTTTTATTTTGAAACATTAAAAATAAAGTAAATTTTATTGAAAAAAATTCCAATAAATACTACGAATAAATATTACTTTACAGTGGAAAAAATCTTATAAATGGGCTACAAAAAATTCAGCTTGACGGTTTTAACATTTTTTTTCTTCTAAACCATCTACATTATGGTCATTTTCATTTAAAAGAATATATATAAAAATCCACCCATCCAAACTCTAGAAATAAGGTCACACACAAAAATTAAATTGATTTTTATATATATAGATGTAGTCTTAATGCCTCAAACTCATCTCACTTTTGTCAACGAAAATAAAACCACGTTTAAAGAACCTCGATCATTCTTAATCAGACTCGTATGCCACTCGGCTACTCAGCGGGTGGATCTACGATTTGTCCAAAGGGGCGCCCATCACCATTTCATTACCATAGAAATTTTGTAGACCTTTTTTTTGCTCTTCACTTTCTTTCTTTTTTCTTTTCTTTCTCCATCTTCATTGGTTTTGGAAGTGGTTTTGAGCCCCAAGGGCTGACGCCTGGGCCTAGTGCCACCTTTGCCAAACCCTTAGATCTGGCGCTAAGTCTATTGTGGAATTTTAAAAACCAGCCTTATTTAATCAGGCGTATCAAAATTTCTACTTAAATATTTTTTTTTCTGATTTCTTGAGAATTTTTGGAATATTTTGACCTGTTCAAAAAAATGGAAATGTCAACACAAGAAATGATTATAATAAATCTGAATAGCTAGTTGTCCCGGGCGAAGAAGTTATGATTAGTTTCAAAGGGAAGGTATGTACGTGTCACTCCACTTAAAAAATAAAGTGCACGACTGGGTCGGACAAACTTGCTCTAATGTGTGACAGTGGTCTTATGGTTTGAGATTTTGGGAAAAGAGCAGGGAAAAAATGATATAAATTTTATTGATCACTTAAAAATCACTAGTTAGAACGTTTTTTGGAAAAAATGAAGTAAGCTATCTGATTTCGTTTACTGTTTCGAATTTTAAGAATTGTTTTTTCAAAATCGTTCGACCAGTTTTTTTTAAAAAAACTGTTTTTTTTTTTGAAAAACGTTTCGAAAATATATTCCAAATTTTTTGAGTATGCCAACTTCTAGCACTTTGTAGTTTTTATCAGAAAAAAAAATAAAAAAAAAGATTAAAACGTTTTTGGAAAAAATAACAAATTTAAAAAAAAAATTAAAACTTTTTTAAAAAACCCAAAAAGAACTTTTTTTGAAAAATTTAAAAACTTTTATTATTTTGTTTATAAAAGGGCTTTCACACTAAAAATTTTATCGACATTCGTTGAAAGGCTTACGAGAAAATCGGATTTCAAAAAACCAGTCCTTTGGGAGGCACCGATATAAGACTTTTCATGAAAAATCTATTCCAACCAAAACATAAAGTTTGCACAGAAAACATTATTCAGAAAGTTTTATCAAAATCGTAGGTACTGTTTTTGAGAAAAATCAATTTTTCACTAAAAATCGTATGGCAGGTACCTTACCGTTAGTTTAAGAGCCAGAATCTTAATTCCAAAAATCCCTCTGTAAGACGTCATAATAATACTATGTACAAAGTTTGAAACAAATCGGTCCAGCCGTTTAGGCTGTAGGTGCCGATACAGACAGACGGGTAGACAGACAGACAGAATTGTAGGACCCACTTTTTTTTGACTTCTCTATCATCGTAATGTCATGTTTGATTTTTAGAATTTTTTTTTTTTACGAATGCAAGTAAAAAATTGGGGGATGTGACAAATATCCCAAGAGTAAATCTTGTCATGAATAATAGTTCATCTCTGCTAGCCGTTCGGTTTGGTGGCATACTGTAAGTCTATAACCCTCCTGCGGATTATTAATTTTTTAAATATATGTAAGTACCGAGGTATTTGGCTGCATCTAGTTATAAAGGTCGTTAGGGTGCAAAAAAATATTTTGTTTAATCTGGACGGTTCGTTCTATGGGTTTCGTTAAGGTTTCGTTACGAACCGTTTAGCTACAAAACCGCAATGTCACAAAGTTCAATAAAAACTTGTTTGCGTCATCTTGTAGATGTTATTAAGGATACACCTTATACATACTTAGTCCGAATAATTTCGTGAATGTCGTTGTTAACTTATGGCCATTTTAGTAAAATCGTTAAGTCTGTTTGAAACTTGACCTAAAAGGCACACATACACTCAGAAGTCAAGTGATACAGATAGACCGACAAATATAATGGCTAATACCACTGTTTTGGGCTTCTGTATCATTGTAATTCTGTATGGTTGATTAAGACGTCGAATATTTTGTCTGCACGCTTAGACGACATTAATTTTGAACTGTAACGCACGACATATATATACCTACGCCAATTTGGCCAAATTCGTTTGAAGTTTCCTTTAAACTTCCCTGTTTGATCAGATCAAAGAAAAAATCAACATCATCCATTTTCTTCTCTTCATCGCCCAATCATGACACACAATTTAGTAGCCATATTAGCTGTGCAACCAAATCCAGGATAAGTCCACCTATTTTCAACCAGGAGTAAGGTCAATTAAATTTCAAACGAAGATGATTTAAAGGAAATAAACTGTGTAGCTTACCAGAAAGATAGCTAGTTAGAATTCCCAACGGAAACTCAAAATTGCTTACCGTGCTTGTAATGATTTTGAATTTTGTTTCATTTCATCTATCCAGCGCTAATGCCCAATTGCAACTGGAATTGGTGTTTAAAATTGCACAACTTGGCAGTGCCTTTGCCTTTCCTAATTAGTTTTACTATTGCATACCTATAAATGGCGTGGTGTAGTTAATACCTATCAAAGAAATCCTCACCAACGAACGCCACTTTTATTCGGGACAAAGAGAATTAGGCGCTACACGGTGTGGATTGAGTTTTGTTTGACGACACTATCCTATTTTGAAACACGAGTTATGAAGATTTATTCATCTTTATTAAAAGATCTTCATGTAAGAATGTATTTATAATGTTTAAAAGGAAAACTGCTAAAAGACAAAATAGTGAAAATAATTTAGTTTGTGTAAAACATAACATACCAGCTGGTAATAATTAATGACACCTTAGTTTTTACTAAGAACAATGACATTTAGTCATCTCCTCATTACCTCATTACACAGTGTCCAAGAGTGGCGTTCTTTGTTAAGATTAATGTTTTAAGCACAAGCATTTCTGTAAAGTGTGGTAAATGTGTCGTTTTCTATATTTACATAATTTTTTTCATGGAAATAAAGCCATTATAGTGACGTCATAAAAATAGGATAAAAGAGCAAACAAATAAAATGCACGACTGTGTCCCATAAACTAGGGGCCATTTGAAAAAGAAAAAATATTTGGAAAAATCTTAAATTTTTTTCTTTAAAGAGTTTTTTTTTGAAAAATTTCAATAATATTTCTTTGCTAGGAAAAAAAAAATACTGAAAACCGTTGTAGTAGTTTTTTTTTAAATTTATTTGAGTATGTCATTATTAGAAAATCAGCTTTCAAAATACATACATATTTCAAAAATAAATTTTTTTTTTTCAAAATTTTGAAGTGCAGTATAAATTTAAATATAAATGGCTTCCGGCGTTAAAATTTGTATTGCAGTCGGAAGAACGGTTTGTTTTGAATAAAACTGGTTCTTGAGAGGAACAATTATAAAATCAAAAAAAAAAAAAAAATTGATAAATCTAAAAGATATAGAAACGGTTCTCAAAAAATAATACTCTGAAAGGTTTATCAAAATCATTAGAGCCGTTTTCGAGAAAATCAAATTTTTGTTTATGATGTATAATGGCACATACTGTTATTTTTCGACCTTTTTTATCAAAAACTTTTTTTAAATATTTTACAAAAAAAAATTTAAATACGCCAATTCATTGGTATGCATTCAGCTATATTTGCTGAATTTTGCATACTTATATTATTTTTGGAAAAAAAAAAAAATTAAGGAGCTGTTTTCAAAATATAAAATTTTTAAAAAAGTTTTAAAAATTGCTTTTCAAAATACACAAAAATATTTATTTAAAATTTTGGTATGCAGCAGTATAAATTGAGCTACCTTAGCCTTAATATGTTGGAAAGAATCGGTTAAGCTATTTTTGAGGTGGTCGAAAGCATAAAAATCGGTCCTATGGAAGGTATCGTTCTTTAGCCATTGTTTCAATTTTTCTTTCAGCAATATAAAAGGTCATACCTAAGATACTGCACTGATTTTTTTTAACTAGAAATCGTTAAAGCAGTTTATAAGAAAATAAACTACAACATATCGGTTACATGGCATGAAGGTAGGTACCGTTATTTTTTGAGCTAAAAATTAAAATTTCCAAGTTTGAAGAATTCGGCACACCCGTTTGGGCTGTATGTGTTTATCTATATATATACAGACAGACAGACGGACAGAATTCTTAGACCATCTTTTTTCGTCTTCGCTATCATCGTAATGTCATGTTTGATTGTTATCTTAGAACTTTTTTTTCGCAAATTCATAACTTGTAGTATAACTTATAGTAGGTATGTACCTTTAATCGCAAGTAAAAACTGATCAACAATTTTTTTTTTTTAAACTTTAGCTATTTTTGAAACGATTTTTTTTTGTGAAATGTTCCATACAGTAGATGGACACAGATCCAAATATTGTTTTTCACGATAGCGGATTGACTCTATTGGGTTTTCTTCGATGCTGCGTTCTACCAGCAGCTTTTATAGCTTCTCGGTGCGCTGCGCTGTAGGATGATGACGTTTCCAGGTGATGAGTATTATTATTTAGAGTAAACGTGATGCGAACATTTCCATCGTTAATTGATTTAATTGCTCAGATACCTAAGCAAGAGACGATTGAAGACTTGAAAAACAACATTTGCCGCATTAGGTATTTCTAATATACGACCCCAGATGCTGCAAAGAGTGATCGGAAATTGGACTTCAAGATTGGACTACATCCGAGACTGCCACGGTACGGTGTCCATATGCCAGAACTCGTATTCAGATAAAAATGGCGAAGAATTATCTTTCAAATAAAGACAATTTTTTGGCAATTAAAACAATTATTTGTCTGTGTTCTAATTCATTTTATTTTTCTATACCTCTAAGAAAAGACCCTTTATACCCTGAACAGCAATTGTAAAAAAATTATCCCTTTAATCCAAATAAAATTGAAATGAATTTTGTGTATCCCAAAAACAAGAAGAAACCATTTTCAAATTTAAAATATAGTTTCCAAGAAAAATGTTTCACAAAAGTAGAACGAATGGGGTGGTTGCGGGGAAAACGAAAAAATTCCAAACTAGTTCTCATGTTGACATTTCACTCGTGAGTATTTTTCCCTTGAATTTTCCGGATAGCACAAAATAAAAATATTTGAAGGGTGTATTTGACATACATGGATGTGGTCTTGTGGACATGTAGATATGATACCATCACCACTAAAGTTAGATTCAACGAACCGTATTTGGAGTATAGGAAAGGTAAAAATGTTATCCTTCGAATTGTACAATAATTGATAAATGATGACATTAAAACATTTGTGTGGCTTATTCCGGAAAAAAACATTAATCTGGGATAGGCCAGTTCCAAAAACCATGCATGATATAATAAGGTCAAGGATAAGGTTTAAATTTTGGTGTTCATTATATCATACATATAATTTCAGATTAATTGATTAGTAAACAAAATTGTAATTGCACTACCTATCTCATAAACGAGTTATCCAATCAATATTAATTTTATTTGTTCTATTTGAAATGAACGTGAACATTCAAATTGGCACGAATTTAATAATCTTTTATGTAAAGGGTGTTTTTTAAGACGAGTGGTTTTCAAATTGGCAATACTATTTTCCGAAATGTTCGTTTTGACAGCTGTCACTTGATTTATGCTGTTTGCGTGACGCATCGCGTGCTGCGTCCAATATTCGGTCGACATAATTGCCGAGGGATAAGGTATTGAAGGTGTTTTTATAAATAAACCAAAACGGCACGGGTGTATTATTTCGTAGGTTCGTCCCATTGAACATCAGAGACTGGCTAGACGTGATATGTGCTGTCTCAACGCCAAACTGATTGTCCGGAAAATTTTCCGATATCTATTATTAGACGGAAGATTTGCCGGATTGGAACTGTTCCCCCCCCCCCCCCCCTTTTAGAGGATGCACTCAGTTGTCTTCCAACCCAGTACGTTGGAAGATTGCTGAATGCATCCACTTTTCAGTGTGTATATTATTCAGTACATTGTTGAACATATTGATGAATATTGCAACTGCTTCCTTAGGAAGATGTCGTTATCCAATATTGGATATGCCACCTAATCCAGCTGACTTATTCGAGAATTTCGCTCAGCGATTTTAGCGTAAGCAAGTAATGAAACCAAAGTTCTCAGAATGCCTTGTAAATTGCTGATCCGAAGTTACTTAAGGTGCAGCAGGACAAACACAATATGTACTAAGCTTTGAAAAAAATAAGCCCTGCTATTGAGGCTGTAGGAATCCACCATTATCCTTGCATCAGATCCATATCCATACAAATATTTAAAATAGTTCAAATGTGAGTAAAGCATTATAAATTATAATAGGATCAAATAATTAAAATTTATTTTTTATTATTTCCTTCTTAACATAACAATTCAAAAAAGTTTTCTCAAATCATTGATTCATTTTTCATTGATATTTTTATGAGCGGTTGTAACAAAAGCACAACTTATCCTTAAAAAAAACTTGCAAAAAATGGTCTCAAAGGAAATTAAACGATTCTTTTGGTATAGCAATTTAATATTTTCTTTATTCATATTATATCCTGAAATAAAATTTCTATCAAAGGTTAAGATTATACGATGAAATTTATAGAATATTTGTGGGAAATCAAAATGCCTCGAGCATGATAAAATTTGAGATTCTTTGAGAATGATTTTCATTTATTTTTTAGAAAGGTGCGAAAGTTTTTTATTGGGGATGGAAAAGGATGAAAAGGGTTTTATTTTGACTCAAGGGTCCTGCTTGAGATACACAGAACATAAGAAAAGATAAAATGAATTAAATTATTTGCATTTCTTATAAAAAATAAAAATCCAAATATATAACAATGACAAGAGCAGATTGTAGAATCATAAATTATTTACCTTTTTTTATAAAATATAATGCCAAAAAAATGGAGACCATCTTTCTTTGATAAACACCACAATTTGATTATTTTTAAGATTTCGTAGTAAAATTTTATAAAAATGGTTTGCAAAAAATATGTTTGGCAAGTTTAGACAGCTACTGCTGCAGTCGTAGCACTGTTTTTGGTTTCCTTGAGATTGTGAACACTTTTTAAACCAAACAAAATCTATGAAACTGGAATAATAAGCTGCTTACACATGAACAAATAGTGCTTTAAAAAGAAGTAAGTTTACTTCTAACCTAACAGATGCTTCTTTTGGTAGCATCAAGAACCTAAGACTTGTGTATCTTCATTTCATAACTTAAATTTATTTTTGTTTCAAATTCTTCGAACTTTAATTTTTATGGGCATGATTATTATATTTGTGGGGATGAGGGATGATTCCAAACGGAAAAGAACCACCCCAAATTCTGCCGATCAAAGACCTGCAAAAACATTATAGCAATGGCGCTCAACATGTGATTTGATATCAAGGCTTCTTTTTAAACATCGGCGTTCTCTTGGACTTGTTGGACAAAAGTTTCTTTTTATTTATCTGTTGGCACCTCTGCAACCTCAACAGATATGTACATATAAGGATTTTTTTTAAATTATGATTAGTACTTGGTCCCTTGGAAAATATTTTTCATTTCAACCTTACTTTAATATTTTCCTCAATTACCTAACGCTCGTCAGATGTTTTTAATCAATGGTCTGACTATGTGTATGAAAGATACCTCCTAATGTTAATTCCAAGGCCGATGTTACAATCTCCCTTTCGAATATATTTTCTATAGCGACATCGAGGTATAATATCTAATTTTTGTTTGTACATATTATATCAACATAATTATTATAATTATGGTATGTATGTAGAGATCGAAACCTTGAACCGACTTCATGTTTTCTTTCTTTTTGGCTTGGTAGAACTTCGTTTCTTTTGTGTTTTTGTAATTTTTAATAGTGTCACTAATTAAAAATTGGCTTATTGATAGATATCGTTAATTCGAATTAACAATTAACTACAAAAATTAAAATATCAGTTTACAAGGGTCCTTATTTATACCATACGAAGCGATATTTTTAAGATGCCTCCTCGATTCTCATTTCTATCGAAAGTCTTTTGAAGGGATTGTGCAGGTTATTTATTTTTAAATATCAGAAGAACATCATGGTAGTCAATTTCAATCATACATAGATACACAGTGCACCATTTTTATTCCAGCTTTCTATAAAAAAATGAAAAATAGAATGAGATATAGCTATTGTAATGATGCAGAAAACGAATCGTTTTTCTCCTTTCTTATGTAAGATTTAAAATGTATTCTCACTATATCAGGTATCCATTTCAAAACACAATGGTGTAGTCAAGATAAAATAAAGTGCACGACTGGGTCGTACGAACTTGCTCTAATGTGTTAAAATGGTCTTGGGGTTTGAGATTTTTGGAAAAAATATTAAAAAATCATATGAAATTTTATTAATCACTTAAAAATCAATAGTTAAAACGTTTTTTGGAGAAAGTGAAGTAAGTCATCAGATTTTTTTTTTGTTTTTTTTTTTGAATTTTGGAATTTTTTTCAAAATCTTTCGACCCCTTTTTTTTTGAAAAAAATAAAAATTAAAAAAAAATTACTTTTTTTTTTTAAACTCAAAAATCGGTCAAGTGGCTTATACGGTGAAAATCTGATTTCAAAAAACCGGTCCAATGGGAGGTACCAAAACATAAAATTTACTCAAAAATACCATTCAGAAAGTTTTATCAAAATCGTACTAGCCGTTTTTGAGATAAATGAGTTTTTCATAAAAAATCATATGGCAGGAACTGTTAGTTTTAGAATGCTAATATCAATTTTAATTTTTAATTCTCTGTAGGACATCATAATAATACTATGTACGAAGTTTTAAGTGAATCGGTTCAGCCGTTTAGGCTGTAGGTACCGATACAGACAGACAGACATACCCACTTTTTTAGGCTTCTCTATCATCGTAATGTTATGTTTGATTTTGTTTTACGAATGCATAACTTGCCTTATAGTATACCTATAATCGCAAGTAAAAAGCAACATTTTAAAACTAAGTGCACGATGAATAGCGACATGATATGAACAACACATTCCACACGGACACAAAAAGATAACTTTTAAGAGTGATGTATAGCATTATACTTTATATGAGGATATTGTGGGCATGGTATGGGTTGTATCTTTTATTTAGGAAACTTGATATTCTTTTCGCCCAACATATGTATATATTTCAAGCACACTTAAAATTTATACTCAAGTCTAGGCTTTTTCCATTTTGTATGGTTCTATGAAAAATGTTAAGTAGGAACATATTTAAAAAAGTCTTATAGAATTGTGCTTGGAACGCTGCACGTTACTTAATAAAAGGAGGAAAAATCAAAGGATATATGTATTTAAATTACCGTGATAAATATTCCTTAAGTCTTGTTTTTAAAGGTAGCATCATGAACAACAACATTAGGATTTTTACATTTTACCTTCTCTGTAGAAGAAGAACGCAGAACTACAACCAAACATTACATTACGATGATAGAGATGTTAAAAACAGAAGTTTTCGAATGGACTAGCTTCGTTCTATTTGTGTATATATATATATGTGAGGTGTGTCTACATAACATGGCTCTACCTTTTCACCAATATATAAATGTCCGGCTGCAAGTACTGCAGCTCTTCAACTTCCCCTATAAAGCATAGGTCAGCAACAAGATCCTTCCATATGTTCCTATTTGCCGCATATGGGCTTAGCTGTCGCCATGATTGTATTCCTTGAATTGAGCTTCCTTAACTACTTATATGAGCATTTGAAGTTTTTTGGTCTTCCTTGTCATTATAGGTTTCCTCAATGTATGGCCTATTCAACGCAACTTTTGTATTTCATTGCATGATATCTGCATCCAATTTTGTCTGCCTGATCCGCAAGCACCGGCTTCTGAAGGCCTACAATTTGCTCGAGATGTTGGCAGAGCATTTCCATGTTTCAGCAACATACCTATAACAGCACATATTTGAGGTTAAATTCAAAGACTTTTAGCTTTGTGCGTAGGGACTTTTTGCTTGGCTTAAAAAGAGGTTGATGGATTCCAAACGCTCCATATGTTTTGTTTATTGTATTGTAAACAATGGAGAGAATGGAATTATCACGCCAGCAGTTATTAGAGTTTTTGAGGTTCTTTTTCCTTGGCAGCTTTACAATAACTCCATCCTTCCAGTTCCTTGATTAAATTTCCATCTCAAATGTACTAGATAATATGATTTCAGACGCTACTTGCTGCTACCGTTGATTATCTTAAAAAAATAGACTCATTTGCCACCAGTCTTCAATGCCGCTGACCATACAACCTGAAGTCCTTCCGCCTTTTTGTTTTTGGTTGAATTTTTGACCAGCAAAGATTTGTTTTAATCTTGAAAGGACTTACTTCTCCAGATAACCATGTGAAGCGCTATTTAAGCTCTCTGTTTTTATCGCCTTGGTGGGTGAAACCGCATCTTCACTTCCACGCGGTGCCAACTGGATTGCCAAAGGTGAACTAAGGACAAACATTGGATCTATCGGATACATAGATTGTAGATACTTCAATTCTCTTTTTTGAAAATAGGAGCAAAAGGAAAGATACGTTCAGAAAGTCTGTATAGTACGATTCTTAATACTTTCTTAATAAAACTAAATAAAAATATTCCGATCGAAATATAAAGCGATGATCTTTTATTGTTGAGAAAAAGATTACTTAAAAAACCCAACATTTATTGCTTTAGCTTGCAGTTGCTCTCCCGACCTCGCACAGAGTTTGCTTAAGACTAAAATTTATTCTACATTACATAAGCTAAGCTTGCTCATATTTAATTTAAGAGAGAAATATACTCTTATAGTCAAAGAGAGCTTTCCAGTTTTTACTCGTATGCTTTGCATACGATACAAAATCCATCCAACACGCGGATCTATACAGTCATGCACAGCCGGTCATGAAAGGGAGAAGATGTTGTCATGAATTATGGCAACTATGCCTCAGATTGAATCAACACAATAACTTGGGTTCGCGGATGACATTGACGTCATATGAAGACCACAAAGCGAGCCATAACAAGTGCCTTCACTGCAAGACGCCTCCACGAAGCCATCATATATGCCATTACCGAATAGGTCGAATAGCAAGGGACAACGACTCAAAATTAATCCCCGCGGTAAACCTGCAGATGTTTTAAACCACCCTAACAACTGCAAACCATCCAAAACTTCAAAACGTGATGTGGCGAGGAATGGGGTAAGCTTTCGCCATAAACCAAGCGAAACTAAATTATGTAATAGAGCCTGTCGGTTGACTGTTTCAAATACTGCCTTTAAATCAACGAAGCACTCGTACAGTTTCTTTTTGTTGTCAACATACATATTTGCTGGCAATGCAAGTCAAAAGAAAAATGGCATCTACCGTAGAAAAATCAAGGGTGAAAACCAGCTTGTGCTCTCAGTCCAGCAAAAGAGTCTTCCATCCAAATTCACAGTAAATTGATAACGTAAATTCCTCTATAGTTTTCAGGCAAAATCTTTTTGTTTAAACTATATATTTCCACCAATGACAGTTGGAATGTCAAAATCGGTGTTTTTTATAGAATATACTGGACCAGGTCCACCCGCTATATCTTTTGTAGAACTAACTCTCATCGTGCATATTTTCACAGAATAACGATGTTGCATGCACAAGTTCAATTATTTAACGAAAATTTAAAAAAAAAATAATTTTACTAATTGAAATCCAAAATGTATGCATTTAAATTTTTTATATTTAAATAGGTATCTTATCCTTTTGAAAAATATTTAAAAATACTAAGGCTCGCTTTCCTTTTATTTTAATTATGACCATGCTCTACAAGGCCTTTTTTTATATAGTATAAATTGCATTCAAGGCGAGTCCTTCATTTTCATCATTACCCATTTTCGTGTTAAGAGATTGCCTTTTTGTTTTAATTTTTTCTGTTGAAGGATTATTCAACCCAACCAACTTCCATAAACAAAAATTTCGCTTTCATCAGGATTTATTTTGGTAAAAGGTACACATCCTGCAGCAATGTTTCGCTTTAACTTTGTATTTAATTCACTTTAGCTACTTGTTTTTATAATAAAAAAAAAAGGATTGCACGAGGCTTTTTGATTGTGATGGTGGGCTGATGTTGGCCCACTTTAGTTTTATTCGGGCGCATATAGTATAAACTTTTGTTCAATTATTTAAATTAAATGGGGCTTAATGTGTCTCGAGCTTTAACAGGTTTCGTGTGAAAAGAGCAAATGAGGCATCTTAGCAGTTAATCCATCTCTCAAATGACGAAGAAGACACTGCTTAAGACTTTTATCTTCGGGCCTGCTATATGGCAATGTTGGGTTGCTTAGCGTAGATGACTTTTCGTTCATACATATATGGTCCTGAGTGTATTAATTCATTGTGGAGCGAGAATTTCAACCTCAAAATGGAAGGGCTATCCAGCAACGTTCACCTGATGGTCAAAAGGCTGATTTTTTTTTTCTTTTTTGACAAACAGATTTAATGACGCACAAGAAGCATTTTAACACTTAAATGCCTTAGACTGCCGGACCGCAGCCATATTGACTTTCATAACATGTGTAGTTTTGCATCATGCATTCTTTTCATTAATTTATCGGCCAATATCTTGGGATATCGTCATATAGCTTGTGCTAAAATAGCAGTTAAAGGCTCAATTTCCTTCGCTTGACAGACAATTTTTTTTTGTAACAAAAAACTTGGTTGTCTGTAAGATAACCATTTAAAAAAACAGTTCACGTGTAGGTTGTATCTCTTTAACCACCAAAAACCCACCCCACTTACAATCACCCACCATTTTTGAGTTTTTTTTTCTCACCCCTTCCCCCAAACATCAACCTCTTACCACAACATACAACCAACAGCCTACCATTTTTGACAATTGTGTCCTCCCCCCCACACACACAGTAAATTCCCCCCCCTTACCACCAACACTACCTACAACCATCACCAACCATCCACACCGCCTACAAGCATCAACCAACCACCCGCTATTTTTGACAATTCCCGCCCAAACACCAAATCCAACAACCCACTCCACCTACAACCACCTGCTACTCACCCACCATTTTTTATCATATTTTCTCAACCCATACAACCACTTTCACCAAGCACCACCTCCAACCGCCCAAACCAACAATTTTTGACAATCCCCCACCCATCCCCCAAATCCAACCACCCACTCCACCTACAACCACCAGCCACTCACCTACCATTTTTTTACACTTTTGGCCTCCCCCCACCACCAAATCACCCCCATCCCCCAACATCACCGCCAACTACCCATCCCACCTACAGCAACCAACCAACCATCTACCATTTTTTACCATTTTTTTTTCTCATTCCCTCCCAACACCAAATCCAACCACCCACCCCATCTTAAACCACCTTCAGCTCACCCACCACTTTTGAAAATTTTTTCATCGCCCCCAATCAAATTAACTATCCCCACCACCTAAACCACCGACCACCCATACCAAATCCCCCTTCAACACCAAACACCCATTCCACCTTCAGCCACCAACGAATCACCCATTATTTTTGACAATTTTATCCTCACCACCCACACCAACTACAACCACCCACCATTTTTCTTCTTCCTGACACTACCTCCCCCCCACCATCATCTTCCACACCCACCACCACCCTCCCCTCCCACTTTATCGACTTTCTAGGCTATCAAAGCAGCTAGGTAACGTCACTGTGACTGTGACATTTTTTCGTGCGTGCTGCCCATATATTCCAAACCGATTTATAAGACGTTATCACGTCAAAAACCTGGCCGGCTAGTGTGTTGTTGTGCATACAACTTAAAAGGCCGATGGATTTTAAGCTTTTTGAATAGCATTAAGAAAGTCTGGGGTCCATGCAGAAAAAAAGATGTTTTAATCAAACATGAAAAATGGCCAAAAGTCCAAAACGGCTTGATGGAATTCACATAAACCTTGTTTTTTCAATTACTCCTTTTCTAAACAGTGCCTTTTATAGAACTAGCACCTCAGTTTGGGCTTCTCTATCTAATACTTGTCCTATGAGCTATGAGTAAGAAAAAATTTGACATAAAATCTAGAAGCGGAAGAGTTGAAACAAATATATAGTAAGGAGAAGCTTGAACGGTGATAAAATCGGATTAAAAGCAGCTAGGGTGCTTTCAGGGAAAGATTCTTTGGATGATATTCGGTTCTGTATAATGTCAATGGAGTATGGTAGCTATATATATATAAATATGCAAGCAGTTTTTTTGTGGTACCAATTGCGAGTTGGTTACCCAACCGATTGAGATGATAAATAAATAAATAAATAAATAAAATAAAATACAGGTGAAAATGTCTTGGTGTGTTTTTTTACCATTTTTTTCGTATAAGTTCGCTGTGAAATTTTTTTCCCACAGTTTTGGGCATTTTAATGGCGGAATTTTGGCGACTGGGCGATTCTAGTAGAATATCCAAAGACGAACTATACGGACTCTACAGAAAAAATGACCAGGCCGAAAACCTGAAAATACAATGGCATAGATGGCTGAGACATGTGGACCGTATTGACGAATACGCAAAAGCCCGCTGAGTCCTCATTTCCAACCCTGAGTTCCAACGCAACAGGTCAAGATGAATAAAAATCGGATTGGGTACGAATTGCAGATTTAAAAAAATCGATCGTCATAATGTCGACTTTCGAAAAGTCGATTGGTAAAAAAAATGCCGAATGATCGAAATGTCGATTCTTGTAAAATCGATTTTGAAAATGCGGCGCAACATGCATGTAAACATCATTCACTATGCCATTGTCGATTCAGTGTTGCCCCCCTACTACAATTGTAGTGTTTTTGAACATTTTTTTTTTTAAAAAAGTCAGAAATATTCTCAAAAGACTAAATTTTTTTTTTAATGTTACAATACCTAGTTATGATAATTTAGGTATAGTTGTTGATCCACTTAATGAGTGCCAAAAACTTTTTAAGAAAGCTAATTTTTAAACATTTATATACAGCTAAATGCTTACTATTGGTAGCTTGCCTGATAGCAGTGCAACTGCTGAGAGATTTTTTCACATCAATAAGTTGTAAAAGATGATTTAAGATATAGCTACTTTAAGTATTTAAACTGTCTATGCAATCGAAAGATCTTTTAAAAGACTTAGAAGGAGTTTCTGTATATTATATTGTTAAAGTCGACATTTTTACCGACATTCAAATAGTCTGGATTTTAAACTGTCAACTTTTTTTCTGTAGATGAAACTTCAGCCGACATTTTCATCATTTTTTCAAATCAAAGTAAATATGACAAATACACATGACCAGTTTTTTAATTCACTCCTAGCTTCGTAGTAAAATGTTTGGGCTACCACCACTTTTACTTCTACAATTTAATCTCATCCAACCCTTGCTCTAAAATGCACCCAAACATAAAAACTATCCAACTCCAACTAGGTGATTTGCCAATCTCCAGATTAACCATAACTGCAAACGTTTTTTTTTTCGCCTTAAAAATTTAAGACAGGTACTAAGGGAATTGGATATGTTCAAATGTGGTAACTGGTAAGTGCGATCCCAGCCCAAAAGTAAAAAGAGCAAAACAGCACTGCTCCTTTCAAATCATCCCTTCAAATCCTTAACAAAAAAAAAATAAGTTGGATTAGTTATTTTTCCTCAATGTTATGACTGAAAAGGGCAAAAAAGTGCAGTGAAACTATTACCACATATTTTTTTTTCTGGAAAGTTTGCCAACCCTATATACTGCAAGTTCACTTCTTTTTTAACTTTTTTTTCATAAAACCGCTCATTCAATTAATGTTCTTCCTTTCCTTCTACATACAATTATTCCCTTTTCCTTATTTTGGAATGAGGACTTTTCTTATTAATTTATGCTGTGTGACTAAACAGATTGCAGTTACCAACATTAAATTTGAAAGAAAGGCAAATATTCTTGGGAAGCATTTGTGGTTATTCGAGAAAGAGATTGAGTAATTTTAATTACTTCTCCGAAGCTAGAGGCAATCCTCTGAAGGATAGTGGAAAGTAAGCTCCAATTATCAAATCAAAATTTGAAGTAAAAAGGAAGTTTGGAAGTGCAGTGAAAGTTTGGATTGGAGATTCAAGATTTTGTGAAGTGGCTGAAAGATTCATAAACTTTTATCATGCAGCAAACACCCCATGTATGTTATAGAACTATTTCGGAAGCAGCTTAGATTATCCAAAGACCAAAACTTTTACACCAGGCAAAGTTAAGATGAACATACATACGAGTAGAACTGAGAGTTAATTTGAGAAAAACTCAAATAGAATATTATAAAACGGACAACTTTATTTTATAAACTATTAGTTTACTGGTTTCCTAGGGGCTGTAAATTTTATTAAAGAAATTTTTGAATTAGGAAACAAAAATTGTAAAAAGCTTATCTAGAATGTTGATTCGATTTATTTTGTTTTCATGATCGTTTTCAAAAAGTTCTTACAATCTAATAAATTCCTTCAAAATAGTAGCTCGAATTGGAAAAAAGTATTTAATAAGATTTGGTTTTTGAAGTCTTTTGAAACTCGACGAAACGAAAATGCGTCACGACAAAGAGTAAGGAGACAAACACATAAATATAGAGGATTGAGCCGGCTAGATAGTGAGATAGAATAGGTACATTAAACAGTAAAATTTATATTCTGGTGTTCTCATGTGCTAAAGCGAGAGATCCAGTGCTGGTGTGTGTGTATGATAGCATGTCTTTTAATTCATGTGTACGCGAAGGTATATTATAATAATAAACCTTCAGTGTCGATCAAGAACTAGTCGTATGCGGTCGTGATGCTAACAAAGTGTGCGCGAGTGCCCCCGGACTCAAAAAAAAAAACACATATACAATACTCATAAAAAAAAAATTACAAATCCACCACACTCCATTTGCCCAATATTACACAAGAAATAATAAAAATTAAATGCGAAATCAGTGAAAAAAAAGAAGAAAAAAAAAATTTGCCGTCAAGGGACGCCGGGCAGATGTGAAACATTCAAGTTTACATTAAATGTCAAAATTTTTTAAAACCATCAAAGAAAATATGGAGTGAAATAATTTTTAATAATTTAGTGTTTCGTTAATAAAATCAATATATTTGTCTTATTATTTTACTTTAATAACAATTACTACATATTATATTAATTTATAAATTTATAAATAGGAACGAAATTTTAATCAAAACACCCATCAACTCCCCCACCCATAGCTACCAACCAACCATCCACCATTTTTGACAACTTTTTCCTCACCCCCCCCCCACACAACCAGTAACCACCCAATCCACCTGCAAACACCAACCATTTTTAATTTTTGTCGTTTCCCTCCCCCCTTAAACCAAGTCCCCCGTCACCTCCATACACCCACCCCATCTACAACCACCAACCTGACTATATTTTCCCCCCTTCCAGCAACAACCCAACCCAACTACAACTAATCACACGCCATTTTTGTCAATATAAGCCCCCTATCAACCCTCAACCCCAACCGCCAGCTCCCAACCAACTACAAACCGCGTTTTTAAATTTTGTCTTACCCACACCCAACACCCTCCTCAAAAACCATTCCACCCCCACCAACATAACCAACAACCACCAACCAACAACCCACCATTTTTGTCAACTTTTTTCCTCACCCCCCATCCTCCCAGCCCAAACCAAATCCCCCCACCAGTAACCACCTACTCCACCTGCAACCAACCACCTACTATTTTCGTCATATTTTTCCTCACCAACTTCCCCACGCACCACCCCCTCATCAACCCCACACCTGTAACCACCCACCCCACCTACAACCAACCACCTACAACCAACCACCCACCATTTTAGTCAATTTTTCCTTCCAACCAACAACCCACCATTTTTGATAATTCTTTCCACCACCCTCATAAGCCCCCTCCATAGCCCCCACAACCCGTCCTCCACTGCCCCGCGATTTTACTGCCTAGGTGCGCCAACAGACGTTTCACATCAAAAATAATAAACCAAAACCTTTCTCGTCACAATTGATTGCTCGTTTTATGGCATTTTTCATCACTTCAGCAAGAATTTCGGGCGACAGATTCTCGCACTCGTGTCGAATGTTGTCCCTGAGGACTTCCAGAGTCTCGGGCTTGTTCAGGTAAACACGGGACTTCAAAAAACCCCACACAAAAGTCCGAAACGGTTAATTGCGGGCCAGTGCAAATCGCCAAAACAAGAGATGAGATGACCCGGGAACGCCGCCTTCAGAATATCGGTTCATGTTCGTTCAATTATCGCTCCATGGCTTGTTTACTTGTATTCTGCATCTGTCTAGTCCACAAATATCAAAACAGATTTGACACTGGCGGCCATTTGCAAAAATGAGAACATCTTATAATAGGCTGATTTCATTTTGCCCATACCTTGTATATATTGATTTCGTGTGCAAATTGTCTTATTGGCATAACACTTAGGACAGTTTGTTTTACATTTTAATTAGTACTAGAGTTCGCCCCGTGGTCGAAATTCGACCATTTCTCAATTGGGGGGGGATATGACATAGGTGCTTCATATATACATTCGCTGTTTCCTTACATGGTCCCCTTTCAGAATATATATAGGTTTGGCATATTTGTTTTGATTATGACAGAAAAAAAGGGTGGAAACTGGATTTTTGAACTCCGTATTAATATATTAGATGAGCCTACACTACGCTGTTTGACTTAGTAACGTCAGAGTTGAGTTTTGTGTGTTTAGTTTTTTAAAATGGTAAGTGATTTTTTTGTTGTTTATTTAAATGTCCGTGGGCTAAGAAAGAATTTCTTTGCTGTGTACTCGTACGCCCATACTGTGCAATACAGGCCAGATGTTTTGGCATTAAGTGAAACCCAGGTTGGAAAGAATACTGATTAATCAGAATTTTGTTTGGTTGGATATAAAACTTAGTGCCGTTAATATTTTCCCTTTATGGTCTTGTTATTTATAATAGGAATGATATTGCTTGGCAGAGCCTTCCCCAATATGGAAATTGAAAACGAGCTTTAATTTTCTGTGCCTCAAATTCACTGTCCGCAAGCATATCATTCATTACGTTTTTCCTTACAGGAGCCCGAGTCTTGACAGTAGGTTTGTCTACTTGTAATGAGTTAGCTAGATGCTTTGTCAGATTCAATTTCCCAAATTGTTTCCCATTGTCCTCACACTGAAGTCGTGAATATGGGTGACTTCAATGTATACAATTGAAGTTAGCTCGATTAAAACAGCATTTGTTCAGCCCGTTCCTAAAAAAAGGCATTACTTCATCCTCCTCAAATTACCGACCACCTCCAGTGGCGTAGCTATCATAGTGCCAGGTGGTGCAGTGCACCAGGGCCCCGGAGCTCAGGGGGCCCTCTAACCTCAGCTTTGAAAAAAAAAAAATAATAAAATAAGATAAAAAAAATATAATAAAATAAATTTAAAAAAAATGTGAGCAGGCTCAAGCCTCGAGCCTGCTCACAAGATTTTTCTTTTTTCATTTTTTTTGTTTTCAAATCAACATCACCAATTATATAGAACTTCTTATTTAACATTTTCAACACATGCGCCAAGCGTCCTCGATAAGCATGTGCTGTTTGTTATCGTTATTTCAGTTATTTGGTAGTTTGGGTGAGTACGCCCGTAGCACATAGGATCAGCGATAAGCTCACGTGCTTGACAGTCGTGAGATCAATTCGCCAATTCCACCCTAAAACTTTATAATGAAGTTTTCATTCGCTCTTGCCTTGCATCAGTTCTCATTTATGATATTTGTGGCGATGTAACTTTCTGGGGTCTGGGACGTACTACAATAGTTGACGCTAGGTGTGTCACTGACTGCTGTAATTCGTAATTCCCTACTACCAGCCTTATTTCATCAAGTATCATCACTAATGCTATGATTTCTATTCAGCACATCCATCCATCTGGCACCAAATTCTGCTAGAACTCACTTTCGCTAAAAAAAAAATTCCGATGACAAAATATGTATGATATAGGTTGCAGCACAACAGTAAACCGTATAATCTATGATAGCTCTCAACATGTTCGACAACAAAAAATAATCAACGGTTTCTAAACTCAAGCCTAGTACTTAGAACAGATATCATCTGATCCTCCCTCAATTGATGGAGACGTGGTCTATTCGCCAGCTTTGCAAAGAAATTATAACGAAATTTGGCGTGCTCGAATTTGAACTTACGGAAGTGTATACAGCGATGCTACTGTTTCATACAATTCCTGTTACTTCCGCGGCTGCAGAAAGATCTTGCAGTAAACTGAAGATTATAAAAAATTATTTAAGAAACAGCATTCGACAAGATCGCCTCCGACATTTATCGTTATTTGCAATACAAAATGAGGCGGCATCAAAAGGGATTTGAGTAAAATTATAGACAAATTCGCAAAAATTAAAGCGCGCAAGAGATTTTGAATTGGAGTATTGGACGGGGAATTCTGTTAAAAATCGTTTTTTTGAGATTAATTAAATCTCATCTGTATAATAAATATTCTATATTGTCATGTGCGTCGTTGTTTATTTATTCCTTTTTTCTTCTATTAAAAAATGGAGATTCTAATAGAGACCACGTATGGATTTAAACTACTGAGGAGAGTTTCAACTCACTGTTTCCTATTCTTATTCCTATCAATAATTTTGAAGGCCAATATAAGTTCAAACTACGCGGAAAGAGGGGAGGAGGGCCCAATTCTTTCCCTATGCACCATGGCCCTTGTCTCCCTAGCTACGCCACTGACGTCCTTTTTTAACAACGTCATGGAAACACTGATTAATTATCATATCAAGAAACACTTCTTGATGACCGGCAATAAGGTGAGGTATCATTGCTCCACTGGTGATCTGATGTTATATCTCACCCAATAGTGAAACCAATCATTGCATCGTTTGGGATACAGTTGGGTATCAAGCTGTCTTTTAGAACCGTGCAATTCGGTATCAACGTTCGTTTTATTGGCCGGTTTCCAATATTAACAGTATAAATGCTGGTGTGCAACAAAGCTGCTTCCTATCTTGGAAACTCTTTCTCTTTCTTATAAATGACAACTGGTCTAAGAGTTCTATCCTACTCCATTGTTTTGATGTTGACAATAGCGTTTTTATCAAAATCCTTTAAGCCGAGAGTATAAAGAAACATATCCAACCAAGTTCAAGTAAATTCGATCTTAGTCGTCCCCAACATAATGACCTTAATTTTTCGTTCTTACCATGAAAGCCATAATTTAAACCAAAATCGTTTAAGCGATATCTGAGCAAATTCACAAAAAAAAAACGTTTCTAAAAAGATACTCAAACAATAAATTATTCTACCAAACCGTTAGATTGAAGATTAACCTGGAAAACGAACGGTATTGATGGTGCTTCCTTACCATTTTTCTTCACACGAAATCAATACTTGCCGCATAGAGTAAGTGAAAATCAGAAGACAAGTGCTTTTCAAAATATCTTGGTCATCTTCAAAGAATGGCCATAAGTACTGGACTAATCGAGTGCAAAGAGGATTTGATGTATTCTTTTCATGCAATATTTTGATGCATGCTTCTGGGAAAAACATAACATAGGTATGTACTCATAGGTACCTACGTATTTGCAATACAATTCTGAGAACTTCTAACGCCCATACATCATTCGAACAATCTTCAATATTTTCCTAGAAGGTACCTACTTACTATTTTCCCATGATGAAGTGCTTCCTTTGAATATAAATTCGCTTCAACTTTCAAGCATTTTCTGGTTAAAAATGAAAAGGTATAGATACACAAGCTACGTTAAATGTTTAAAATCATATTTTCCATCACTTACCTCAGTCGAAGACTTCCAATTTAAGATAAAACACACATCATCAACAAAACTTCTCCTTCTAGTGATTTACTGGTCACGACCTTTTACCTGATTCAAAGACAAGCAAAGGTTTGAAATAGCATGAAGTTTTTATTCAAAGCATTGCATGTGGCTGGAGTGCATACATCATGGTAACTATTAGAAATTCCCTAACAAAGCACTCAACCCTTCACCTCTTTATGTATCCTTCTAGTTGGCTAGGCTACATTTTTTCATCAATCAAGAACTACAAAAGTATTCACATATTCAATACCTTTATCTCCCACGTCCCAACCCTGTTCAACAAACTCCAACACACATTATGCAAGCACAGGTATGGGTGTGTGGTGTGCCTGTGCAACTGTGCATTCATTTGATCATTAAGATACATATATTATAAGGTACGAGTTTTTTCCAAAGCTTGGTTTATTTCCCTAAGAGCAAAGTTTTGTTAGAAATTAATTTTTGGTTGGATGACCTGGACGTTCGAATCAGTTAAAACATCATTTGAGGAAAGTTTCATCTTTTTTTTATGCAATTTGTGTTTACATCGTTTCGTAGCTCCCGTTATTAGGTATTCTAAAACTCCAAACTTTCAAAGTTTGCTAGACATGTAAGCATTTGTTAACTACTTTCAAACCTTAGACTAGAATGTTAGAATTTTTGGGATGTAAAATATGGTGATAGAAAGAGAATAGTCTAGGACAAATGATGATACTCTCCCATTCGCAAAACTTTTCGAGGTCCGAAATGTGGAAACAAAAGACACGAAACAAGGAGAGAGGCAAATTTGGTATAAAGTGATAACATGTAACGAAGTTACAAATTTTCTCCCACCGCCACGACGACTTCCTACATCCTACAACAACCTACGAATAGATTAGGCATCAAGTGACGCAATAACCACCGCCGCCGATCGTCACGATGATTTCCAACAATGATCTATGGGTATGGAATCCCCATCAGCTGACGCAATACTCACAACCGCATTAGGCATTTACGACTACTCCTCCACCCGCATCGCTGATTTGGACTGCCGTCCACTTCCAAGTATCTAAACCAGAAGAGCAGTCAAATATATTCATCACTCAAAAAGAACTACACATTTGCAAGTATTTTTAACTTTTGACTTTATAATTCACAGACTCTCCTTTCAGTAAAATTCCATAATTAGGAGTGAAATTGGCATGAAAAATCAGACTCGACCTCCCAGCCATTGAAATGAAAATTCTATTGCAAATAGAGTACCTACCGGGAATAGAAATCTCAACCGAACGTACGCTGTGGGGAATACCAGCAGAAGCCTCAGCAAGTTTTGTAGTAAAATTTTTTTGTCAGCTTTCCACTTCGCTGTTGGTCGCAGTGGATTGCTAAACGGCATTAGGCCAACCCGAATATTGTCGTGGAGCTCTTCATTTTTAGAGGAATCTCTGCAGACCTAGTGTTAAGGAACCGTTTATTGTCGTGGACAGTTTCTCGGAACTCCACAGACCTAGCATCTTAAATATTATAAGAACTGAATTGTAATCTTTTATTTTAAGATTATATTTAAGAATATGAAATAATTTTTTAAGCAAATTAAGATAAATACAAATATTGTTGTTTCGGAGTTCGACACTCTTCAACCCTGAGTTTTCGCTTTCTTTTGGGAACAAGCCTGGACATCAATGAGCTAACCTCAGCCTAAGTACAAAAAGCATCACAAAGACTCTCCTTTCTGCACCATCGGAAATACGATCAATAGAACTTTGCGATGCCTTCCGGCAAAATATAACAGTTCTACCCATACAAAGTAACCCTCGGAAAGTTTCCGAAGTCGTAAAAAACTGTCTTGCGACAAATAATTGTTAACTTGTAAACAAAACGCTTCCGAACCAGCATATCATCTAGATGACTTGAGGAGGAAATGCCTATAAGATCAACAAATCCAGTTTTGTAACAGCTGGATTGTTTCTCAGTCTATCTTTTGGTTATAAAAGATTTTTCAAAATTTGTCTTACAACGGTACCTCTCATAGAATCAGTATTTTCAAATCAAATTTTCTCGTAAGCTATACATCTAATTTCAATAACATTTTTTGCACAGGAAGTCGTTAATAATTTTATTAATATGGCATTTCAAAATTCTCAAAATTTTTTTTTTTTGATTTTTAATAATTTTTTCAAAAAAAATTTGGTTTTCGAAATATACGAAATACGGTTATATTGATTTTTTTTAACATTATTTTTTCAGATGTAAACTACGGATTGCCATATATTTACATACTCAAACAAATTTCAAAATATTTTTTGGAAAAGGTTTTCCAAAATAACCTTTTTAAAAAATAACTGGTCGAACGATTTTAAAATTTTTTTTTTTTTAGATAAACATAGTTTTGAAATTTTATTGCATACTCAGTTTCTCCGAAAAAAATCTTAAGCTAATTAAAAAAATTAAAGAATTTTCGAAATTATTTTTAGTTTTTTTTAATAAACATATCGGTACATATACATATGCAGCCACAAAGAATTCGGCATAATATGGACGAGTCCTTACGTGTAGTGTAAACCGGCTCCACACATTTGGGTTTAGGTCCGGGGAATACGGTGGCAAAGACAGCAATTGGAAGTTTAGTCTCGGAATAAAGGAATACACTCGGTCTGTGTGCAATGTGCATGTGCATGGGAGCGTTGTCCTTCTGAAAAATCCAAGAAATTTGTCGAAAAACCTCTTCAATTTGGGAGAAAAATTATTCATATCTACTTCTGCAAATGCAATTCACACTTTGCCAAATCCTGTTTGTTTCGGAAATAGTTAATAGTTTAGAATTTTATAACAGGAACCCACCATTAAAAGACCATTCGTCGAAAATACGTTGTTGCTGCTTAAACCAATCCTAAATTTAGGCTTTTTATTTTATTTTTCAAATATTCAAGTTTTGTAATAGTTTTGAAATAATAAAAAATTTTCATATTCAGTCAGGTTAACTGACGATCAGTTCTTACCATTTCTTAAGGAATTCTGAAATCAACTAAATATATTGAACTTGAATTTTTAAAAGAAATTGACATTTATTATAAGGTGTTTCCAAAATGAATCTACACTTACCAGACCACCCCAATAATGTTTTTCAATTGATGCGTTCATTTCAGACCATATTCAAAAACGAAAATCCGTTCTATTGAGCATTACAATGTCGTAATTACTTCTGGGTTCGACTAATTATTATTATCAAACTATTTCCAGGCTTCCCTTTTCCAAAAGGCACAACAAAAGCTTAATTTATTTTTACGTTAATTCAATAAATTTCCTTAATGATGGCTATTTGAATTAATGTTGAATACCATCGGCAATCAACACTAATTTATTATGGTTCAAAAAACAACAGACATTGATTTATTCACAAAAGTTTTGGGTTTGAGAATATTATGCTTGGATCCTGTGGATGTATCTTAATTATTTATATTATTGAATTCAGTGAGGTATGAATCAATAAGTAAACAATGACAAGTAATACGGTAATCAGGAATTCAGAAATAAGATAATCAGGAATTAATTTTCCTTATCTTTGGAGTAGAAAAGTGTTGAAAAAGTAGTAACAAACTAGGGTAGAGTAAGATAGTTTTTTTTTTTTTTTTTTTTTAATTTTATTGTGCTTTCTAAAATATTTTTTTGTTAAAAGTTTAACTTTCAAGTCAATTTTGTATAAGCAGTAAATTATTGAAATAATTGCGAATGTAAAATGAATAGATTTGAAAAAGCAATGCTGAATCGTTGGGTTGTTTGGACATCATTACCTTTGTCAGGCAAAACATTTCACATTCGTGTAGTGCAGCTACAAAATAACACTCTGCAGGAATAGGAGGGACCTAAAATATATTTGATCATTTGAACGGCTATAGTAGAGCCATGTACCATAATCGACAAGTTTTACTCTTGGAGGATAAGTAAGTGATCGCAAGATGAAGCTGCAGTTGGACAAATTAGTAGATAAAGTTCAGTATTTTTAGTAAAAGAAAATTAAAATGCACGACTCTGGGTTGCACGAACAGGCCCAGGGGCCTGAGATTTTGATAAAAATACTTTTTCAAAATTCTTACATAAATACTCAAACTAATTTGAGTTAAAAAAAAGTACTCCATTTTATTTCTTCAATTCAATTCAATTAAAATAAACTGTCTGTTTGTAATTTCGAAATATCGGCTTTTTACTAAATACGTATGAAAGTACAGGGTTTTCCAATAAGAGGTGTTTTTATGATATTCAAAGAAAAATTACATTTTTTGAAATAAATGATCGGATGTTTATTTCAATGTAAAGAAAAAAGTATGCCATTAATTATGAAAAGCAATATTAGCCACGGCTTCGCTTACACAACAGTATCTTTTTCATGAAATGACGCTGAGCTGTTGTCGTTGTCGTAGACCTAATATTCCACTTTGCCTCAAAGGAAGAAAACACAAGGTGTTAAATCACAAGATCTCGGTGGCCAATTGTTATCACCTCTTCGGTCAGTAAACTTTTCCCGTAAAAGATCGATGGTTTCGTTGCTTGTGGACCGTAGCGCCGCGCCGGCCGTCTTGTTGAAAGTAAACGTTGTCCAGATCAATACCATCCCATTGCGGCCATACAAAATTATTAATCATCACTCGATGGCGCAATCCATTCACCGTAGCTGTTGCTCAACCTTAATTTCGAAAAAGTTTGGTCCGATGACCCCGTCGGACCATAAACCGGACCAAACAGTTACTCGTTGAGGATGGAGAGGATTTTCAACAATAAATCTTTTGTTTTCCGAATCCCAGATGCGACAATTTCGCTTACTGACGTAGCCACCGAGGTGAAAATGAAATAGAAATTCCATATCATTTTCATGCATTTAAAGGACCCAAATCAGCAAAGACACGACGTTGTTGAAGATTTCTTGTGTTGACTGAACTTTATAAGCCTAAAGACTAAAGTCTTTATACAAAACACGGGTGACGTGAATTAAGGCCAAACGAAATAAGGCCAATTTGGTCTTACTTCCATGCACTAATAGAAATAAGAGCGAACAAATAATGGAAATAAGACCGAAAATAAAAAATTAGGAATTCGGATTTGGTTCACGGTTTTAATTGTTAAGTGCCTAAAGTTTTGAAAAAATATTAAAAATGAGGAACAACCAAAATGTTCAAAGAATTTTTCAAAAATTGTTTGCGCTTCCGTTGTTGAGCGCACAAAACATGATAACTGCATTTGATTTGATTAAAGCGGAAATTGGTCAACAAGCGTGGTCACGAAACGCAACAAAGGCTTTTAACGAGTTCATTATCTATTTTCAACCGCAATGGATTGAAAATGTATTTATTTGATTGTCTTTCTTTTATGTATTAGAAAAATATTTTCTGTGCATGAGTAAATTCGCTCGATTTTTAGGAATTGAGGTTTATCTGATTTTTTTTTAATTTTCAAAAACGGATATTGGTGATATGAGATTCTTTAAAATTTCCGAAAACAGATACGTGCAATACCCATGAGATTCATTCCCACACAAACGTAATCTCATATCACCAATATCCGTTTTTGAAAATTAAAAAAAAATCAGATAAACCTCAATTCCTAAAAATCGAGCGAATTTACTCATGCACAGAAAATATTTTTCTAATACATAAAAGAAAGACAATCAAATAAATACATTTTCAATCCATTGCGTTTGAAAATAGATAATGAACTCGTTAAAAGCATCGATTTTTTAAGGATTATTTTATCTGATTCTTTAAAATATCCGAAAACAGATATACTTGCAATACCCATGAGATTCATTCCCACACAAACGCAGTCTCATATCACCAATATCCGTTTTTGAAAATTTAAAAAAAAATCAGATAAACCTCAATACCGTATCATCTTAGAGCTGTGAAAATTGACATTGAAATAATGCCAAATTGGCCTTATTTCGTTTTCGAAAACGAAATTAAGCCAAACTGAAATTTCGTTTGGCCTTATTTCACGTCACCCAAAATACGGTGTAATGACCGTTTTCTTCAACACTTTGGGCTACAGCAGCAATATTCTTAGTTGTTCTTGTTTTATTCTTCAAATCGCTAGTTTGTCCCTAGAACTTAAATTTGTCCATCAATTCATGAATTGAGGTCCGACAAGGTGCTTCACGACGACCAACAAATGTTTTAGTTTTACGAACCATCTCTGCCATATTTTCACCATTTTTATAGTGGATTTTAATAATTTCAATGTATTGGTGAAGCTTGTTTCGTTCAATTTGTATTAATGGCGTAGTTTCTACTTGTCCAATGTCAAAAAGTTACAGCTTCAAAAGTGACAACAAATCTGTCTTTTTGTTTGTTCCGGCTAATCGGAAACGACTGTACCGATTTTCATTGGCGGATAGCTGATGTTATAAGAAGTAACTGTAGGTTGCGCTGCGGTCACAATTTTGAAAAATTCTTATTTATATTCCGATTTTGACGGGATTTTTACTGGCGAATAGCTGTCGTTGTAAGGAGTAACTTACTTAATTTGATTATTCATCCAGGTGGCGCTGCTGTTGCATATTTCAAAAATTCTTATTTATGCACCGTTTTTGACAGGACATTCACCGGCAGATAGCTGATAAGCCGAATTGACTTAAAATCACGCAGTTCTATACACATAAATAAGTAAAAATGAAGTTTCTGTTTGTATAAAACATCAGCTATTTACTAAATGCATATGGAAAAATTATTATTTTCAATACATTAATGAATTTTGTGTGGTCAGCTAGTACAAAATAAGATTCACGACTCTGTTACAGGAACTTTCTCTTATGCTAGATAGTTATTGCCCAAAAAAGTGGTTTTGACCATGCCGTCCTGGTGTCTGTCTGTGCGTCTGTGCGTAGATTTTGGTTGCAAATGATATTTCCGTTCTTAAGTTTTGGCTGAAACGTATCTTATAAAGCTGTCAACACGCTCATAGAGACTTCTTATACAAAGTATTTGAACTTCCTTGCTTATTTTATACAACAGAGAGTAGTTGTTATTGTATCAAAATAATCAAAGTTTTTTATAATGGTGATGCTATTGCACCCACAGAGCAAGTAGGCGCGACCCAGTCGTGTATTTTATTTTTTTCGCACGAATTCAAAACTCGCTTTGCAGTATATACATACTTACATATAATCGCAAGTGCGATCTTAAACGCTCCGCTTTAATAATTATATATTCTGCCTTTGCTATCGAGGAAAGTTTATTAATTGCTTGCTAGTATTAAATCAAAAGCACTTATATTAAAATCGGCGTGTTTAATTGAGCAGAGATCGATTGTGGTAATTAATAAAGGAAATAGGTTTAATAAATCGAACCCGACACAACCCAGGAAGCTCTTCCCAGCTGCTTGGGTAGAAATAATGGCAATTTCTCTATGACTGCACACAGGACATTTTATTTAATAAATTTTTACGTTGACTAATTATATCGCATAAATAATATATGAAACCAAAAACTCATGTAATTTAAGGTGGTCTCTTTTGTAAGTCCAACTAGCCTTCGTCTACGGTTTGGATGGATTATAAAGGGTTGTATTTTGTACAAACCTCAGGATAATATACTGTTCACGCAAAACTAAACGGAAGTTAAAATATAAAAGCATAATATATCTACACATGCATATACCATTCATGCACCACTATGGGCTATTAATTTTGGATAATGAATAATAGACCATAATAGTTACATACAAAATGTATATAAATTTGCGACTCTCGAGCCTGTGGCGGATGGAATATGGTTAATTAGAGGCAATTTTTCTCAATATTGGTAGTCCTTCCACCACACCACGGGCGGTGTTTGTAATAAAGGAACTGTATTTTACTTATGGAAACAAGCATCCTGAACAGAGGACCGCAACCATTTGTTTGCTGGTTCATGCATTATATATAGTAATATTAGAAAAAAATGTCCTGCTAAATGAAAGGGCCTTGTTATTCAGGGATACTCATATTTTCGTGAAAAATAAAAAAAAAAGATGCATGCATGCGATACACTGAACAACAATATTTTGGCTATGTTTTACTACCCTAATTCCTGTATATTTTTCTGCCAGGAATTTGTCACACAAACAAAAATCCAAATCTGTAAAAAAAAACTTCTTAATTATCCTTTTTGCTCATATAATTTGTTAAAAAAGTTTTTGTATTAAAAACACTCACTGCTGTCTAGACTCTAGAGTAATTGCAATTTACAAAAGCTGACTTTAAAAATAAGTACCAAAGCCCCAAGCTAAATGAAAGATAATTTTTTTTTAATATGAAAAGTGCCGAAAATGAATCCTTATTCTCCACAATACAAATACAAACAAAACCCACAAACATCCTTTCTGTTGCTTATTTGTTTTGATGATACAACTTGTTTTCGTGTGAGTTCCTAGAAATGTTTTTTTTTTTTTACTGTGAGTTTGTCAAGTATTTCTAGGCGTGAACGGTGCTTTTTTTTTAGTGAACATTCCATTTAAATTAAAATTTTCATATTCCGAAACAACGTGTGATAAAAAATGTTCACTTTTGGTATGCAAACAATGGTAACTCCGAGTTTTTAAAAATATGCCATGGAATTTTTTGTAATATTTCAATGTAAAGGGGTAAAGTAAATATTTGGTGTTCGAGATGAAAAAATCAAATTTCAATATGCAATCATATTTTTATTTAGTGTATGGAAATCAACCTAGGATCATAATAGGACAGAACTTGCATTTTATGTATTGTTGAGTCAGTCAATAACCAATATTGAAATGAAATAAATTGTCCAATGAATTGGTGACTAATAGGAAACAAACCAGTCGATTTGATTCAAACTAGGTAAACAGTATTATTATGACGTCTTACAGAGGGGTTTTTGGAATTAGCATTCTAGCTCTAAAACTAACCTGTCAATGATTTTTAATGAAAAACACATTATTCTAAAATCTAAAACAACGGATCCAACAATTTAAAAAAAAACTTTGTTGAATGATGTTTTTCATTTAAACTTTGTGCTTCAGTTGAAATAGATTTTCCATGAATAGTCTTATAATGGTACCTCCCATCATAGGTCCGATCTTTTCAAATCAGATTTTCTCGTAAGCCATATTTGAAAAAATATTGCTTTTTCAAATTATTTCAAAATTTTATTTTTGAAAATTAGTTAAAATTTGTTTTTAAAGTTTTGGTATAATGTCAAAAACGGTTTAATCAATTTGTTTAATTTTTTTTTCAGGTAACAACTACAAAGTTATAATTATTCGCATTCTCAAAAAAAAATTTGAAAAATTTCAAAACAATTTCGGGGAATGCGAGTTTCTACGTTTTAAAAACGTTTTAACTAGTGATTTTTAAGTTCCTTATACATTTTTTCATGATTTTTCCCATCAATTTTTTTTTTTTTAAATCTCAAACCCCAAGATTGCACTGTCACACAGTGGAGCAAGTTTGTGCGACCCAGTCGTACAGTTTTTTTTTTTTTATATCCTATTCAATAGAATGGGTATATTGTATTTGGTGTGGAGTTTGTAACATAGAGAAATAATACCGTTAGGTATAGAAACGTATATATATTCTGACTCAGAATCAAAAGCCTAGTCGATTTAGCCATGTCCGTCCGTCCGTCCGTCCGTACCGTATGTATACTCTCTAGATTTACAATAGCAATTTTTGAGCTAGGAAGCTGATATTTAGTACCTATGTATATAGCCTTTGGTTCAAGAGGAAGGCAATGTTTTTGAACCGGTAAAATCCGCCCACAAACACGCCCACAATCGCTATTTTTGTTGAACAACCTCAATTTGGTAAAATTAAATTATGTTTTATGTACAGTTACGATAAAAGCATAACGCTAAAGTTTTGCACACGTAAGCTTTAGGTAAACCTTGCTAAAATTAAATAAAAATACTTCAGTTTGGGCGCACCTGACGCCCATTTTTCATGAAAGAACAAAAAACTTAGTTTTAAAAATTTAAGGTATACTACGAATATTCAATTTAAACCTTTTCCCCTTTAGTTAGTTATATGAAAAATATATCTCTACATTTTCTTGTGTACATTTTTTCAATACGCCCACTTTTAAAGGCGTGATTTTGATAAAATACCTTTGTTCAGGTAAGATCGTTTGAAAACTACTCGATTCAGCTGTAGTTTTAAACACATTGAGTGCTTCAAATTTTTAGGACACACCCACTTTTGAGAGGCGTTTATGTCAAAAGTCGTAATATCCATTACTTTTTTAATTTTGTTTAACTATCGGACGCAGTTTTGAAGTAGAAGATAAACACTTAGATTTGTATTCCTTGGTTACGTACAAGAGTGTATTTCAAGAATTGTAAAAAACACCAATAATCGCTATTTCCAATCAAAATCTAGTTTTTAATTATTTTAGTTTTGTCTCGTTTTGTTCAAATCGATCTGCAACTTAAAACTGAATGTCGCTGATGAGCTCATAGTGATTGCCCTGACAATAAAAAGTCTCAGCTTAAGGCGTGGCACACGCCTTTTTTTATTGTGCCAGCAGTTATTGTACATCGACCAAACAAAATTTATTTTATTGTTCTTGGTGAGTAAATTTGATTTTAATAGTGAATTTATTAGAACGAACAAGTTTCACTTGCATCGTGGTTTCATAAAACCACACAATTTTATTTTATTTACTTACTTGAATTAAGGAATTTGGTCCTCTTTTAATTTCAAAATACTCTTTCAATATTACGTTGACTGCATTATTATATTCTTTCTGAAAAGCTTATTGCAGTTCAAATAAAAATGGCACCAATGACGTGTGTGTGTGTAGGAGCCTGTCGTTAAAGCCAAAAGTGAGTGGTTTCTGATAAATGCAACGAGTGAAGATATAAAAGAAGTGTAATCCTTGATGATTGGGTTACTGAAGCTGTCACGGAAACAAATTAATGCTCGCTGTTTCATTCTCGAACGAGACAAAGTGAATAAAATTACCAACGAGTTTTATATCAAAGGGCCATGACTTCCACATTATATTTGTTGGCTCCACATAAACTGACAGATTCGTTTTACATTTTTCGTTGATAACTGCGAATACTTTATTTTAAAACTAATTGTATTTCAAATCAATTACATACATATATTGTTTCTCTTAATATCTGTGCCTGTCTCGTCATCAAAAGAGTCGGTGGTTTTCTCCCCAACCTTGTTGAAGAGCAAGTCCTCGAAAGTCACCATACTCTACAAGTAGGGCAATATTTGACATGGCGACTTTAAAATCGATAAAAAGATAGTGAGTACAGTAATGAAGTTATTCACTTTCTCCCGCCGCCCCAACCGCCACGACGACTTTCTACAACACCCTTCGAATAGAATCAACATCAAGTGACGCAATATCCACCGCCACCTATCCTCACTATGATTTGCAACACCATAATCTATGGGTATGGAATCCCCATCACGTGACGCAATACCCACCAATGCATTCTACTGCGGCAATTCCGACTACCCCTCCACCTTCCAACCCCTCCACCATACACCTCTTATTTGAACTGCAATCCACTTCCAAATAGTTATACCAGAGGAATAGGCTAAAACATCCATCATGCAAGAAGAATTACACATTTACTAGTATTTTTAAGTTTTGGTGTTATAATTCACATTTTCTTTTGCAGAAATATTCCATAAGCAGAAGTACAATTTGTATGGGGAATTAGATTCGACCTCCCTACCATTGGAAGAAGATTCTATTATAAATCTAGAGTATCGGGTCGGGAATAGAGATCTCACGATGGTACTCTGAGAGGAATACCAGCAGAAGCCTCACCAAGTTTTTAAGCAAAAGTTTTTTGTCAGCTTTCCAGCAGTGGATCGCTGACCGGCACTAGGCAAAGCCATTTATTGTCGAGGAATCTCTACAGACAACCGTTTATTGTCGTGGGGTTGCTGCACCTGTGATGTGTCGTGGAGGAAATCCTGCAGACCTAGTTTTATGGAACCGTTTATAGTCGTGAACTGTTTCTCGGATCTCCACGTCCACAGACCTAGTATATAAAATATTGTTATTAAAATATATCGTTAAGTATATAAAATAATTTGTCATGAATAAATAAAAACCGTTGTTATTTTGGAGTTCAAATCTTCTTCAACCCTGAGTTTTTGCTTTCTGGATTTTGACAAGCTTACCTCAGCCTTATTTAAAAAAAAAACTATAACAGTACATCGATCTGAATCCTTGGGTCTATTTTTAAAATCTGCCATTTCTAACAAGTTTAATATTGTCCAAAGCTGCACAAAAAAAAAATGCATAACCTGGTGTGATATTGACGGAAGAATCATATATAATGATTTATTTCTATTAAAATGAAATTGTTAACTGCGGTTAATAAAAAAAAGGATGCCATAGTTACCCATGTCCATGTCTTCATCATATTAAAAAAAAAGTGTGAAAAGGGTTGGACACTACTCGTACATTCCAGGAAAAGATCTAAAGAGACACAAATAACCATGTAAGCATGCATAACTTGGCACAATCCTGTTAATACACACCCTTTTCAATATATACCAATATTCCAACACATAACAACAGGACTTTGTTCTTTGTGTATTAATGTTGTACCTTCACAATATTAAGTACCTCCCGTTTCACATACTATTATAATGAACAAGGACTGACCCAAAATGGTCTCATTGTTTTAAACTTACTTTTCTATGCCCACGCTCAGCCCCAAGCCCACCCACATCATCCCAATTTTGTGATGATGTACGAAGGAAGGACATGTCAACACAGAACTTGAAGGGATCAAAAGCGTTTCTAACCCCTAACGGAAACAAGTTCACTACCGTATACCAACCATTTGCCTAACCTCTTAAAGCCATATTAAGCTCGGTGAAGTGAATTTGAATAGCGTTAGCGTGGTAAGGGTCAGAACGGTGTGTTCAGGGATTTAACCTCTTTATCCTTGATTATTGTTCTTCTTTCTTCCTTTTCGGTTCAAGGAAACAGCTTTGAGATGTTGTAATAAATCTTTGTAGGGATTTTTGTTTCTCATTCGTATCTTTACACTTCACAGCACTGTGTTTTTATGCCGCTCTTGAGTAGGTAAGTTATAGAAAAGAAGTCATCTTGTTTTATTTTATTTTTTTTTTCATATCTTCATGTTACACTTGCTTTAGCTAAATTGAATGATTTCAATCAAAGTCTGTCCACACTCCCTTGGACAACCTAGGATTAAGTAGGTGCTTATAACCAATTTAACAGCTTTATTTTACGGGAGGACATTTTTTTCCTGATGACATCGTTTGTTGCTTAAACTTTTCGTTTCGCCGAATATTTAATCCGCTTAGAGTTAGGATCGTTAATCAGTTTTAAGGACTTTCAGGTTATGAGGCCTTACGTTTATAACGTAGTTTTTTTAGGGTTCCGTACCCAAAGGGTGAAAACGGAACCCTATTACTGAGACTTCGCTGTCCGTCTGTCCGTCTGTCCGTCTGTCCGCCCTTTACAAGGCTGTATCTCATGAACCGTAAGACTTAGACACTTGAAATTTGGACAGATGATGTATTATTGTGTTCCCTACAACAACAAATACTAAAAACTAAATAAAATAAAATATTTATGGTGGCTCCCATACAACAAACGTAATTTTTTGTTCGTTTTTGCTATGTTTGTCTGTCCATCACCAGGTTGTCTCTTTTCTTCTTTAGAAATTTCTTGAAGTCTGGAATTTACAAATATATCTGTCCCTGTTAGTTTTTCTTTTTGCTGATTTGCGACTTTTCCTTCACTCACACAAACAGCTTTACCTACATGTAAATTCCAGAAATTCTTTTAGAAGAAAAGAGGCAACCTATGTTTGCTTTTAAAGCTAAGTCATTGTATTTACATTTTTATAGTAATTTCATGGAACATTTTATTTTAGTTCTGAACGTCGTCAATGGCGGCACTAGTTGTCTTGTCTACTTTACATCGAATTTCTTCTATTGTTGTTTTTGCTTTCCATGGCAGTTTAGACAAAAACCACTAAAATTACTGCACAATCAAAGCTTGTGAACGTCGTCCATAGATGCCGCACAAAACGTTCCGCTTCTTGGGAATACTATAAAATATAAATACAATGGCTAAGTTTTCTTCTATTCGTGTTCGAATTCGAATTCGAATAGAAAACAAAATAGAAAAAAAAAAACAAATATCAAACAAAAAACAACAAGTCGGTATTAGATTCTCTCATAAAATAATATAAAATCAGGATTAATTGTTTTCAAACGTAAGTTCTTCTTTATTTTATTGTCATAAGAGGTGATTTGAGTGATTTCTAGAAATAATAAAAAAAAAAACTATGCTGAAAAAAAAAATTACTCAAATTTCTCAGTGCAATATTTGAGCAAGATTGACAAAAGACATCTTGGTGACAGTTTGTTTAGGAAAGATCGCGCCAAAACTGTTCTCGTTTGTGAGAGTGAGAAAAAGCTTTATCTGCATGTAAATTCCAGAAATTCGAATTCGAGTTCGAATAGAAAAAAAATAGAAAAAAAAACAAATGTCAAACAACAATCAGCAAGTCGGTATTAGATTCTCTCATAAAATAATATAAAATCAGGATTAATTATTTTCAAACGTAAGTACGCCTTTCTTCTTTATTTTATTGTAAAAAACACTATGCTGAGAAAAAAATTACTGAAATTTCTCAGTGAAATATTTGAGCAGGATTGGCAAAAGACATCTTGGTGACAGTTTGTTTAGGAAAAATCGCGCCAAAACTGTTCTCGTTTGTGTGAGTAAGAAGCAGCTTTACCTACATGTAAATTCCAGAAACTCTTTTAGGAGAAAAGAGCCAACCTATGTATGCTTTTAAAGCTCAGTTTTCCTCTATTCGTGTTTGAATTCGAATTCGAATAGAAAACAAAATAAGAAAAAAACGAATGTCAAATAAAGAACAAGAAGTCAGTATTAGATTTTCTTACCGACCAAATTTTAAAATCTTAAAAATTAATCTAAATAATAATAACTTCTTATTATTCTATAATTCTATACATATAATTTCTTCTTGCTGCTTCTTCTTCTGCTGCTAATACTAAATCACTGAATTAATTATGAATTATTAAAACTACTGTTAATCCTAAAATATTAAATTAAACTTACAAAAGAAGTACTGGGAGGTCTCGATCCGATTTTAAAGAAGTTATTATTATTTATACATATACATACATATTTATTTTTGAGACGTTAAAAATGAATTGCAAATTTAATAATGCCTTCATGTTCTTTGTTTGACATTCGTTTTCTTTTCTATTTTGTTTTCCATTCGAATTTGAATTCGAACACGAATAAAAGAAAACTGAGATTTAAAAGCATACATAGGTTGGCTTTTTTCTTCTTTGCGGATTTCTGGAATTTTTGAATTTACATGCATAGCTGTCTCTGTTTCTTCTTCTTTTTGCTGATTTGCCAGTTTTCTTTCACTCACACAAACAAGATCATTTTTGGCACAATCTTTCCTAAACAAACTATCAGTTCGTTGTCTTCTGCAAATCCTAATCGCCTGTTACAATGAGAAATTTAAGCAAGTGTTTATTGAATAAAATAAATATTTAAGGGGGCTCCCATACAACAAACATGATTTTTTTGCCGTTTTTATAGATAATGGTACGGAACCCTTCGTGCGCGAGTCCGACTCGCACTTGCCCGTATTATTTTTAATAAGGTGATACAATATTGGTTTGGTTCTAAAGTAAGTAATGATTAGAAATAATCAGAAAAAGCTAACCCAAGTCACTAAACATTTTTGGTTTTTTAGGATAATTACTTAGTTTTAAATAAATTCGGTTCAATAGAAAATCGTCAAAATACTTGGATTTCAAAGTTAAACAAAAATTATATACGAAAAATTTAAAATTGTATTCCAGTTCCGGAAATGAATGAAGAACCTAAAAAATTGGTTGATAGTGTTGGTTAGTTGGAAGTTGTGGAATAAAATATACAACACAGACAACTTGCAAACTTGCATAAATTTCCATAACATTGAATTTATTCGACAGAACATTCCTTTGTCATTTTTATTTGAATATTATATCTGTACTATGGCCACCACGGCTGGTTCGGGTGTAGTCCGATAATGACAATGAGGTCATATAAGGTTATATATATTGTTTTCCTAGTCGTCTCTGGCTTATCGGTGTAGACCATAACGAACTCATTTACCCCAGATAAAATAGTCTAGTGATGTTAAATCGCACGTTCTTGGAATCCAACTACAGGTCCGAAACGCGAGATTGTGAGATCACCAAACATATTCGAAACGATTGAATTTAGGAACGAAAAAGTCATATTGATCATGTCTTTCTGGCCGCGATCGTTTTTAAAAAAGTATGGACCAATGATTCCACCAGTCCATGGATGATAGTGTCGACCATAAAATGGACGTAGTATGCGACGCGTTTCAGAAACAGAACCATGTTTATCGAAGTAAATCTGAACAATTTTCATATGTTGTTCAGAAGTCAGTCCATTCATGATGAAATTTTAAACGAAACTTAAGAAAAATCATATGACAGATGGCAAAATGGCTGCCAATGAAAACAGTGCTGCCAACTTAAAGTTCTATACCTCTTAAAAATTCACCCTTTATAAAAAGCATGTTAAATTGGAATAAAATTAAATGGTTCGCAATTAATTGCTCTTGGAAAAGATCAGTGAGCTTACAGCCAACTTAATTTGTATATGATCGTTTATTTTTTTGTTTTTTTTTATTTTTATTTTTTTCATTTTATTTTTTCATTTTGAATATTAATCAGTATTCAGTAGTTCAGTACTTAGCGATGTAGTATACTGATGAATGGATTGCCACCGAATTTAAATATCATTATGATGATTGATTATGAATAACAAAATCATATGATAATCAATAATGGGTTAGATTTGGCCTTGATACAAAACTGACACAATTAGCCTAAAAATTATCGCGTAGTTTTAAAATGGGTATAGTTTTTTTCGTTCCTTTGGAACCTTTGGAACAAATAAGGGCACTCTTGCTGTAAGCACCACAAGGAATCTATAATATCTTACGAAGCAAAAATACGTTTTTCGCAGTCTATAATTAAGTGCTCTATATTCTTAGAACAGTGCTCCACGAATTTACCTTAAAAAGGACTAAACAGATGCCTCAAAATATACGTTACTGCCCCAGCACAATTGTTTAGCTGCAGCAGTAGTAAGTTAGTAAGTAGCACTGTAAAAGTTAAATGTACGTAAATCGTATTGCACGGCTACAATGTGAAGTTGCAACTGCAACACAGAAAGTAGCTGAAGTATAAGTCGACTCGACTCCAACTTCACGAACGTGCTGCGCTGCAAAACAACAACAATCGAAATGGCAGACATGATTTTTGTTTTAGTTCAATGCAACACCATTGTATTCGTGCCTGATGCTTAGTGAGCTTTTATTTTACATTAACTTTGACAGTGCTATTCGTACTATTGCTGCAGCTACACCATTGTGGTCAGGCACCTGAGGTGATTGTCAGGAAAATGTCTGACAAACTTAGATCAATACTAGATTTATTGTGATAACACATGCAAAACATAGTTATGAATGAACAATAACTCCCCAAAATGTTATTTGCGTCTATGGGAAAGAGCAGTCCAAAAACAGAGCAGGTCTGGGATAGTCTTCTCTTCCTTCTCGTCCATGCAATTTCTACAGAAGTCGTAAAGTCTAGTAGTATGTCTATCTATAAAACAGAGTCGAGTTATGAGACCGATCACGGAGCTTAAATAAGATCTGCTTAGAGATAATAAACATTGAGTGCGTCGCGTCGTACAGTTCTGGTGACATCTTATTTTTCTCGTTAGACAAGTTGTATAGTAGTTTGTTCATCATAAGATTATTCTCCTTAGAGGCTTTGCAAACGGTGATTTTTTAGAGGTGTGGTTTTCAATCTGGCAATACTTTTTTCGGAGTTGGTATTTTTGACAGCTGTCACTTGTTTTATGCTCAGTTTGGTTTGGCATTTCATAATGAAAAGACTTACTCCTGAACAACGTTTGCAAATGGTGCAAACTTATTAATAAAATAATGGTTGGGTTCGCGCGACGCATCGCGGGCTGCGTCCCATATTTGGTCGACATTAAAGCTCAGGAGTTTATTCGAGCCAAAAAAAAAACACCCTTTATTACAGCATAAGTTGCATCTAAAAATCGATTTGACAATATTAATCTTTCCGGGTGAAATTGAGATTGGTCTTGCAGTTTAACAGAACGTTTATGTTTCCTGGCACCAACACAAATGGTGAATGTTGAAAATGTTTTGCCATCTCCATCACAGATGAGCGACAGTAACTGCACGTAACTGAGATTCCCTTGAGCTCAGAAGGAAGTTGTTTTATATATCCAGAAATTCAGTTCCAGTATTTGAGTGATCAGTATAGAAATGAATCATATCTCAAGAATTCCTCTTTTCCCAAGCAGATCTGAGTGGTGGCTTGGAAGTTTTTGTTTGGTCTTCTAAAAATCAGCTGTTGGCAGGATGGTGTAGTCGGAGTGACTTGGAATTGATCTGAATGAACTCAGAATGATGGTACTGTCCATTTGAGTTTTAAGTCCATTGAGATATTGCAGTGAGACGAATAGCTTGCTCGCGGCCATTTTTCTTTCTAAAAAATATTGAATAATGTGAGATTGTAGAGTATGTCTAATGCGGGTGAATGTGTTGAACTGATCGAGAGTTCCGGTGACAAATCAAACAGGCTAATCGCAGTACTTTGGCTCGACTTAGTTACTTAGTCTAATGCAGTCCACTATACTGCTACCCCTTAAGTAAGTATCGGTCTGGTAACCGCTGTAGATAGAAATGATTTACATAGGGGTGATCTGTGGAGAGATGCCATCATGGTCAATGCAGGACTGAGATGTACAACTATCTTACAGCCTTATTCGGTTAACATTATCTCAAGACCTTAAATTTAATTAAAACCTCCCAAAAATTCTCTCATCCTTGGATAACAATAATGGCTATTCTCTCCAACATACAAATCGTTTTGAAAAAGAACTTCAAAGATTTTTTACATCATTTTGCTTAGGGCGTTTGAAAGGTTCCCATCAATGTTAAAAGTTTCGTCTTAAAACCAATTTGTGTCACTTTTTGCCTTCTTGAATTTAAAGTCCGTAAAGATGGGATTTCTTCTTCTCTGGGTGGGTATCATATTAATGTCCTTTTTATCGTTTGTTTCTTTTATTTTCATATTTGAGGACGTTTTATTTTTGTATTCTTCCATTTCTATCCTTAGAGCCATAATGACATCGAACTTGGAATTCAATTTATTCGCATACACACACAGCGTATACAAAAAAATTCCGTTATTTTTCAACACATTCTTGAAAAAAAAAGAAAAAAAAAAGAAATAGACACAACCACCCATTTTCTATACCCTTACCCAGTCAAATTGTACTCCAAAACAGAAAAAAAAAAAGTATTGATTTGTTGTTCGCTTTAGAATCCTATAGGAGCACAGTGTAAAATACTCAATTCTACTGCACAATCTAGCTACATGTATACATGTAAATATACATATAAAATATATGAACATTTGATGTTTAGAACGAGCTCTATACTTGGAGGATGAAAAGTCCCTGACGCTGGCATGGCATGGCGCGGCGTCGCATCAGACATCGTCAAAGCAAAATGAGTCACCCACAGAGTTTAATTTTACATTGTACCACGAGACAGCACTCAAGAGCTTGCATCAGTCCTGTCAAACTTTCAAAATACATACCAAGGCGCTTTGACGGCAACAAAATAAAACGGTATCATATTTAACAAACAGAAGGTGTGGCGTAGGTGGGAAGGAAATTTCAAAGGCTTTTTAGAGATAGGTACATCATGAAATGCATTTAACACTTCGGTGCACACCACACGGCGTTGTCGCATCTTCAATATGCGTCGGGGATGTCAAGGGTTCTTATAGGTTATGTTGAACAAAATTTGTTTTCAAGAATTTTAAGACTTTCTATTTGAAAACTTTCAAGACTTTAAGGGATACAAAGTAGGGAAATTCAGTGATATCTTTGTAACGCTACCTTGAAGTAGGGTTTTACTTACTTTTGAAGCGTGGTTCTCGTTGGACTTTCTTAAAAAGGCCCTCTAGTCGACTCCTGCTGACAAATATCTCCCTTTTATTGGTTGCTCCATCTCCTTTTATGCCTTCTTGGCATGAAGACGGCCATCTTAGCCGTTGGACGCGAGTTTTATCGACTATAGGCTTTTGTCGCTGTCCAGTACTTTTAACACGTTTCGTTTCGGCAGACGGCGTAGCCATGCTTAAAAGTACATTTATAAAAATATTATATACCTATAATAATTGTTAAAAGTTTTAATAAAGTACATCAATAATAATAATAATAACACGTTTCTATATCTTCTTCGCCAGGCATTGTTCTGTTGGTCTACGCAAAAAGAACCGCAAACTCTTTCTTACAACATAGAAATTTGCATTCGACTAGGGAAGGAGACATGATTTTGCTCTATATATTACGACAGGAAGCATGTGCTTTATACAAAGTCTCCCGGGTTCTTGAAAATTGGGCTTATTCCGTAACTTCTATTAGCCAAAGGCTCTACGCCTTCCTTTGTAAGCAGATATTTAACCATACTTCTGTTCCAAGCTCCTTTCATCTTTCCTATTCGATTTGGCTATGGCCACGATTAAAGACCGTGGAATCAAACTCCTTGTAAAACATGTGACCTCCAAGATGCTTTTGGTCCTTCAACATATAGGATTAACCTTGATGAAGATTCCATTCGAAGAATTGTAATGCTTTTTTAGTACTTAGGCTGAGGTTCATGGATGTCCAGGGTTGTTCTCAAAAGAATGCGAAAACTCAGGGTTGAAGAGTGTCGAAATCCGAAACAACAATATTTTTATTTATCTTAATTTTCTTAACAGATTATTTCATATGCTTAATGATAATCTTAAATAAAAGCTTACAATTCAGTTCTTATAATATCTAAGATGCTAGGCCTGTAGAGTTCCGAGAAACTGTCCACCACAATAAACGGTTCCTTAACACTAGGTCTGCAGAGTTTTCTCCACGACATTAAACGGGTGGCCTGATTCCGCTACTCTGGCGATGCTATTCCAGAAGAATAAACGGTTGAACAAGGCTCGGTCCATGGTACCCCTAAGAAGAGAAGTATCCACGAAAAAAAACGAGTAGTTTCAAACTCGGTCTGTATGGTGAAGCTTGCAAGAGCAGCAACCCCACGAGCCACGACAATAAACGGTGGTCCGCAGAGATTCCTCAACAAAGTAAGAGCTCGAGGTCAATAAACGGGTTGGCCTAATGCCAGTCAGCGATAAACTGCGACCAACAGCGAAGTGGAAAGCTGACAAAAAACTTTTACTCTCAAAAACTTGGCGAGGCTTCTGCTGGTATTCCCCATAACGTACCTTCGATTAAGATTTCTATTCCCGGTACTCTATTTGCAATAGAACCTTCATCCAATGGCTGGGAGGTCGAGTCTGATTTTGCATGCAAATTATTTCACTCCTAATTATGGAATTTTACTGAGAGGAGAGACTGTGAATTATAAAGTTAAAAAGTAAAAATACTTGCAAACTAGCAAATCTCCTTGCTCAGTGGATGTTTGTGAATATCTTTCTGATATATGTGTGTAGTGGTTGGCAGCCCTCATCGGCGGTGCTGCAGCTCCTCAACCCAGCATGCTGGGTTGAGGAGCAATCGGATTTGCTCAGCAGAATACAGTGTTGTTGTTACCACACATGATGGTGATTCTATTATTCATATTATATGAATAATTGTATAGAATCGTCGTGACGTTCCGTGGCGGCTGTGAAATAATTGTGGCGGTCGGTTGCGGCAGTTATTTGGTTATTGCAGCTGTGGGTGGTGGAGGGGGCGGTAGAAAATGTGTAACTTCGTTACAGAAGTTTTTGGCTATGTCATGGTCTCGTATTTTGTGGATCTGAGGCTGAAACTTATATGCTAGTTGTTGATCATACTTTCCTCGGACCATTGTTTTGTAGTGGACTTTGTACAATTTTAGACTGGTGCGTTCTGATTGGATCTTATTTCGGTCCTGCGTATCCAGTCCAATGTTTCCGAACTATATATTTCCAGAACACAGGATGGTTCACAAGACAGGACCTTGGTGGTGATTTCTTTTGTTCCTTCTGAAAAGCTCTTCTCAATTTTTTTTCTTCGACCAACGACCTGGAGGCCTTTGTGCGGTTCTGTTTGCCTAAGTATTTGGAATTCATTTATTAGGTATTTTCGCAGTCCAACACTAATGACGCTTCAAATCTGATAGCCTTTGGTAGTCTAGGGATACACGTTTTCTCACAAATTTGAGAAGCACACATAGTCTGCAGTGACCGAAGTTGTCCGACAATATTTAATATTTTTCGGATATTTCCAATGCTATGAAGCCTGGAGGCTTCCCAAAGTCAATCGAATCATGACCGATTCGGTCTAAGTTAGTTCGACAATCACAATCTAATGATCTACATGTGCCTTGTGAGTGTAGAGGCTTGAGAGTCTTGTGCCCTCTGACAATATGTTTTTTCCTTCGGACAATTAGCTTTGGTCCGTTATCGGAAGTGTTGTAGTGTGTGTTTTGGTGACAGCTTTGTGAAGGAACTCTCCCTTGAAACATAGTCTTTTTCTTTTGTTAGGACATGGGAGCCAGTAAGGCTTAGGTGGTTGAATTTAGCTTGGAATCTCGTTACTCTCCCGCGGAGTTCAGTAAAGGTCTTCGATTTGTATTTATCAAAAAAGAACAGATGCTCAATGCACTGGCTGCTTTTAGTTCACCTGAAGTTCTGAATTAAAAGCACAATATGGTGTGGAGTAGAGCTGCGAAATTTCCTCATGATTACCTTAAATTAAAGACTAGCAAACCAAAAATTACTTACATGGTATAGAAAAATACATCTTGGGAAAATAAGAACGCGGTGTCTTGTATTACTTGCCTTATAAAAAAAAGATCTTAAATACCAATTCAACAATAAATCGTTACCTAAAGGTGTTTGGCTGCTAAGCAACCTTCAAAAGCCTCATAACTGTTGTAGCCGTATAGTATACAAAATAAAACTTTGACGTTCAATTTAAAGTTGATTCCACAATTATACCCTCTCATCTCTCCATCTCTCGTCAAGATAAATTTAACAAGACGACAGTCAGAGGGAAAGAAAATAAACCATTTTTCTTGTGATTGTTTCTTCATCCATAAAATGGTTTTTTTCCAGTTAAAGGACTCTCTCGAGTAACAAAGTAGTCCCTTTTGGATGTAAAAGGTAAAATAAAGCGCAGAAGAAGAATTAAATTTAAAAAAAAAAAAAACCACATTATGCAGCCAAGCCTCAGTCTGTTCCTTTTATAGGAAGTGCATGGAACATGATGATGAAGAGCGACAGGACTTGAAGGTGCAACTAAGAAAGAACAGCATACTATCGCAAGGACTTTGGAAAATAGAAAAAAAATACTCAGAATTGTTAAACATAGAATTGAATGTCAAAACGGGTATAGTTATTTCTTTTGTTGCGTTTGCGTGTCTACTGTACCTAGTAGTGCAATAAAAGTTTAGCGAACAATATAAGTATCCTTGTCCTCTATTCGTAACAAAAGAGTTCCTTTGCTTTCAACAAACTTCAGACAAATACGAAATTCATTAGAAAAAGGAAACTTATCCGTTGCTTTTAGTTCGCCATTAAATTGAAGTTATTTGCTTCTCAGGCTTGCGTTTGAAGAGAACTTTAAAAAAAAAAAAATATTTTTTTTTGATGAATGGAAATGGATAATTTTTTTTTTCATTTTAAAACGAAAGGTGTTAGGTCTTTTAAATTTTGATCCGAATTGAATTTACAATTACAAACACAATAAAACTAGGTACACTGATACAAGAGAGTGACGCAATCATATTTTTCAAATTCTTTTTATCATATTACATGCCGCGGTTTTTTTATAAAGTTTAGTACAATAGACGCTCGATACAGTGAACTAATAAAAACCAAGTCTGTTCACTGTATCGGAATTGTTCACTATTTCGAGCGGGAGTTTTTATATGACCAACACTAAATTTAATTATTTATATAAAATTCGTTTTTTATTAATTTAACAGTTTAGAATTTTGATTTCAGCCATCACTTGCGAAGAAGACATACTTGATTCCATTAATTTTTTTCCGAAATTGAAATTGCCTTCTGTTTTAAAATCAATCCATTATCTGGCAGATTTTTTTTCGGTGCTCCAAAAACCATTTGTACAGCTTAGTTTAAACCTCCGGGAGTTCAGATGTCCCAAATATATGAGTTGTCTTTGTCTGTGTTAAATTTTGGTGGTTCACTATAGGTATTGGATAGTTCACTATACAGAGGTTCCCTTTATCCAGTGTCTACCTACTGTATTCAATTTTGTTTTCGGTATTTTGCTGATAATGTAATTTGTATATGATTGTTTACAAAAATGTCTATTCTGTCCTTCGTTTACGAGCACCAAGTAGACAAACATTTATTTTGTTCGTACTCGTCGTTAAGGGTAAAGTATATACAGAAGAAGTCAAAAGTGCGGTTGCTTTAGTTTAGAATGGACGGAGTATGCGGTATACCGTTCTCTTTATCAGAAGAGTTAACCGTTAGAAAGGTTCAGAGAAACAAACTCCTTTCCTTCACTCAACGTCAAGACTCAGGTCAAATGCAAGCATTTTCTGCTAGAGATGGCCATAAAACAGCGGTTGAACAGTAAGTCTCAAAACGGTAAGGTGAACGACTGTAAAATGCCCAAACCGTTACGTAACGATTAGTGGAACGTAGTCTGAGAGCAAGAAAGCCCGATCGAGTACAGCGGCTCATGGTAGACCACAAGCGACGCCGTTTAAGAGTTTGCACGCATTCACGAAGTTTGGACCGAGGCTGATTAGAGCAGAGTTCTCTTAACTGATGAGTCCAGATTTGTCTGAGATTTCGAGATGGCCATGGACATGGACGTAACAGATTCTGAAAAAGACCAGCTTTACGGCGAAGATTGCTTAGAGAGAAAACTTTTGTGGAGATTCAGTCATGGTGTGTGCACAAATGTTCATGGGCGGGAAAACCGAGCTGTGCATCCGTGAACTGCAGTTATTGCGTAAGCAACATTTTAAAAGAATATAGCTATGTGCTTCTATTGGCACCATTTACTGGCTACAACTTCTTGCTGATTCACGACACATGCTAGACCACACTTTGCTTTAAAATCCGACTATTTGCAAAAAATCGAAATTGCGGTGATGGCTTGTACTGCTAAGGAAGATGATAAGGAGGTGACCTGCCCTTCCAGAGACACTCGGTGGGCTGAGATCTGCTCTGAACGAGGAATGAGAAAATTTTAATGGCACGTGACACCATTGTAGCAAACCTTTTCCAAGATATGCCCAGGCGAATTAAGGCTTTGCTAGATGTTCAGGGAGGCAATATCCAAAGGACGGCTCTATGCAATAGCTCCTAACGTATTAACTCCTAACAAAAAAAAATGAAAAAAAACCTAACATTCCCATACAAATTTTAGGTGTTATTACAAATGAAGGAACACCTAAATGTTAGGTTTATTTTCATCAAAATTAGGACTTGTTGCATTGTTTATAGTTAGGAGTTATTTCATGATGAAATAACTCCTAAAACCATGGAAATGAAATAAATACTAATTAGGAAATATTGCACTAAAAATTTATGTTAGGAGTTATTTCATTAATGTTAGGACTTATTTCATTTCGCTTAAAATTGCATTTTATAAGTTGCGTTCAATATTTTTTTTAGAAAATAGTGCTTTACAAACGGTATTTTTTTTAGATTAACCGTTAATCTAAAAGAATTTCGTGTATTTAGTCACTTAAAATTGCACAAAAAATCAGTTGAATGTAACTATTCGAAGTGATCTGATCATTAATAAAAAAATGGAATTTGAAATAGTAAGTGGCAAAAGAAAAAACAGCCAGTTATTATATGTGCTGAGTGAAAAACAATTATACATTAAAAAAGTTACCATACGCAACAAAACATATTATATATGTTACTAGCAGACCCGGCCACGCGTTGCTGTGGCTAAGGTAGGTATATGTCAAATGGTAAATAATTATTTTCGAATAATCATGAAATCGTTATAACGGGTATAAAAATGATTGAAATTTGAATCTTCGTAAAGTTGATAAAGCAAAAATCAACATTATTAATCTTACCTCTCAAGTTTGTAACAAATGAGTAAATTACAAAGTTGATACTTTAACATGTAACATTTAATTTTAGAAATGAAGTAGGTAGGATAAATAATTCTTTATTTTTAACAGTAATATTTATTATTTTGAATTATAAACATTTTAATTTAATATTAGTTCAACACTAATCGGTGCACAATATTCTTTGTTAATCTGTCTCTAGCTAACACAAATAGATTCGATGGTTTTCCCACACGTGAGCATGCAACATAAAGTTGCCCATGGGAAAAACATTGATTTTCCAAATCTAAACCGCAAATGGACATTGTTTGGCCTTGAGACTTATTAATAGACATGGCGAAAGCTAAACGAATGGGAAACTGGAGCCTTCTTAGGGGTATCGTAGATTCTGACGGTATCATTGGAATACGTGGCAACAGGACCACTTCTCCTTTAAACTTTCCAATCAAAATAGTTGCTTCAAGAATATTCCCGGTGATATTTTTGATGACCAAACGTGTACCGTTGCATAATCGAGGTGGATTCAAATTACGCAGAAGAATAATTGGTGAACCAATCTTCAACCGAAGATTATGTGGTGGCATTCCGGGTATATCTAGAGAATTTAAAAATTCAGTTGGAAAATTCACACTTTCATTTTCATCAACAACAGTATCGATTGATTTAAAAGACATCAGATCTCCTGGCAACAACTGTAGTATCTGGAAATTAATTTCGTCAACATCAGCATTTTTGGCTGCCAAAATTGCCCGATTACTAAGCCAGTTATGATTCAAGTAATTATTTTCTATGTCCGGGAAAATACTCTCGATTAGTTCACTTTTTGCGTGAACAACAGTGCAGAAATTGTCTGGCAGTTTAATACATTGCGTATTTGGTTGCAGTTCCATTCTACCGTTCCCAATATCTAGTAATTGTTCGGAAAATATTTGTGCTGATGGATCATTTTCCAATTGTACGCGCATGTTTATGGTTAATTTAAGTGTTTCAACACTTTGCCATAAAAATGATTGTTTTAAAGACGCGTTAATTTCATCGGCGAAAGTAGAGCGAGGAATTACTGGCAAAATCTGTCGGAAATCACCTGATAGTAGTAATACAGCACCACCGAAAAGTTTATCATTGCCATTCAAATCTTGCATAGTTCTGTGCAATGCTTCGAGTGAATATTTGTGAGCCATTGTGCACTCATCCCAAATTATGATAGAACTTTTTTGCAATACTGCAGCTATTCCGCTTTTTTTTTTTATGTTACATATTGCGTTTGGTTTGTTATGAATGTCTAATGGCAGTTTAAATGCTGAATGTGCCGTTCGCCCACCATCCAGCAATGTAGCCGCAATGCCTGAGGATGCAACTGCCAATGCGATTTTCTGTTGTGACCGTATCTTGGCAAGAATTAACGATATTAAAAATGTCTTACCGGTTCCACCTGGTGCGTCCAAGAAAAAAAAACCACCTTGTTCAGCAGCAACGCTCAGCATAATCCGATCATAAATAATTTTTTGTTCAGCTGTCAATAATGGCTCACTGTTCGCAATAATTGTAGCTAAATAACCATGGTCATATTGTTTCTCTCGTTGTAAATCACTGTTTACTAAGTTGTTGGCCGGGCGATCAGGTGATGGCATACCATAATAATTAAGTTGTAAATTTGTAATTAAAATACATAAATCCTCGATCAACACTAACGCTTCGTTATACATCTCTGGCGTGTAATCTATGTTGGGGCATTGGTCTATTTGTCTAATTCGGTGCAATATGTCTTCCGTCATACAATTTTTGTATTTCTCCCACAAAGTGGATGCTTGCGATGGATAACACGTTGTCAAAATAATTGCAAACAGTTGACGAATGTGATTTGACGTTGATGTCAGCGCAGCATCGGCAAGTGTTAGGTCCCAATGGTTATCGTCTTCTAGCAATTGCAGTTCGCAACATGCATCTTGATATGTATTGAATACTCGGCCATTAACTGTTCGCAAAAATTCAAAAGACGTTGGTCCGGGAACATTCACTAATAACAAACGTAAATAAAAGCATTCACGTTGTTTCGGATGTACCGTGTAAAGTCGTCCCAATGTCTTAGCTTTGAATATGCCAGTAATGGAAGGATGTGGTTTTCCCTTTTTCCGTGGCTCCCATTTTTTACCTGATTTGTTCCATGTAAAATAGCGTGGAACATCAGTGTATAGTAATGTCTTTGCGAATTGGCCGAAAATATCATATTTTTGACACAATGTAAACAATTCAGTAAGAGTCGTTTTTGGAGCCTCAAGCGCTCTTTGGAGAACATTTTCTTCAGTGAAGTATACACGTTGACCGTTTTCAAGATGTATTGCTAGATGCTGCACAGAAGGGTCTCTTTCGTGTATGGGAAAGCTCAGAATATGCCAAATAGCTTCGTTACTGCTGATATATCTACCCATTTGGTATCGTGATATTTCGTCATTTTTATTCATGTTTTGTACTTCAAATACGGCCAAGTCACTGCCTTTATTAACATATTTACAAATGTATTTAATTGATTTTACGGAACTGCAAAGCTCGACATTGATATGAGTCTTATACGTTTTTGAAAGTAATGGTGAGTATGGTACCACCCACTTGTTGTCAATTTCTACTTGATTGGTAGAATTTGACAGTCGCATCGTGTATGTGTGGCCACCGTTCTCAGCATTTCTGCGGCGATACATTGGATAACCGTCAATATCCGTGATGGTATCATTCGTATACTGCTTTGGGAAACGCTTCTTACATTTTCCATTTTCCATGCATGGTGATGTCATGTTAAAAGCACCGCACGGTCCGTGGATCATATGACTGGTAACAATATCAAACAATTCTTGATCAATTAACTTGTCCGGAATTTCTGCAGAAATTATTTGATCAATTTCTTCTGCACGGATTTTATCTTCAAGCCAAATTAAAATGTGGGCATGAGGCAAACCTCGCTTTTGCCACTCAATCGAATATAGCCAACAACGTGTGTTACCGAAAATTGAATATTTAACAATGAAATCAATCAAGGATTTCAATTTTTGTTTGAACACACGTGCAGTTATATCATGACGATGTATTGCTTGTTGTCCTGGTAATAGTAAAGTTTTTATTTCCTCCCAATTCGGATTACATGTAAATGTGATGAATAAATCTGGACTACCGTAATTACGTACGTAAGTCATCGCATCTTGTACGTATTCCTGCATGTTCCGTGGACTGCCGATGTAGCTTGAAGGTAAAATGAAAGCATTACCGATGTCATTTGGGTTTAAATTTCCATCGTTGTTTCCGATAACAGCATCTCTTAAGTGAATGTATTCTTCCGATCGTAATCTAGCCTGGTTGTATCGAATGAATCGCAAGCGTTCGCTTTCAATCTTAGCATACATATCCACGATGTATTGATGGAATAGCTGCCGATATCGAAGGACATAGTTGTCCTGATTTTGTCTAATCATCAATCGGTGAGCGTAATAGTTCATTGAACTAACTTTTTTATCCATTATATTACCTAAAAGGATTAATTAAGATAATGAAATAAGAAATTAAAACTAATGCATTATCCTACTAATATTATAAATGTGAAAGTAACGATGTTTGTATGTTTGGATATTTGTTGCTAACTAACGCCAGAACGGCTATACGGATCTGGATAAAATTTGGCACAGAGAAAGCTTATAGTCTGGAATAGCATATTGGCTACTTTGTATCCCGGTAAAATGTATGGTTCCCGTGGGATGGATATGTTTTAATTTTTGAAATCACACCAGAATAGCTGAACGGATCTGAATGAAATTTGGCACAGAGAAAGCATATAGTCTGGAATAGCATATTGGCTAATTTTTATCCCTGTGAAATGTATGGTTTGTTTTAATTTTTCCAATCACGCCAGAATGGCAGAACGGATCTGGATGAAATTTGGCACAGGGCTAGAATAAAATCTGGTATAGCACATATGTAGGTTTCCTTTTATCACGGTCTAATGTAGGTATGGAATTATAAAGCTATAAAAGAAGAAGAAGCTAGATTACGATAGACAACTCCAAAAGCTTCAGTCTACTTCTTGATCATCTGAAACGCGAGCGAAGCCGCCGGTAAAGGCTAGTGATGTACATACATATATGTACATATGTATGTAGATATGTACCTAGATCTGTAGTAAGAAATTAAAAAGTCAAATTTACCAGTATTTGGATCACACTGTTTGATGTTAAGGTGATATTCATCCTGTCCTTGCCAAAATATTAATGGATATTGGAGTGAGTCATATAAACGATGTAGATCCGATATCGTACTGACAGTGTTGTCCCGTCGTGTTATTTTTATAGCTCTATTCTCAACTGGATCACCAACCATAATAACAGCAACCTCATCAACAGTTGGCGCGTTGAATCTGCCAGCATGCTCTCCTATTGGAACTTTGTCGGCTTTGATAACGATTTGATAATTATCATTTTGCAATTGCGGTGACACTCTTTTAATCAAAGGAATGAGTTGATTCTGATTTTCTAAGAAAATTTCCAGCAATATCACAATTGCTCTTTCCTCTGATTGTTCAATAAAATTATACTGGCACCGAGTTGCCACGCGTTCTTCACAACTGCCCATAAAATAAATTTGGAGAAACTTGGGATTGTCATCAGGCATTGGCATCAATGACCCAATTTTATGGTACACCTGGCCTTGTATTTTGAATGTAGTTTCAAAATTACGTCCATCGGATGCGAGATTGCAAATTTTAGTTGCCCCAAATGACGTCATTTGGAAGCAAGAATTAAATTTGCGTATCTTGCGCAAAAATAATTTCGAATCATATGAATCGCCAGAAAGAAGCGATAGTAAAGGTTCCGGCGGAGTGGGTAGAGGTGACAGCACAACTTTTCCTGATGCGCAGCACATTCCAGGTGATTCATTGCGAAATTTTAATGCCTGACAATATTGACATACTTTATCCATTGCGCCGATATTAATTTTTGAATGCGCAGAGTAATTAATATCTGGTGTATATTCGAACGCAAGACGAACAAATGATTCACGTGATAATGAGCGGCTGGTTTGCTGTCTCTGTCGTTCTCGTACTCTTTCTGTAGCTATGTGTTGTTCACGCGCCGCTTTTGTTCTCGCAACAGTCTGTCGCAAACGTTCGTCACGCTGTTCTTGAGATTCTTGTGAACGACTCTCTGCTGTTCTTATCCTTTGAGCTAAAATTTTTGATATTTTTTTTTCTGACGACTGATGAGCTCCTTCAACACTTTTGCGTTTTGCCTCTCTGCTCCGCTCATTGTTAAGGTTGGATTTTTTTGGTGGCATTTTACTGAAAATAATAACGTAAACTGTTTTTTTTGTTATAAATGTCTAATGGCAGATTGAATACCGCACTTAAAATGGCTTACCGTTTCCGCCTTATTCAGTAGCAACATGCAGCATAATTATAAATAATTTTTTAATTTTGTATTTTGTTTTTAAATTACTATGGTGATATTGTTTTTTTAATTATAAATCACTGTTAACTAAGTCGGTGGCTGGGCGATCAGGTTACAATTAATGCATTTGTTTGCAAATAGCTTTAACGAATTTTGACCAAACTTCACGGAAACTTTCTAAGACATCCTTAGAAGATGCTACCAAAATATTTATTACGATATTAACAAAATGCACTAAAATTGCTTTCATGGTACAAAGATTTATTGAATGTTGACCAAACTTCACGGAAACCTTCGTAGACATCCTTAAAATATCCTACGAAAAGATTAATTACTAATTTAACAAAATGCACTACAAATGTGCTAAAAATGCATTTGTGTCAAACCGCTTTATAAATTGAGAAATAAACTATCCTATCTTTTAAGTTGGATGAAACTGCGCACAGTTTTCAAAATTTGATTCAAATCTGTTCATTAGTTTAGGAGTCCATTGCGGACAAACAACGTGACACTCGATTTATATATATTAGATAGCAAAAATTGCAAGGCAAAAGTTGAAATTTCAAATAATGTTTGTTCAAGAGCAGTGAATTTTGTAAACCACAACCACAGTGATAACGAGGCCTTGTATAATGAACTAAAAGTTCTTAATGTTATAAAATCGGAATGTGTTGACGCAGGTCGAGTCTTAAGCGATATTAATGCTTTGAGTGGTATTCGAAATACCTTTCAGACGGTTTGTTCGAAGTGAGTTCATATAGGTCTAAGGTTCATAGGTCGGATTTGTATGTTTGTTTGTTTTATTTTAGCAATCAAGATGCGGCAAGGAACTTAGATTTTTCCAAAATTAAAAGGACATTGCAAAATTTGACAGCAAAAGTTTTCATAACTTCACCGAAATCTGCTCTCGAAGTTGTTGAAGCATTTCAAAGGGAGCATATTTGGAACAATTTTGGTGTAACTCTACACACAGACCAAAAATACAACTTTTTTAAAGCATGCATCAATGAAGATGAGTTTTCGTTTTGTATATTTGCTTCTGATAAAATAATAAAATTCATGGACGAAAATATTCCTCGGCCGAACCGGCAGTTTCTGGCAGATGGAACCTTTTCAGTGGTACCTGTTGGATGTTTTAATCAACTCTTGGTTATATATGTTGAATATTTCGAAAAGGTAAAATATCTAGTCATTGAAATAGATGAATACATTATAGTGGGCTGCACGATGGGCGCGGCGGGTGCGGCGGGCGCGGCGGGCGCGGCGGGCGCGACGGGCGCGGCGGGCGCGACGGGCGCGGCGGACGCGAAGGACGCGCCAACACGCGGCGCGACGGACGCGCCACCGGGCGGCGCGACGGACGCGCCACCGGGCGGCGCGACGCGACGCCGCCGTCCGCGACGCCCCCCCCCCCCCCCCCCCGCGGACTCCCGAGAAGATATATTTTTTAATCATGTTTTTCATTTCTATATAGGTATTTCCTTTTTTATTTATCCTTCTAAACAAGAAGTCAAGGAAATGTTACTCAACTATGCTAACATACATTAACACAAATATTGTAGATTTGACATGTGAAAGCATAATGACCGATTATGAGGTAGCACTTCAGAATGCTATAAAATATTCTCTTAATGTTGGCCATGTTTACGGTTGTTGGTTTCATTATTGCCAAGCAATAAGGAGGAACATTAAAACAAAACATAAAGATTTGGCATGTTTTTTAAGAACATCTAAGGATGCCTCTGTAATTTATCATAAAATACTTTCCCTGCCTTTATTACCATCCACACAAGTAACAACAGTTTACGAAACAATTAAATCGAATTTGTCTAATTTCGATGCTGAAGGAAGATTTTCAAGCTTCCTTACATACTTCGAAGGTCAATGGATACAAAAGGTAAATGGTGTTCACTTAGATATTATTATTATTATTATTTTCATTTTTTATATTAACTTTCTCTGCAGGTCAAACCGCAAGGATTTTCAGTTTTCATGAGGAGCACTCGGACAACGTCAGCTGTAGAAGCATATAATGGAGTTTTAGGTCGTATGATTAAAAAAAACGGAAATTTTTTCAGATTTGTAAAATCCCTACAAATGGAAGAATTTTCCAAGAGCAGAGATTTCGAACTGCTTACATCTAGCGGCGGCTCTCATGGTTCTTCAAAACAGAAGAAATGTTATTACGAAGAGAGGTCGCGAAAAATTGAATCCGCTAGTAATGAATTACTTTCTGGGAAAATAACCGCAATGGCATTCATTAACAGGATGGTATTTCCCAAAAACTTTATTTGCGTCGAAATGGAGCCAGATGACGATGTTTCCAAAATGATGACTTAGCAGAAGATGAGCAGCCCGAAAGTGATGACGACAACAAACCAAGCACTAGCTCCAAAAGGAAAGATGAAAATGATGATGATGAGTACTTGTGTATTATCTGCTATTCAGCACGACCAAATACTCTTTTATTGCCGTGCAAGCATTTAAAACTGTGTTCCGAATGCTTCGCTAACATACATCCAGATGAGGATCAGTTAATCAAATGCCCTGTATGCAGATCCATAATTCTGGACAACATTAAAGTTTATAATTAATTGCTTTGTAACTACCTTTAATCGTTTGAATTAATTAAATAAAATTCTTTTTCCCACATTAGGAATTCTTTCACCTTTTTTTTTTAGGATTTAATTCATTATGAATTAAATCCTAACGTTAGGTTTTATTTCATTTTTAAATTAGGAGATATTACATCCCCACTTAGGACTTATTTCATTTATTCGTGTTAGCAATTACTGCACTCATTGTTAGGAATTTCTTCATTAGGACTTATTTCATTAGGAATTAATACGTTAGGAGCTATTGCATAGAGCCCCAAAGGACACTTGTTAAAAAAAAAAAAAAAATTATAATTAGAGTGTTAAAAATTGTTAAATTGTAAAGTTTTGCACATTTTCTTTAATTTATGTTTTTTATTTCTAAATTCTTCCAATTTTTTCAGAAGCTTTAGGGAAGAAAAAAGGAAAAGTCCAGTGTGCATCTAATATGTTTATGCCCAGCACTTGGAAACCCATTTTAGAAGAATCCTTTTTGATGACATCGCTGAGCTGATTGATTCGGACATCAATTATCTTGTGAGGTTTGTAAAAAGCTCATAAAAATTCTAACTAAACACTTAGTTAACATCCCAAATAAGGTTTATACCCCTTTCTAGCTCAGATCCACTTTAACACAGCCTAACCTAATGGCGATTCACTGTTTCACTAACTCACTGATTTATTTATTTAATGACTCTTTAAATCACCAACTTACAAACTCACATATTCATTAATTTGTTATCTAAGTGACTCACTTAATCCTTGACCGATTTACTATTTGACTAAGTCAATGACTCACTAGATCACTGGTTAACTAACGCATATCTTACTCTTACTCTAAATTAATAATAACTCACTGATACAACGCCTCAAATCTCCTTTGACATTTGTGGACTAGACAGATGCAGAATACAAGTGAGCAAGGCATGGAGCGTAACATGAACTGACATGAACCGATATTCTGAAGGCGGCGTTCCCGGGTCGCCTCATCTCTCGTTTTGGCGATTTGCACTGGCCCGCAAGATCGCCCGATTTAACCGTTTCAGACTTTTTTGGGGAGTTTTTGAAGTCCCGTGTTTACAGGAACAAACCCGAGACTCTGGACGCCCTCAAGGACAACATTCGAGATTCGACACGAGTGCGAGAATCTGTCGCCCGAAGTTCTCGCTGAAGTGATGAAAAATGCCATAAAACGAGCAATCAAAAAATTGTGACGGCTCCTATTTGGCCGATATCATCTTCTCGACTTGACCAATACAATTCTAAAGGTTCAAATAACCATAATCAATCGAAGTTTTTCATTTAGAAAAAAAAAGAGAGAGCCAAACAACATCGGACGGATGACTTCTTTTGGCCCACCCTGTAGTTTCAAAATTCTTGATCCTTTGAGTAGGTAACTATAAATGATGTGTGAAAATCAATGGATAAACTCTAAACCATGCTCTAAATTTTGGCTGGTAAGCACTTAACAAAGTAGACGGTATTAAATAAAATGTTGGTCTTAATACGAATCCTAGTCTAATCAACTCACTGGTGAGTGATGAGAATAACTCACCGACTACTGCCACTCTCATTGATGTATGAGAGTATAGTATAGTCATATGAATCTGCAAGACCCAATACTTTAGTGGAAAACTGCAAGGAAAATAATTATAGTTCATTGGCTGTCCTTTAATTTTCCTACATTATTATTTTGAATTAAGTCCTCAATCGTCTCTAGTGTTTTCTTTTCAAGGCTTTTTAATATCTATATCAAGAGAGAATAGTATTTGATTGGCATTTATGACAGCCTTTTGGTTTTGTCAACATTTTATTCAAATATAGAAAATATCAGTTTCCTTTTTATGGAAATAAAACACACATTGTCATATACAATACATGTGTACATACATACATATGTATACCAGATGAATAATAAAACTGACAAAATTGCCTTCATCTGCGTACATTGACGATATAGACTTTGACCATATGTTGTGTCACATCACAACATGTCAGTTCGATAATAACAGACAACAACAAAAAGTAATAATATTCAACGCTTTCTTCTGTCCTGTCTGTCACAGCCATGATACGAATTGCATTTTCATGATGGACAATTGTATTTTTGAAGGATCTATTCAAAAGCATTTTGCATGACACAATTAAAAGAATGGAAACATTAAAATAATATTTACATACATATATGGTTGGGGAAATAGTCCTTGTGCTTATGATGTTTCAAAAATCTGGGCTCTTGAACTATTCCTTGACATCTCAGTTTTCCAATAAACTGTGAAAATAAAAATTTTAAGAAATTTAAACCACAAAGTTTGAAAAAGTTTATTTTCATTATTTATTTGAATATTTATATATACACTAGCAAAAAGTACCCGGCGTTGCCCGGGCACCCGATGCAAGTCTTTTCATGCAATATCTTTTAAATGAAATTAAAAAACTTCTCTGTGGATTGTTGGTTTTAATTCCGGGCCCTTGCCCTGCTCTTTATTCCTCTTCGAGAACATCAAGTTGTACGTGCGTCGTGGTCGTGTATTTATCAGCATAAATATGCCAACGAACACCTCAAAGACAAACGGCTGGTATTTGTGACCAAGAAAGGGTTGGAATCGCAACAAGGGTGAGAAAGGGAAGCGTGAAGAAAACAAAGCAAAGTTCGAAAATGATTTTATATATGTAAATAAATAAATATAGCTTCATTTTAAGTCTTGCCGGCATCTTGGTCGATATCTTCAACCTCACCAACATCTTCGCAATTGAGCTCGTTAATATCAATTTCTTTCTTCACTTGACTTCCTAGTAGGGCTCTTTCTCGACGATCAACTTCATTGGATAGCCAATAAACTGCGATGGTTAACGATTCCCTTGTTCTTGCTCTCCTCCAATTATTAGGCTTGGTCCTCTCCTTGATGCACAAAACTATCTTTCTACCATGTACCAAGGGCAGCAGCCAGCAGATTCCCAGATTGCTCATCATCCTTCTGCTTCGAGGTGACAGTCACTTTTTCGTCGACCAAGTAGGAAGAATGAAAACCAACATCAAACTGGCCAATCAAACTGATATCAGCACCGGCAAGGGCTTCCATAGGTTAATTTATGCTGCGTTATCAGTTTTAATTGGTTGCAATTCAAAAATTCAATTGCTTTGTGTTCGTTTCAATTATTTCTTAAATAATAGGAATTACTTTAACTTGACATTTAAAATTGAAATGTCAAACAAAAACGAGTAAATGTTCGGTGTGAACGCTCTACTCGTTTTGGTAAACGAATAGCCAAAACGAGTGCGGTGTGAATAGGCTATTATACTGTAGTTTCGTTGGGGTAAATGATGTAATTTCGTAGCACATTTCCAAATAAGATTCGAAGCTACCTCATTTCCTATTCAAAAACACATTTCGAAATTTTCTCATTTCCACAAAATTTGGATGAAATTAGTTTGCAACCGAAATTAAACATCCCTAATTTCAAAATGATTGTGAACATGTCTAGAGGAAAAGTCAATTTGGAAATATATCCAAGGCAACGGCAGAAGTAAGCAAAATTAAACAAAAGGCAACTGCAGAAGTAAACAAAAACACTTTTTTAGCAAATTTCCTTTTTTTCGTATTTGTTCTTCGATACAGCGGCTGCGATTAGGGCAGGAATACAATATAGCGTTTCCCACAGCCAGCTACTGGCACGAAAATTGCAACACACGCATATTTTCCATTCACACACACACACTTTATAAACATGCCGGCTAACTGGCAGAAAAAGAAAAGAAAGTCTGATAACTCAAAACGGGTGTGAATTATAGAAGAGTCCACCAAACTAACTGCGCCAATAAAAGAGATTCTAAAAATTATTTAAAAATACGTTTTAATACGATAAAATAAATACAAAAATGCTTTTTTGGGTTTTTCATTTTATTTGGAAGATATTTCATGAAAAGACTTACCTCGGGTGCCCGGACAACGCCGGGCACTTTTTGCTAGTTACTTATAATTGTGTTATTTATGAATTTTTTTTTTTTTTTGGTTTGATTTTCTTTTTTGAAGAAGTAAGCAAAATTAAACAAAAGGTAACTGCAGAAGTAAACAAAACAAAACACCAATTTGGAAACAAATCCAAGGCAACGGCAGAAGTAAATTACGGTATACATTTTGTACTCCTTATCAAAATTCAAAATCAAACATGGCTTTTCGTTGATAGAGAAGTCGATAAAGGTGGGTCACACAATTCTGCCTGTCTGTCTGCCCGTTTATCTGTCAAACTGGGTACACAGTATTCTTACAACCGACGTCCTACAATTGGGAAAATATTTTGAATTGGCATTCCAGCTCTAAGACTAACGGTACCTGCCATATTACTTATAATGGTGTTATTTATGAATTTTTTTTTTGGTTAGATTTTTTTTTGAAGATCTAATTACGGGAAGTACCCATAGAACCGTTGTTTTTATAAAAAAAAACTTTTTTTATTTTTGAATATTTGATCTTTTTTTTAAAGACTACAAATTTCTAGATTCACATGCTTATTAAAGAAAAGGGCAACAAATGGGGCAAAAACTGTCCTCCATATTTCATTGTGTGCAGCAATATACTTCAACTGCAACCAGATAGCTATTTCTCTTTGGCTCTACCTCATCAAGGATTGTTGATTGCTATGTCGTTTGTTTGTTTTCCAGCTGTTTATCAAGTGGCGGGATGAGATGACATAACGTCGCTTGAAAAGCAAACTTACATTGTAAGTCAAAATTCTTGAATTTTCAGAAAGGCTATTTGAATTTTTTTGTTACTTAAAAAATTCATTTTAGTTATGAATTTCAACGAAAACCAAAAAGTTGTAGAGTAAAAAAGTATTGTTTTTTTTTCTTCTTTCAAGTGGTATATTTTAGTTTTTCAAAAAAGCCATTTAAAAAAAAAAATTTAGACTTATGTCATTTAGCATCAAAATATCTTATAAATTTGAAATCAAAATCAGAAAATGTATTTAAAAGTGTCGTTTTGTTTTGTTTTTAAATAAAACCAGCAATTGACTGAAATTTGGCAGCAAAATGACACAAAACAAAAAGTGTCACTTTTCCAGATGCTAATTTATCAAGAATTTATATTTTTTTTCTAAGCAAAATGACATAAAGCAAATTTAAACGTTTAACCACAAAAATAATTCACTGAAATTTGGCAGCAAAATGACACAAAACAAAAAAAGTTGCTTTTCCAGAAGCTTATTTATCACGATTTTATATTTTTTTTAAAGCAAAGTGTTACAAATAAAAAAATGTCAAAAAAAAAAACAAAACTTACCGGTTTGTTTCGGTGCAGTCTGACATTTTTTTGTTATGACTTAACTCCAGGAACAACCACAACCACTCACAGTGAAGACTGAGACAAAACTAAAAAAAGTCATTTTGCTGGAAAAAAGATCAGGGATGTTACCATAAATGCAAAACGACCCTTACGCCCTCTTGATGTCAGTTTAATAGTTATACTTATGACGGTTTGATAGAAAATTAGTATTTTTTTTTGCGGTTCGTTCTGTATACTCAACTCAAAATCGACAAATTTTGACTTATGTCAGTTTGCTTTTCAAGCGACGATAAGCTCCACGGACCTTATTATTATGTCTGCTTCAAACAGGCACAATTTCCATGGACATTTTGAACAATTAGGCAATAGTCATAAGGTCCATGAACATTATGTCTATTTAAAAGTGGACATAATGTCTGTATTGAAATTTTGGACTTTAAGTCTAGTTTTATTTATGGAAATTATTTATATACATATTATATCAAATGCTTTTGCTTAGGTCTATTTTTTATAATGGGCCTCTGATTCCGATGGCATTTTTCTTCTTAACTTGACGCTACCGAACCGATTGAATGGGTCAACTAAAGAAATTTGACTATGGACAACCAATTACTCAAAACAGAAATTCGTCTTTTTTATGCATTTGTGATTTTTGTTTGGCGTTTCCATTACCTTGACATTATGTCTGTTTCAAAATTTACTAATTAGACATGTCTAAATTTTCGATTTCGCCATAAGGGCCATGGACATTATGTCTATTTCGTTCATGGACCTTATGACTATTTCCAAAAAGATTTGAAGGGTCCCGAAATGGCCAACGATATCATCTCTGTTTGCTTTTTTATTCAACGCGTAAGTGTATGTTTACACATACTTTTTGCTTTTTGCTTATAAATTCATTCATGTGTAACCCGCACGAATCACAGAAAAGGAACACGGCAGAATTAAGCAAAACTAAACAAAAGGCAACTGCAGAAGTAAACAAAACAACAATTTGGAAATAAATCCAAGGCAAAGGCAGAAGTAAGCAAAACTAAACAAAAGGCAACTGCATAAGTAAACAAACGAAAACAACAATTTGGAAATAAATCCAAGGCAACAGCAGAAGTAAACAAAAACACACTAAACAAACAGCGAATAAGAAAAAAAGGAGAAGGAGAAACGTCAAAAATATTTGAGAAATATAAAATTTCTCATGATAAAGCTAAGAGGTAAGTTCAAATATTATTAAATTAAACCTATTTAAAATAATTTATTTTTTAGTTTAAATAGCCTATAACCTGGCCAGTAAATGGGGGGAGATCTTGGGATAAACTGCATTGCGAGGTAAGTGGTGTGTCGTCAGTTTATCTGCCATATACAGACAAACTGACACACAAACAAAATTACTCTTTTATATATAGTAGAGATATGTATTTGTATATGGCCACCGCGTCTGGCTGCTGGCTCTAATGTAGTAATCCTGAGTTGCAATTTTAGATCACTCTTTGCAACATTTAGGGTCATTGTACAACATACATATATCGGTAATAACAAATGTTGTTTCTCAAGTCGACAATCGTCTCTGGCTTATCGGTGTAGACTAGTGACTTCACATACTCCCACAGAAAAAAGTCTAGTGTTAAATTGCACGATCTTGGAGGCCAATACACAAGTGCAAAACGCGAAATTAATGTTTCCTTCAACAAATCAGTGGCACACCCTGTGTGCATGTTGCGCTCGCGATTCAATTCAGGAACGAAAGAGTCATATTGATCCTGATTCTTCTACGGTCTTCCTTGACTTTAACTCTCTGGCCAGAATCGTTTAGAAGTATCTAAGGACCAATGGGTCCACAGCGTCTCAACAATGGCTTGAGGATTATCTTCACTCCAAACGTATAGCAGTTTAGCTTATTGACCAACCAAACAATGAGCTTCATTGCTGAACAAAATTTTTTAGCAAGAATCGAGTCCATGTTTTTGTTCGCCGTGATGAATTGAAGTACCAAACTAAAGATAAATCACATGACAGATGACACAATTAAAACAGTGTGTCCAACCTACAGTTTTAGACCTCTAAAAAACACCCTTTATAAGGAAAGTTATTCCAATATGACATTACAAAGATAGAGAAGTAAAAAATAGTGGGTCAGACAATATTGTTCGTCATTCTGTTGGACTGTTTCTGCACCTTAACGGCTAAATTCCCTTCAAACTTGTTACAGTCTATTTGCACAACGTACTGCAGAAGGTGTTTTTGGAATTGAAATTCTTACTCTCAAAACTAAAGGAACATAGGTGCATTAATGAAATATATTTTTTTTTTATGGAGAACTTATTTTCTAAAAAACGGCTGCTATGATTTTAATAAAACTATTTGAATGGTATTCAGATTTTTCAGCAAAAGTCTTATAACGGTACCTCTCCCATGGGACCAGTTTTATCAAATCAGATTTTCTCGTAAACTGCTTGACAGACTTCGATCAAATTTTTAATTTGGAAGCCCTTTTATATTATTAAATTTTACAAATGTACATACATATGTAATTTTTTTGATCATTTCAATGACCGTTTGATTATTTTTTTTAAATTTTATTTTCCCGATAAGAACTAGGTACATATAAAGTTCTAGAAATTCGCAAGAAATTTGATTGTTTTTCAAAAAAATCCGTTTTTTCTTAAAATATTAAACTGATATAAAAAACATAAGCGAGAGCTACGGTACGTTTGCAACGAACTGTTGGATACCCTATTCCCTATATTTTTGTATGTGTATGCGTCTAGCCTCCCTCAGCTCAGTTACATTCAATTTTATTTTTGCAATTCGATTTTAACAAAACAAGACAAAATTTAAATTTTTAAAAATTAGATTTTGAATTGAAATACCGATTATGGGTGTTTTTAACAATTCTTGAACCACACTCTGCTACGTAACCAAGGAATACAAATCTAAGTGTCCATCTTTTTGCTTCAAAACTGCGACCGATAATTAAAAAACGTTAAAAAATTAATGTATTCTACGACTTTTGACGAAAACTACAGCTGAATCGAATAGTTTTTAAACAATCTAACCTGAAAAAAGGTATTTTATCGAAATCACGCCTTCAAAAGTGGGCGTATTGAAAAAATTTACACAAGAAAATGTAGAGATATATACATATTTCTCAAATAACGAACGGAAGAAAAAAGGTTTAAATTGAATATTGGAAGTATGTACCTTAAATTTTTGAGACTACGTTTTTCGTTCTTTCATGAAAAGTCTGCGTAAGCCATACCCAAATTCAAAAATTTCTTTTCGTACACAAACTTTTTAGTTTCTATTAAGAGACGCAAAATTTTAGCTTGCGAAATAATTATAAATACCGTTTATTTACAAAAACAATTTTTTAATAGTATCTAGTGAAAAGTGGGCGTCAGCCACGTCCTAAATCAAATTTTTTGATTTCATACACAAGATGTTTATGTGCAAAAAATACCCACAAAATTTGATGTTTTTCTCTTTAATATAACAATTGTTATTTTATTAAAACAATATTGATGGTTTTGTATGAAAAATGGGCGTCAGCCACGCCCAAACTAAAATATTTTTATTTGATTGGAAGAAGGTTTACCTGAAACTTGCGCGTGCAAAATTTTGGCGTTATGCTTTTATCGTAACTGTACAAAAAACATAATTTAATTTTACCAAATTGACGTTGTTTATCAAAAATTGCGATTGTGGGGGTGTTTTTGGGCGGATTTTACCGGTTCAAGAACATAGCCTTACTCTTGAACTAAAGGCTATATTCTATATACATACCAAATTTCAGCTTTCTAGCTCAAAAATTGCTATTGTAAATCTAGAGAGTATAGGTACATACGGTACGGACGGACGGACAGACGGACATGGCTAAATCAACTAGCCATTCTGAGTCAGAATATATAGACTTTTCTAAACCTAACGGTATTATTTCTCTATGTTACAAACTACACACCAAATACAATATACCCATTCTTTGGAATAGGGTATAAAAACATAAGCGAGAGCTACAGTTCATTTTCAACGAACGTGGCTGTTACGAACAAACCCACAGAAGAAAATATCCAATTCGTTCCAGTCGTTTTCATAATCTAAGTAGTTTGACCAATATGTATGTACATATTTTTTATAAATCCATTTTTATATGTGTAGAAGATTTTCAAATAATTCAATCGTATAAAAGTCATTAAAATTTAAAACATCAAAAATACAAGACACAAGGAGTTTTCTCTTTTTTAGATTTCAATTTATACTCGTAGATATTAAAATTTTATTCTTAGATATTATGATCTACGGATATACCGAGGAATATCTCCTTGGGTACTTTATCAAAATATAATTTTCTAAGAATTTTGATTACATTAGGGAAGTTATTTATCAACCGAATCAATGCGATTATTAACGCATCAATTTCTCCATCAGCCAGATGAAATACATTTTTCGTTGAGTAGTGAAATAAAAAAAAAATTAAGGGATTAAAAAGCTTTTAATTAAAAAATATTCTCTTGGTGGTTAGTTTGTTTAAAAGGAAGCTTAAAAGTTTGTGGAGAAATTAAAATTGAGATGTCATTTATTTGATTCCACTTGAATGTGTTTGAAGCATTGATTAGCCATCTGTCTTTTCCAATCAAGTTTTTAAGGGGGTTTCAATAAAGGTTGCCAGATGTTAAAATGGATTAAAACAAACTGTGTGTGTGGTTTTGAGAGAATTATTTTTGGTTTGAAAGGATATTGTTCAAATGCCCACCTCGTTTAATTTCGTTTTGCACCAGAGCTGAGTGGTCCACTTTCCAATAGACTTGGCTGAATTTGATAGATAGCCTGTGTGACATATTTTCACCTGAGGGGCATCCGTCAATTGTTGATTATTCACATAGACCTGCGACTCCAGAAAATCTCACAAAAAACATCTAGCGTTGTCAAGTTGCTTGACTTTGGTCATGTCACTTCTGCGAGGAATAACCGTACCCTCAAATCTTTCAAGCAAAACGTCGATTGTCAATCATGGCGTCCTCTGTGTGGCACGTACTACGCCGCCGGCCGCCTATCTGCTGGAACCACATGTCGTCCTTATCCCTTATGTTCGATTTGTTCCGTACGAATTTTGTTATCATCGTTCTTTATTGTGGCGCGTGAACGCCTCACCAACGTCGTTTTCCAAAAAGTAAATAAATAAATTGTTGGCACAACAGCCCCAAGCGGGGCCAGGACATGTGACTTACACTCTCAGCCATTCCTGTGTGTGCGTTAATATTCTGCAGGAATGGAAGGGACCAACAATTTACCGCCGAATCCGAACGGCTGACGGAGAAGCACTTTTCATGACATTAATTTCTCTTGGAGTATTTGTCATTTCCTCGCAAGATGCAGTACCCCGGAAAAATCTAAGGTGGAGTCAGGGATCGAACTTGCAGTTCGACGCACTAACCAATACGCCACGGGGTACAAAAAGTACCGACCATAAACGCCACCGCACCGGACCAAAATCCATACCAAAAGGTAATTTTTTGAGGATGCATTGTGATTAAGTGAACACCGTTTATGTGGGTGTCAGTGTCGCCATACTCCAGTTTGACTTTTCAACACAGACATTCATCCGAAAGTGCACCTTGACCTAAAAATGAGCTTTCTGTACAGATTCGGGTCCTTTTCCAAGCACTCCAAAGCCCAGCACTAAACAAACGCAGTTATATATGGTCACGATCTTTGAGCTTCTATATAAGTCCCGACGCAAAATTCAACAAGTTGAATCTACAAAAGGCCGAGTTCTTGTGCACGGCCGGCGAGGAATCGACTGTGGGTTCTATAGTAAACTTATAAGGACAGCGGTAATGTTCTCGTTTTCATCATTCGGAAGTGCTGCTCAATCTTATATCTTGCCATGGTAATTTGGCAAAAGTAACTAAAAAATAAACAACAGATGTAGACATAGATAACCGAAACAACATGGCCACCAAAATTTACCCGCGCTAATTGAAAAAACTTTCCTTGACAGCTACTACTTAACCTCAATGGCTTAAGTCAATGGTTTTACCTTATTATATCCTTTAAATGCAGGTTTTTTTTTGTATTGAAAACCACGCACAAAATTTTATTAAAACAATTTCGGTTTGTTTTTTTTTTTGGAATATTAAAACAATTTGCGTTCTTTCAACCATCTTTCCTGAATATAAAGGACCATTAATTCAATGTTTCAAATTTTCTAGGTTTATTGTATTTGTGTGCTTATTTTGTTTGTCAAGTACATGCACGTACGTTATACCTTATACCTTGCCTTACACCACGTGTAACAAGGGTTGTTAATGTTAATATAAAGTACTTTCAACAAGAGTATTCCATACCTTCAAGAGTTTTCCTCTCATATGGTGCTGGTGCCGTTCTTAATCCTAGTTTCGTTTCGAAATTGAATAGGTAATGTCAGTCGACTTCTTGATATGAAAATGATGTTGATATTGACTGAAAAACATTTCAGTAAGTACACTTGAGATAATAACAATTTAAATAATTTAATGAATTGAGTGGTAGGCACTCAAATTTGCCATGGAATAAGTCATGAGTCGAAAATAGCAACAACAACAACAAAAAATAAGGTAGTCGGAAGCTCAAGTTTATAAGGTAACATGAATTTTTCTGGTAGGCGATGTTACGTTGGTATATGAAGATATGCGTGGCAAAAAATTTAAAATGACGGAATCATGGATATACAAAATTAAATTACAGCATTTTTAAATTTTACTGAAACCATTGTATCACATTTTGGTGAGCATGTTTTCAAGAGTTGTTAAGGCCAAAACAAACTAAATCTTCGGCATGTTTTCTGTTTTTATACCATATTCAATAGAATGAGTATATTATATTGTATTTGGTGTGGAGTTTGTAACATAGAGAAATAATACCGTTAGGTATAGAAAAGTATATGTATATTCTGACTTAGAATCAAAATCCTAGTCGATTTAGCGATGTCCGTCCGTATGTATACTCTCTAGACTCTAGAGGCTAGAGTATATTTTGGAGCTAAAAAACTGAAATTTGGTAGATAATCTTTGGTTCAAGAGTGAGGCTACGTTTTAGAACCGGTAAAATCCACAACTAAAATCCGCTCACACACACATATATTATGAAAGAACGAAAAACGTAGTTTTGAAAATTTAAGGTACCAATATTTAGTTTTAACCTTTTTTACTTGGGATTATAGGTACTAATAAGGCAAGTTATGCATTCGTAAAAAAAAAGAAATTCTTACAAGCAAACATGACATTACGATGATAGAGAAGTCGAAAAAGTGGGTCCAACAATTCAGTCTGTCTGTTTGTCTGTCTGTATGTTTGTCTGTCTGTCTGTGCAGCCTAAACGGCTAGAATAATTTGCTTCAAACTTGGTACATAATATTACTATGACGTCCTACAGAGGAGTTTTTGGTATCACCATTCTAGCTTTAAAACTAACGGTAAATGCCATAGGATATTTAGTGAAAAATTAATTTTTCTCAAAAACCGCTCCTACGATTTTGATAAAATTTTCTGAGTAACGTTTTCCGTTTTGGTTGGAATAGATTTTTCAGGAAAAGTTTTATTACGGTTTTTTTAAATCCGATTTTCTCGTAAGCCACTTGACGAATTTCGATGAAATTTTTAATGTAGAAGCCCTTTTAAGGATGAAATAATTTCAAAAAACGGTTTAAGATATTTGTTTTAAATTTTATATTTTCTGATAAAAACTACAAAGTGCTAGAAGTTGGCAAAAAAAAAAAAAAAAAAAATTTGAATATATTTTGGAAAAGTTTTTCAAAAAAAAACTCTTTTTTGAAAAAAACTGCTCGAACGATTTTGAAAAAAAAAAAATTTTTAATTTCGATCTTTACAATAAATAAAATCATATGGCTTACTTCATTTTTTCCAAAAAATCATTTTAACTATTGATTTTTTAGTGATCAATAAAACTTCATCCTATCATTTTGTCCCTGCTTTTTTTTCCAAAATATCAAACCCCAGACCACTGTCTCACATTGGAGCAAGTGCACACTTTATTTTTGTTAATTTTTTGAAAATATTCTCTTTATTTTTGTGCTTAAATTTTTGATGTGAAACATCTATTGGCGCACCTAGGCAGTAAAATCGATCGTAAGTGTAACAAAAAAATGTCACGACCATACAATTTTTCAAAGTGGAAAGTGTTGGGTGGTTGGTGGTTGTAGGTTGGGTGGTCGCTGGTGATACTGGGGCGGTAGTGGTGGAGGGGGTAGGGTGATAGTGGAGTAGGGTTATGGGGAGGGGGGGGGATGGTGAAACATTGTTGATGGTCGGTTGGTGGTTGTAGGATGTAGGTGGGCTGGATGGTTGGTGAGGGTTGTAGAAAGAATTTTAAAAAATGGTAGATAGTTGGTTGGAGGGAAAAATTGACAAAAATGGTATGTGGTTGGTGGTAGGTGGGGTGGGTGGTACTGGTGGGTGGTTGATGTGGGGGTGGGGTGTGGGGAAGTTGGTGAAGAAAAAAATGACGAAAATGGTGGGTGGGTGGTTGTAGGTGGGGTGGGTGGTTACTGGTGGGGTTTTGGTTTGGTGTCGGGGGGAATTGACAAAAATGGTGGGTGGTTGGCTGTTGGTTCTAGGTGGAGTCGGTGGGTATTACGTTTTTTATTCTTTTCACCAATCAGAAAAAAATTGTTAAAAATGGCGGGTGGTTGGTTGGTGGTTGAAGGTTGTGTTGGTGGTGGAGTGGATTTTTAGGATGATGTTGGGGGGTGGTTGAGACAAAATTTACAAACATGGTGGGTAGATGGCGTTTGTGGTTGGGGGTTGGTAGGGGGGAAATATTGACAAAAATGGTAGGTGGTTGGTTGTAGGTGGGGTGGGTGGTTGCTGCTTGGGGGGATTTGGTGTGGTTGGGGGGGAGGTGAGGGAAAAATTGTCAAAAATGGCGGATGCTTGGTTGGTGGTTGTAAATGGGCTGGGTAAATGGTGGTGGTAGGGGGGACTTACTCTGGGGAGGGAATCGAGAAAAATGGAAGGTGGTGGGTTGGTGGTTGCAGGTGTATTGTGTGGTTACTGGTGGTAGGTATTCGGTGATGAAAAACTTATAAAAAATGGTGGATGGTTGGTTGCTAGTTGTAGGTGGGTTGGGAGTATGGCGGTATCTGATGGGTGGGTTGAGGAAAATTTTGTTCCTATGTGTTTATAAATGAATACTTATAATCTGTAATAATTGATATTATAATAAAATGATAAGACAAATATACTGATTTAATTAACGAAACACTAAATTATTAAAAATTATTTCACTCCATATTTGTTTGATGGTTTTTCAAAATTATGAATTTTAATGTAAACTTGAATGTTTCACATCTGCCGGGCGTCCCGTGACGGCTAATTTTTTTTTTTCAATACGCCCACATTTTAGGGCGTGATTTTAATAAAATACCTTTTTCAGGAAAGATCGTTAAGAAATTACTCGATTCAGCAGCTGCAGTTTTACACATATGCCTAAAAACTGACTTATGATTAAAACTCAGTTAGTGCTTTAAATTTTTAGAACACGCCCACTTTTAAGGGGCGTTCCTGTCAAAAGTCGTAGTATGCATGCATTAATTTTTAAATATTTTTTAACTATCGGTCGCAGTTTTGAAGTAAGAAGATGAACACGTTTGTAATCCTTGGTTACGTAGCAGAATGTGGTTCAAGAACTGTTAAATACGCCCATAAATGCTGTTTTCATTCAAAATCAATTTTTTAAAAGTTTAAGTTTTGTCTTGTTTTGTTTAATCGATCTGCAAGCTTAAAATTTAATGTCACTGAGCTCATAGTAATTGCCCTGGCAATAAAAAGTCTCAACTATGGGCGTGCGGCACACGCCTTTTTTTACTGCGCCAGCAGTAGTTATTGAACATCGGCCACACAAAATTAATGATATTGAATTTTTTCCTGTCTGTTTAAAAAGAACTTTGTTGCTGAAACTGGAACAGCGGCTGGTTGCGGGAGGAGAACGTATACATACACAAAAATATAGGGAATCAAGCAATTCGTTGAAATTGTACTGTAACTCTCGCTTAGGTTTGTTCTGTTTTCGTTTGGCATCTTGGAAAAAAAAGCAAATGTCAGAAGGGGATAACCTTCTTCCTCCGAACGCTTCAACTGTTCGTCAAAAAAGTATCGCTGTGTGTGCTTTATTTAGTTTTACTTTCGCACCCGAAAAATGAATGACTCTATATTAATGGTTATACAATAAAAATTGACTTTATTTGGAAGATAATTCTTTGCAAATTTTATTTGATATGGCCACAGCGATGTATAGTCCAATCTTGATTTCCAAATTTCAATAACTTTTTGTAGTATTTGACTGATTCGTCTCTGGCTTAATGGGCGGTGTAAGACTAGCGACCCCACAGAACATAGTCGAGCTGTGTTGAATCACAGAATCTTGGAGGCCAACTTACAAATCGAAAAAGTGAAGTTATGCGGTCACCAAACGTTTCATAAAATAAATGAACTGTGTCACGCTCTGTGTGGCATGGTGCGCCTGCCGTCTTGTTGAAGCCACAGCTCCCCAACATCTTCGAGGCAATTCAATTCAGAAACGAAAAACTCAATGATCATGACTCTTAAACGTTCTCCATTGATGGCAACCTTCTGGTCGGTAACCCTTTGGTCGGCACCGTTTTTAAAGTATTAAGGAGCAATAATTCCATTAGCCCAAAAGCACAACAAACTGTCATTTTTTTTTATGTAACGGCGCGGCGTTCTTAATAGTAGCTTGAGAATTATGTTTTCTCTAAATGCAACAGTTTTACTTATTTACGTAGCCATTCAACCAAAAATGATTTATTTTTGTAAAAATCAGGATCAGAACTATATTTTTCGACATAAATCTGCACAATTTGAATACATTTTTAAAGGGAAAACGATTTCTGATGAAATGGAAAACCAAACTAAAGGCAAAGCACATAGCAGATGGCAAAATGGCTGTCAATAATAACAGTGCTGCTTTGAGTTCTATACCTCTTAAAAAACACCCTTTATCAAATTATTATTGAATATTCTTCTCGTTCTCGCGGTGACTTAATAATTATACAAAATTATATAAGTTAAAGCTTTCCACTGAATTTAGAGCGAATCATGTTAGTTTCATTGGAATTTGTCAAAAAGAAATGGTTGTCTGTAAAGTCGGTTTACGGACTATAATTGTACGTGATAACCAATGTAGGTTGTATCACTCCAACCACCAACAACCCACCATTTTTTGAATTTTTTTTCTCACCCCTTTCCCCTACACATCAACCTCCCACCCCCCACATACAGCCACCAACAGACCACCCACTATGTTTGACAATTCCCTAACAAACACCAAATCATAACCCCAAATCCAACCCACCACTCCACCTATAACCACAACCACTCACTCCACCTTTAACCACCTGCTACTCACCCACCATATTTGACAATTTTTTCCTCCCCCCCCTCCCCCAAACTACCACCGCCAACTACTCACCCACCATTTTTGACAATTTTTTCATCACCCCCATTCAAATCAACTTTCTACCAACTAAGCCGCTTACCACCCAACCCACCAACAACTGCCAACCAACCACCCACCATATTTGACAATTCCCCCCAAACCATACCAAATAACCCCCAACACCAAACACCCATACCACCTACAGCCACCAACGAACCACCCATTATTTTTGACAATTTTTGCCTCACCGCCCACCCCAACTACAACCACTGACCAAACACCCACCATTTTGGACAATTTCGCCTCAAACCCCCCTTATCAAATCAACCAACAGCAACCGCCCATCCCACTTACAGCCACCAACCAACTACCCAAAATTGTTGACAATTCCCCCCACACCTAATCACCCCCCCCCCCCCCACCTAGCACAAAATCCCCCACCAACCACATATCCCACCTACAGTCACCAACCAACCCTTCAACATTTTTGACAATTCCCCCGACACCTAATCATACAATCACCAACCACCCAACACCCTCCACTCGCACTTTATCGAATTTCTATGCCTTCAAAGCAAATAGCTATATAACGTGACTGTGACACTTTTTCGTGTGTACTGCCCAATATTCCGATTTATTAGACGTTATCATGTCAGAAAACAACAACCTTAACTCTTTGGTTTGGCCAATCAATTTGTCAGAGCATGGTTTTTATTGCAATCTGCTGATGAATCGTTTGGAAAAGTGAAAAATAAAAAAATAAACCTTATTATTTTTTTCTAAGTTTGCATAAAAAGGCAAGAGTATATTTGCTAATCAAACGGTGGCAATTTTTTCAATGATCTTCATCGATAAGAGTGACCTTCCACAAATGAGATAATACTAATTGCTGGTGAAATCAATTCACTTCAGAAGAAGTGTTGATGTTTCCGTTGTTTTTGGCGTTTTTGGTTATCTGAGATTCGCAGCATCACAGAAGACTGCGTTTAAAATAAAATGCACGACTGGGTCGTACGAACTTGCTCTAATGTGTTAAAATGGTCTTCGAACTTGGGATTTTTGGAACAAATCATATGAAATTTTATAAACCACTTAAAAATCAATACTAAAAACGTTTTTTTGGAGAAAATGAAGTAGGCCATCAGATTTCTTTTACTTTTCTGAATTTTAAGAACAAAAATTTTCAAAATCGTTCAACCAGTTTTTTTCAAAAAACAGTTTTTTTAAAAAACTTTTCGAAAATATATTCCAAATTTTTTTGAGAATGCCAACTTCTAGCACTTTAAAGTTTTTATCAGAAAAATAAAATTAAAAAAAATAGAATTAAACCGTTATTAGAAAAAACAAAATATTTAAAATTTTTTTTAGAAAAGGCAAAAAACGTTTTTTTTGAAAAATTTAAAATTTATATTTGTTCTTTTATAAAAGGGCTTCTACATTAAAAATTTCATCGAAATTCGTTAAGTGGCTAACGAGAAAACGGGATTTCAAAAAACCGGTCAAATGGGAGGTACCGTTAGGTATAAGACTTCCTGAAAAATCTATTCCAACCAAAACATAAAATTTGCACAAAAAACACTATTCAGAAAGTTTTATTAAAATCGTAGAAGCCGTTTTTGAGATAAATGAGTTTTTCATAAGAAATCATATGGCAGGTACCGTCAGTTTTAGAGCTAAAATGCTCATTCCAAAAACGCCTCTGTATGACATCATAATAATACTAAGTTTGAAGCAAATCGGTGGAGCCGTTTAGGCTGTAGGCAGACAGACAGACAGACAGAATTGTCGGACCCACTTTTTTCGACTTCTCTATCATCGTAATGTCATGTTTGATTGTTAGAATTTTTTTTTACGAATGCATAACTTGCCTTATAGTGCCTTTAATCGAAAGGAAAATATTTGAATCAGAATAATTACAGTTGTTTCTTGCAAGTCATAGAGTTTGGATGTTTTTCGCTTTAAAATATTTTTGAATCGCAACCCACAACAAACCATCAATAAAGAATATAACAGTAGATATCGAACTCGAAAAAATCCGGAAAAAACCAATAACCACTATTTTCTTAATGTGAATTATAAATTTTTAGTAGGTAGATGCCTTAGCTATATGTACTTCTTAATAATATTTTGGGAACCAGCCAACTTATCTGCTACCGGTACCGGGATCTCTTGTACGATATTTTTCTAAAAAAAAAAAAACAAATAAAAATTAAGAAAAAATAAAGTACCTAACATTTTTATAAAGATAATTTAAATTTGATTTCCGTTACCTTGTTAGGTATACTAAGATCTTAAATATTGAGTTCAGTTGTTTTAATTTTAATTATTTCAGTATATTTCTTGTGTATAGATTAATAAATCAAGGTCGTCTATGTGGTTTAAACTCTACGGCTCGGCTTAAACGCGTAGAACTAAAAAAAATACAACCACTCTTGTAAAACAGTCTCATATACTAAGTTTTAGCACATTTGATTTTCTTGTCATCTTATTACCAAATGTATGTGCCAACCCGTAGGAGAAGTACAGGCCATCATAAAGGTCTCCACGTAAAAACTTACTTTATTAAAAAGGCTATCTTTACAAACTAAATGTCGATTTATTTTTATTTCAGTGTGGCGCACCATGGTGCTACTTTTTATTGGAACCCTGGTAACACTGGTTTGTTCAAGTGCACTCATAATGTTTGCGTTTCCTTCAGCATCAAGTAGTGACGATGTATTTTTATCGGTAAGTATCTTAACCTACCGCAATAATTGTGAAAGTATGTATTTCTTTTTGCTTGAATTTGGGTAAAATGTTTAAGGAAGAAATTTTGATGGTAAACTTTGTGTGATGCTTTCGACCAAGAGTAAGAAGAGCTACAGTTGTGATAGAAATATTTGTGAATGTAAATGGAATCATAAAATTATAATTTACTGATTTCAAATTATTGAATCCCACCTTTGATTCTCCACTCTCTGTGAAACCATTGGCTTCTCTAGAATTACGCGATGGTTTTCTGAGCCCCAGATGAACCAATTTTGTTTGTAAACGTAGTGTGTTTTCACCCAAATTCGTTTTCCAATTCAAGCTAATCTAACGCCCAAACTCCGAAGCAATAATGGAACGGATGGTCAAGTGCCTTCAATTGTTGATTTAATTGGACCTTGTAAGCGAAAAATCCGAGATCATTGTGAGATCGATGCCAAATTGATGTTCGTAAATTGAGCCTCACACTCTCGGCTACAGCAGCCACATTCTCGCCTAAGCACTCCCGACGAGACGACGCTACGTCGGAGACCATGAGTGTTATCTAGTATAGCATACCTGTCTCACGAACTCTTTGTACAAACTTGCATACAGTAGGTGTGATGGGGGCTACCATTTTGGCCAAACAAAATTCCAAAAATTGCAATGTTTGCGCTACACTTTGGAAATAAAGTTTCAATATTTCTCAACGTTGTTCAAGCATGGAGCGGCTTATTTCGCTAAGGCATGAAACTGAATTTTTGTCAAGTTTACCAGCAGGAAACAGCTGTCAAAGTAAACTTTGATTCAAAAAGAGACCACTAGATGGCCCACCATGTATTGTAAAGGGTGTTTTTTAGACGTGTGGTTTTCATTCTGGCAATACTTTTTACGGAATTGGGTTTTTTGGCAGCTGTCACCTGATTTATGCTCAGTTTGATTTGCCATTTCATAATGAAAAGACTTACTCCTGAACAACGTTTGCAAATCGTGCAAATTTATTACCAAAATAATGGTTCGGTTCAAGCGACGCATCGCGCACTACGTCCAATGGTCCAATATTTGGGTGACATAATCGCCCAGGAATTTATTAGAGCCAGCCGCGGCGGCCACTTGCCCGAAATCATTTTTAAAATCTAATGGCAAACCCTTATCTTTATAATAAAGATAATTCTTGGCCATAACATTAAATTATATGAGTTTACTGAAGTCATTGTATTTATAAACTATAGTACTATCACCTGAGGTGCGCCATCTATCGACGAAAAACTAAGCTCGAAAATACCATGGGAAGCAACATCAACAATTAAAATGGTGGAAATTGTTGTTGTTGCTTCCCATGGTATTCTAGAGCTTAGTTTTTCGTCGATAGATCGCGCACCTCAAGTGGGAATACTATAGTTTATATATGCACTGCTGGTGTACAGTTTTGACTATGATTAATGTAGTATACTTTTAGGCGAGTTGTGACTAAAAGCAAATCCATTCATATAACAATATCCAGGCCGACAAAAAGCAAACAAATCTCAAAAAGTAAAAAAGGGACTTCTAGATTTTGTTAATTCTTACTACTTGTGATAATCTTGCATAGCATAAAAGGAAATTACCCTCCTGTTTGTCCGCCAACTCCTTTTTAACCACGAAACAGATTGTGAAACGCATCTCACAGTAATTTAAAAAAAAGTCATAAAGGTTCGAATGTATACAACAACTTTTATCCCGAAATACTATGTTCCTAATGAGTACTGATAGCCTAAAACTCCTAAAAATATGCAACACTCTGAGTTCGACTTGAATGCCGACAAGTATACCTCAAACACTACACTTAAATTGACTGCTTTTGCAATCCCTGCGGCGCACATTTCTTAAGTGTGGTCGATGTTAGTCAATGATAATGTTTCATTTTTAATTATTTTTGTATATTTCCAGAAACTTATTTTAGCCGAAAACTCAGATGCTGCCAAGAACTGGGCCAATATACCGGAAGATTCATATTTAAAAGTACACATCTTTAACTATACAAATATCGATCGGTATCTTTCGGGAGAAGACGCAAAGATTAAGGTTCAAGATCTTGGTCCATATACTTTTCAATCTCAGAGAACAAAAAGTAATGTTCAATTCAATTCCAACAGCACAGTTACTTATACAGTAGGTTCAGAATTAATGTTTCTCTCCAAAGTTATGACTCTGATAAACATATCTCCTTTTCAGACTGAAAGATCTATGAAATTCATTCCAGAATTATCCGCCGGAAAATTGTCGGATCAAGTTGTTTTTCCAAATGTCTATTTATTATTATTTTTAAACAAACATCGAGAATCTCTGAACAAAAAACCTAGGACTTTGACAATGGCAAATATTCTGTTGACAGTCATGAAACGTGGTCTTTTTATTAAGGCTTCCGCCGAAGACCTTATGTGGGGACATTCGGTTGAAACATTTCGTGAAGACAAAAGCTTTGGTTTGATTCAGGGTGTAAGTATTGAAAATTTGTATCTTTTATTTTTATTAAACAAGCAAATTGTGTGTGTATAGCTTAATGGCTCTAATTCTCTTATTACTCTCCAAATCCATACTGGAGTTGATGACGTCGACAAGCTGGGTATTGTAAGTCAGTTGAAAGGAATGGATCATCTCGATAAATGGGGAAGCACTGAATGTGACCGTATTGATGGTACTGCCGACTTTCAATTTCCTCCAAATCTCATAAAAACAAAACAGCAATTAGTTTATCTAAATGGAAAACGGAAAATTCCTCTAAATTTTGAAAAAGAAGTGACTTCAAATAACAGAACTGCCTTAAGATATAGGCCTCCACTGAATGTATACGCAAAATCTACAGAAAATTCGGAAAACGCGTGCTATTGCGACTCGAGTAGAGACGAAAAGTGTCTTCCAAGTGGAATAATGGATGAAACTAAAGTAGTCGGAGGTTCACTATACTCATCATTTCCTCACTTTTTTTCTGGTGATAAAGTCCTTTATAGTGAATTCGAAGGCATAGAGCCGAATGCAGAAGAACATCAATTTTTTTTCGACATTCATCCAAAGTTAGGTTTCGCCGTGGATGCAGCAGTTAGAATTCAATTAAATGTTCCATTCGCTAAAGTAGATGATGTACTCAAAAGTAGGTTACTATATATTTAAACAATGGAAGATATTAATTATTTTTATTTTAAAAGACACCGGAAAAATGCCAGATGGACTAGTTCTCCCTGTTCTTTGGATTGAAAAAACCGCTCCAGATCTGAACGACGAACAGAAAACTTTGATTGGCGAATTTGCGAATGTTGAATCATAGAGATGTTGATAGGTCTGACGTCAGCATTATGTTTTCCAAGTTTTTCTAATGTATAACTTTTTATAATAAATTACTTTGATAAAGAAACTTTTAAAAAAATTACAGTAAGGTTGTGTTTTTCGTTAACGCATCCTTTTAAAATCCCTTAATGAGCCGATGAGTATTAGTTTTTGTAAATACCATAGAGTATCAGTAAAAACACAAATCAGCAGGAGTCAATAATATATACCGAACATTTGAATACAAAAGTTACAGATCAAATAGCCATCGCCAGACTATAATCGAACAAACTAGCTGGAGCTGAAGGATTACAAGCGGAACTATTTAAAAATGCAACAGATGACCTGGTCAAGAAAGTATGCCGGATGATTGGAATATCAGTCTCAGTACCTACCTACAATTTACCCATCTACAAAAAAGAACATCGTCTGTTTTTGCAACAACTATGTATAGAGTCATTAATCTTTTAAACATCACCTAAATCTAATAGGTTCTTACGGCTTAAGACCAGACAATTTACAACCGAACAGATTTTCGCATTTTGCCATATCCAGGAGAAAACCGACCACCTGGTCAACGATTTCAAAGCAGCTTACGCAGCATAGTGTTAAAAGAAAAGAATTAACATCAGCAAAATTGATACGTCTTATCAGGATGCCGTTGAGGAATGCTCACTGTTCCGTCAAAATTGGTAGGGATTCTGCTAAAAACTTCGACACCACCAGAGGGCTAAGGCGAGGTGGCGCACTGTCATGAAGCTTTATCAATAATGTGCCTCAAAAGGTCGCAACATTAATATCTTTAACAAATCAACACAATCTTTAGGGTTAACTGACGGCATTGGCGTTAAGCCATAAAGGTATTGGAAATGCTTCAAACGTCTTCTCGTTAGGATGGTTTGTCATAAGCAAACCAGACTTGAATATTTTTGAATATTTCCAAATACAAATTTTAACCGGCGGTAACACTCTTGCGTTGCAGCACTTGCAATTTAAACATTTTGTTTTCTGCACTACTATATTGAACTACTATTAGGTCAATTCAGGAAAAGAAGGTCTCATTACGTCACTTTGGTAGATACTAAATTTGGTCTAGTTTTTTTCGATTTTTCATGTTGCATGGAAAACGAAAAATTTTCAATTTTCAAAAGTTCTCCATCATATGTGTTGATCAAAAGCAAAACCCATTATATCCACTTTTGAAAAAAATTGACGTAGGTATGAGGTTTTCTTTGTATTGTTCAAACGGATACGTTGAGCTTAAGTTTTGCTCCGAAATCAAATTTTATCCAAAACCCTTTTTATCCATATCAGTTTTTGATTCAAAATCAATTATATCCATATACATTTTTTTTGTACCAAAATCCATTATATCCACTAAAAAAATTTTAATTTCAATTCAAAATCCGTTGTATCCATATTATGAAATTCGAAGAGAAATCTTGAATAGTACTAAGGAACATTAAAGTTTCTGTTATAATAATTATGTACTTGCTTTACAAGTCTATTCATGCAACATTAAAATGCGTCAAAATAAATACATTTTATTTTAAAAATAATGATTTTTTGTTTAAATTGCTAAACTTTCTTATTGTAGCATAAAATTTCGAGTTAAATTCCAAAACCCATTATATCCATATTTATTGTTGCCTTAATTTCAAAACTTAAAACTCCAGATCATGATTTCATGACTAAAACTGTAAGGAACGTCAATTCAATCATTCCTGCAAAAAAAAAAGTTCAAAAAATTGTTTTGTTTAGAAAAACAATTATCACGAAACTATCAAAAGTGGATATAATGGCTTTTGCTTTTGACCTACACATATGATAATATTGATGTATTTAAATAAATTATTGTAAGATGTTCGGAGCAGATCAAAACACGGAGACAAAAGACAAGAGACACTTTCTTTAAACAATGCTTTATTTCGACTGCCTCGATCTTTCTAAAAATGATGCTTAGGCTGGTTCTGTATATAATAAAATAGACTTATGTATACATATCATTTGAGAACTGTGACATCGTACGATCGATGACATAATTATATACTTGCAATTATGATAAGCCGTATTATAAAATATATAAGCAAATATGCAGTTGTACGGATCTAGGGGATCGATGGAATAATATATTTGAATATATTTTATAATTCATAGGAAATGTCCCTTACATTATATTATTATTTTATTAATACATTATTTTGCAAATAAATGTGTTTCTTTTCACAACACCACAATGAGAAGAGAAACTTTCCAACTGGCGTTTAAGAATGTAGTGTTTGTGAAATGGGTCAAAAGTCCATTATGCACTTTTGGCCTATATTGACTTCTGACCCTACGCCTTTGAAGATGACCCTAGGGTAATCATGATACAAGAGCAATACCTTTTTCAAAAGCTATAATTTTTCAAAAAGGAACACAGATCTTACCGAAATAATTTTACACTATTTACACTATTCTAACTGATCCATACAACATACCAAAAAATCAGAACTACATCATGCTTTGCGATTTTAATGTCGATTTCTACTGGGCTATTAGGTTCTGGAAATCTGTTATTTGATTTAATTCGATTGAAATCAATCCAATAGAATAACAATATTGAATATATTTTAAGTTAAATAAATTTTTGATGATTTTCAATCGAAAATAATGCTAGGCCTTAAAATTGTGCTGCATTCATATTTTTACGACAGATTCTTTGTTTTTGTTTATGAACTTCCTAATATTTAAATGGAAGATTTTGTACAAATAACACAGTTCCTTTCAATGTAGCTACATATTTTTCAAGAATAATCCTAAGGTAAATTGAATTGTTGAATCTTCATAAAACAAATAAAATTTACACAACTTTGAAATACAAATCATAAGTTTGTGTGGTTTTGGAAATTGGTAGCTTATGTTTATCAATCCCATTTAAGAGAATAGCTTCCTACTTTCTGAAATTGTGTTTTCAATTCAAAAGTCTTAATGCTAAAATCCGTTCAATTTAAAGTTACTTATAACTTGCTTTACTTCAAAAATGTTTTATCAAAGTTCAAAAGTTGTTCATCATTTCATGACTCACAACTCACAAGTTTATAAGCTAAACGACTCCACATGACAGGCCAATGGGAGTACTTTTCTGAACTTTTAATGGTTTTTTTTTATGTTTCTTACTTTGTGCCAATCAAATTTTTTTCCTATTAAAAGTATTAAAACTTCTCATTGCAGAATTTCGAATTTCGAAGAAACATTTTTGAAAACAGCAAAAATAAATAATATCCTTGAGCGACGATTAATTTTAAACAAAAAATTAATGTGTTTGGGGGTAAGGAAACTCTTGTGTGAAAAAAAAATTTTACTGACTTATTAGAAAATAAATTAAAGAGAATTCTTTTGAAATTGGAAAACACGTTTTTGAAAATTAATTCAAGGATCCACTTAATATTATCAAGATGTGTTTTAGTCGATACACGGGCAGGCAATTAATTCTGGAGTTAAAGAATTAAATCTCAAATGCAAACGCTTCAACGATCATGTATAAGTTGAATTTATCTTCACATCGAAACAAGGAACTTCTATTAAAAACAGCTACAAAAAATGTTAAGATGATGAATTCCATGAATTCCAAGGCACTATCAATTAGATTTTTTATGTAACAGTACTTCAAATTCCGTGAAAGACATTCTATTTAAACGCTATCGAAGTCAGGTATTGTATTCCAATATTAAGAAATCACTTCTAAGGACATAATGTAATGTAGTCTTGACTTGAAATGAGTGGAAACATTTTTTTTTATTATTCATAAAGGACCAATTTATGACATATTAATTGTTTGTATATTTCCTTCTCTTCAACTACTTCGAACTATTAACATAAAGTTAAAAAGTTAGCAATCATTTAATATACAATTAACTTGATGGAATAAATCATTTTCATTGAAATCATAGATCAATACCAGGTGGAGTATTCTGCTTCGTGGAAAAAAACAATATTTGTGTTAAGGACTTTGATAAGCTCACTCGTATATGTAAGCAGAATATTAAGAAATAAAGTGCACGACTGGGTCGTACGAACTTGCTCTAATGTGTTAAAATGGTTTTGGGTGCTTGAGTTTTTGGAAAAAAAGCGTTGAAAAAATCATATTTAATTTTATAAATCACTTAAAAATCAATACCTAAAACGTTTTTTTCAAAATCGTTGGACCAGTTTTTTCAAAAAACAGTTTTTTTTGAAAAACTTTTCGAAAATGTATTCCAATTTTTTTTTTTTTGAGTATGCCAACTACTAGCACTTTGTAGTTTTTATCAGAAAAATAAAATTAAAAAATATAGATTAAACCGTTTTTGGAAAAAACTAAAATTAAAAAAAAATTTTGGAAACTTTTTTAAAAAACTCAACAAAACTTTTTTGAAAAATTTTCGAAATTATATTATTTCTTTTATAAGGGGGCTACTACATTAAAAATTTCATCGAAATCCGCCAAGTGTCTAACGAGAAAATCCGTTATAAGACTTTTCCTGAAAAATCTATTAAAACCAAAACATAAAATTTACACAGAAAACACTGTTCAGAAAGTTTTATCAAAATCATAGGAGTTGTTTTTGAGATAAATGAGTTTTTCATAATAAATCATATGGCAGGTACCGTTAGTTTTGGAGCTAGAATGCTAATTCCAAAAACCCCTCTGTAGGACGTCATAATAATACTATGTACCAAGTTTGAAGCAAATCGGTCCAGCCGTTTAGGCTGTGTATGTAACTATACAGACAGACAGATACACGGACAGACAGACAGACAGACTTGCCTTATAATACCTATAATCGCAAGTAAAAATTAACGTCTTAATGGTCATGGTATGGAACGAGATCTTTGGAATACTCGTATCAGTGGAAAATGCAATGGCACACAACTTAACTTCCTGGAATAGCAACAGAGAATTCAAGGCTCGAACCAATGTTCGGAACATCAAAAGGGACTGTTAACTGTTAATGAATTTACCTATTTCCTGGAATATCTACAGAGTATAACTGCACAAAACAAAGTATACTCCTACGTCCTACGTCCTGTAATATCAACAGTAAACTCAAACCAATACCTGGAATATCAACAGGAACTGCTAAGCTTTACAAACAAAAAATACTTAAAATAACCGGAACGGGAAACGGACGGGAAACGTATGTGCGCTCTTTCGCTTTTCAGCCGCAAAACTGGAAATCTCACTGAGTACGTTGACTACAACGCATCCCTGTTCCCTGGTTCTATGCAAATAATATCCTTACTCAAATTGTCAGATTCAGTAATATCCGATTATTTCCTGTTGTTAGGTTTCATACAAGATGACAATGCGGTTTAAAAGAACGAATGCAAAACTGCTACCGCTGGTGTATGGTATGCATTTTATATTTTTCTACATAACATAATCATAAATAATGTACATAATGTAATACCAAGATGTCTATACAGTCTACTCTCAACGCAAATTTCAACAGCTTTGAGGAAAATTAAAAAGGAAAAATTTGTATTCTGATTCAATTTTTTTAAAGACAATACGTTTAGCTATAAAAAAGAACAGCATTTGTAGCTTCAACTATTTTACTTTGGACCTTCGGAGGTTTATTGGAATATGATTGAAAAATGTCTAGCTTGATGAAATAAATATACAATTTTCCTACTAACTTTATTTATGTTTCCCTTGTGCAAGAGATATGAATTCAAGGTGTACTATTGTTTATTAAAACCAACAATATTTCACATGATTGCTTCCTTCATTTCACAAATGCATATCCCCTTTCACAAATGTTTCTGATGCCAATATTAGGTAGGGGAAAGGCTGGAACAGTGAGACACTTTTTTTGATGATTTTTGATGGTATATTACAACATTTTTTTGCTGCATTTTGGCATCAAAGGTTAAGTGAATAAATATATTCATAATGAAAAATGTCATGAAGAAGGTCAAACAGTCTCACTGTTTGCCGAGGGTTGGAAGACTGAGGTTGTAGGACTGTTCAGTAATTTTAATAAAAATTGGTCTTAAAGAATTTTTTTACATCGAAAAAACACGTGTTATATTCGTTTCACATAATATTTTGTAGGTATTTATTAATTTATAGGAACAACAAAACGACGAACTTGCTCTAATGTGTGACAGTGGTCTTGGGTTTTGAGATTTTGGAAAAAAAACAGGGACAAAATGATACAAAAATTTATTGATCACTTAAAAATCACTAGTTTAAAACGTTTCTTTTTTTGAAAAAATGAAGTAGGAAATCGATTTTGTTTACTGTTTAGAATTTTAAGAAATTTTTTCAAAATCGTTCGGCCAGCTTTTTCAAAAAAAAAAGTTTTTTTTATTATTTCGTCTATAAATGGGCGTCTACATTAAGAATTTCATCAAAATCCGTCAAGTGGCTTACGAGAAAATCTGATTTAAAAAAAAACCGGTCCAATGGGATGTACCGTTATAAGACTTTTTCTGAAAAATCTATTCCAAAACCAAAACACACCATTTGCAAAGAAACCAGTATTCAGAGAAAGTTTTTGAGAAAAATTAATTTTTCACTAAAAATCGTATGGCAGGTACCGTTAGTCTTAAAGCTAGAATGCGAATTAAAAAAACCCCTCTGTAGGACGTCAGAATAATACTATGTACCAAGTTTGAAGCAAACTATACAGACAGACATACGGACAGACAGATAGAATTATCGGCTCCACTTTTTTCGACTTCTCTATCATCGTAATGTCATGTTTGATTATTTGAATTTTTTGTTTACGAATGCATAACTTGCCTTATAGTACCTATAAGCAAGTAAAAATTGAATAAAAAACTGGCAAGGCGACCTTAAATTTTTGTTTTGTATAAATCAAAGAACACATACATACAAACAAGCAAATATATATACCTACAAAAAAAAGTTCGCTTACCTGAATATTTGAAGTTCACAAAAAAATTTTTAAAACACCAAAATAATACTTTTGACCCATTAAGTCTGTCACTTTTTTCTCACAGATATCACACGCACAACTGAATGTTGTTCGGAATAGAAGGAAAAGATGTATTGTCTGCGTCGACATGTCTTTCCGTATTTCGGGTAAGCACAAAAATTGAATGCCTCACTGTTCGTACTGTCTCACTGTTCCACCCTTTCCCCTTCACCTATAATGACTGGTCTGAAAAGGATATTACCAAATCTATCTACATCATTGATCTGCTTGTTTGTAAATTAAATTCCTACTAAGCAATTGTATATGCAAAGTATACCTATTGAAAGAGTGGGTATTAGCTTTTCTGGGAAATGCAAAATTAAATCTCATTTCCATTCTTAATTAGGAGAGCGAGGATGTGGTTGAATGAAATTTGTATTGTGAATGGCCGAAGGGTATGAACTAAAAACTTTCATTTGAAATAGCCCATCGCCGGCCCATGTGTGGGGATAGCAAAATGTATTTAGTTCACCAAAAATCAATCTGCTTCAGTATTAATGAATCGAATTTCATTCTTTGGTTTATATAGAGGCAAGTTTTGAAACAGCTTCAATGAAATCAGTCCGTATAATTAGCCATCGTGAAACGAAAACGGCCGTTAGAACGAAATCAATTACTATTTGTTTTGATAATAAATGATTCATTTGGCGAGTGGATCCCATAATTATTGTTTCCAAAACTAACTCATCCATGCTGCCAGGGCCCGATCTAGGGGGGGGGGCGCGCCGGGCATTTGCCCGGGGCGGCAAATTTCAAGGGCGGCAAAATTTGAAAATTGAGGATTAAAAAAATGTTTACTTGTTTCCTTCTTATTAAGATCATCATTGGAAAAAATATATAAATCAGAAAGAATTTTGATTTTTCTCACACAAGTGTAATGTGTGTGGGGAGCTGAAGTAAATGTAGTCTCTCAACTCTCAAGTAACCGAAGAAACACACAAAAAGTTTTATCCGTCATCAGAAATATATTCATCTTTCCCTACTTTCCCAGTCATACATAAATATGTAGGTACAGTAAAACTACTTTATAACGAACTTTCTTATAGCAAATTTCATTTTGTTCAACTTCTTCTTAAAAAAATATCCCATATTAAGTTAGGTTCCACCGAATGTATAGATGTATTAAAAATGTACAGTTATCTAGTTTAAGTCCAAATTAAAAATGTACAGTTATCTAGTTTAAGTCCGATGAAGACTAAGGTCTATTGTCAGTGATATGATAATAATAAGAATAAGAATGGAGAACAGTAGCAATTTGAAAAGAGTTTACTTCAGACGAGACGAAAAGCCCTGCTATAGTGATAAGAGAACTGCATTTAAGAATTTTTGAAGTTTTATTGAAACAAGTGATAAAACTAAAGATAATGCAAATTTTTTATTTTCTAAATTGGTATAATAAAATAAAAATCAAAATATTAAATGCGCAATCAAAAATATTGAATATTTTAACAAAAGATATGAATTTCTTTTTTATACCAATTTTCTTTGAAAATAAAAAGGAAAACGAGGTTTCAAAGCACATTTCACATTTCTTTATAACGAATTTTATAATTTTTTTTATTTTTTGTTCCCTTGAAGTTTCGCTATAAAGAATTTTTACTAAAGGTATATGTCCGTCAAAAATATAAAGTCGAAGTATTTTATTAATCACTTAAGAAACGCTAGTTAAAAGGGGAAAAAAATGAAGTAAGCCATCTGATTTCTTGAACAGTTTTGATTTTTTTTAGAAAAAAAAAACTTATTTTTGTTCGACAACTCAGGCTCTGCTGTGAACTAAAAAAGAAAAACGCCTTTTATTGCTTTTTATCAGGAAGACAAAATTAAAAATTATAAATTGTCTTTGAAATAATCAAAAAAAAAAACTTTATTTTTTTATGAAATTTTAAGTAACAAAGTTAGTTTATAAAAGGCCTTTTGCTTAAAAAATGTCATTGAAATCCTTTAAGCGGCTTAGGAGAAAATCTGATAAACGAAATTCGGCCCTATTGGAATTATTAATCCGTATACATATGAAGAATTTCTCAGACAAATTTATAATAACCAAAACATACATTTTACTCAATTTTTTTTAACAAAATGGTATAGGCCGTTTTTGAGATACCTAAATGAGTTTATCAATAAAAACAACATGGCAGGTACCGTTAATTTCGGAGCTAGAATGCTAGGTCCAAAAATCAATCTATCAGATGTTATAGTAATACTGTGTTCTGTGAACCAAGATTGAAGCAAATCGGTCCAGCCGTTAAGGGTGTACGGTCCGATACAAACAGACGGACAAAAAGACAGAATTGTCCGACCTATTTTTTCGGCTCCTCTATGATCGTAATGTCATGTTTAATTGTAAAAAAGAAAATTCACGACAATATTACACTCTTGCGGGTCGGAATGAATACCTCCATTTTTCAAAAGTCGGTCAAAAAATGCACCAACAATTTTATAACTTATATGTTCTCATTGTAAAAGGGCGGCAAATTAAATTTTTGCCCAGGGCGGCGAAAAAGCTGGATCGGGCCCTGCATGCTGCCTACACAGTCCTTTATGCTTTGAAATTGGTAAAATGCCGGCATTCAACTATGGGATCATTGCCTTGAAATAGGATTAGAATTTAATTTTCACACACACAACAAGGGTGAGATAAATAACTGTAGGTACATAAATGGTTTTCAGTTAAAAAACATAACCTATACAATATAATAAAATTTAATAATGGCTATTAGAAATAAACTCACAGACACGGAAACTTAAATATAAATGTAGTTTTAGTTTCTGTGGTAGTGTTGGGTAGAAACCTCTCTCTTCTTCTTCTCCGTGCACGTTGTCGGCCATCTGGGGGGGGGCACGTAAGGCAATTCTGCACTTATCCGTGAACAAAACTGTGCCTCATTGCTAGTGAGTCCCATTTGCATGGTTTTTAGCAAATCGAAGCCGGGCTACCTGGGGCTTTTTGAGGAGCTGTGGACCACGTGTTGTGCTAAGAGCTTTTACATTCGCTTCCTCCATGCGTCTTCTTATCGTACGCTCGCTTGCATTGACTCCTCTTGCTTGAAGCTGCTGGCGGACCTCGACGGTGGTGAGGAAGCGGTTCCTTAAAGTGTTTAGTAGGTACAATAAATCGGTCATCCCGAACCGAAGTGCATTGTACTCTCCCTGCTTGGTCGGTGATGTTAACCACACGCTCCTGAAACCTTTTAAACATACTGTAATGTTTTAGTCTTAGGTTCGAAAAATAAAACTTATTTTTCCTTTAATTTTATATCACAATTTCTGTCTCTATAAATCAAACTCACTTTTATTTAAACTCAATTATACTTCTTTATTTATCAGCACCACTTATTATGCATCATTTAATAGTCACTAAGGCCAAAATCAAACTGTACCGTTTCCGTTAGAGATGTCCTGTTTATACTGGTATAAGGGTTCTCCAACGACCCAATTCTCGAACCATTCAGAACTTTCAAGATGCTTTGAAAGCTTTTAAAACTTTCAAATTTCATAATGCTCAAGTACAGTATTGGTCGAACAGAATTATTACAGCATATTACTGTAGTATAATTTTAGGCGAATTGTGACCAAAGACAAAAACCGTTCATATAAAAATACCTTTATATGCGACATGTGTTAAAAACACTCAAATCATTTACCATCGGGTGATAAAAGTTAAAAAGTTTATTACACTTGATATTCAAAAGTATTTTATAGAGATGATTAAAGGTTTTTCGGACCGTTCAGTTCGCGTCGTCTTGAATGGTTTTAGTCTGCTTTTCACAAAATCTAGGCATGTGTGTTCCTGTTATACCCTTGAATAGGATTAAAACAAAAACCTTAAAATTGATAGTTCGAAGAACCTTTACCGAAACATTTGTGTCTTTCGAACATCGCATCGCCGTGATGCTACTTGTCTTGCCTCGCTTCGACGTTTCTTTTTCCAACAGTGCTCCAGCACAACAACCTCTCTTTGGCAAAATTAAGTTGTATTTATTTCACAATTACGATCACAGCACAACGTTTAAATTTTGCACACGTATCCTTCAGGTTTGTTCTCTAAATTAAATTAAAATATTTTAGTTTGGGCGTGGCTGACGCCCACTTTTTTACAAAACAATCAATATTATTTTTATTAAGTAACGATGCTTATATTCCAGCAAAAAAAATCTTAAATTTTGTGGGTATTAGTTGTACATATAAACATCTTGTGTATGAAAACAAAAAAATTGATTTTGGGTGTGGCTGACGCCCACTTATTTTTGCACATAAACGGTTGGTGCATATGATAAATCCAAAAGCCCAAATTTGTGCGTCTCTTAGTCCTCTTGTGTATGAAAAGAAATTTTTCAATTTCAGGCGTGGCTTACGCCCACTTTTCATAAAAAAACAAAAAACGTAGTTTTTAACCGTTTTTTCGTTCGTTATATGAAAAACATATCTCTAAATTTTTTGTTTGTGTAATTTTTTTTAATACGCCTACTTAAATGTAAGTGATTTTTATAAAATACCTTTATTTGGGTGAGATCGTTAAAATACTACTCGATTTAGCTGTAGTTGTACACACATATTCCCTAAAATTGACTTGCGAACAAAGCTCAGTTAGTGCTGTAATGAAAACCGGACACACAAATTGAATGTTATTGTAGTTTTTTCCTGTCTGCTAAAAAAGAATTTTTTTCTTGAACTGGACAGCGGCTGGGTGCGGAGTCGAAAGAACGCCAGGCCATCGTCAATAGCATCTGACGAGCACTTGAGATAGGGTAGTACGGTATCAGGGGGAAATAGAAAAGTAAAGTGCCTTAGTTTTAGGGTTTAGATTAAGGTAAACTTAAGATTTATATAAGTTTAAATTCGTACCAACGAATTTAACTTTGCTGCAGGGATTTTGATTTCATTTTTATTATCTGGTGAGGGGATTTCTTTATTTTATTATTATTTCCATTTTAAAGCAGGTTTAGTTAAATTAGTTTGATTTTTAAAAGCCCTATACTTACATGTTACATCAAGTAGCGTCAAAGTCCTTTGATTTATGATAACGTTTCATACCTTTTAGAGTATGTTGCCAAACCTGGCAATGTCTCGTCTAGTTTTTAAGTTAACCTAACTAGAAAGAGACAAATGTATATATGTTAATTTTTTTATTAGCTGCAACAAGCCAGCTGTCAATTGCATAGCCATTATTGTAATTATAGTTGAGATAGCAAGAAGATAAATTTTTCAATCCGAGTTTTTTAAAATCTATGAAATCATATTAAGTTTTTCTTTGAGAAGAAATAAATGTTTAAAATAAAACTAAAATACTTTTCTTTAAACAACAGAGTAAATTCATTCCTTTTCCAAACTCCTCTTCCTTCCCTGTAACTTTCTTCTTCTCTGGCACGATATTTTTGATTGTCGAGCAGAAGGGATAAGTGGAAGCAGCAAAGAACCACCCCCAATTCCGTCGAGCATATCCGTGCAACGATAAGCGTGCATCCGCCCTCCTACTTTTCCAAATTAAGTCCTCCGTGGAACCCTGACTCACAACAATTATTACAAATATTTTTCCAGATCGCATCCTATACGATACGGGGACAGCTATAATATTATTGAGATAAGCGAAAAGACAAAATTCCCAAAACTGATGTTTCTTCTGTGACAGATACAATGTGTACTGAAACGGAAATAAGCAATCATATCTAACATGTGCCCATGGATGATTTCGGTTCACTTCACTTCGGGATGTCAATAACTGTCAAAATGTATTTCTTTTGCAGCTCATATAATTCACTGTTCACAGGAGCGCTAAACTTCTTGCTTGAAATCGCCAAGCCACAAATTGATTTTGAGTCCCTATGTTTATGTAATTCCCCATGTTAAAAAAAAAATGTTTCCTTGACCACCATGCTCCTTTAAAATGTTTAGGTTTGGGTATTCCTAGATAATTTTGTGTTTGCCTGAAAAAATAATTTATAACAAGGTCCATCACTGTCAATTATTCCGAGCATGCACATCGACATGTCCAAGCAATCTGACAGATATTTTTCCACTTAACAAAAAAATATTTCTGCGATAAAATGACGTGTATTGTGTGAAGTCACGACTCGAAGAATCAATATTGATAGACATCTCTACCGCCCAGGAAATATCTGTCATTTATATCATCATCTCTGCATCAGAACGTACATAGTAACATTGTTGCCTGATTTGTGTTGACTTAAATTCAACGTAAAAGATGGATTGACGTTATAGCACGTTTATATAAAATATTTTTTGTGTCCATTAAATTCGGAAAAAAGGTTGCCTCCAAACACACAGCCATGAGGGTTTTCGCGGTTAAAGAAAATCCATACCAATAAAAGGGTGTGCGGTGCGTTGCTGGGAAATCCAAAGCAAACAAAGGGTTTTCGATAATAAGCCCCCATATTTAAATACTTGAATAAAAAAAAATGTCTGAGTTAGATATCATTGAATTTGTATTTTAATTATAATAAAGGGTGGACCAAATACAAACGAGTTTCTTTTTAAAAATTCAATACAATTTAAAAAAAAAAAGTAAATTTTTACATGTATTTTATAAGTAAGAGCAAACTTACTTACTTAAGGTGGCGCCGACATCCCATTGTGGAACATGGCCTCAACCAACAATCCTCGCCAGCTAGGCCGGTCCCTAGCTAGTGGCCTCCAGTTGCGCAAACCAAGTTGGTTGAGGTTGTTCTCCACTTTATCGCGCCACCTTAGATGGGGTTTTCCAGAACTGCTTCGGCCCTCCGGATTTTAATTGAAGACTCGTCGGGCAGGAGCGTTTTCGTCCATACGCTCCACATGGCCCAGCCATCTAAGCCGCTGTACTTTCAGCATCTTTACCAGGTCAATGTCGCTATATAGCCTGTACAGTTCGCCATTGAATCTTCTCCTCCGTACTCCATTGTTACATACAAGATGTTTGTAACAGCCTGTATTCATCCGATTGTGTCAGTGTGCACGCTTCTGCCCCATACAGCAGGACTGGGATGATAAGGCTCTTGCATAGTGTCTCATTGGTCCTTTGAGAGAGGCCTTTGCTACATAGATGCCTTCTTAGCCCGAAGAAACAGCGATTGGCAAGAGTGATTCTTCGACGGATCTCTGATTATTCTGTGAGGTTATAGTGGAACCCAAATAGACAAAGTCCTTGACAACCTCAACCTCAAAGATATATCTGTCCATTGTGACATTTTGCCCAAGCCTACAGTGATGACGTTCTGCACCTGAAGACAGCATATTATATTTTGTTTTACCTTCGTTTACAGGCAGAACCATTTACGCTGCCTCCACTTCAATACTTGCGAATGCTCCACTGACAGCCCGCTTCGTTCTTCCAATAATGTCAATATTATCAGCTTAGCCAAGTAATTGAAGGAAAGAGATTTTACAGCTGGTGTTAACATGCGAGTTGTGTACGATTGTCTCCAGAATGATGTTGAAAAGGTTACATGACAGCGCGTCACCTTGTCTTAAGCCTTTCTCGACATTAAATGAGTCGGTTTTGTTCTTACCAATCTTGACGGATCAGCGCGATTTCTTCATAGTCATCCTGGACAATCGAACGAGTTTAGCAGGGATGCCAAGAGGTGACATCGCGCTGTATAGCTCATTCCTTATTCACGCTGTCATAGTTGACTTTTATAATCGATACAGAGGTGGTGACTATGTCGATCTGGAATTTCAGGGTCTTTTCTAAAATCTGTCGCAGTGTGAAAATTTGGTCGACAGTAAACTTACCGGGCTCGAAACCACACTGCTAGGTGTTAGGTGATAGGCGACATTCAGGAGATTTATTCTTCTATAGTTGGTGGAGTTCATAGTATCTCTTTTCTTGTGGATAGGGCACACAATGCTAAGGTTTCAATCGTCAGGCAAACTTCCATCCGACTAGATTGATGATTGGTGTATAATTCTCACCAAGTCATCTCCCGCTGCTTTGAAGAGTTGGTTCTCTTCGCCGTTTATAACAGTCCGGAGGAGCAAACATTCCCCCCATTAATTATGGAACACAACGTTGACCAAGTGGCTGACTTCGAATTTCGAAGTAGAGCATTAAGTCATTTCAATTTTCCTTGTTGATGGTTTCGGTCTGTAGAAAACGGATCGATTGAATGATATTGCCCTTAAGTTCTGTAATCGTTTCCGGATTTTTGGGTTTTCACGGTTTCACACAAAAATAGAGTCAAAAGTGGTAAAATCGCAGCTCCGATGAGCCGGCCTATTGACGTCGTTAAGACGGCTTGTACGACGATTTGGAAATTTGGTGGACAAAGGATTGATTTTGGCGCATGCGCTTTGTGTCATGGTAAGCCTGTATGAACCAGAGCAGAGGTCATTAAAATCCATGTCTTCAATTTCAGCAAAAAAAAAGTCGGTTAAAATTGCTCTGTAACGCATACCATTGAATGTTGTTCCCTCATTTTCGAAGAAAAATCGTCCAATGATGCTTCCACTCCACAATCCATATCAAACTATCACTCTCTCTTTAATGCATTGACTTTCGACAATAATGTGCGGCCTGCCCAGTCCCAGATGCGGCAATTTGGTAACGTAATTTTATTTATTATGGTTTAATTGGACCTTGCAAACGAATATTCCCAGATCTTTGTGCAGACTTCTACTCTAGTCTGAGGAGAAAATGTTGAGCTGTTGAGATCGATGGTGAGTTGATGTAAGTGACTTGAGTCTTATACTCTCGACTACAGCAGCCATGAGTGTACACAAGTCTTACGAAATTTTTGCTCAAACTTGTGTACAGCAGGCTTCATGAAGCCTTGGCTTCTCTTCAAAAATCGCACTGCTTGGGATACCCAGCACTTATTTTGGAAATATGTTTTCAATATTTCCCAACGTTGTTCAAGCACCAAGCGTAAAACGTTCCACGGAAGTACAAGGTGGGCCAAAAGAAGTCATCCGATGTTGTTTGGCTCTAATTTTTTTTTTTTCTAAATGAAAAACTTTGTTTTTTGATTATGTTTATTTGAACCTTTAGAATTTTATTGGACAAGTCGGGAAGATGATATCGGCCAAATGGGCGCCGTCACAATTGATTGCCATACGGGCTCGTTTTATGGCATTTTTCATCACTTCGGCGAGAACTGCGGGCGGAAGATTCTCGCACTATTGTCGAATGTTGTCCTCGGGCTTCTAGGGTCTCGGACTTGTTAACGTAAACACGGGACTTCAAAAAAAACCCACAAAAAAGTGTAAAACGGTTGAATCGGGCGATTTTGCGGGCCAGTGCAAATCGCCAAAACGAGAGATGAGGTGACCCGGGAACGCCGCCTTCAGAATATCGGTTTTGGCTAGCAAAGTGTGTGTAGTAGCTCCGTCCTGTTGAAACCACATGTCCTCCAGGCCTAGTTATTCTAATTGCGGCAGAAATAACTCGGTGAACATGGCCCTATAGCGCGCACCGTCCACTGTTGTCGTTTGACCAGCGGCGTTCTAGAAAAAAAATTTCCCGATGGCTCCTCCGGCGTGAACAGAGCACCATGCAGTAACTTTGAGTGGGTTACTCGTGGATTTTCGGTGCCCTAGAAGCGATAGTTTTGCTTGTTCACGAACCCGCTTAGGTGGAAATGAGCCTCATCGCTCATATTGATTTTGGTCGAAACTTCGTGTTCAAGATTGAGGATGGCTTGGGCGTAGGTTATACGCGTTTGGCGGTCAACAGGCAGCAGCTGATGCACTGGACTTTGTACGGGATCATACGCTAGTCTTTGACTAAAATTCGCCTGCCTTTAGGAACGACCGGCTGATGGCTAATTGCAGGGCACGGCGGGCGTCTGGTCGATGTTTCCGGTGACAGCTCGACATCCTCGTCAACAGTGGCGATATTCTCGGCATAACGGGCGCCCCAGGGCCGGCCACTCTTGGCAACGTCTCGTGTTGTCCCATGCCCTTCAAGATTGGTCGCCAAACAGCGGCGCCGCAGTGTTTGCAGTCGTTGTCGGACGGCCGTGGAATCGGCCACGGAATTCGCGCTGCGCCAACACTTCAGACGAGTTCTTGGGGAGTGTATCGCTCCATGGCTTGTTCACTTGTATTCTACATCTGTCTAGTCCACAAATGTCAAAACAGATTTGACATTGGCGGCCATTTAAAAAAAAAAAGAGCATCTTCCAATATGGTGATTTCTTTTGGCCCACCTTCTATGATACTGACTTTCTGTGAAGATTTCGAGCGGTCAAAAAACCTATGATTCAAGAACAATGGAATATAACAACGGGACTCGTTGCGGACTATTTATTTTTATCGTATTCTCCTTTGAGCCCTTAACACTTCGTCAAACGTTCCTCCACTTTTAAAAAGGCTCATAAATTTATATACGCATTTTTGAGAGGTACTCAATAACAGTGTTAGTATTAACCTACATATAGTGTAGTGGTAACTGCGTAGGACTGCTACAACACCGCACCGTAGGTTCTGAGTACACCTTGGATTTTTTTCTGTCGTACTGCTTCTATCGAGGATGTAAATCTTTTCATGAAATCCGTTTAGTGTTTTTTTAATCGATGATGATAACCATTACAGTCTCTTACCGCTGAGCTCAGAGGTCCTTATTTACCATTGCTTGTGCGCCAGCTGGATATCAGACGAGATGTTTTAATCTCTGCTCTTTGATTGAAGGACAATTCGTTGAAAATTAATAACTTAATTCCGCAGAACACTCATTCTGCATTCAGTATCAACAGTCCGAGAATCTATAAAAGAAAATCCTTGAAGATTAATTTAAGGACCTTCGAGTTAAATTCAGAATCCGTTCTTTTGTGAGTCTGTAAAACATGGAAAGTTTCGGCGAACAATTTTAAGAAAAGTACTATAGTTTTTGTCAATTGCTGTCTACGATGAATAATTAAAATAAATAAGTCTCAAGTTTTTTCCAACCAGCAACTAAAATAACGATAGGACAATTATTGTCCATAGAATGCATTTGGCTTACCAGAAGTCTGAGTTCCTTTTAACTCGAATTTAAACGAAACAGTTTCTGAAATTTAAATTCTTACACTCAAGGAACTTTTCCTTTTTAGTTCTACGACCGTTTTTCCTTTTAAGCTTAGAATTTCCAATTGTATAACTACAGTTGGCAGTTGCAAATGAATGTACCTGACAGCAATTTGTAGTTTTTGAAATGAAAGATAATTTGGTACTTACTTTTTAATATAATTAAAGAAACCCCATTTACAACGTGAACATTATTTTGTTGACTTAACAAGGATGTTATTCCTTCCATTCACGGTCTCCCTAATAAGCACTGTTATTTCAGCGAACAAAATCATTCTCTATTTATAAATTTCCCTAGCTACGTGTAACTACAACAACAACAAAAATATCTACCTTCGCTGAAACACAAAGAGTCATTACTTTGAATGTAATTTTGTGAAATGCTGGAGGCGAATTGAAATGAGTTTATTTTGTTTGCGAAACACTTGCACGTACACCAAATGTGGTCTACATGGGTAGAGTGGTTTTACTGTGTTGGAGTTTCCACTTTCCACCTTTAAGGACTCTTTTGCCACGTTGTAGTTTCTGTTTTTGTTTGTATTTGTTCTTTTTCTTTTTTTTTTTAGTCAGAAAAAGTATAATAAATCTTCTGGTATCGATATTGAACCAAATGAAGATGACGTGTTTGAGGGTTAAGTTAATACCTTAGCATGAGAGTAAGAATAAATAAACATCCTTTTTGACGTGAGTAAGAAAAATGCGAAAAAGGAATATGTAACACTCGTATTGATCCAAGTTCTAATAACCGCACATGTTAACTTATTTTGGGAAGGCTGTATGAAAATGTTAGATACTAAATCAAAAGCAATTTTGTTTTTCCATAAATTTTGTGCAGGGTTTTCTTTAAGAAGCTTAAGTATGGATCATGACGTCATTTAAAGAATGATTACTAAAATACAAAAATTACTTTACATTACATTTTTATCTTTTCTGTAAAAAATCTTAGAAGTAGAAGCACTGGCAACCATAACCGCACAATTGAAACACTATGGCAAAACGACAGAACAGAAGAGAGAACACATGTCAATAGCAGGAAGTGTCGTACGGTCTATCGGGAAGCGATGCTTTATCAGATCCAAGGCCGTTACCGGTACCTTGCGTAGCCCGAAACCATACAAAAATAAATATTTTTTTGAGAATTTTTCCTGAAAAATTCAAAGAAATTATTTTTCAAGGATTTATTTTACATTTTAAGGAATGTGACATTACTGTAACATTGAGATACATTTATATGCTTAGCCCTTCGTGTCGCAAAAGCTCATTTTTCGCAAAAATTTTGTAAAGAGACGCAAATTGTCAAATATGGTGGGTGGTTGGTGGTTTTAGGTGGGTTGGGTGGTTGGCGGTTTTGGTGGTAGGGATGGTTGATTTGATGAGGGCGATGAAAAATTTTGGGGGGTCGGATTTGGGGGATTTGGTGTTGGGAGGGGGTGAGGAAAAAAATGTCAGAAAAGTTGGGTGGTTGGTTGGTGGCTGTAGGTTGGGCGGTGTTGGGGGGATGTACAAAATGGTGGGTGAGTGGCAAGTAGTTGTTGTAGGTGGAATGGGTGGTTGGATTTGGGGGGGGGGGGGGTGTAGTGGAGGGAATAGTCAAAAATAGTTGTAGTGGGTAGTTGGCGGTTTGTTAAAAATGGTGGGTGAGTGGCAGGTGGTTGTAGGCGGAGTGCGTGGTAGAATTTGGTGAATGGGGGGAATTGTCAAAAATAGTGGGTGGGTGCTTGTAGGTGTTGTGGTTGATTGATGGTGGTTAGGAAGGGAAGCTTTATTATGAGGGGGAGGATGTTGTACCTATGTGGTTTGTATGTAGGTTGGTGTTTGGGTTAAGGGGTGAAAAAATACAAAAATAGTGGGTGGTTGTAGGTGGGTTGGGTTGTTGGTGGTTGGAGAGATACCTACTAATGAACTGTTTTGTGAACTGGTTATCACGTAAAATTATAGTCCGTAAACCGATTTTACAGACAACCATGTTTTTTTTGTACTTAATTTTTAACAAAAACTATTTTTTGCATGCGTGCAACATTGCACCTCAGAGGCTGCTTTTTAGTTTACTATTTACAATGGAAGTCTTTGAAACAGTTTGTTTGTTTGTTTTATTATAGAATAAGCCTATTAAACACTTTTCGCATAGCGTTTGGACTTTTACACCATATTCTCTTTTCTTTCCATACTGGCCAATAGCTCGTTTGATCTTGACGAACGGCGCGTGTTGAGCTGGGCCTTTTTTGCATGCAGACCTTGTTCAACATCTGATGTTCGTTCATGGTTCATGCCTTGCGAAAGTCTGCCGCATTCAAATTGTCAGACCGACCAGCTTGTTCGTCGACCCGACGATAGAGGGGTCGCACGCATTTGCCATCTCCATCTCCATGTCAAGAAGATGGCAAAACAAACACATGTACCAAAATTTACTTCTTAGTAAAAATGTTTGTCTAGTAATAATAATGGTATCCATCAAGTCACCTCCTCCCATGTGACGGTTATATTCGGCTACAATAAATGTTCGTTCAAACGGCACGTGAACTTTGTGGATTTAATCATATCGTTGCACATTGGATGAAGGATGCATCCTTGATGTCAGTGAAACAATTGTTATCTTTCAAAGCAGTTGTAGAAATCTTAGTCCCATTGTGATTGGCAACAATCAACTGAAGTACCCCTTGGTTGTTTTTTGAAAAAAGATTCATCGTGAAGTTTATAATTGGGAACTCTATTTCTCCTCACTGTGCCAAGACTATGAATACCTCTCTTAGCTAAAAATTCGATAAGCGGCAAAAGGAGTCGAGATTTGTAGTTGCAATTGTTTGGTATTCGCATCGCTAAATGTCTAACAACATTTAAAGCAGCACTCTATTGTGGCTCGTCTTTGCATACAATATTTTGTTGGCTACTGTAAATTTTGAAGTTGTAGCCAAAACCACTCACGCCGCACAAAATAAACAGTTTGAAACCCCATTTTTGAGTTTAAAATGCTTCGAGCCTTGGTTGAGCGCATTTGTTCAATAAGTGGTCTTACCTAATAAAGCCTATCACTTCCTGGCTGGGTGTTAGGCAACATCTTGGAGTTGTCATTGAAATTCTGTCGCAAACGCTCAAATTTCTTTAGGGGAATAGTTTTTTTGATAAAAAATATTCCAATTTCATCGGATCAGTTATTTTTAACATTCAAAATGCGTACTATAGATGTGTTCAAAATTACTCCAATAATTTGACGAATATCGCAATTTCAGCACTAATCGGTTGTTTGGATTTTTTTTACGCTACTCGTATAATTATGTTGGTTTGGTCGCTAACAAGAAGATCCTCGTAGCCTTATAAATGAAGCTGCTCTTGATTGAGCTCAAGGTTTTTTTTCCTTCCAAATAATATTCGCTTTCATTTGCTTCGTCTCTGCAGCTCTTGAAATTCCATTATACTGAAGACTGGGATGGAGGAGATTGGACGGTAGACTTAGACTGCAACAAAGTTTGACCTGGATAGTAGGATCTACTAAATTCTCTACTGAGATAGCAGTGGACACTAAACTCTCAACTGACGTAGCGGCGGATACATATTTTGAACCTGGAAGCCCACGTCAACTCTGGGTTCTAAGCTTGTAAAAATATTGGAGCTCGGCACTATACGCTAGATTGGTATTGGTTTTGGTACACGGTAACAGGTGGAAACCGATTCGATTTGCACTGAATCGAATTGGCTGTCTTCCCAAGTAACAATTTAGCTTGTATAAGGGCCAATTTTTTGAGTTTGGCAAGTAATAGCTTGTATACGGTTCGTATAAGGCAAATTTTTGCAAGCCACACATTTCAAACGCTGACAATTAAAATAATAGCTAGTATAAGCCCTTTAGAATTTAATTTGAAAAGTTCTATACAACTTGTATAATACAAGGCTTTCTGATAAAGGTACAATATGGCCTGTATAAGGCCTTCTGAAGTTGTCAACTGAAAATTTAAAAAATATAAGCTCTTATAAGGCTCTCCACGACAAGTCAATGCAAACAATTTGTGTAAGGCTGGCCATTAAAGGCCTTACACAAAATAAATTAAATTGCTATTATCGATAGTCTTAGTTCTTAAAAATGTAATCAGTTATGTAAATAAAGAGAGAATGGTATGTATGTACTGATTACTGGAAAACAGAGAAGTTTTTAAATTAATTCCAAACTGTAGCCAAAAGGCTACTTCCTTTATCGAAAATCTTCACAACTTTGTAGCAATGCATATTTTATCCTTTTCACAGCCACTTTTGTACGCGTTTTAACTGAGCACTTTTCGATTAAGATTGTCTTAAAGGAACTAACAATTGATAGTCAACACAGTCAAAACCTATTTTTTTTATTATTTATGACAGTTAATGTTAAAAGCTTGCTTTGGATGTTATCAAAGGTCATTATAAAAGCAATTTGATGACAGCTACCGCACATAGCTTGCCTAAGATGTTAAAAAAAAGCCTTATAAAAGCCATTTGATGACAGCTATCGTGCATAGCTTGCGTGAGATGTTATGAAAAGGCCCTATAAAAGCCATTTGATGACAGCTATCGTACATAGCTTGCTTGGAATGTTATGAAAAGGCCCTATACAAGTCATTTGATGATAGCTACCGCACATAGCTTGCCTAAAATGTTAAAAAAAAGCCTTATAAAAGCCATTTGATGACAGCTATCGTGCGTAGCTTGCTTGAGATGTTATGAAAAAGCCCTATAAAAGCAATTTGATGACAGCTATCGTACATAGCTTGCTTGGGATGTTATGAAAAAGCCCTATACAAGTCATTTGATGACAGCTACTACACATAGCTTGCCTAAGATGTTAAAAAAAAGCCTTACAAAAGCCATTTGATGACAGCTATCGTGCATAGCTTGCTTGAGATGTTATGAAAAGGCCCTATAAAAGTCATTTGATGACAGAAATCACACATACCTTGCCTGAGATGTTATAAAAAGGCCCTATAAAAGGCATTTGATGACAGTATTAACTAGTTCACATTTGATGCAAGAATTATCAACAGTGAATTAGCGCAGTGGTAGAGTGCTGGAATGGTACGAGGACGGACTCGAGTTCAAAACCCAGGTAAATAAAAACTTTTCATTTTTATAATTAAAATAAAATTTCAATTATTACAGAGTACACTAGAAAATGTAACGGGGGAGCTGGCTGAGGAGGAATTTAAAAAAATACAAATAAATAATGTTATAAAAATACAATACATGCCTTGAAATAAATACAAAATTGATATTTTTTTTTATTAATTAAATTTTTTAATTTTGCCTTATTTTTTTTGTATTAAAACAATAAATTGTTTTCTTATATTCCTCACCTGTGGCAGGCTAGAAAATGGTATTTCGCTGCAATGCGAAAATGGCCCTTATAAGACCTTTATGTAAACATTTACGGCAAGAAATTCAAGCAAGCTATGCACGATAGCTGTCATCAGATGGCTTTTATAAGGCTTTTTTACAACATCTCAAGCAAGCTATTGGCGATAGCTGTCATGAAATGGCTTGCTGAGAAAAGCTAATTGCATTTCATGATAAGCTATTTGATGCTATAACACCTGCCAACAAAAGTCTTATAGCAGTTAAATAGCTTGCGCAATGTGCGCCAAAATGATTTGTATAAGGCCTTTTTTTGTTCTTATAGCAGTATGAAAATAACTTGCTTAGAACCTTATACAAATTAAATTGTTACTTGGGTTATGCATATTTCAGATGCAAGACAATGTTAATCATAAAACAGACGACGAAAATGCATAGCGAATTCCATTCACTGCTTATTGCAAATAAGTTGTAGTGTAGCTGCCATTGGTTTTGTTGTTCACATTAATTTAATGATTACAGTGGCAAAACTGGTTTGGCTGGCATTGTTTGTATTGTATTGGTGAGGAGCGAAACGCTCTGCCGTCGGATGATTGTTTACGTGCAATTGAGTATTTGATTGTGCAATATAATCTGGTAAGGTCGGGAAAGAGTAAAATCCTCAATAATTAATGTGAGGTGATCGGACGGATTTCCTTATTTGCTATTATACAATGCGGCGTTATGGGCGGTTTCATTACAGTTAATAGTTTCTTAGATATTGTACAGAAAGGAAATTGAATTTTCTTAAGCTCAGAAAATATCGGTAGGAATACGATATACCCGTTGTGATAAAGCTTAGTTTTTATTCGAAAAAGTCAGGGTTTTTGATTTACGAAAATCAGTGTATGTTCTTAGGTATGACCTATAGTATGGCTTAAAAAAAAATTACAAAACAATCGCTAAGAACGGTACCTTCCATATAGGACCGATTTTGTTCGGTTTCCAATTTTTTTTTTATATGCTCTTCCATTCTAATAAGGATATACAATTTTCTTTTACAAATTCGAATTATATAACGACCTTATTCGCTTGAAATTCGATCTACGACTAAATTTCCTTAGTATTGGACCTTTCAAAACTACCAAAAGCAAGCATAAGTAGATGTTTATACATAGAATTAAATACTACTCTACATGTTATAACATACAAATGCTGAAAGCCAATATTTTAACTAATTTTTCTTTGGCGGTTTGTCCATGAAAACAAATAAAAAAATATTTATGAATCTGTAAAAAGTGTTTTATTTCAGCGAGACACAAGAATTATACATATTATCTCCCTTCTGTTAAAAGTTCAAAGAAAAAAATCAGATTATATTTCAATAAAAGCACCCGTTCTCAACAACATCCAGGTTGAAAATGAAATCAAAGGATTCTATTCAGTTGTAGAAAAACATTTACTATCAAAGAACATCCTGACGCCTACTCTCACGCAACACAATAACCACCAACCTAGCAAAACAAACAAAAATCAACTACAAGCAAAACGAATCTAAAAACAAAGTTCTACGAAAGCCAATAAAACAAAGAAGAATGAATGATATTTAAAAAAAAAAGAAATACAAAAAAATATTGCTGTTCGGGGATATGAGCTGACAGGTTGAGAAGAAATATCCGTTACCATTGAACTGAATTTCCAAATCCACTTCAAAAAAAAAAAAAAAAAAAAAAGAATCCAAGCATGGAAAAATTGAACGACTACGACATTTCGTACATGAAAGCCCTGTTCAGGACACAGACGGCTTATAAATAGTTTCGTGTGTGTACATTTTTTTTTTGGTTTTAAAAAACTTTTGATAGTTTGCAGTCAACTTTACCTGGACCCCTGTAAGCTACATATAAAGGGCGCCCATCAGTGTTGAGGATGCTCCTACTATTCCATCAAGGATGATGTGTTTTCAGCACTTCAAAAGAAAAATATCACACAATGCAAACAAAAGTTGGGATATGTTCCATTCCCAATTCAGCGCACTTACAAAGAAAAGGTTTTGAGAGCAGTATCGCTAGGATAACAGGCATTCAGAATGTTGCTTCTGTATGTTACACTTTAATGTTTCTTTTAAGCTTGCGTTTAATAAAGCTACTATTTTAAAGATTCAAGCTTTGATCGTTAATCAAATAAAATTAAATTTTACAAAATGTTATTCCTTGTTAAATAATGCAGCGTTGCCATGTTGAAAAGTTAAATTACTTAAACCGCAATCCCTTTTCCTTATTCTAAATTAATGCTCCTACTTTAGGATAATCTAGTCTTTTAATCGCCATAATATTTTTATAAATAATTTTTTAACTTAACCCGCTTTATACATATAGTTAAGAAGGAAACAATTTAATAAAAAAGAATTATCTCCTTCATATCTTACAGTACCTTCTCTATAGCCAGTTGCTCCAGTTACGCACGCTAAGCGGGTTGAGGTCGTCCTCCAATTGATTGAGCGACCTTAAATGATTCTTAAAGTACTGCATTGACCCTCAGGGTTGGAAATGAGATCTGGATCGTATTTTTCCATACGCTTTACGTTTCATGACAGCGCGTCACCTTGTTTAAATCCTATTTTCACATCATAGGAGTCATAGGAGTCTAAGATGCTCAAAAAGTACTAAGCGGGGCTTCGGAGTTTTCAATCATGTGTAAGGAATAATAGTTGAACAATCATTATGTTCGTCGACTTCGAGAAGGTCTTTGATGGCGTTAATCACGATCATTTGAAGATCTCTTAGTGCTAGAAGCATCCCAAATCAAGTTTTTTTTTTTATTTGAGTAAACCGCTTTTCTATACCTACCGCTATATACTTCAAATTTATTTTCACTGTATCGGGCTCACCTTTTGTTGTTTGAAAGTTTATTAAGAAACCCTCAGTTTCTATGAAGGATAACCTCACTGACCTTGAAGGAGCAGGCTCTACTAAAAAATAGGTTTCCGACGAAGGTACACCCTGAACAAATCCTATGTGTGCGTTGATAGTGTTACACACTTTAAACAAACACTGGTTATATTTATATTTCCTTAATTGAAATAAGGTATGACCACAGCGTTTAACGTGTGATGACCGACTGACCCTGAATGAAAAAGAGAGTGGTGCATTTAACTCTTTCTTTCCTTAACAATAGTCTGCTGGAAAGGAAGAGACCTACAATTCACGGATGGATCCGAACAGTTGCTAGAGATATACTTTCCTATACTTAAAAGTTTTACTTTTGGAAGGTGTTTTAGGTATAGCCCAAAGAACTTTTTTTAGGCTTCATTTTAATTGATACCTTTGTCTAATTTTTGTATATAAAATTTTTTTTTTAAATTTTTTTTTTTTTAATATATATATATATATATATATATATATATATATATATAAGATGTTTTATTAATGAATGCGAAGCGGTAATTTTCAGGAGATAAACATCCTTCTTTTTTGATAAAACCAACTCATTAAAAAAACATCATCCAATCCATGTTCTTATACTTTCGGAAGGGTTCCGAGCTTAAATATAGTAATTTGAGTGGACCATAATTTTGGTAAAACATTTAAATATTTTGTAGATTTTTGTTTAAAATTATGAACCAATCATTGTTAAGCCTTTTTGAGCACAATTCGATTGTTTTTAAAACCAAAAGAAAATCTCTTGCATTAAAGGTCGAAAATAACCTTTTTGCTTATATTTTCTAATGGCATGATGGCATCGTTTGCGAAAATGTTTTTGATATAAAAACACTTCAAAAGCAAGACAATAATCGTATTATCTTTTTATAATACCCTAAAGGATGCTGGCATTTGTTCACCTTTCATTTTTATCTACCATTACGGCATTATGGACATTCTGTGTTCTGATGGGTGAACGGTGAAAGTTCCATCAAGGTATGGGGATAATCATTATTGTGTTTGTTAAAAACACGCAAATACCATTTTTCGTCACCGCAATTTTGTTAGATTTTTTTGACGCCACCCGCGCTCGCCCCAGGGAAAAGTGTTTGACTTTCGTTAATTTTTTTTTCCTAACTTTAACTTTAGCGATGAAAAGGTACTTTTTTGACCTTGACTCTTATGGTGTTGGGTGATTTGTTTTTTTTTTTTTGTTTTTGTTTTTAGTGGTATTTATTGTGTAGAGAGCAAGAAAGAAAAATTAAGCTTAAAAAGAATAAAGGTTGCTAGGGTTTTTGTAATCCTGGATTATTTTTTTTATGTTTTGTGAAACATTATGAAATAAGAGATGCTGTGAGTTGGCCTTGTTAGAGATTATTAACAATAATTTTATTTCGACCGAATTCACTTTCCTTACTTTGAAAATAATTGTTGGGGAACTCAGGATTTGTAAAGCTTTAAAAGTTTTTTTAAGTGAGGAAAACAATATTATTCAAATGGCTGCTTCGGGAAGATCCGCAGCATGCTATCCTTCTGAGGTAATTTTCAACCACTTTTTCGAACACTTCGGGCGATATATCGGCCATAACTTGAGACTGTGAGTACATTACGATAATGCACAGACCTCAAAAGTTAGTATGCGATGAAAATTGAGAAGGCTTCGAAACCCTCACATGACATGATGAATTAACTCCGAATCCTTTGATAGATAAAGTATAGGTGAATTTTGTATAATGTTAGAATTCAAGAAAACCCCGAAAACGATAGCCCTTATGTTAAGACAAAGCATAGCAAAGATTGTGGGAGAGGCGTGAACTCTTCTTCGTCATAAATTACTTAAGTCCACGTTTTCCTATTAATTTAAACTGCCTGGGTATGAAGCTGAAAGAATCTCCTCAAACAGACCGAAAAGCTGTTGATATGTTTAACCATGAAACAATGGCCATGCAATAATGGTTTCTTATATGAAATCCTCAATTTTTGAAACCTAGCTGTCATCTTGTAGGTGTTATGAAAGATATAATATACCTAAGGAAATTTGAATTTTGTTTTTAAATTATAATTACCAGTTTAATTAACAATAGGTTTGTTAAATTTTGAGTTTAATCAAAATCGCTAAAGCCGTTTTCGATAATAACTTTTTTTTAATAATACTATTTTTTTAATTTTTTAAAAAAGTTTTTAAAAAATTAAAAAATAGTATTGTTTTGTTTACAAAAGTACAAAAGAGCTTTTACATTAAAAATTCTATCAAAATCCGTTAAACGGTTTACGAGAAAATCCTATTTAAGAAAACCGTCCTATGGGAGGTATCGTTATATGACATTTCCCGAAAAATGTATTCCAACTAAAGAAACGTTTGCACAGAAAACACTATTCAGAATTCAGAAAGTTGTATCAAAATCGTGTGAACGTTGTTGGGAAAAATTAATTTTTCACTAAAAATCGAATGTCAGGTACCGTTAGTCTTAGAGCTAGAATGCTAATTCCAAAAACATCTCTTGAAGCAAAACGGTTCAGCCGTTTAGACTGTATGTGCCAATACAGACAGACAGACAGACATTTGGGCTGTAGCTTGACTTGAAAAAGCGCACATCCGCACAGACAGACCGACGGATGGTATGGAGTAGGGGATATTGTATAGGACTACTATGCTACGGGTTATGGGTTTAATCCTTGATACCTTGATTCCATTTAGTTTTCTTACTCTAGTGTAATGCCAATTGCATGAAAGTGACAACTCCTATAAAAGCAGAACTATACTAGTCGATTGAATTTGTCGGTAAATGTAGCCATGTCCGTTCCTCCGTCCGTCCGTCCGTGTGTATACTCCCTAGGGGTCACAATTTTTGATCTAGAAAGCTGAAATTTGTTGTTACGTATACATAATCTTTGGTTCAAGAGTAAGGCTAAGTTCTTTAACCGCTAAAATCCACCCACAAACACGCCCATAATAGCCATTTTTGTTAAACAACCTCAATTTGGCAAAATTAAATTTTATTTTTGTAAATCGTCTTCCAATCCAATAAAAATATTTCAGTTCGGGTGTGGTTGACGCCCACTTTTCATACAAAACCATCAATATTGTTTTTATAAAACAACAATGCTTGCATTTGTGCGATGAAAACAAAATTTTGTAGGTATTACGTGTACATAAACATCTAGTGTATTAAATCAAAAAAAAAAAATGATTTTGGGTGTTGCTGACTCCCACTTTTCATTAGAAACTATAAAAAAATTCTTTTTGCAAATAAACCGTGTTTATAATAAATCCACAAACCCAAATTTATGGGTCTCTTAGTCGAAAATAAGAAGCTTGTGTTTGAAAAAAATTTTGGATGTGGCTTACGCCCACTTTTCATGAAAGAACAAAAAACGTAGTTTTAAAAATTTAAGGTTCCAATATTCAATTTTAACCTTTTTCCTTTCGTTATTTGAAAAATATGTGCCTATATTTTTTTAGCGTTAATTTTTTCGATACGATGGGCGTGGCACAAGCTTTTTTTTTATTGCGCCAGCAGTTATTGAACATCGGCCAAACAAATTAACAAATTAATGTTATTGAATTTTTTTCTCTCTGCTAAAGAAGAATTTTGTTTCTGAAACTGGAACTGCTGATGTCTTCTGGAGGCTAACGCATACACATACAAAAATATAGGGAATAGGGTATCCAACAGTTCGTTAAAAACGTACTGTAGCTCTCGCCTATGTTTTTTTTTTAAATTTTTCAATAAGTTTAGTTCAAGATATATCGCTATCTCTTGCCCTGCCTTTCGTAGGGTAAATCGAATTTCTTCCAATTATACAACGGCTAAAACAGGAATGATAAAATATACAGTCTAAATGTCTAACTGTAACAATCCAGGTCAGCGCTGGCATATTCATTTGTCTTTACCCAGACCCACCCATCAGCATAGTAAAGATGAGTCATTTCATAATGTAGATTTGCAACTTCTTCTTTTTTGTTTTCGAAAGAAATAAAATCTTTAATTTTGACAAAGGAATCGCTAAGTAAAAAAAAAATGTGTCTTAAATTCCATGAGTATAAGTCAATTTAAAACAATGATTCGGAACAATTTTACTGCTTATCATTGAGTGCCAGTGGTCCTAAATAAACGAAGGGTTTCTTTAACAAAGAGTTAAGGGTAACCACTTTTATTTGGTATTTTTATTATTGTTGTTATCCTGGGTACTCATTCAATCACACTTAATAATTTAGGATCGGTTAAGACTTGAATATATTGGATTCAATGGTGTCGTTTCCTTATAAAGCTGCAATAACGGGTTGGCATACAATAGCCTCAAATAGCCTCTGGAACTGGAATGGCAGTGTCAAAGGAATATTTCCTAGCATAAAGTCCATGTTCCATTCAATTGAACATGACTGCAGTGTACCGCTGACAACAAATTTGTGCAATTGTCCATCCTCTTTGAGGATTAGCTATAACCATTTGAAATGGAATAAATTGGTTTTCTGTTCGCAGAAAGTGGCTTTGGCTTTCAATATGAGTATATATTCTAAGCGGAATAGATTGAATTGCTTTTTGGTGTATTGTTGGGTTGTGCTGTGTGGTTTTCTTTTTTTATTAAATTTTGTTGATTGGACGCATAGAGGAAATGAATCAGTTTGATTCAATTGAAATTCAATTTAATTGGAATTTATAAACATGAGTGCATGATGCTCTTATCCTTTTAACGTGATTATTCTGAAATGTTTTTTTTTTTCAATTGATTCTGTCATCGGATTTTAAAATCTATTGAAAATATTTAAATTTAATCATTTTTTAATTAAGCATTTTTCGGTCAGTGAATGAGTAAATTTTAATAAACTTATCATATTCATTCAAATCTTTGTGGTGTTTTCAATAAAAGTTATTATGTTCCATAATTGTAACTATTAAAAAAATTATTCTTTTGTAGACAAATTTTCATATATAGTTTTTGAGTATAGCTATACGATTTGTTTTAATATACACTAGCGGTACCCGCCGCGCGTTGCTACGCCCAAAAAAAACACTTGTGTATTTAATGTGAAACTAAATTTATTTATATGTATATTTTATCTCAATGTTAGCGGATAAGCAATATTTTTGGTCGTTTCGGTTGGTGTATATACAAATTTTTTGGCATACACACAAAGTGCAGTTAATTTGTTGTTAAACTGAACATGATAACATTGATAAATTGTGGCTTGAATATTTTGCTGCATTTGACAAAAATTTGGGAACATAAAATGTCATTTGTTGTGCGATTCAATTCCTTTTCCTATGTTTAAAAGTTGTTTGGAAAATGTTTGGGTGGACGATTCTTGCACCAAATGGACACGCACGTTCGTTCAGAGTTTGATTTTTCGACTCAGTTCCATTAATATGATGCTTTTATTCAACGAAAGGAAAACATTTTTATAAAAAAGTTGAAAAAAAAAAACTTTGCCAAAAGCCCGCATTTTTCTGTCTTCCACCCGGGCATTCCGCTTAAAAATTTATGAAAAACACCAAAAAAGAATTAAAAAAAAACTGAACCAAAATTGTTAAAAGCATGCATTTTTTTTCCTTCCACCCGATCGGCACGAAACCTTCACAGGAACCATCCCTGGACTAAACTATATTTACCCCAAAAATTTCATAAAGATCCATTGGGTGGTTTAGGAGTCCATACGCAACATACATATATACACACATCCATTTTTATATATACACCGCGGCTTCACTCGCGTTTCAGCTGATCAAGAAGTAGACTGTACCTTGAGGAGTATAGTCTATCGTAATCTAGCTTCTTCTTCTTTTATAGCTTTATAATTTAATACCTACATTTAACCGTGATAAAAAGAAACCTATAAGATATACCAGATTATAATCTAGCTCTGTTGTAAATTTCATTCCGATCTGGTCAGCCATTCTGGTGTGATTTCAAAAATAGCCAATATGCTATTCCAGACTATAATCTATCTCTGTGCTAAATTTCATTCAGATGAGTTCAGCCATTCTGGTGTGATTTAAAAAATTAAAACAAATCTATCCCACGGGAACCATACATTTTACCGGGATAAAAAGTAGCCAATATGCTATTTCAGACTATAATCTATCTCTGTTCTAAATTTCATTCAGATGAGTTCAGCCATTCTGGTGTGATTTCAAAAATTAAAACAAATCTATCCCACGGGAACCATACATTTTACCGGGATAAAAAGTAGCCAATATGATATTCCAGACTATAATCTATCTCTGTGCTAAATTTCATTCAGATGAGTTCAGCCATTCTGGTGTGATTTCAAAAATTAAAACGAATCTATCCCACGGGAACCATACATTTTACAGGGATAGAAAGTAGCCAATATGCTATTCCAGACTATAATCTATCTCTGTGCTTAATTTCATTCAGATGAGTTCAGCCATTCTTGTGTAATTTCAAAAACTAAAACAAATCTATCGCACGGGAACCATACATTTTACCGGGATAAAAAGTAGCCAATATGCTATTCCAGACTATAATCTATATCTGTGCTTAACTTCATTCAGATCCGTTCAGCCATTCTGGTGTGATTTCAAAAATTAAAACGAATCTATCCCACGGGAACCATAAATGTAACAGGGATAAAAATTAGCCAATATGCTATTCCAGACTATAATCTATCTCTGTGCTAAATTTCATTCAGATCCGTTCAGCCATTCTGGTGTGATTTCAAAAATTAAAACAAATCTATCCCACGGGAACCATACATTTTACTGGGATAAGAAGTAGCCAATATGCTATTCCAGACTATAATCTATCTCTGTGCTAAATTTCATTCAGATGAGTTCAGCCATTCTGGTGTAATTTCAAAAATTAAATTAAATCTATCCCACGGGAACCATACATTTAACAGGGATAAAAAGTAGCCAATATGCTATTCCAGACTATAATCTATCTCTGTGCTTATTTTCATTCAGATGAGTTCAGCCATTCTTGTGTAATTTCAAAAACTAAAACAAATCTATCCCACGGGAACCATACATTTTACCGGGATAAAAAGTAGCCAAATTGCTATTCCAGACTATAATCTATCTCTGTGCTAAATTTCATTCAGATCCGTTCATCCATTCTGGTGTAATTTCAAAAATTAAAACAAATCTATCCCACGGGAACCATACATTTTACCGGGATAAAAAGTAGGCAATATGCTATTCCAGACTATAATCTATCTCTGTGCTAAATTTCATTCAGATGAGTTCAGCCATTCTGGTGTTATTTCAAAAATTAAAATAAATCTATCCCACGGAAACCATACATTTTACCGGGATAAAAATAGCCAATATGCTATTGCAGACTATAATCTATCATTGGGCTAAATTTCATTCAGATGAGTTCAGCCATTTTGGTGTGATTTCAAAAATTAAAACAAATCTATCCCCAAATTCTCTGTGTTAAATTTCATTCAGATGAGTTCAGCCATTCTGGTGTTATTTCAAAAATTAAAATAAATCTATCCCACGGAAACCATACATTTTACCGGGATAAAAATTGCCAATATGCTATTGCAGACTATAATCTATCATTGGGCTGAATTTCATTCAGATCCGTTCAGCCATTCTGGTGTGATTTCAAAAATTAAAACGAATCTATCCCACGGGAGCCATACATTTTACCGGGATAAAAAGTAGCCAATATGCTATTCCAGACTATAATCTATCTTTGTGCTAAATTTCATTCAGATGAGTTCAGCCATTCTGGTGTGATTTCAAAAATGAAAACAAATCTATCCCACGGGAACCATACATTTTACCGGGATAAAAAGTAGCCAATATGCTATTCCAGACTATAATCTATCTCTGTGCTAAATTTCATTCAGATCCGTTCATCCATTCTGGTGTAATTTCAAAAATTAAAACAAATCTCTCCCACGGGAACCATACATTTTACCGAGATAAAAAGTAGGCAATATGCTATTCCAGACTATAATCTATCTCTGTGCTAAATTTCATTCAGATGAGTTCAGCCATTCTGGTGTGATTTCAAAAATTAAAACGAATCTATCCCACGGGAACCATACGTTTTACCGGGATAAAAAATAGCCTATCTGCTATTCCAGACTATAAGCTATCTCTGTGCTAAATTTTATCCAGATCCGTTTAGCCGTTCTGGCGTGAGTTAGCAACAAATATCCAAACATCCAAACATCCAAACATCCAAACATCGTAACTTTCACATTTATAATATTAGTAAGATACATATACATATATGTACGTTACTTTAAACAAACAGATTGCTTCGGTTAACAAAACAAAATTTTTGTAATATGAAAAAGCTGATCTTAAATGAATATCTCAAAAATGCAAATTTTAACTTTGCTAAAAAATTACTCAGTGGATTTCAACGGTGAATATCGAATCGAAAAATATTGACTAAATGATCACGCGTGTTAATATCGGTGTTTTGAATAACTTGAAACTAAAAGTCCGAAAACCTACCAACTTTGAATGTTCAAATTTAGATTGGTAAAAGGAATGCATTTAGAAATCAGAAATAGTTATCGATGGAATAAATTAAAGCTATAACAACTTAACACATAACCATAAAAACTTGATTAATATAAATGTTGGGAAACCAGCACCATCTACTATTTGCAAATTAGGTAAACGAAAATTTTCTTCAATATCGAAAATATTGTTAAAAATAAGCTTTATTAAAATAAAATACACTACTGTGTCGCACGAACTTGCTCTTATGATAGATAATTGCTTAGGGGCTATGTAGGTAGGGACATATTTTGAAAAATAAAAATATTTTGAAAAGTCTTTAAATTTTTTTTAGTAAATTAGGAGTTTTTTTTTGGAAAACTAAGCACGCAATAATATTTCATTGCTTAATTCTATTCACGAAAAAAAAATATAGAAAATCGTTCGACCAGTTTTTTTGAAAGAGGTTATTTAGTTATTTTTGAAATTTATTGAAGTATGTGATAATGACAATTTGTAGTTTTAGGTAAGTATGTGGAAAAATGATTTTAAAAAAATTTAATATTTATAAGTACCCGGTCAAAATACATATATTATGTACATACTTCAAAAAGCAAAAATTTTGTTAGCAAATTTTGAAAAACGAACTTGCTCTAATTTGTGACAGTGGTCTGTTGCTTGAGATCTTGATAAAAATAATTTTTTCGAAATTCTTAAATAAATAGTCAAACAAATTTGAGCTGAAAAAAGGACGCCATTTTGTTTCTTGAATAAATTTGAATTTATGAGAATAAATTTATAAAAATCTGTGGAGCGGTTTATGAGAAAAATAGTTTTTTTTGAAAAACTTTTTAAAAAATTGTTTTAAACAAAAATTCAAAAAACGCCAATTCATATGTATTTAGAAAATTCATTTATTTATAATATTTGAAAAAAAAAATTAGTAAGCAGTTTTCGAAATATTAATTTTTAAAAATATTTTTAAAAAATGGATTTAAAAAAAACAAATATTTTTTTTTTAAATATTGGCATGCAGTATAAACTGAGCTACCTACACCTATATATGTGTGAAATTTCGAAAGTATCGGTTGAGCCGTTTTTGAGATAGTCGAACGCAAAAAAAAAAACGGTCCTATAGAAAGTACCGTTCTTAGACATTTCTTAAAACTTTTTTTCAGCCATATGATTGGTCGTTCCTAAAAAGCTACACAGCTTATCTTAATCAAAATCGTTAGAGCCGTTTTCGAGAAAAATAAGCTTTAACGTAACGGTTATATGGCAGTTACCGTTATTTTTTGAGCTAAAAAAAAAATTCAATTTCCCCTCTGCACAATACCTAAAAAACTAGATATACCAAGTTTGAAGCCCTTTTGGGCTGTAGGTGCCTATACATACAGACAGACTGACAGACAGACAGACAGACATACAGACGGACAGAATTTTTAGACCATATTTTTTCGTCTTCGCTATCATCGTAATGTCAAAACTTTTTTTTCGACGAATGCATAACTTGCCTTATAGTACCTATAAGCAAGTAAAAACAGTTTTTAAGAATTTTGAAATGCCATATAAATAGGGTTATAAATAACTTCCTGTTTCGAAAATTTTATTAAAATCGGATGAATAGTTTGTATCTTTATTTGGATATTCCGGCTCCTTGAGAGGAACCGTTATACCTAAGGCAAAAATCTTTTCTAAGCAAAAAATAGTTTATTCAAAAGAATAGCACTCTAAAAGTTTTATCAAAATCGTTAGAGCCGTTTTCGAAAAATCAAAGTTCTTCTTCACTATTGTATGGCAGGTGCCGTTATTTTAAGGCTGAGAGCTAAAATTAAAAACATGTTCCGAGGTACGGCCAAATAAATCTTAAATACCAAATTTGAAGCAAGTCGGCCCATTCGTTCAGGAGCTAGAGGGGCGAACAGACATGTCGACATAATTGGCGGACTAACTTGCACGAATGCATAACTTGCCATATATAGTATACCTACATACCCACAAGCCACGACTGGGTCGTATGTCAACATATGTATAGCCCTTTGTAGTTTTTATCAGAAAACAAAAATTTTAAAAATTTTGAACACACTGTTTTTGAAAAAACCCAAAATAAAAAAAAAATTACATTAAAAAAAAAAACTAAAAAAAAGTTTTTTTTTTAAATTAAACAAATAATATTATATTGTTTATAACAGAGCTTTCATATAAAGATTTTCATAGAAATCCGTGAAGTGATTTATGAGAAAATCTGTTAAGAAAAAAACTGGTCCTATGGGAGGTACCGTTACAAGACTTTTCCTGAAAAATTAATTCCAACCAAAACATAAAGATTACTCAAAAAACACTATTCAGAAAGTTTTATCAAAATCGTAGTAGACTTTTTTGAGATAAATGAATTTTTCATAACAAATCATATGGCACGTACAGTTAGTTTTTGAGCTAGAATGCTAATTCCAAAAACCCCTCTGTAGGACGTCATAATAATACTATCTACCAAGTTTGAAGCGAATCGGTCCAGCCGTTTAGGCTGTAGGTTCCGATACAGACAGACGGACAGAGAGACAGAACTGTCGGATCCACTTTTTTAGGCTTCTCTGCCATCGTTATGTTGTTTGATTGCCCAAAAAAATTTTTTTTTTTTACGAATGCATAAGTTGCATATAATCGCAAGTAAAAAAATTTTTGGTGTCTGTAAAGTCGTTTACTGTAAAGTAAGTTTACGGACGATAATTTTACGTGATAACGTCATAAGAAAACATAAGTTTATTACTGAAGGGGCAAGAGAGAGATAGGTGCGAGCACAAATTTTCTTTCTACGGAACTTGACAATTACGGATCATGACAATTTTTCGTGCGTGCAGCCGGTGTTCATCGATTTATAAGACGTTATTACGTCAAAAACGAGAATTCTTTTTAAGTGATTTTTTTTTGGTCTTCGGTCAATTGTAGCGCTCCATTCCCATTTTCTGTCCGCATCCAACAACCATTTATGATTATCCTGCGGGTGTTTTAAATTATAGGGAGTGTAATTTTAATCAAAACCCTTTCAGAAAATCCTGTTAGGCAATTCTTTTTTTCGTTTTTGTTTAGTGATTGCTTATAACGTATAATATTTATCTGAGTATATTTTCCGAACAACATGTTGTTTACACTTGTTTAGAACGCATATTAACTACCGTCCATGCGTCCTTATTGAGGCTACCATTCAGCTTATTCTGCCATTGGAGCTTGTTTGCATTCCAGGAATATAGTTTTAATGAGCGACGGACGGTTGAAGGAAGAAATTATTATTATTATTCAATTCACCCATCGCATCGCCATTCTGTAAAGTCTGTTGATGTTGAATCAGTTGATTTATTTGGATGCTTTCCCTTAGTATACAATGTTTTGCCTAATAGTTCCGAGCAATTTCAATTTCCATAGAATGCATAGAATTCAAATTGGATTGACAGTGAAAGAGTTGAACAGGGTATGAAGTTAATGTAAAAATAGAACCAAAACACGAAAATCAAATGTTGCTCCCACCGGCCGCGTTAAATTTTTTCTCCAAAATACACAAAAAACAAAGTAGACGAAATAATAAAGCCACTGTCACTGGTCTGTTTCATGAGAAATATGATAAATGCAACAATTTTTTTTTTATTTTTTTTTTTTAATTAATTAGCTACCCAAACTTATAGGAGGGACTATTCAGTAATTTAGGGAGCAATGATTACCTTGATACGTTCTCTACTTCATGGTCATCCAGATATATGAAGTTAATTAAATACGAAAGTAGGCACTCCAAGTTCAAGGACATTTTCGAAATTGCCTGTATGCTGTATCATCGAATATTGAATTGATGTAAATAGCATTTTAATTGAATTAGGCCACAGGGATAATTAACACGAACCTGAGTCCACTAACGTGTACAAACATATTACATTTTCGTGTTAATACAGTTGTACATAGGCAAGGATTAGCTGCTGGATTATTGACAGCTTAAAGATCGAAATGGAAAGACAATTTTGTCCTCAATTTAAGGATTAGTTAGTAAGGATTTTGATTTAATTGTAAATACATAAATCAGCCTCAAGTTCGAATTTAGCATTCAATTTAGTATCCATATCCTCCGCAGTTCAACTGCTGCTGCTGTGAAGCATTTCCTTCCAATATTCTCCACAAAAACTACGATTTTCAATCATTGTTGGTCCTCTTTCCGTGGCTGCTTCAGATTTAATTTAATTTTTAATAGATTCTGCAATTTATTGTATTTTTAAAATTGAAAATTGCACGTATACCTCTTTAGTCTAGTGGGCAGGTGTTTTTAGGTTGAAAAAGGTTGGAAGTTAATGAAACTTACGGATTTTTTCGGAGACAATTAACAAACATTTTGTTAAGTTTTTGACCTCGAAGGCCTTGTGGAAAAGAGGAGGGGAAACTGCAAAATTTTCGGCCTTGCTCCGGTTTTCCCTCAATAACTTTTTTCCTTACGTTTTGCGGCAAAAGCATAAGTGTTCGGTTTTTTGTAGAACGTTAAATTTTCTACAGTGATGGTAGTACAAACACTTTTGTATATGAATTTGTTAACGAGATATAGTGTTTGGAAAAACAGGTCCTTTTTCAAGATTCGCCAAAAACTGCCAAAAAATTGAAGAATTCCAACTTATTTCTTCGCATACACTCGAATTATCATTGTAATTATGGTTCCTCGTTAAAATCACTATTTTTCGATACTCCAACAACCATACCCGCTTGCAACCAGGTGTCAGGTCATACCCATTATTATTGTCATCACTCAGTATTTTTAATTTTTTTTTTGTTCTTAGCACAGTAGGCAGGTAGAAAAAGGTCGGAAGTTAATGAAACTTTGGGATGTTGTTCAAAAATAGTTAATTATCATTTGACGAAATTTTGGACTTCGAGGGCCCTGTCCAAGACAGAGCCATCTTAAGCCATTTGCTCATGATCAAATAAGTCCATGGACATTGTGCCTATTTGAAGCATGCATAATGGCCAAGGACCTATTTGATCATGAGGAAATGGCTTAAGATGGATCTGTCTTGGTAATCAAATGTTAGAGTTAGTCTACTATACTTGCTTATCGCTGTTTCTTTGGGCTGAATCAGCAACTGAGGAATAAAGCCGTATCGTGAAGAACCAAGGACACAGTGTATAGAACACTCATCATCCCTGATCCCGGTTCTGCTATATAAGCATGGACCCTCTCTCAATCGGATGAAGAGTCACTTGGAGTCTTCGAAAAAAAAGTTCTGCGTACGATTTATGGTAGTGTATGAATAAACAGAAAAAAACAATGTTTGGCGAAGAAGATACAACGACGAACTGTCAGTACGTAGGTATACTGTACAGCGACATAAGCCTAGCCAGAAAAATTCGAATTCAACTACTAAGATGGCTGGGACATGTAGAGCGGGTAGATAGTAGATAGTAATGCTCCAGCTCATAAGATCTTCAAGGCCAAGCTTAATGGAGTCAGATGAAGCCAAGGTAGACATCATCTTCGTTGGAGCGAAAAGGTAGAGGGAGATTCCCCAATATGTACGAAATTGGAGACGCCAGGCTAGACATCGCCCCGGCTGCATCACGCTACGTGGAGCCATCATTAAATAAGTTACTAAGTATTAATGTATACTGTGAACAATGTTGTGAACATTTAAAAACAAAACTTGGGTGTCTGTAAAGTCGGTTTACGGACGATAATTTTACGTAATAACCAGTTTACAAAACAGTTTATGTGTAGGTTGTATCTCTATAACCACCAACTACAAACCGCATCTACAACCATCCACCATTTTTTTTCCTCACCCTTCCCCCCAAACATCAACCTCCCACCCCCACATACAACCAACAACAACCCACCCACTATTTTCGACAATAAGCCCCCCCCCCACCCCCACCCCAATCCAACCACCTGCTACTCACCCACCATTCTTGACAATTTTTTCCCACTAACCACCAAACAAACTCACCAACCCCAACTACTTTTGACAATAACCCCCACCTTAACAATTCCCAATAAAATCCAGACACCCACTCCACCTACAACCACCTGCCACTTACTACCATTTTTTACATTTTTCCCTCCCCCAACACCAAATCACACTCCCCCCTACCACCACCGCCAACCACCCATCCTACCTACAGCCCCCAACCAACCTCCCACCATTTTTACAATTTTTTCCTCACCCCCTCCCAGCACTAAATTTCTAAAAACCCAACCACCCACCCCGCCATTTTTGACAATTGTTTCATCGCCCCCTTCAAATCAACAATCCCATGTCCAAAACCGTCAACCACCCAACCAACTACAACCACCAACCACTTTCCCATCATTTTTGACAATTTTTCCTCACCCCCCCCCATACCCAATCCCCCAACACCAACTACCCATATTTGACAACCCCCCCTCCTCACCCCAAACACCCATCCCACCTACAGCCACCAACGAACCACCCATTATTTTTGACAATTTTTGCCTCACCACCCACACCAACTACAACCACTTTGCCACCATTTTTGACAATACCCAATCCCCCAACACCAACTACCCATCCCACCTACAACCGCCAACCAACCACCCACCATATTTGACAATCCCCCCGACCCCCCCACACCAAACACCCATCCCACCTACAACCACCAACCACGATTTTTGACAACTTTGCCTCACCCCCCATACCCAATCCCCAAACACCAACCACCCATCCCACCTAGGTACAGCCACCAACCAACCACCCAGCATTTTGACCCCCCCCAACACCATACCCCCACCTACCCCCCCCCCCCCCCCACCCTTAAATCACCACCACCAACCGCCCACCCCACTTAAAACAGCCAATCAACCACCCACCATTTTTGAAATTTTTTTTACTGATTTTTTAATTGATGTGATTCCTGTCATGATTATGTATAAATTCGTTCGGGGAAATAGTATGAAGAGTATCAGAAGAAAGGACAATGCATGATTTGATAAAAATTATAATTAAAACGACAGCTTAAGTTCTAATTTTATAAAACACTTGTCATCTCAGTGAGAGATTGGTTGCCACAACTAAAACAAATAAGAAAAGCTATTAAATTTTGAACCAGGTTTGTAAAATCACATTACAATGACAAAGTAATCAGCAATTAATTTGTTACATGACACATGCCTGCAAGAATAATTTTTGCTGTTGGAACTCTCTTGAATTATAAAATACTTGACCACTCTGCATTTCCATTTTCCCAGGAAAACCATTTGATCTAGATCTATTGTTTGGTGAATCCCAAATAGTACCTATTACCATCACTAACAAACAACAGGCTCTATTCCATTTGTTGGGATTTCGTACTTTGCTGCTATAGATAGGTACAGTGGATCCCTCAACATGGTTGGTTTGGCAGACATCACACAGCACACATCACAACATCACAAGGGCGGTATTGCATATCATTGTTCCAATAATAAGCTCCATTGCACAACTTAGCCAGAAGATACAAATTATGCATTTTAGTGAAGGATACCTAAACGATGTTGATTAAATATCATCCCATGCTACACCACATCAGCCAGAGCCAGGTTGATGCAGCAGGTGCAACCAAGGATATTAGAGGGCCAATGAATATTTTTGTTCACTCATTTGAGATATGAGAATATTAATTTAATCCTTGTTGATGGATAAAACTTTAAAAAAAAAAGAAATTAATGGGTCGCGTGAAGTATCAAGTGGATTGAAAAAAAATTATATTTTTTTTAGTGGCGAAATATATTTTTTAAAAAGATGAAATATTAATTCAATATTAAAATTCAATATAATGACGCAGTAATCGTTTTTTGATCGATATGGATTTTATACCACAGAATCATAAATCCAGGACATGTAAGACAGACATCCATATGAATGCTGAAACATCTGTTGATGGCATTGATGTCTATCCTTTAGCTAAATATCCCACGGATGACCAGGATTCAAAAAATACTTATTTTAAGCTTATAGTTTTAATGAAAAAATCCAACTATGTAATTTGGCTCGTGATAACAAGATTCTTCCCAAATCGCAGATCCCATGAATCTTGATGATATAAAAAATTTCATTGACGGAGAGATCGAAAACGAATAAAGGTATTAAATATTAAGGTCACGACTAAGCCTCATTACATTCAATCTTAATCAAAAAATGTTCATATATGTATTTCAAAATCCACAGGTATATTAAAAACCATTGCTTAAAATTTGACTACCACGTCTTTGAAACGTTCTCTAAAATAAATTTTGTATAATAAGCACGCACTGTCGTCATGAATAATTTACATAGCAACAGTTCCCCATCTAAAGAATAGGGTGGTGTATCTGAAAACGATTATAAAAAGCTTAGCATACTTTGCTCAACAATTTAGTGGATTAGAAGTTTCAGGCTAGATATCATTATTTATACAAGACGAAAAAGGAAGTCTGAGACAGAACGAAGCCTTAAAACAACGTGAATAGAAAGATTTAAAAAGGAAACTCCTAATCCATCCAAGATGTGAGGTTCATCGATACGAAATGCCCGAGTTTTTGATGTAAGACTGTAAGAGAACCAACCGTTCAAGACAATATCAATTGCTTTTGGTTATATAGCTATAGAAATTTGCATTTATGATGTCACTGAATGTCAAAGTCTTAATGAATTCGGACTCTTTATGGTCAATAATGGAGCAAAGCATCCAGGTTTGACGGTATTACGAACAAGTTTTGCATTTTATTGTATTTCAATAGCCAAATATTTTTAATATAAAATAAATCCTAATCAGAATAATTTTTCTGTTTCGAAAGTAAAGCTAAATAAAACACACACAGCAATACATTTTTGATGAAAATTTTATTTCATTCCAAAGATTGGACTTTGCCATTTAGGGGACAGTTATAGCCCCTAAAAGAAAATTATAGCACCCAAAATATGACATCTAAATTTTATATACTTAAGGTTTCTTAACGTAAACTCCTGTGTATCGGGTTTTTCAGTTTTAACCAAAATTTTGTAGGTAGATAGTTTTTCCCAATTTTTTCAAACATGAGTTCTTCATATTGCTCGAAAACTTTGTTTTCATCGTACTATATCACCCACAAAGCAAGTACGTGCGACACAGTTGTGCATTTTATTTGAAGTAATATTTAATCACTTTTCGCACATTTCGGGCTTTATCTCGGTTATAACTTGAGTAGGTAATGTTGGTTTTCAACTCGTCTAGAGTTCGGAGATTATTCGGACCAATATAGGTACGGTCTTTTGCGTAACTTTACAGGACAAAATTTGACGGTGTCAAACTACATTAGATCTTAGTGGCCTTATTCTTCGCCAAAAACCAGAAATTACGCAACCAGGAAACTTCTCAATCAATACAAGCGTAATTGATCGTGTTGTGTGGCTTGTTGTCCAGTATTGTTGGAACCACATATCATCCAAGACATGATCTTGAATCGCCAACCAAAACAAAAAAACAAAAAAAAACATAAGCGAGAGCTACAGTACGTTTGCAACGAACTGTTGGATACCCTATTCCCCATATTTTTGTATCTGCATGCGTCTGCCTCCCGCAAGCAGCCAATGTTTCAGAAACAAAATTCTTCTTTAGCAGACAGAAAAAAATTCAATAACATTAATTTTATGCGGTGTGATGTTCAATTAGTGCTGGCGCAATAAAAAAAGGAGTGCGCCACGCCCAAAGTTAAAACGTTTTATTGCCAAGGCAATTGTTATGAGCTCAGTGACATTCAATTTTATTCTTGCAGATCGATTTCAACAAAACAAGACAAAACTTAAATTTTTAAAAATTAGATTTGGAATGGAAATAGCGATTATGGGTGTTTTTAACAATTATTGGACCACACTCTGCTACGCAACCAAGGAATATAAATCCAAGTGTTCATCTGTTTACTTCAAAACTGCGACCGATAGTTAAAAAACGTTAAAAAAATTAATGCATTATACGACTTTTGACTTAAACGCCCCTTCAAAGTGGGCGTGTCTTAAAAATTTGAAGCACTAACTGCACTTTTTTCAGTATTTAGGCATATGTGTAAGACTACAGCTGAATCGAGTAGTTTTTAAACAATCTTACCTGAACAAAGGTATTTTACCAAAATCACGCCTTTAAAAGTGGGCGTATTGAAAAAATTTACAAAAGAAAATGTAGAGATATATTTCTCAAATAACGAACGGAAGGAAAAAGGTTTAAATTAAACATTGGAAATGCCTTAAACTCTTAAGGCTACGTTTTTCGTTCTTTCATGAAAAGTAGGCGTAAGCCGCGCCCAAAATTCAAAAATTTCTTTTCATACACAAACCTTTTCGTTTCTATTAAGAGACGCAAAATTTTGGCTTGCGGATTAATTATAAATACCGTTTATTTACAAAAACAATTTTTTTATAGTTTCTAATGAAAAGTGGGCGTCAGCCACGCCCAAAATCAATTTTTTTGATTTCATACACAAGATGTTTATGTGCCAGTAAGATCCACAAAATTTAATATTTTTCGCTTTAATATAACAATTGTTATTTTATAAAAACCATATTGATGGTTTTGTATGAAAAATAGGCGTAAGCCACGCCCAAACTGAAATATTTTTATTTGATTGGAAGAAAGTTTACCTAAAGCTTACGTGTGCAAAATTTTAGCGTTATGCTTTTATCGTAACTGTACAAAAAAACATAATTTAATTTTATTAAATTGAGGTTGTTCAACAAAAATGGCGATTGTGGGCGTGTTTGTGGGCGGATTTTACCGGTTCAAAAACTAAGCCTTACTCTTGAACCAAAGATTAAATATACAAAATTTCAGCTTTCTAGCCCAAAAATTGCGACCTCTAGAGAGTATACATACGGACGGACGGACGGACGGACATGGCTAAATCGACTAGGCTTTTGATTCTGAGTCAGAATATATATACTTTTCTATACCTAACGGTATTATTTCTCTATGTTACAAACTCCACACCAAATACAATATACCCATTCTATGGAATAGGGTATAAAAATCGATTATCATTCGACCATATCGCTCCGAATTGACTGTTACCGTCTGCCCACTGGCAGATTTCATCTTCGAAGATATACGAACCAATGACATCTTAGAGCACTCCAAAGTCACTTTGTTTGGATGCAACGGCACATCTCTTCAATCACTTCTGGGTTTTCTGAGCCGCATATGCAGCAATTTTGTTCGCTTACATACCAACCGAGTTAAAAATGGGCCTCATCGCTGAAGAAAATTTTGTACGAAAAAGTAGGTGTTTACTGCCTTTTGTTCTAACACCCACTTTTGTAGTAAGTTTTAATAGCTTTAAGTCGTGGTTCGGTTGTTAAGCGTTCTATTATCGTAAGTGGCAAACATTGGACTAATATTTTAACACTTCAGCTGACAGCTGAGTTTGAGAGATGTCAAATGCCAGCGCTAACAACTTCAAACCACGAAATGAATGACTCGCATAGTTAAAATTGTGAAATTTGTTAACAACAAATAATTTAATAAATTTAATATGGCTTCACTGGTGTCATGGACAGCTATGTTGTCATCTGTCATGTGATTTATCTAAAGTTTCGTTTGACATTTCATATTGACAAGACCAACGCCTGAACATTTGGCGAATGGGCTTGAAACGAGATTGCTGTGCTGTTGATCCCAAATTTTCTCAACATATTTTGTTCAGTGATGAATCTCACTTTTAGTTGAAAAGCCTAACGTCATTAATCAAAACTGCCGCAATTGGAGTGTAAATAATCCTCAAACTATTGTTCAGACGCCATTACATCGATAAAAACTAACAGTTTGGTGCACTTTATGGAAGTGGGTTACAGTCAATGGAGAATTTTCCGTTCCTTAACTGAATTGCCTTGAAGTTGGGGAGCTTTGGTTTACAAAAGTGGCGCAATATGTAACACAGCGCGTGCAACTATTGATTTGTTGATGGCAACGTTTGGTACCGTAAGCTAGAGACGATTCACTGCCACGTTGTTGCCAATATACGACTTTAAATGCTGCAAAGAGTGATCAAACAAGATTGAACTAAATCCGATCCAGTCGCGAAGGCCACATTCCAGAAATTATGTTTAAATAAAAACGGCCAGGAATCACATTTCAAATAAAGTTATTTTTATACTTTAACCTCTTTAATTATCATGTGCCGTATACGAAAGTATGGATTAATTAAAAAAGAAAAAGTGAAATAAAAAATTAAGTTAACATCAAAAATCAGATTACATTTCTGACAGAAGTGGAATCAGTTATCATTTGGTCAACATTTCCTGCAACTACCAACAATTTTTCTTGATGATCAAATGGATTGCAGTGGATACATTTCTTAAACAAATTTCGCATATTATCCTCGTACACAAAATGTGCCTTATGAATCCAGTACCAGGGGAAAAAAGAGACCAATTTTTAAATTATCTTAAGTGCAATAATTTCTCAGAAAAACTTCATGAAAATCTGACCCAACTTAGTAATTTTATATTTCATTAGCACAAATTTTGAGAATTTTTACCCGATATCAATTAGACAAAGTAAATTATTTCCTTTTTTAAAGGAGCCGCTTTTTAAACTTTTACTCCAAAAGAGGTTGAATAAACATAGAACATGCTGTATTAAAAAACCCTTTGCTTAATGAATATTCAATGAGGGTAACTTTATAATTATTTAGCAATTTAACCCTTAGATCGATATAAAAGTGCCAACAAAGGGATGTGACTTGAATAGCATTTTTTGTTCATATGGTTGTATTTATGCAAAACATGGGCAGTGATTTGAAATTGTTGTGTCCTGACACAAACTGGATACTCTTTAGTGTCCTGTTTTTTTTTTTTTTTTTGTTGACATAAAGTTGTGAACAAAGCTATACATAATTTGTCTGCGTGAAGGAGGCAAGGAAAATTCATTTGATGTGGTGAAGTACTGAAACAAGGGATACTGTGTACCTATACCAACATAAAATAATGCTCATTACAAATAATATAATATTGAAAATCTTCTGACCAAATATTGGGGATCGACATGGAGGATATGAGGGAGAACTTTTGTATACTTAGACATTTCCTAGGGAACAGCGATTGGCACAAGTTAATCTTCGATTAATTTTTGCACTTGTGAAAAAAAAGACTTAGATGAATAAATTTTATTCAGCAATTGTAGAAGAAACTTAAACATCAGTATCTATATTGGTCAGAGTCCATAAATCTCTCCGTTCTCTTCTTTCTTTAGAAACGCGGCCCTAGTTATCAAGGTTCCGTTCGCCATATGCATTTATTTATCGTTTAACATAAGTTTCTTACCACTGCTTTGAAAATTTCATCCAGCAATCCGCTTAGCTTTGTGAGTGAGTCTGAATATTACAACCCGAACTTTATATTGATTATTGGGATAAACGTCTTGTTCATTATTGTCCAAGTCGAATTTTCGTCCTGACAGCAACTGGCTGAACTTTTTCACCGTTCAACAATGTTCCAACTATTATACCAATGCGGTAAACGGTAGGAATCTAATACTCGCTAAGAAAGTGTTTCCTCACCGTGCAAATTGAGCATGAGGCCGTTAGCGGTAACGGCCGTCAAGTCCGCAGAGTGTCCATCCAAGGTCTCCACGAACTGTCTGACTCTACACCGTCCATTTGAGATCCGTAAATTTCTCTTGTGAATATTTTTGTACATGGTTTGAAAAATTCCACACACACAACTACCATCATCTGTTTTAGGGGAAATTTAGCGCGGCACATTCATTTGTCCACTTATCTATTCCAAGCCACTAATCAGGAGTGAAAGATTCTTAATAGGATTTCATCTCCAGTCCAGATATGACCAAGTTCTCACATGAAGTTCACTCGTGACGCCAACGTATGTTCAATTAAAGGGTTTTCCAATAAGAGGTGTTATTTTGAACAGACCGCTTTTTTGGTAGTTTTCACTCTTTTAGCTGTAATTTTAACATTTGACAAGTAGAAACTACGCCATTAATAAAAATGGATTAATACACACTTCAACATTGCATTGAAATTATTAAAACAAGAATCGCCTAGTGGCCGAAATTTGGCCATTTAAATGCCCAAAACTGTGGGGAAAAAAATTTCACAGCGAATTTATACGAACAAAATGGTAAAAAAAAACACACCAAGACATTTTCACCTAATATTTTCAAAAAAAAAAAAAAAAAAAAAAAAATACAACAGAAAATATTCCCAGCACACCTACTCAGTAATACCTTTCCAACGATATATATATCATCTCAATCGGTTGGGTAACCAGTAACCACCTTGCAATTGGTACCACAAAAAAACTGCTTACCTATTTATATATAGATTCACTATGAAACTGGTGTAAGAGAAAAAATAGGTACTCTCTTAGAAACAAAGAAAAATCGAAAATATATGCATGCACACAAAGAAATACTTGTAAAGGGTTGCCGGGTGGAGAGTTAGTAGTCAGTTGGAATTCGGAGTTGAAATTGATCGGTCTCGGTCGCAAATAAATAATTATTATAGAGTTTTAAAATCGAGTGTTTTTATTTAAAGAAAGAATAAGGACAACAGAAAGAAAGTCGAATTTGAATGTTTTAAAAAGAGTGGTCCTTATACTGGTAAAAATTTGGCAGAGACGGTTTGTAAAACTAAAGTAATTTTCGGTCGTTGTGAAGCGCCTTGTCAAGAACAACTGAGAATAGTGCTGCTGTAGCCCGAAGTGTTAAAGAAAACCCAGGTTTGTCCATTCCTCGTCGTTCTTTGGAATTGGGCATTCCAAAGACGTCATTACACCGTATTTTGCATGAAGCCTTGGGTCTTAAGGCTTATAAAGTTCAGTTAACACAAGAACTCACGTCGTGTCTTTGCTGATTGGGTCCTTGAAAAGCATGCAAATGGTCCGGAATTTCATCGAAAAATCATTTTCACTGATGAGGCCCATTTCCACCTAAGTGGAAAAATTGTGGCATCTGGGGCTCGGAAAACTCAAGATTTATTGTTGAAAAGCCTCTTCATCCTCAACGAGTAACTGTTTGGTGCGGTTCATAGTCCGGCGTGTTCATTGGACCTTACTTTTTTCGAAAATGAGGCTGGAGCAACAGCTACGGTGAATGGATTGCTCTATCGAGAGATTATTAATAATTTTTTATGCCCGGAATAGGGTGGTATTGATCTGGACAATGTTTACTTTCAACAAGACGGCGCTACGTGCCACACAAGCAATGAAACCATCGATTTTTTACGGGAGAAGCTTCCGGTTATCGCTCGAAGAGGTGATCAAAATTGGCCACCGAAATCTTGTGATTTACCACCTTGCGACTTCTTTCTTTGAGGCTACGTCTACACCCACACATACCTCAAAGATGAAATTCGTGAAGCTATTGAGGGCATACAGCAGCCACTTTTCGATTTGGTGAGGGAAAATTTCATGAAAAGGATATTGTTGTGTAAGCGTAGTGAAAGCGGCCATTTTGCTGATATTGTTTTTCATTATTAATGACATATTTTCCTCTTTACATTGAAAGAAACATCCGATCATTTATCTCAAAAAATGCCATTTTTCTTTGAATATCAAAATAACACCTCTCGTTGGAAAACCCTTTACTTGAGCTCATCTACCGCACGTCTTCTTTATGGTGGACTAATATAGGATTTTTTTTAATTTCGGTAAGCTATATGAATTTAGTCTATGTGGAAGACGTGTTTATATAAGTCTGTCTCGATGGTGGGACCAGTACCCTGTGATGCTTTTTTTATACTCAGGCTGAGGTTAGCTCATGGATGTCCAGGGTTGTTCCCAAAAGAAAGCAAAAACTCAGCGTTGAAGAGTGTCGAACTCAGAAACAACAATATCTTTATTAATCTTAATTTTCTTAAAAGATTACAATTCATTTCTTATGATACCTTAGATACTAGGTCTGTGGAGATTCCTCTCGAAAGGAAGGGCTCCACGACAATAAACGAGTGGCCTAACGCTGGTCAACGATCCACCACGACCAATAGCGAAGTGGCAAAAAACGGTTGAGCAAGTCTCGGTCTATAGTACCCCTAAGAAAAGGATTAGCCACGACAAAAAACTGGTAGTTCTCAAACTAGGTCTATGGAGAAGCTTACAAAAGTAGCAACCCCACGACAATAAACGGAGGTCAGAAGAGATTCCTCTAGAAAGGAAGAGCTCCACGACAATAATCGAGTGGCCTAACGCCGGTCAACGATCCACCACGACCAACAGCGGAGTTGAAAGCTGGCAAAAAACGGTTGAGCAAGGCTCGGTCTATGGTACTCCTAAGAAAAGGAGTAGCCACGACAAAAATCTGGTAGTTCCAAACTAGGTCTATGGAGAAGCTTACAAGAGCAGCAACCCCACGACAATAAACGGAGGTTAGTAGAGATTCCTCTAGAAAGGAAGGGCTCCACGACAATAATCGAGTGGCCTAAACGCCGGTCAACGATCCACCACGACCAACAGCGGAGTGGAAAGCTGACAAAAAACTTTTGCTTCAAAATTTGGTGAGGTTTCTGCTGGTATTCCCCGCAGCGTACCTTCGACTGAGAACTCTTATCCCGGTTTTCTATTTGCAATAGATCTTCTTCCAATGGCTGGGAGATCGAGTCTCATTTTCCCTGCAAATTTCACATCTACCTTTGGAAATTCTCTAAAAGAAGAGACTGTGAATTATAAAGTTAAATGTTAATAATACTTGCAAATGAGTAATTCGTTTTGAGTGATGCATTAATTTGGCTGCTCTTCTGGTTTAGGTACTAGGAAGTGGTTGGCAGTCCAAATCAGCGGTGCGGGGTGGAGGGAGGGGTAGATGTAATTTCCTTAATAGTATGCAATGTTGGCGTTGCGTCACGTGATGGTGATTCAAATATTCGTTATATGAATAAATGTAAGGAATCTTCTTGGCGTTCGGTGGCGGTGGTGGAATTAGAGTGGCGGTGGGTGGCGGCGGTTATTTGGTTATTGCGGTCGGATGCGGAGGGGGCGGTAGGAAAGGTGTAACTTCGTTACAACCCAATGTTTAAAAGTTGATACAATACTGGACATGCCTACGCTGACGAAAATGAATTTCTTACAATTTTTTTTCAGAACCCAAACGAAAATCATAACAAAAACAGTTATTGACAAGTATAGGAAAAAATGTATTGCATCTGATATTAATATCTTCTTCCAAGAATATTTTAGAAAAACAAAAACCCTTGTATAAAGAAGTGTTCCATTTAAAGTCATGTTCATACCAATTTATTGTGAATCAATTAAATATTTCAAACGAATTTTTTGAGAGTAATTTTTCACACTGGAGGATTATTTTCCACCCAATTGAGTTTTCTGTACTCACATTCACCTCTGGAAATGAAATGAAAACTTTGTTTAGACTAGCGAAAGAAATAGGAAGCATAGGTCCTCAACTTGTGTAAGGAACTTCCTCAATAGACCTACTATCCTGTGAGAAGAAATGTGTAGTAAAATAGGATGATACAAAATTGAATTTTTTATATACAAATTCGAGGAAGTTTAGTTTATGTCAACAGTAAACCGAGCGTTTCAAATGAAAATGAAAATTGCAAGGATGCAACAGAAACGGTAAGTTTTCTGAAGCTGGCACATTTATCTCCTTTGAGGTTTATATAGACGGAAAACATTAACCTGTATCTTTCAAATTTGTTTGTGTTTGCGTTGTATATACATAATGCTGTGCACAGAAAGAGATTCAATCGGAATCGGAAGTCCGAACCTCCGGAAGGTGTTATAATACTATTAGGATGGTTTTAGCATGTTCCATAATAAAAACATTTTCCAAGGATGCTGTCTTTGATCTTATTTTCGTTTTGGCTTATGCCACAAAGACATTTACTACTTAAAACAAAACGAAATGAATTGAAATTAAATTTGTTTAAATGATGATTTGCAGTGGATTTTCCAATGCATTATTTGTCCATTATTACTCTATTTTAAAGCTGAGTTTTTGAGCTTGTGAAAATGGCTTTCTATAATGGCATCGGAAAAAGCAAACTATAAAGAAACAGATATATGTACATAATTTTGTTGAAGTGAAAATTAACGTGACGGAAATGTAGGATGTTTCCGTCCCAGAAGAGGGAGAGAGCGATTGAGACCGATTGACAGAGAGTGAGAAAGGGCAAACGTACCATAAAACACATAGCCATGGAGCCAGAGTAGGGAGCAAGCAAGTGAGAAAGATCGAGAGGGAGAGAGAGAGAAAGAGAGAGATAGAGCGAACGTCGCATCACGCTTCACGCACAGTGCCATCGGGAGAGAGAGCTGTAGGTTAGGTTAGGTTTGTTTTATAATAGCACAAACTGGTTCTGCATATCAACTGTGGCCTGTGGAAAAGAGGATATATACATAGAGTCCAATCTTGTGCCTTGTTTTGATTTTGCCTACAAGCTACAGCTGTCATATTGTTCTTTTTGTTAAACATGTGTGTGTGCTACAGCTGTCATATTGTTCTTTTTGTTAAACATGTGTGCGTTCACACCTTACTACTTACCTCATCGTTTCTTGTCGTTGTTTCACACGGACAATGAATACAATAAGAAAGAGACCACGAACATTTTAGCAGAGGAGGATGGAACGTAGGAAAGATTGGACTCTATGTATATATCCTCTTTGCTGTGGGTAGATCGGCGGCTGATGGTTAAAAATAGAATGGTGGGTAGAAGGGATGTGACTTGGTGTGTGGTTAAATGAGCGCAGAAAGGTTGATATGAAAAATGTGATATGTATAATATTAAATGGCGGGTAAGCGGCCTTTAGAAGCTGCATTGGTCGGCTGATGCGGTGCAAAAAAAAATGAGCTTAATGGTTTTGAATATTAATCGTCCAAATGGGTGATCGTGTAATGCTTCATCATAGAGCTAGTGGCGAAGATTGAGAGAGAGTAAGGGAGATTGAGAAAAAATTAGGCGCTGTTTATTCATTTAGTAGTTAAATATTAGAACTTTACATTACAATTCTGTCGCATAACGTATTGCGCAGTAAACGCAGATTTTTTTTTTATTTATTTACATTATCATTAGTACGTATACAGTGTGTAAACAGGGAGTGTGATAAATTTGTAAGTCGTTCTATGCTAAGCAGTTGTTCAGAGTTAGTAATATATTTGTTATCTTTTTGTTAATTTACAGTTTTGTATGCTAATTCGTTTGAAGGTTACTAAGTTTTAATATTTACAAGGAATATGTGGTGTATTAATTGCCACTTGTCATTTAAGAATTTAATATACTATTTTTCATAAAATTTAAAATAAAAATATTTCATAAATTCTCTTTTCTAAATTTTAATTTAAAAAAAATTATTTAAAAATTTAAAAAATTAAATTTATAATTTGTATTAATTAGTCCTTTTTCCTTCCATCTAAGTCTCGGAAATCGTAGGCTTTTGATTAGTATAAAATGTAAACGAGACTTAAAAATTAGTTTGCCAAAGAAGTTTCACTTCTGAGTTCTGACATGTGTAATTTGTACGCACGCACTTTTTTTTTTTTTATTAATAATTTGTCGCTTACCCAAGTGAAAACTTTCACAAATACCTACATTTACATATTTTATAAGTTGGCATGTTTTCTATCAAAATAAGTAAGTTGGAGTTGTTATCGAAGCTTTATGCCTGAATCACAAACACGCTTTGGCTTCGGATTGGTCTACGTTACGATGCACCCGCTTTGAATTTGCTTTGTATGACATTTCTCATTTAAGACATTTCTAAAATGACAGTTCATTAATGGCAGTATGCATTATCGTCGCATTGTGATTTTTGCGAATGCATTTTGTGTCAGAAATAAATAAAATACTTTTTAAGTTTCAATATTTACATATAATCTATATATATAAAAATGGATGTGTGTATGTTTGTATGTTTGTATGTATGTTGTCTATGGACTCTTAAACGGCCCAATGGATCTTTATGAAATTTTCAGGGTAAATATAGTTAAGTCAGGGATGGTTCCTGTGAAGGTTTGGTTCCGATCGGGTGGAAGACAAAAATAAAATGCAGGCTTTTAACATTTTTTGGTCATTTTTTTTTTTTTTTTTTTTTTAAACATTTTTTAGCTGTTTGAAACATCAGCGAAAATTCCGGAATGGCCGATCGAGTGAAGGACAAAAAAAATGCAGGCTTTTAGCAACTGTTGGTTCAATCTATATATATAAAAATGGATGTGTGAATGTTTGTATGTAAATTTTCAGGGTAAATATAGTTTAGTCCAGGGATGGTTCCTGTGAAGGTTTGGCTCCGATCGGGTGGAAGACAATAAAATGCAGGCTTTAACATTTGTTGGTAATTTTTTTTTTTTTTTTGTTTTTTTCAGAAATTTTTTAGCGGTTTGAAACATCAGCGAGAACTCCGCAATTTCCGATCGGATGGAAGACAAAAATAAAATGCAGACTTTTAACATTTGTTGGATGATGACATTTTTAAGCTGTTTGAAATATCAGCGAAAATTCTGGAGTGGCCGATCGAGTGAAGGATAAACAAAAATGCAAGCTTTTAACAATTGTTGGTTCAATTTTTTTATAATCTATCTTTATATGTATGTATATATAAAAATGGATGTGTGTATGTATGTATGTTGCGTATGGACTCCTAAACCACCCAATGGATCTTTATGAAATTTTCGGGGTAAATATAGTTTAGTCCAGTGATGGTTCCTGTGAAGGTTTCGTGCCGATCGGGTGGAAGGAAAAAAAATGCATGCTTTTAACAATTTTGGTTCAGTTTTTTTTTTTAATTCTTTTTTTGGTTTTTTTCATAAATCTTTAAGCGGAATGCCAGGGTGAACGACAGAAAAATTCGGGCTTTTGGCAAAGTTTTTTTTTCAACTTTTTTATAAAAATGTTTTCCTTTCATTGAATAAAAGCTTCATATTTATGGAAATGAGTCGAAAAAATCAAACTCTCAACGAACGTGTGTGTCCATTTGGTGCAAGAATCGTCCACCCAAACATTTTCCAAACAACTTTTGAACTTCGGAAAAGGAATTGAATCGCACAACAAATGACATTTTATTTTCCCAAATTTTTGTCAAATGCAGCAAAATATTCAAGCCACAATTAATCAATGTTATCATGTTCAGTTTAACAATCAAATTAACTGCACTTTGTGTGTATGCCAAAAAATTTTTATATTTATACACCAACCAAAACGACCAAAAATATTGCTTATCCGCTAGCATTGAGATAAAATATATAAATAAATTTAATTTCACATTAAATACACATAAGTGTTTTTTTGGGCGTAGCAACGCGCGCCGGGTACAGCTAGTATTAAATAATCTTTATCATTGTCTACATCGAATTACACAAAACAACTATTATTAAATATTGCTTTTTCATGACTTCACTAGAATGACTTTAAAAAAAAATTAATTTTGTTTGTTGACTTTTTTCTTACAGCTTTTGGGCTGTCAGACAAAGCAAATGTTCAGTACATTTGAACTAGAGCTTCCGTTTGGAGTCACATTACGTAACATTACGTTTTTCTCTTTACGGTTGCCAAACGAAACGTGAGGTCGAAGCTTCTTTGTGATAGCATACATTGAATTCCTATGTCTGAACTCGTAAACGTCAGGCGAAGACGAAGCCAAAGCGTGTTTGTGATTCAGGCATTACGCTTTCTGTCACCATCCCCGTTTATAACGCTGATTTCCTATACAACATACGAAAGGAAATAGCAATCACGTGATGCAATCACCACCTCCGCCGCACTCTACTAGGGTAAGTTTGACTATCCCAGTACCCCCCACTCCTGATTTAGAATGTCAACCGATAATATAATGTCTACGCGAGCAGCATATCCGATTTCATACAGTAGCCAACGATTTTAAAATATTTATGGGAATTTTTAACTTTTATTTATATAATTTACATTCTCTCATTTTAGGTAACTACAAAAGAAGGAGTGTAATTTGCACCGAAAACAAGACCAGGAAAAATATAAATTTTAACCAAAAGTACGCTGCTGGGAACACCGTTCGTCGAAATTGATCTCGGCATTTAAGCTAACCGCTCACTGTTGTGGAGCGTTAGAAGAAGACTTCACAGACCATTCACCAATCACCATCACCATAGCCTAATGTTTTACTTTATGTATACCTATGTATGTATGTATGTATTGAATGACAAAAATTTTGCATTGATTCAAAGAAAACGATAAAATAAAATCTATCTATCTATCTTCCATTTGGATCAGGGAACAGAAGGACAAAAACTAAAAATAACCCCACATAATTTTTTTTCACTTCCGAATCAACCTTATGTCATGTTTGATGGTTATCTCGAAAATTGCTTTTAGGTTTTCACGAATCCGTAATTTGCCGTTAGGGAAACATCAAAAATGTCTGTTTATTTGACGTTTGCCGAATAGACGTAAATATAGCGACTTTTCTTTTCGGACATTTTAGAATTAAAAACTTAGCTATGACAAGGATCAAAACCAAAATTAATCAAACAAAATATTATTTCCAATGAAAGCGTTTTCCCATGTTGTATATTCACAACTTATTCAAATAATCTCACGTTTAATGGTATCATTTTAGAGAAATCAAATTTATTTACTTCCGTGATGACTTGTATAACATTTTATAATTTCCTCTCTGTCAAGGTTTTGTCAATCAAGTTACCAAGTGTTAGAGTTAACGTTGAATAATAAACGCCCAGGAAAAGTTTGATTATCCTTTTCCCAGTTCAAAGAAGGCAAAGTCACTCTTATCGTTTTCTACTTAATATTGATATAGGTACTCGTACATATATTATGTATCTTTTATACGAGAGGTGCGAGATACATTTTTACGTTTGTTAGTATTTCAGGCACAGCAATAAATTAGACAAGGGAAAATAAATAGAACCTAGCGCTCATTACGCTTTAATTGGACATAATGTTGAGAATCTCAACTTGAGATGTTGTGAACTTTTGAACTTTTGATCTATTCAAACCAGTTTTTTTTTACGTAATATGAACAAAAGATAGCACTCAGAAAGTTTTGTCACAATACTGTTTTCGAGAAAATGACACTTAATCAAATCAGCCTATCCCATCAGGCTGTAGAGGTGCAAACTGGGAGACAGACAGAGCGACGGAATTTCCAGACTATAGCTTTTTTCGACTTAACTATCATCGCAATATTTTGTTTGATTGTTATCTCGAAATTTGTTTCTATACAAATCCATAACTTGCCTTTAATTGCAACTAAAAATGTAATCAGAGCTTTTTATTTTGAACATATACCCATTTTAATAAAATCCTCTTCGGGATTTCGTTATCGAATAAGCTTAAGCGCTTTTTGACTGCAGCATTATTTTATTACTTTAGCTAAGCTATATCGTTTTACCAGTTTACGAGTAATTTCATAAATATCAAAGAAGTTAAGTGCCGTTAAATTAATGTTTACTTAAAATCGCAATTAATTTCAAAGCTATTATGCCAAAAACCACCATAACATCGTCTAAGGAAAGCTTTCAGTACTTTAATGATAAAGTTCAATAAATATCGTTAAAACTTTTTCCAAGGAACTAGCAAATCGAAAACAAAACTTCTAAAGGATTTTGTTTAGGTTTCGTCAATCGAATTTTCTGTGAAAAATTATTTCTGTATAAGATCAAGTTTCTTGTGAATATCTCATTAAAATAATTTTGGAAAAGTTATTTTTTTTCCGCACTTTGCTTAAGACAACCATCTCAAGTATTATGTTGTGTACAACACCAAACATTATTTCTTCCCTTCAATAATTTCAGGGTTTCAAATTTAAACTGACAAAACAACATTTAGTTAGAATTTAAGAATTGGTATAACGATACTCGGCTGCCGAAGGCAACATTGACTTTGATTCCTTTGTATTCTGTTCCTTTATTCCTCAAGAAGATTCTTTGAATGATGTTCGTTATAATTACCTGGCATATATTCTTGAGGGTACCTACATCGTCATCACTTTGAATGGATGCTTAGTTTTCGACACATTTATAATTATTTGTTTGGTTTCATTGATAACATTATTCTCTCACACACTGAAACTGCGTTTTTGTAATGTTACAATGGAGAGAATTTATTTTTTAACATTCACTTTCTTCTAAAAGAGACAAAGGAGCTTATGAAAGATCTGTTCACATCAAATAAATAACATCGTTTCCTATTTTGAAGTCAACATTTTAACTCAAACTCAATAAAAGGGAAAAAAGGCATGCGCATATTAAATCAGTTTCTTATCTCACTCAAAAGGATTTGAAATATACTTGTTTTTCGAACTGCAATATATTTTACGGTTAATATTAAATGTAGTTTACTTTTAAAAGTGAGTATTAACTTTACGACAGCAATCATAGCACGCTTTTAAACTTCCATTTGGTGCTTACGTCCCTTCAAATTTAATTTTTTTCACTACATTCTGCGACGTAAAGAATACCTAATTCTAGTAAAATTTCAAAAGAATAATACTTTCTAACTCTATTAAGGGGTGTTCTTTTTAGACGTGTGACATTCAAGAAGAAATAAAACGCATGCAATTTAATACTAAGGCTTAGAATTTAGCTTTATTATAAAGATAAGCTTTTGCAATTATGTTTTTAAAATGGTTTCGGGCAATTGGCCACTGTGGCTGGCTCGAATAAATTCCAGACGAGAGGCCCAATTTTTGCAGCTGTATGTCAGTAAAAACGTGCCCAATATTCTCTTCCAAGACGTCAATAGTCTCAGGCTCATCTGCGTAGACAAGCCAAGACAATACCACAAAAAATATTCCAGCGGTATCAAAAAGACAACCTCCGAAAAAAGTATACCCAGATTGAAAACCACACGTCTAAAAAAAACACCCTTTACTTGCGCTTTTAGGAACTATATGGCAAGTTATGGATTTGTGCAAAACTAAACTCTAACAATCAAACATGACGAATGAAAATTTGGAATGAAACAAACAACAACTTGTGTGTGCTACCACCAAGTTCATATGCTGAAGTTATAGCTATTTTACGGGGACCAACCCGATCATCAGACTCCTTTAGTGGTGCTTAACCGCTTTATGTTCAATTTAATTTTTGAAGAACTTTTGCCCGAGCTGTGATTGGACAAGCGACCTATAGCGTGTGAGGAGCTAGTGCACTACGCACTACGCCGCGCCACCGCACCCACATGAAAGTTGTAAGCCAATTACAGGTTTTTTCGTTCTATAGAACTACACTGAACCGATTAGTATTTTTCTAAGCACACACAAGTAATTGTTGTTGTTTATCCAGGGTTCTTTCTATTTTCTCCTCTCTTTTTCATAAGCCAACGATTTCGATTGGATTCGTATGAGGAGAGAGATGAGGCGAAAGGTTTTGGTATGAAATTTTATACTCGCAGTTTAAGGCAGCTGCTTGGCGAATTTACAATTGAAAATATAGAATGAAACAACAAAATGACATTACGATGAAAGCGCAGACGAAAAAAGTTGGTCTTAAAATTCTTCCCGTTTAGTCTGTATATGTCTGTCTGTATGTATGTGTAGACACCTATACAAAGCAAACGCGTGTGCCGAATTCCATCAAACTTGGTATATAGAGTTGCTTAGGGATCGTATCCAGGAAAATTGAAGTTTTTTGTTTAAGCTTAAAAAATAAGGAGGTACTTGCCACATAAACCATTATTTTGGTCGAAAACGGATATAATTATAATTTTGATTTAAAAAAAACAGTGTAGCTTTAAGGTATGACCTATCATGTGGTTGGAAACAAATTATCAAAAATAGCCAGGAACGGTAAATTCATGACCGTTTTTTTCGCGTTCGACTATTGTAACGAAGTTACATATTTCCTGCCGCCCCCTCTGCCTTCCGACCGCCAGTGAGGCTAGAGCCAGATAATAACCACCACCGACCGTCCGCCGCCACCGACCGCCACTCTAATTCCACCCGTACCGAACGGCATGAGGATTCCATACAATTATTCTTATAATGAATAATTGAATCACCATCACGTGACGTAACGCCAACACTATACGTATAGTGACGTATATGCTATTAAATAAATTCCGCCTATCCCTCCACCCCGCACCGCTGATTTGGACTGCCAACCACTTCCTAGTACCTAGCAGTGAAATAAATTCATCACTCAAAAAGATTTACACATTTGAAAGTACATATTTTTAGCTTTTGACTTTATAATTCACAGGCTCTCCTTTCCGTGAAATTCCATAAGTAGAAGTGAAACTTGCATGGAAAATCATACTCGATCTCCCAGCCATTTTAGAAGTTCTCACTCGAAGGTACGCTGCGGGGAATACCAGCAGAAGCCTAACCAAGTTTTGAAGCAAAAGTTTTTTGTCAGCTTTCCACTTCGCTGTTGGTCGCAGTGGATCGCTGATCGGCATTATGCCACTCGTTTATAGTCGTGGAGCCCTTCCTTTTAAGAGGAATCTCTGCAGATCTAGTATTAAAGAATCTTTTGTTGTCGTGGACAGTTTCTCGAAACTCCACAGACCTAGAATCTTAAGTTCATGCGAATTGAATTGTAATCTTTTATTTTAAGATTATTATTAAGAATACGAAATAATCTGTTAAGCAAATTACGTAGCTTTAGTAGAAAAAAGCATCACACTATCTCGAAAACAGCTTAATCGATTTTTTCGAAATCTTGCACAGATATAGGTTTACGTAGCTCAATTAATGCTGCTTACCAATATTTTTCATAAATATTTTGTTGTATATTTAAAAGCATTTTTAAAACTTTTTTTTATTATTTAATATTTTGAAAACAGCTCATTTATTTTGTTCTTTTTTCCAATTGGCGAATTTGAAGTTTTTTGGAAAAATGTTTTCAAAAAGATTTTCAATCCAAACATTTTGCTAATTTTATTCTCATAAATTAAAATATATCCAAGAAATAAAATGGCGTACTTTTTTTCAGCTCAAATCAGTTTAAGTATGTACATTTATTAAGAATTTTAAAAATGTATTTTTGTTTTCAAAATCTTAAGCCTCAAAACCAATATCACACATTAGAGCAAGTTCTTGCGACAAAGTCGTGCACTCTTTTACATAGCACCACAGTTTTTTTTTATAAATTTATTATTTGTCTGCCATTTTGTACAATTAAAAATTTGTTCTAACCTAAAAATAACATGATGTTTGTGTCTTACCTGTTGTGTGGTATAAAAGTGGTATTATTGGTGCCTCATTCCACATTACTTAAATGTTTTGCTCATTTTGTTGTTGTTGTTGTGGTTTTCAAGTGGGTAGTTCGCGGATTTGAATGTATTTTGTAAATTGTAGATAGATGTACGTTTACATTTGTATATTGTATTCAATGTAGGCGGGTATAGATGTTGAAATGAAAATTAACACTCATTTCGATAAAAATTTTTTTTTTCATTTGCACGTGCTGTTCATAATCGTTGTTACTTGTCACGGTAATTTGCGGCCGCCACAGGATATGTCAAGTATATTCTTGCAAGTAGTGATTAGTTTTTCGGGACTGCATCTACGAAAGGGTTCTACACCCGACTCCACTTACATTATTTTTCGGCACCTCTTGCGAGGAAGTAAGAAATCCTTCAAAAGTAGATCTTGTCATGAAAAAGTGCAGTTCGAGCGTCCCTTTTATTTCCGCAAAATATCAACGCACACACAGCAATAAGTAAAGGTAAGTAATAATCGCAGGCCCCAATTGAAACTGTTGTCCCAATAATGTATTTGTTTGTTCTTGCAAGAAATCTTTTTAGGTTTCTTAACCCCTTCTTGTGAGTATTCAGTTCTTATGAGCAACATTTAGGTGTAGACGAGACATCGTGCAGAGCCATCTGCGTGCATACACTGGAAAGTGACAGCACCCATAAGAACCTGTGTAATTTATTTTCTCTGCATTGGAAAATGCTGTACGTCTGTTTTGACCATAAGGATTATGCTGTTGCTGCGTGTCTGAAAAATAAAACAGCGGAATTATAAATTAATTAGTACTTTCTTACCAGACTTAAGGTTTCCCATAGAGTACATTGTTGACCGCTTCAAATAACATTCACCTCCGCAGCTAGTCCAGTCCCCAGCCAGAAGTCTTTAGTTACTCACGACAAGTTGATGTACCTACTGGAAGAATAACGTTGGCCTTCAGAGTTGGTATTAAGACTCTGAGATAGATTATAATCCCAAAGAAACGGCGCGGTGGTTTTGGCAAGTATGACAATTCTGAAAGGATATATTGGAAAGCAAAAAATATATTAATAGATCTATTATGCTTATACCATATTTAAAAAAGTTAAGTTATTTATTAAGATCCATAGATAAGTTCTCGATACAGACAATTGTTTGGGTCAAATGAAAGCATTTAAACTTTATAATGACTTTTTACTGGATACAATACTAACAAAGAACATACACGTGAAGTATAAGAGACCACGTTTATTGGAACTTCAAAGGCTGATTCTTGACATGAATGAATTCCTTTTCTTGCTGCAAAAAGGTGAAGTGAAGGAATTCTATTATACATAGAACAAGAAACGTGCTATGATTTTTTTATCAAAACTTTGTTGTCAGCGTTGTCGTTGTTGAATTCCAGCATCTCCAACGTACCTTTAAGAAACGCTTTGCTTTGCTCTGTGAGTTTGACCTATTTTCTTTTTGTATTTTGTAAATTCGTTCTTATAGAATTCCGATGAAACATTTGGAAGTTTTTTTAAAGAGAGATATAAAAGAAAAATTTCAATGTGTTGAACTCCTGAAATGGGTGTATTTATGTATGATGTGTATTATTTAAAGTTTGTCTTTGAACCCAGTTTTCAAAGACTTGTCTGGTGTGTGCTGAGTTATAAAGGGTGGTATAGAACTAAAAAAATGAAATAAAACACAGATGAATTATATGTATTGCCATGTAATTGACTTTATTTGAGAGATAATTACTTGCCATTTTTATCAGTGTTGGATAGTTACGCGTAACTTTGAATTTTTAATTAGTTTCACGTAACTAATGTAACTAATGTAACTAAATATATCTAATTGTAACTAAATTTAACTAACTATAACTAATAGAATTTTTCAAATACAAAAACTCACATTTTATGTTAAATTGAAATTTAGGGCAAAGCTGAATGACTGATGAATTGCCGTCAGGCCAGTTTTTTTTTTTTTTTTTTTTTTTTTATAATGCACACGCGCTCAAGGGGTTTGTTATAGCCCTTTTAATGATAAGTCACAGCGCGAGCGATAGGAAGTTAGGAAGGAAGGGAAAGGAGGTGTCGATGAACATTGATCTTGAATGTTTGAAGATCAAAATGGCAAGGAAAAATTGTGCCAGGCAATCCATTCCACATTCGTGTTGTACGGCTAAAGAAAGAATCTCTATATTTCACGGTACGTCCGAAATTGGGCTCTAGTGTAAACTGATGAGCGTTCCTAGCAAGACGAGTATTACGGGGGAAATGTTTAAGGGGTGGAACGCAGCTGGCTACCTCGAGTGAGCATTTTTTGTAAAAGAATCTGTAAAATAAGGAAAGACATGAGACATTTCGACGATGTTCGAGTGACGGAAATGTTTCCATAATGCTTCTCTCTCCTATCAATTTTAACGCTTTTTTCTGAACTCTGTCGAGCAGGTGAAGAAAAGTTTGAGAAGCACCTGCCCAGAGATGGGAGTTATACTCGAGTTTAGGGCGTATAAACGCTTTGTAAATTGTAGCCAGATCAGAAGGGGTGAAAAACTTCTTGCATCTATTAAGAAAGCCTAAGCATCTTGCAGCATTCTTGGCAATCTCAAGTATATGATCATTCCAACGAAGATTGTCACTAATACACATACCGAGTACTGATAGCTTTTCGGCCTCCTCGATACAAGTACCATTCATGGATAATGGCATAGGGGGTATGTTTAGCTTCAACGACAAAAGGCAGCATTGAGTTTTCGACGCATTAAACTCCACACGATTTCTAGTACCCCAATTCACAATGCTGTTTAAATCGGAGTTTAATGAGCTTATCATACGATTTCGTTGTAATAACACGTCCGAAGGCGAAGGCCGTGAATTATCAAACGTATATGAAAAGCTGAGGGTTGAGTCGTCAGCAAAACAATTTAATGGATTAGAAGTCACAGACAAGAGATCATTTATAAAAATGAGAAAGAGAGTCGGAGACAGAACGGAGCCCTGGGGCACACCAGCATTTATTTTGTGGAGATCAGACTTGAAACCGTCTAATACAACTTGTATTGAACGGTCCAGAAGATAGCTTCTAATCCAACGAATAAGAGTATCATCGATACCAAATGCACGCATTTTCGATAAAAGAGCTTCATGCCAAACTCTATCAAATGCCTTTGAAATATCAAGCGCAATAATCTTGCTTTCGCCAAAGCGATGCACAGATTTGTTCCACTGTTCGGTGAGATATGCCATCAGATCACCAGTGGAACGATTGCTGCGAAAGCCGTATTGCCGGTCATTTAAAAGCTCCCGATCTTCGAGATATTTCTTGAGCTGACGATTTATCAGCGTTTCCATGACCTTGGAAAGAAGGGACGTAAGTGCAATTGGTCGGTAAGAGGAGGGGGAGGAGGAGTCACCTTTTTTTGGGACGGGCTGGACAAATGCTGTTTTCCATCTACTAGGAAAGATTCCTGAACGATAGGAGCGGTGGAAAAGCTTACGCAGTGGTTTTGCCAGCGATGAAGAACACTTCTTCAGAAGAATAGGGGGTATTCCATCCGGGCCAGCGGATTTGTGTATATCAAGATCTTGAAGTACTCTTGCTACTGTACGAGTGCGGAAAAATATCTGTCCCATAGAAAAATTAACGTTCTCAAGTACAGGAGGGGCATTGTTGCTTGCAGGCAACGTAGAACTTGCAGCAAAATGAGCTGCGAGCATATTGGCCTTCTCTGAAGAGCTGACAATAGGTTTATCGTCGACGATGAGCGTTGGAACTGATGATGACGTTGAGTTCTTGACGTTTTTTACAAATGACCAGAAGTTTTTACTGCCTTTGGGACATTGCAGAATTTTTTGCCGTAACTTCTGGTCATGTAAAAATTTCGTTTTGTGTATAACGGAGTTGCACGAGTTCCTAACTTGTTTGTGTTTCTTCCGATTTTCCTCAGTTGGGTTGGCTTTATAGGATCGGAAGCTTACTTCTTTCAACCTGATAGCTTCTTTACACTCTTCGGAAAACCAAGACTTTTCTTTTGGTTTGATACATTTTGTTCTGTGAGGGACAAAAGTTCTCATTCCAAGAAAAATCACTTCTGTAATCATTTCAGCACTGGCATCAATGTCATTATCGAGGAAGCATAATGACCAGTTAAAGTTGCGAAAGAAATTATTCAGACCGTCCCAGTTGGCTTTCTCGTATTGCCAAACGGTCCTAGTGGGAATTTTTTCTTTAACTGGATGGTTGGAGATCGAGAAATTAGCTGAAATGACACAATGGTCCGAGGTGCCAAATGGAGAAGTTACTTTAATAGTATATTTATCAGGATGGGAAGTAAGGAACAAGTCAAGAGTATGGGCGGAATGCCCATCAACATCCGGTATACGAGTAGGCTCATCGACAAGCTGGGTAAGATGGTTATAATCAGCAAAGATCTCGGTATACCTTCCTTCGAGTGTTGTCTGGCCAGAATATCGGAGCCAACTTGAATTGTGTACATTGAAGTCGCCCGTAATCACGACTTCAGTGTGAGGACAATGGGAAACAATTCGGGAAATTGAATCTGACAAAACATCTAACTCATCACAAGTAGACATGCTGTCAAGATTCGGACTCCTGTAAAGAAAACAGTAATGAATGATATGCTTGCGGACAGTGAATTTGAGCCACAGGAAATTAAAGTTCGTATTAGAACAATGCCCATATTGGGGAAGGCTCTGGCAAGCAATATCATTCCTAACATAAACGACAAGACCATGGTGGGAAAAAAGTAATGGCACTAAGTTATATCCAAACAAACAAAATTCTGATAAATCAGTATTCTGTCCAACCTGGGTTTCACTTAATGCCAAAACAGCTGGCCTGTATTGCACAGTATGGGCGTACACAGAAAAGAAATTCTTTCTTAGCCCTTGCCAGCTGACAAGGAATACATTTTTAAATTACTATATTTCTGCAAAAAAAAATTAATGATATAATAATAGTACCTAGGTATGTTCCTGATGAAAAGGAAATCTAATAAAATATTATATTCTTGGAGCATACAATAGATTTTTATTTAAATTTAAAGATTTCCCTTTTTTTTTGATATTCTTGGACATTTCTTTGTTTATTGTGATTTCTTTTTTGTTTTTGGTAAATTCAGATTTGATCTTAGATTTTATCTCAAATTTCAGATTTGGCTCGCCCAAAAGAAATTAAACGAGCTCTATTTTATTTTATTTTCCAGGTAAGGTTAAAAGTATATCCAGTCGCCGACAAGCATCGACAGTTTTTTAATTATATATAAATGGTATTATTTTTATCACGCAAGCAAACAGCAGCAATTATAAACCCCGAGTTCTTTAAACCTGTTGAAGGCATTTAAAGGATCAATCTTCCAAAGAGGAAACAATTCTTTCCAGTGCATTGCGAATTCTGACTATGTTAGTGCCGTCAAAATGCAAGTGCCCATCATGCATTTCTACTCTCGACGAGTTTCACAAATACCTTTCAAAGCCTTCCCTTCAAGTTCTTGCAAGAAAACTTAGTGTCGTTTTGCTGAAGCATTGGCAAAAGCAACCATTTTCTTCAGAAACTTACAGAAGCATTTCGGCAAAATGTCACTTTAGAAGAGTTTGACAAGGAGAACGGTTATTGCATGGACAATAACATTTCGGGTGAATTGCTTTTTTGCACTTTTTGCACAGCTCATGGACTGCACCCTTAGTGTCAGAAGCTTTCTCCCACTTTTGGCTAAATCGATGGCAAACGCTGACAGGTTGCTGAGTTAAATAAAAAATAAAAAACATAAAGAAATAAATTAAATTATTTGGAAAAAGGGGCAATCCAGTTTATCAATTAAAAGATGACCCTTGAGGGAAAGCTGGTAACTCGTAAAACTATATTGCGTTGGAGAGGTATTTTAATATTCTATAACTTTCATCATTTCGTCAAGTCTCGAAATGATGTAAGAAAAAAAATTCTGAGAATGGGGTCTAATATGTTCCTATCTAAAGGGTGTTTTTTTAGACGTGTGGTTTTCAAGAACAAATAAAACGCATATAATTTAATGATATGGCCAAGATTAAGCTTTATTATATAAAGACTAGCTGACCCGCGAACTTTGTTTGGTCAAAATTCATAAATGTTTTGAAAATAATAATTCTTTCATATGTATTGTGTAAATAGCTGATATTTTACACTTAATTTTTGAAAATCCCGTCAAAATTGGTCCATAAATAAGAATTTTGAATAATGCGACCGCAGCGCCACCTACAGGAGTAATTAAAATAGCCTAATTTACTCCTTACAACATCAGCTATCCGCCAGTGAAAATCCCGTCAAAATCGGTTAATCCCTTTCCGAGATTAGCCGGAACAAACATACAGACAGACAGACAAACATTTTAAAAATTGCGTTTTTGTTATAAGTACTATATATATACTTTCATACGCATTTAGTAAAAAACTGATATTTTCAAATTACAAACAGACACTTCATTTTTATTTATGTGTATGGATAAGAGTTTGCCATCATGTTTTAAAAATGATTTCGGGCAATTGACCGCCGCGGTTGGCTCGTATAAATTGCAGCCGAGAGGCCCTATTTTCCACCATTTTTGCAGCAATTGGGGCTGTATGTCAGCAATAACGCGGGCCGAATATTCTCTTCCAAGGCGTCAATCGTCTCTGGCTTATATACGTAGACAAGTGACTTCATATAACTCCAAAATAAACAGTGCAGCGATGTTAAATCGCACGATCTTGGAGGCCATCGTTAGCTGTATGGCATGTATAGCGCCGTCTTGTTCGAACCAAAAGTCGTCCACATCAACATCCTCCAATTCAGGCATGAAAAAGTCATTAATCATGGCTCTGTCTATAGCGTTCCATATTGACTGTAACATTATGGTCGGCTTCATTTTTGAAGAAATATGGACCAATGATTCCACCAAACCATAAAGCACACCAAGGAGTGACTTTTTGACTTTTTAGGATGTAACGGCGTCTTAACAATGACTTGTGATATTATGATCACTCCAAATTTGACAATTTTGCTTATTTACGTACTTATTCAACCAAACGTGAATTGCTGAACAAAATTTTCTTGTGATGTGTCGCGCGAACCGAACCATTATTTTGGTAATAAATTTGCAAGATTTGCAAACGTTGTTCAGAAGTAAGTCTGTTCTATATGAAATGGCAAACCAAACTGAGCATAAATCAAGTGACAGCTGTAAAAAAGACTAACTCCGAAGAAAGTATTGCCAGATTGAAAACCACATGTCGAAAAAAACACATTTTATATGAAGTATGGTGTATGGTATATGATTTTAATTAAACCTAATTTGATTCAAGCTTTTTACTTGTGATTATCGGTACTATAAGGCAAGTTATGCATTCGTAAAAAAAAAAAATCAAGCATAACATTACGATGATAGAGAAGTCGAAGAAGGTGGGTCCGACAATTCTGTCTGTCTGTCTGTCCGTCGGTCTGTTTCGGCACCGATTTGCTTCAAACTTGGTAGATAGTATTATTATGACGTCCTACAGAGGGGTTTTTTGGAATAAGCATTCTAGCTCTAAAACTAACGGTACCTGCCATACTATTTTTAGTGAAAAGTAAATTTTTCTCAAAAAAGGCTCCTAAGATTTTGATAAAACTTTCTGAATAGTGTTTTCTGTGCAAACTTTATGTTTTGGTTGGAATTGATTTTTCAGGAAAAGTCTTATAACGGTACCTCCCATAGGACCGGTTTTTTGAAATCCGATTTTCTCGTAAGCCACTCGACGAATTTCGATGAAATTTTTAATGTAGAAGTCCTATTATGAACGAAATAATAAAAAATTTTAAATTTTTCAAAAACAGATTTTTTGAGTTTTTTAAAAAAGTTTTAAAATTTTTTTTAGTTTTTTGTTTTTTCCAAAAACGGATTACTCAGTTTTTTTTTAATTTTATTTTTCTGATAAAAACTACAAAGTTCTAGAAGTTGGCATACTTAAAAAAAATTTGGAATATGTTTTCGAAAAGTTTTTCAAAAAAACCGTTTTTTGAAAAAACTGGTCGAACGATTTTGAAAAAAAATTTCCTTAAATTTTAGAAAAGCAAAAGAAATCTGATGGCTTACTTCATTTTCTCCAAAAAACGATTTATAAAATTTTATATGACTTTTTTCAACGCTTTTTTCCCAAATTCTCAAGCAATCAAGACCATTTTAACACATTAGAGCAAGTTCGTACGACCCAGTCGTGCACTTTATTTTATTTTTATTTGTTTCCTAATTTTTTTATATTTTCAAATTAGTTTTGTTGGTTCTCTGGTGGGTATCCGAGTCATGACTCATGACCCCTTCTGGATCCGCCAATGACAATGAGACAATCTAGGGTTATTTAAATGCTTATTGACTGAAAAACGTAAATATATTAACAAGATATTGCACGAAGTAAAAGCGTTGCATTTTTTAAAATAAACTTTCGTACCCACGGAGATGGGATTTTGAAAACGATGCATCAGAACGATGATATTTCACCAGAAAATGTGAGCGTTTAGTTTGACAGGCGGTACCAGTTATTAGCAAGTTAATATATTTATATGTATGAGAAAATACTAACTTGAAAGGATCACCCAATTAAAATTTCAAGACTATCAACTTTCTGAATATATTCCTTTTTAAGCTAAGAATAAATGTGTACTCAATAGTTATTTGTTAGTATAGTTATTATAATGTAAAAGGAGAGGTATTAATCCCAATTTCCTCGTTCCTTATATGTATAGTCTAAGCCCTTCCTGTAGTATACATCCAAAACTCTTGATGCAACTTAGAAATCGACCGTTGTGAAGTTTTCAAAATACAAACAAATATTGTAATATTTTACATGAAAAGCTTTCAATCTTATCAGCTTATGCTGGACCAATTTAAATATTAAAACATTCAAATTCTTCCTAGATTTCAAATAATTTGTATCCTTTTTCAAATCGATATCTTACAAACATCAATTTATTTGGCTTTATTTATATCAAAAGGTATCCTTTTAAGCATATTTGTGTGTGTGTGTTTCTGCTATAGGACCTTTGGTGTTTTAAAGTGTCTTTTCATACCTTTATTGATTCTTCTTGTGTGTATGAAGCTTGAGAATCCCCAACAAATAATAATATCCTATCTTTATCTCTTTGTAGGGACATACACCTATGTAGATATATATCGAAATGCGATTAAAGACGAAATTGAGATCGAAATTATAATGCCCTTGTTAAGAAATTTTAGGTTGAAGACAACAAAGGCCTTTTATGTGATGGTACTCTGATACGAATACGAAGTATAAAAAGGTACAAAACGTTTTCATACGAACTTGCTAAAAGGGCGTTTTCAACTTAAGTCTGAAGTCTGATAAACTTTAATTTGTCATTGACCTAAAAAATGAATATTGACTGGACCTTCACCTCAATACAATGTACATTGAAAATAAGGTATGCAGACAAGGAGATACCTACTCCGTCATATAACTCATTTTTGATGTCACATACATATTGCGCAACTCGGGGGTGTAAATTGAAAAAAAAAAAACAATATACATATATTTCAAAAGTCATTAGTTTGAGGTATGTATGCCGTTGACATTGATATGATGTGACTGACAGGTTGAAATGTCAACTAGCATTTATCACTCAGCGTTTCAGTGGTGGGTGCGGTTGACTGATCCTATGGGTTTGGTGTTAAAAAATGTAATATTGAGAAAAAGCTTAGGTATATCTCCATACCCTCCATCCACGATGTCTTATTTTTTGAGACAAAATGTTTGGCAGCTTTGTCTTTGATGTAGTAAGAAGCAAAATATTTGCATTAGCGGTTCTGTTGCTTATAGGCTAATACGACTAAGTCAAAGGAAAGATACTTTTTACAACTCACTGAATTTTCGAACATAGAAGTCCGTTTATATTAAAAACTTTTTTGGAGGGTATATGTGATAAAGAAACTGCACGGAAAATATTTTTAAACTCGCTTTAACTGATACCTTCAAGACAATGATTTTAATGTGAAATTTCTAACCTGATTTGTAAAACAATCTCTATTAAAAATATTTACTTTTTTCCTATTTATAAAATATTACGGCTAATTTTTTTCTATATTTATTCAGAAACGGTCTTAACGATTTTGATTAAAAATTAATTTTCTATCATATCTTAATTATTGCTTTTGACAATACTGCGCTTCAAATTCCATATATCCGGTATAAATGATTCAAGGAGACCTTTTCCAATATTAACAGAAATTGCAAGCGGGAAGAGTACGAATGGCCGACAAAAAAAATGTCGACTGGATAAATACAAATTTCATCGACTGTCAAAATTTCGACTGATGTTTGATTGACAAAAAAAAAAGTTGACAGTTTAATATCCAGACCATGCAAATTTCGATTGAAAAAGTGTCGGTTAACATGTCAACTTTTTTACTCCATTTGAAAATTATTTTTAAATCATAGTATAGTTAGTATATGCGCAACACTGATCGGCAGTGGCAAAGTGAATAATGTTCACATGCATGCGGCTCTGGATTCACTTTTCGACTTTTCAAAAGGCATTCACAAACATTTTGTTTAGAATAAGGAAACCGTTTTGCCAATGTTCCTGCTGTGCTTTGGTTGTCATAAGTCATCTTATTCGCAATTATTATGATTGCAAGAAATTGAAATAAAATATTTTATTTTAAATTTCAAATATTGAAAAACATTATTCAAATCGAATCTTTATCCCCCACCTAAACCAAACAAACGAAGGGACATTTTTAGAATACAATTTGAATTTCTAACACATTGCCATCTTGTTTTGTGTATAGGCTTTTGTCTATTATTTTAATTCCAACAATAACAAAACTTTTTATGATCCTCTACGGGCCATTAGATAAAGATAATCATATAAATTGTAGTATCATTAAATGTACGAAAACGAGGCAATATGGATGCAAACTCTTCCATGGGGAATGAATTTTATTAGCATGCATTGCTTTTAATGGTGTAGATCCCTAGGCTGGTACTTGCTTTAGTGTGGAGGAATATGTTAAATGAAAATTCTCAGTAAATTTAAGCAGGGCCGTATCAACGAGAAATTATTTCTAAGTTTTATCTGCAACAAAAAAAGCGCTTGTCTAATATGTATACTAATAGTATACAACAAAGGTTAGAAAACTTTAATTTGGAGTTGACAACAATTAAATGAAATATGTATATTGTGCCCTCTATAAGTCAATCTTAGTAAAATAATATTTTTAAACTAACAAAATCAAATCAATTAGGATAAAACGATAGTTCCAAACCAATCCATATCAACAAATTGAAAAAAACAATGATATTCATGATAATTTTGATTTTAATTATCAAGAACATTGTATGAAAAGATAAAACTCCGTTTACTGAAAGATCCGTTAACTTCAAGCTCAAAAGTTGAACTGTGAATATACTGCTTTAGGAAATCAACTTTTGACAATTCGGTTTAAGATTGTGAACAAAATGCATGCAATCAAAGTGGCGCCCAGTTGAAACTCGTGAAATAAATAAAAATTGCTGCCCAGGTTGGATTTCAACTCACAATTTTCAGGTTACGCAGCCAAGCACTACATCCACTGTACCACTGCCACCATAATGCAAATACACCTCACCAGAAAATATGGTTTTTCACCCAAAATCGTTGTCAAATTCATGCTACTCTAAGTCTAAAACTGCGAAGTGAAAACGAAGCAGATGGTTGCACTTTCAATTGATGAGTCAATTGGACTTTTGTAAGCGACTCATCCGAGATCTTTGTGCAGAATTCTCCTCAGGCTAGTGCGTAAAATGTTGAACTTTTAGACGTGTAGTTTTCAATCTGGCAATATTTTTTTGGAGTTGGTCTTTTTGACAGCAGTCACTTGATTTATGTTCAGTTTGGTTTACCATTTCATAATGAATAGACTTACTCCTGAACAACGATTGGAAATCGTGCAAATTTATTACCAAAATAACATAAGTATTCACAAAATCAAAAAGGTTTGGGTAACCTATATAGTTCTACTTATCGGTTCTTCCTTTATTTTATAGCAAAATCAAATCCCTAGAGCACATCGTAATAGAAAGATATGAAAAAGTCATACTCTTTTGCTGTGAATCAAACCTTGAATGTCCTGCGTGAGAAGTGACCATGCTATCCATTGTGCTTGACAACTTTTCAATGTTAATATTGCTGGTTAAAAAACATACGAATTCGATTTTGGAAGAGAAGTTCTTAAACTTCTTTTAAATCTACAAACAACAACTTGGCAAATGAAAACTTCACCATCAATTTTGGTTTTTTTTTTTTTTTAATTTTCTTAAATGATTTCTTGACATAAGAGTAACTTCCAAAGGTAAGTGCCTATTAAAAAAAGACAAATTCTTGTTTAGGCTTAAAAGCAGAGCTCGTTTTTTCAAGGCCAAACTTACTGCTGATACACCCCTGCTTGTTAGGCTTTGGAAAATAAAAACGATTTCAGTGTTAGTTTAGACAGCGTTTGAGTATACTTTTCACCGCAATGTACCATAAGAACGAGGTACCTATACTTACACATATCTCGAAGGAATTCAAGGTATATAGCTGTGCTTGAAAATAACTCGAAGGAATTCAAGTGTTCAAAAAAGGACATGTGCAAAAGATACTAAAAACATTAGTAGCACAGCATATTCTTATAGTTTATCCTTTTTGGAAGCTAAGCCCAAAACTAAAAATGGAACTTGGTTTGATAATTTCAATGTACATGTGTAGTGGCATATGTTATAATGTGGTATCCCACAGAGTTGGTTTTTTTTTCTATATATGTATTTTGTTCAGACAAGTCTAATATAATATTCTCAGGCTGATAATAATTAATATAGATACGTTTTAGATTTTATTCCTCCGAGGAGTTGGGTTTCAACACGTGCAAAACCAAAAGGACCTTTTTTTAAGAAGGAACCCCTATTTTTTATTTTAAAAGCTAGACCTTAAAGGAAGAACTGAACAGTGGAAAACGGAATAAAAAGAGGAAAACAAAACACTAATGGTTTCCTATTAAAAGCACTAATTATTTTCTCCCGTTTAGTGTAATAAAGGACTCTTTTTTTGTTGAAATGCAATTAAAAAAAGTTTGAAAGAGCTCCTTGCCGAAGGATAGTAAAAATAATAAAACTATGGAAAACTAATAAGAATATTACAGCAAATTTGTCGTTTGTAAAACTACGTCAAATTAAATGAATTGAATGAAAATGAATGAAAATATGATTGATGCTGGATGAGTTCAATTTATTGAGAATTAAAGATCTTCAAAAAAAAAAAAAAATGTGTGTGCGTAATTCAGACTCGGTTGAAGTGAAACTTCAAAGAAGTTGGTATACCTAATTTACGAGAGAATGAGATGAAATACTCAGCCACCCAGCACCAGTTTTCGGATTACTTTCAAACCTTATGTTATGTATGACTAAATGCTTTCAACACGTATCTATACAAATACAAAAGTTTCAACACATATTCAAGCATACAGACGTACCGACATACTTTGCGTCGTTTTGACTCCCTTTTAAAGTATGAACTCCAGGACGCCACTTTTTAAAACAAGTCAAAAAAATATTCGAAAACTGACTATTTTCAAAAATTCAGGATACTTTTTTAAAATTTAAATAATTTTTTGAATGCCAATTTTTTATAAATAATTTTGTTATGTATTTGTTTGAATTTTACATTCTTCTTGAATTAAGTTTATTGAAACCTTTTGTAAAGCTTTTCTTGTTAGACAGCATTCAAATCACGTACCTTTATTAACTCACATACTAACTTAATCGTACCAACGCGCCTGCTCACTCGCTTTTGTTTAACATAATGCTTAGTAGACCTGAGTGAGAGGCAAAACGTATGATAGGAGAAAATGAGAGCTAGAATATAAAATACTGTGTCATAATTTTTTTTTCATTCGTTCTCTCTCAGACTTGTTGCGATATATTTTTTTTTTAATTAATTTACATATTTGCTTAAAAGTGTCATGTTGCATTTCCGTTTAGTCGAGTTTCAAATTACCCCGATATTAAGAAAGTTTCACTTCAATAATAACACACCACGCTGACATCTTACTAAAAAGCTGTAATACGCAGCCGCATACAGTGTACAGTAGCTCACGTAGTTTTCACATACACTAACATACGTTAAATGCTCAAATACAAGCACGCATTAAACAGTGTGCAATATACATACACACCGACATCTGCTCTCTCGCTCTGGCTCACAAATTACAGGTGACTATGATTAGAAGACGGGAGTGGGGACGCTACGAAGAATGGGACAAAGAGGAGAGACCGATAATATAAAATAGTATGTATATTTCTGTCTCATATTTTCCTGGCTTCATCCTTCGCATTTTTGTATTTGTGTCTCTTACCTGTCGTTTTTTCCGTTGAATCCGGTTTGAAATCACAACGATTCTAAAAAAGTTTCACTTCAAAAACCTGGGTAGTTACCAGATAAATAAGGGCAGATTACCTTCTTTAAAAATACCTCTAATACTAACCTTCCTAAAAGAAACCAATTTGGAGGAAGTGCTGTAGGACGAGTATCCTCATCCAGCTCTAAAAGGGGCACAATAGATCGTTAAGGTCGCAGTGCGCTTTTCCCCAATTTAATTCATTCATGCAACTTAAAATAAAATACATACGATGAAACATAACACAGTTTCCGAGCAAAGAAGTTCAAACTCTTGTGTTTATGTTCCGCATTTTAATTTATTAAATTCAGTCGTTTATAAACAGAGATGTCCGTTATTTGTATTTTTAGCCAAAACAACATTTTAAAAAAAACATACTGTTTTCTTCATGTCTATTCTTTTTTACGAATTTTGAATGCTTTCGTAATATGTATAAATAATCATGAGAAAACTGACGATATATCGATACATTGATTTTTTTCACCCGATAATTATCGATACCGTTAAAAAATATCGATACGATAAATATCGATATATTTTTTACTTGCCCATCCCTACATTGATCAAAACAAACAAATGCCGTGGAGCACGTGCATGAATGAGTAAGATTATAGTATTTATATTCTCACTCGTTCGTGCACACGGTGAGCTAATGCGAGTCATCGGTGCCGCCATATTGGAATACTGAGCGTTACTTCCGTCAGAAAAATAGTATGTATATTTCTGTCTCATTCTTTCCTGGCTTCATCCTACACATTTTTGTATTTGTGTCTCTTACATGTCGTTTTTTCGTTGCATCCGGTTTGAAATCACAACGATTCTAAAGAAGTTTCACTTCAAAAAAATTGTAAATGCTAAATTCGAAGGGCTATTAGAGAAGCATTTTTGCATGACAAGATTTAATCTTGAAGAATAATAAGTCACTTCCTTACAGGAAGAAGGCCGTCGAAAAAAAACTTTGCTGAAGTCAGGGATCGAACTCAGAACATTATTTGTCGTGGAAGCTCTACGGACTAACTACTACGCCTTGATAATAGCTTCTCTGTTTCATGTATGTACCTACATATCGTTCATGCAGACATTAAGCCTTAATAGAGAGCAGACATGATCATACTGTCCGGGTTATTTCCTTAACTGGTCATGAAGATTTCTTAACTGAGAACTTGAGGCAAGTTATTACATTTATAATTCCTTGAACATCATACTTTTCATATCATCATCATACTAATACTATAAATGTGAAAGTAAGGGTGTTTGTTTGTGAGTCAATCACGCCTTAACCACTGAACCGATTTTAAAAATTCTTTCACTAATAGAAAGCTACATTATCTGCAAGTACAGATCCTCACGCAAATTAAAATAATGTAACCCAAGGTGTCAAAAATATTGCTTTAAAAGTCAATAATTGAAATGCGCTGCCATTTTTACATGCGAATACATAGATATTGCAAGTTATGCATTCGTCGTACAAATAGTTTTGACATTGCGATAATAGCGAAGACCAAAAAAGTTGGTCAAAAAAATCTGTCCGTCGGGTCTGTCTTATGTGTTTGCCTGTCCGTCTGACTATATGTATGTACAGACACCTACAACAGCGCAAACGGCTGTGTCTAATTTCTACTAGGTATATCGAGTTTTTAATGTATTGTACAGAATTAAAATTGAATTTCTTTTTTTTTGCAGCTCAAAAACTAACCGTACCTGCCATCTTAAATTTAGGTTTAAACTCATTTTTCACAAAAAGTACTCTTCTTGTTTAGTTTACCTTTTTTCGGTATGACCTATCAAATGGCTGGAAACAAAGTTACCAACAATTGCTAACGGTACCTTACATAGGACCGTTTTTTTTCCTCTCGGCTTTTTCGAAAACGTTCACCAAAAAATACTTTTTTTCTAAGAACCACTCCACAGATTTTGATAATTTTACTCTCAAAAATTGAAATTCATCCAAAGAATAAAATGGCATTTATCTTAAGAGTTTCGAAAAATAATTTTGTTTTAACACATCAAGCTCCAAAACCAATGTCTTATTAGAGCAAGTTCGTGCGATACAGTTGTGGACTTTACTTTTTTCAAATTAATATTACTTTGGCGCGGGTAAATGCTAGTTTTTAATAAATATAAAAATGTATAATTTAAAAGTAATGCAAACACTACGCTTTTGGTGGGAATACCAAAAGCGTATAATGTTTGCATTATTGCTTGATTGATTTTTTGTGGTAATTCATAAAATAGCTTACAATTTTAGATTTTTATCACTTTTGCTTTCAAAAGTCAAATCAATATATTTGTGATATTTTTTTAAAATTAGGGTAGCAATTGTAAACTTTTTAACATAAAGTGATAATCTTAGCAAAATCCGGTGATCAGCCTGTTTATGTGTCTCCGGAATCCTCCATTCGACACCTTCAATAACATTAGACATACTCCTCAATCTCAAACTCTTCGATATTTTTTAGTGAAAAAATGGCCAAGAGTATGGCAATTTGTCTCAGAGCCATCTCAGTATGGGCAAATAACTCAATTTGGAATACCATCATTCTGAAATCATTCAGATCAATAGTTCTAAGTTATTCCGAATAGGCCAGCTCCAGCTGGTTTCCGAAAACGATTTCAAAGTCACCATCCAGATGAACACTTTTAAAGTTTGTTAACTCTTAGCTCCGTAATGCCGTAATCGGTATCATAAGAACTTGAAACTTCCTTACAGGTAGACTAAGTGTTTTCTCAATCAACTTCTCAAGAAGTTGCAAAGACGAAAAGTAGGAAGAGGTTTTCACACACCTTAACTGTACATACTCTCCTGTTTCACAAAGACGAAAATTTCATTAAGAAGAATTCTTCTCCAACGCTACCATCTATCTAAATCTCACAGACATTAACAGTCTCCATCTCTTTATTGAAAGTTTCAAGTGGTTTAACTAGTTGTAAAAATGGGTCTATTGGTCTAAGTGTGTCAGACCTTTCCTGTTAGCCACCTTAACCTTACCTAACCTTATAACACGAAGGAATCAAAAGCGATTTCATTTTTAAAAAAAAGTGCGATTTAAAACCAACGCATGTTTTACTGATGATATGAAGGCTCCAGAATGGTATCTTTTTTGTTGAAAAGCCGCTCTTCAATTTCATGTCTTTAAACCTTCCTTTTGACTTAATTGACCAATTAAGTTTTGAAATAAGATAAGATCCACTCTTTACTGACTATTCAATTCTCATTGTAACAGAAACTTCCGAAACAAAATGGTTTCATCCTTGTGTTCCGCTAAGCCTATTATTTGCACTTTAACAATAACATTTACCTTGAAATCCTTTTGTGCTATTTGAATGCATCCATTACATAAAGATTATCATTTAAACAAAGGATCATTTAATTTTTGAGGCAAACATTTGAATGGGAGTTATTGTTTTCATCCGGATGCATTATTTTTAATGTCTTTTCAGTTACGAAACACAGATAAATGTATCTTGAACAAATGAAATTGATATCACCGCCACCGTAGTCTAGCAAATAGCCCAGTTAGTGGTTGATTTTTGTGTGCAAAAGTGATGTCTTGGCCACTTAACATTTTAACCGCCCTTATTCTCAGAGTTAAATTCACCTAATTATATTTCTGAAATCAACGGTAAAATACTTTAAACTTATTTAAGCCTGGCTTTCCCGAAAACAACCGAAAACATAATCGGTAAAACACTAACATTTTCACAAAATTCAAATATAATCTTGTTGAGGATTATTTCAAACAACATTTTCGTGTATAGCCCGGATATCATTTTTGTGTTCAGTATGCTTTCCTTGTTTCTACACCCATCACCATCACCTTAATGTTCCATGCAAGTTACCTACAATAATGACTAGAACTCGAAAACATTAAAAGTTACGAAAGGATATTTTCATAAAATATCCCTGTTGGCAGTTAAATCTAAAATAATCACATTTTGTGGGTTTGTTGTTATAAGGATGTGCTCTCTGCTTATAATGCGGTTGGTATATACTAATGGGGTTTCCCGGATGGTTTCCTGGTTCCAACATTTTATATTCATAAAAACCCCAACTGATTTAACGGTTATCATAGTATTTAATCATTACGTTTTTGGCAACGTATTAAGTTTTCACATTTGTTGCTCCTCAGTGAATTAAGTTCAACCTCTGCCCCCTCTTGACATGTTGACTTTATTTACAACGCATATATATGTTAATGTTGAGGTTTAAATGTTGAAAGGGCAATTTCCTCATTCGTAAGAAGAGGCAACCTCGAGATAAAAATAGAACATGGTCGTTAGATTGTACTTAAAAAAAGATGTTTCCGCCAGCTCTATTTGCTTGCATGTCTGGTACTTGTAGGTACATAATGTTATGTATCTTAAGGAACTTTGTTTCTATTTTTACTTTAATCTACAGCTCAAATGCCTTCGGGGTCATTTTGCTTAAACTTAGTAAGAGGGAGTTATAGGTAAGGGTTTTTTTCTACTCATTTTCATCAAAGAAAACTGGAACTTTCTGTAAGTAGTATAGTGTTTTTAATGAGCTATTCTCAAACGAAATTCTTGTTAAAAATTTAAACAATTTTATTGAAACGAAAATAAAAAGCTGATTTTGTTCACAGGCGATCAAAATAGAATCAAGAATGCATGTTTTCTTTTAATTAAAGATACTAACAAAAAAACAATCTGGCCAATAGAGGATGTGCTGGTCTTTCCAGGAGGAGTTCGAAAACTAATTGCTTTAATTGAATCACAGTTCACAGGTGGTTGTCATTGGGAAATCGTGAACTCCATGTGTTTACTCATGCCTTAAAGACCCTAGCGCCTAGCCCATCGAATTCGTTGATCAACGGATTGCAAATTTTAAAAGTTTAAAGTTCGGCTACTTTGTACGTTGACGCGTTGCGTATGGAATGGACCGCTTCCCATAAGAACACGTGTACTTCAGCGAGCTGTCAGTGAACGTATGGGCTAGGTCCTTTACGGTTTCAACAGGATATACATACGAAAAAACTTAAACTATCTCGTTTTTATTTTGAACTAGCGGACATTCGGCATGATTTGCTTTTCAAAACATTTATTATTTTAAAAAATTGGTTCTGTTTAAATAACTCTCTCGCCTCATACCTGAAAGGCCGTAATAACGTCTAGAAATAGTAGGTATAATGACATTTCGTATTTTATGATACCGAGGTATGAAAATAGTGTTAAATGCCATTTCAATTGACTTGCAAAATTTATAAATGTGTGAGGGTGGGGTGACCCTATGTTAGTATGCACATAAGTAGATATTAATTCAAAATTATGTTCGACAGTGTTAATAATAACACCTCTTTACATACAAAATATATACAACTTCGCAACATTTGAATTTTGAATTAGGAAAAAAGGACTCAACAAGATTCATCCGTCGTAGTAAGCTGATGTGAGCAAGTCACAATAAAAACTATTAATAAACTTTTCTTTTTTAATTTCTTTGCTTTTCAACATAATTTTCAACTAATTAAATATTTAATAAATAGAATAAATTTTATTGAAACTACATCGACGATTCTCAGTCAGAACTGAGAATTTGCAACAATAAATTGTTAACAGAAACGGAAATTTTGGAAAAAAAAGCAGGAAAACAATCATATGAAAATTTATTAATCACTTAAAAATAACTACTATGTACATAGTATGTATATGTAGCTAAAGAGTTTTAGTGAAAAATGAAGTCTGTTTTCCTTTGCTGTTTTTGAGGAAAAAAAATTCAAAATCACCGGACCAGTTTTTTTCAAAAAACGGTTTTTTTTTTTTAAACTTTTCGAAAACACATTCCAAATCTTTTTTGAGTATGTCAACTTCAAGCACTTTATAGTTTTTACCAGGAAAATAAAACTTAAGAAAAATTGATCAAACAGTTTTTGAAATAAGCAAAAATTAAAAAAAAATTAGCTTTGTTTTTAAAAACTCAAAAAGAAACTTTTTTTGAAAAATTTAAGAATTCATGTTATTTCGCTTATAAAAAAAGCTCCCACGTTTAAAATTTCATCGAAATCCGTCAAGTGGCTTACGAGAAAATCTGATTTAAGAAAACCGGTCCTATGGGAGGTACCGTTATAAGACTTCTTGCAAATGTGTTCCAAACAAAACATAAAGTTTAACACAAAAAACACAATTCAGGAAGTTTTATTCTAGCCGTTTTTGAGTAAAATGAATTTTTCATTAAAATCGTATGGCAGGTACCGTTAGTTTTAGAGCTAGAATGATAATTCCAAAAATCCCTCTGTAGGACGTCATTATAATACTATGTAGTAAGTTTGCAGCAAATCGGCTAGCCATTTAGGCTGTAGGTGCCGATACAGACGGGCGGACAGATTGACAAAATTGTCTTCTTTAGGCTCCTCCATCATCGTAATGTCATGTTTGATTGTCCAAAAAAAATTTTTTTATACGAATGCATTACTTGCCTATAATCTGTAAGGTCCGTATGTCGAGTAAAAAAGACTAGAATTAAATTACTACATTGAAAAAAATTCCTTCAAATGCAAAAAAAAAATTGAGTGGTTTTATGAAACCACGATGCAAGTGAAACATTTTTCGTTATAATAAAGTCACCAAGATCTTTTTTCTTTTCAATGCAAACACGAAATCTTTTGGCTTTCTCTTACGGCCTAAAATTAATTCACCGTAAGTTATTTTACGCACTATTCTTGATTTTTCACTTGTTGGCCGGTCTTACATCATAACACTGAGCAAAACACAAATACCACGGAGCACGTGCTTGAACGAGTGAGAATACTACTACATACTACTACTACTAAACGGTCAGCTGATGTGAGTTATTGGCTGGCGCCGCCATATTGCGACATGTGTCAGGTGAACCAAAAAATGTGAGGCGATGTAAAAAAAAAGGTTTCACTTTAAAAATAAAATTAAATAAATTTGAAAATTAAAGCTCTAGCTATATTAAACCAGAACAATTATTAGAGAGAAGTGATTCTATGTTTACATATTCAAAATTAAAAAGCCAATCTTTAACCGCCTTAAAAACATTCCAGAAATATTAAGAGTTCTTGTTAGATGTTAGAGTTGAAGTTTATTAAATAGACGAAACGAGAACACAGAATTAAAAAACATAAGCGAGAGCTACAGTACGTTTTCAACGAACTGTTGGATACCCTATTCCCCATATTTTTGTATGTGTAATGTGTATGCGTCTGCCTCCCGCAAACAGCCGATGTTTCAGAAACAAAATTCTTCTTTAGCAGACAGAAAAAAATTCAATAAAAGTAATTTTGTGCGGTATGATGTTCAATTAGTGCTGGCGCAATAAAAAAAAGACGTGCGCCACGCCCAAAGTTAAAACGTTTTATTGCTAAGGCAATTGTTATGAGCTCAGTGACATTCAATTTTATTCTTGCAGATCGATTTGAACAAAACAAGACAAAACTTAAATTTTTAAAAACAAGATTTGGAATGGAAATAGCAATTATGGGTGTTTTTAACAATTCTTGGACTACACTCTGCTAGGTAACCAAGGAATAGAAATCCAAGTGTTTACCTGTTTACTTCAAAACTGCGACCGAAAGTTAAAAAACGCTAAAAAACTAATGAATTATACAACTTTTGACGGAAACGCCCCTTAAAAGTGGGCGTGTCTTAAAAAATTGAAGCACCAACTGAAATTTGATCAGTATTTAGGCATATGTGTAAAACTACAGCTGAATCGAGTAGTTTTTAAACAATCTTACCTGAACAAAGGTGTTTTATCAAAATCACGCCTTTAAAAGTGGGCGTATTGAAAAAAATTTACACAAGAAAATGTAGAGATATATTTCTCAGATAAAGAACGGAAGGAAAAAGGTTTAAATTAAATATTGGAAGTGCCTTAAATTTTTGAGACTATGTTTTTCGTTCTTTCATGAAAAGTGGGCGTAAGCCACGCCCAAAATTCAAAAATTTCTTTACATACACAAACCTTTTAGTTTCTATTAAGAGACGCAAAATTTTGGCTTGCGGACTCATTATAAATACCGTTTATTTACAAAAACAATTTTTGTATAGTTTCTGATGAAAAGTTGGCGTCAGCCACACCCAAAATCAAGTTTTTTGATTTCATACACAAGCTGTTTATGTGCAAGTAATATCCACAAAATTTAATGTTTTTCGCATTAATATAACAATTGTTATTTTATAAAAACAGTATTGATGGTTTTGTATGAAAAATGGGCGTCAGCCACGCCCAAACTGAATTTTTTTTATTAAATTGGAAGAAAGTTTACCTAAAGCTTGCGTGTGCAAAATTTTAGCGTTATGCTTTTATCGTAACTGTACAAAAAACATAATTTAATTTTACCAAATTGAGGTTATTCAACAAAAATGGCGATTGTGGGCGTGTTTGTTTGCGGATTATAACGGTTCAAGAACTTAGCCTTACTCTTGAACCAAAGATTATATATACCAAATTTCAGCTTTCTAGCTCAAGAATTGCGACCTCTAAAGATAATACATACGGACGGACGGACGGACGGACGGACATGGCTAAATCGACTAGGCTCTTGATTCTGAGTCAGAATATTATATACTTTTCCATACCTAACGGTATTATTTCTCTATGTTACAAACTCCATACCAAATACAATATACCCATTCTATGGAATAGGGTATAATTACGGAAAGCATTACTTCTCATGCAATAAGGTCTTAAGTAGTGGTGTTATGTAGCTTGTTGCCCCGTCTTGTTTGAACCACATATCGTTATTACCTTGGTTATTACGTTCAATTATTGCGAATGCCAGAAAATCTGTAAATTCGGATCACCAGAAACACTTGCACTTGCTGCAGCAATATTTTCGACTGTGCGTGTATTACGAAGATGCGTATTCATAGGCTATACGACATCACTAACGTTTCCACTCATTTCAAATTTCTTCACAATAATTTCACCAATTGCTTGAAGGTAATATTTAAAAAGGCAAAGTTAAATAATGCTTTATAATGCAAACTTTTGGCCAAAAAACTTTTTGTAAAAGAAAAACTTAGTTTCAACCTACCAAATTGTTCTACAACAAAGGCGGTCTATTTCAATTTTTTTTACAAAAAATGTTTGAGAAAAGTGACTTAAAATTCAAAAGTTCAATGGCTTGAAAATTTGAAAAACAAAGAAAACATCAAGTTTATTTAAACTTAGTCAGAAAGATTTACATAATATGTATAATAATACAGGGTGCGCCAGAGAAACTTACTTATTTGAAAAAATTCCCGCGCGGTGAGTTGGGCGGGTAGAGGGGCAAGAGGGGGCGCATCTGGAGGGGGAAGTTCCCAAGTTTGTTTCTCCCTCCAGTCAGTTGCCATCATGCTCTGGTCTAGAGAGCAGCGGGCCTTCGCGGTAATGGGAATAATTGGTCCTTATTTTTTGAAGAAAACGAACGCGCAGTTACCGTGAATGGAGCTCGTTACAGGAACATGATCGAGGAATTTTTTCTTCCAAGACTCGAAGAAATGAACGTTAGGAACGTGTGGTTTCAGCAAGATGGAGCCACAGCACACACAGCACGAGACTCAATGAATTTGTTGCGACAACATTTCCCCGACCGCCTCATCTCTCTCAGAGGCGAAAATCTTTTAATACGTCTCTTAAAGTGACATTTCTGGATGAAATGCAAAAATTATTTTTGTCAAAGTTTCTTAGAAAAGTCATCGATTTAAATAGTACAAAACAAAAAAAGAAAAAAAAAACTACGAGAACTGTTCAAATACCCTCAATGTTTCTGGTATTTTTGAAAGTCGCACTGTGGATGGTGGACTATATTAAAAAAAAAAAAATACTCATACGCCATAGTGCACCAATGTTCGCTCTAAATTGAAAAAATAAATTTGTATGTAGGTAGGTATACACGCATTCTCAATTCATACATAATAAACTCACTTTAAACTAAATTTCAAAATTAAACTGATGCAAGTCTTCCACCTGCTTGCTCTCAAAGGTTAATAATTTATTAAGTCTTCACATACATAATTTCGTTGCTTCGTAACACTTACGGTTCTTTTGAGTACTGTCAAAGGTATGTAAGTAATTATGAGAAATGTGACTGCTCTGACTGAACTCAACTTCCTCCGTGAATAGTTGAAGCAGAATTTCAAAGGATTCTAAATATTTGTTTGTGGTTAAAGAACTTTTTAAATATGCCAAGTGAAAATTAAAAGACACTGTCGTTCCACGGTGCAGTGTAGTGAAATGGAAAATAGGTTTCTATAAATGTAATTTCAAAGAATTGGGATGCAGAAAAAGACAGAATTTTTAGAGTATGTATTATAAATTAGTATGTGCTCTCAGGTGCATGTCTTGTGTTGCAACGCCAAGACTAAAATTAGTGGTTTAAAGTAGGATACTTCTTTGGTACGCAGGCATTATTTAATTAATTGTATTTCTTAGAAATATTATATAATATAATTTATATTGGTTTCTCAGAAAAGCCTCAGCTGATTTGGATGATATTTTATGTAATGATGAGATCTGTCTATATTTTTTCTGAGTTTAAGTATTTCTTAACGCCGCGCCGGCGAAAACCATTCAAACAAACTAATGCTTCAAATCTCTTTTACAGGAATCATACAGTTAGTTAAGCCAGTGCTACATACATCCTCTTATAAAATTTCATCCTAATCAGCTAAGCCATTGGGACATGATAGTGGAACGCATATAAGTAAACATACAAATACATTACACACATTTACGATATTCAAAAATCAATTAAGCCATAATCAGGAATTCATGAAACCGAAATAATTAAAATCGTTGGTTTCCATACGGAAACAAGAATCATTCGACTGATTTGTTTTTAAAATAAAAATGTTAAAAATGTACAACGCTTTTTCTGAACAATGCATTCATGCTAAAAAAAAAATTGTTTAAAACACCATACAGAAAGACAGTCGGGCAGAATATTCTAAATACACTACGTAAAAATTTTTAAGCATACCGAATTTAACGTTGAGGATGAAGGACTCTGTATCGAATCGCATGAGTTCTGGCAACTCTGCATTCGATGGTCACATAAGTATAAGAAGATACAAGAAAGTAAATAAAACTTAACGTAAGAACTTAACGAAAGAGTGCTTGTTCTGCGAACAAGCACGAATGAGTGTTAGTCTTAAGCAGGATTTTGAACCAAGAAGGAATAAACGTGCTAATAAGTGGTTTTTTATAACATTTTTCCACTCTAAATTATTGTGTTTTATTTAATTCCTATATTTTGTTATTCGAGATGAGTTATACAGTCCATTCGTTTTATAACGAACAAAATATTGTGAATAATAAAAATGTGCTCAATTGTGTCACAAAAAATTAAAGTGTGCGCAGCAGTTTGCCACGAGCGACAGGAGTATGGGCAGGAAACCGTGTGTATATCACTAGCAGGCAATGTGCAAAACGGTACTTCATTATATAATAATGATCAATATGTACCAACCAGCATGTAAGTAGTTCAATAATTATTGTTGTTGTTTTTCCCCTTTTTTAAACGGGCGACCGATGAAAATTCTTCGTCAAGAGAGCAAGAGAGGGTAAAAAAGTACGTAACGTATTCTCGCTTCACAGCAAGAATACACACACACTTATGTGATATGAGCAGCGGATCGGAGTGAAGGATTATGCATACACAAAACACATATGTATATGCGCAACTGTGACAAGAAGAGAGAAGTCTAAAAAAAAAAAGAATTCGTCATTCAAAAAAAAGTGGTAGTGATCGCTGATCGGTCTTTCGAAAGAAAGAAAAATTTAAGAAAAAAACAACAACAACAACAATATCTTATCTATAAAATAATAATATTAACATACATATTTACATTTTAAATAACATTTATTTAAAGCAAAAAAAGGATGAGCTGAAATATAGTCCTAAAACAGGACAAAGTAAATATTTGATTGTGTGAATGGTGGTGGTTTTTTGGATTATTTTGCAACGGAGCAGGTTTCTTTTTTTTTCTCTTCTTTATCTTTTCCCGTTGCATTGAATGTGTCCCGATGTATGTGTGCAGTGTCTATGACCGATTTTGTTTTGTTTTCGGTGAAGTGTGAATGAGCGAATGAGCAATGAAGGGGCGATCTGAGTTTATTTGTTTTCTTATGGAGAATGAGAATTTTTGAATTGAGTGAAGTGCGCAGGATGTTCTTTTTCCTCTTTTGGTGCGTGTGTGATTTACATACCTTTTTAATATCGTTTTTTTTTTTATGAATAAGATATTTTTTCAATATTACCTAGATATATTACGGTGATGTTGCTGCTTTGTTGTTTGGTAGGGATCAAAAATTAATTTCTTTTATAGGTGTTAAGTTTTTTTTTTGTGTGTCACTTTTTTTTCTCTTGAAGACTTTGTTGCTCGAGATATATCAGGGGCGAGTGGAACTCAAAGCACATTTGTGCGAGTTACCAAATATGAGAGAAAAGTTGTGAAGGACTCGAGATATAGCAGGGGCGAGTGGGACTCAAAGCACATTTGTGCGAGTTACCAAATTTGAGAGAGAAATTGTGGACTCGAAATATAGCAGGGGCAACTCAAAGCACATTATGTGCGAGTTACCAAACATGAGAGAGCAGGTATGAAGGAGGAACTTGAGTGCAATTGCACCAGTTGCCATGAACAAATTATTATTAAAAAAAAAGGACACATAGCTGGGCAGGAAAAAACTCAAAGCACGACGGTGCTAGTTTTTAGAGAAGGAAAGCTTGCAAGCGGCAGGAATAAAATATTTTAAATTCAAAAAGAATAAATATTTTTAAAGCAGGAAAATGAGCCACAAAAGAACTTCGTTTCTCGATGCAACATACCTTATAATAAATAAACTATATTTGCAACGACAAAAGCAGCAACAACTAGCCGACCTTTTTTTTATTATATCTACTATTTATTTTATTTTATTTTTGCATACTGGGAATTTTAGTACCTACTGCAAACTATTATTTATTTATGTATCTGCATATTGGGAAATTGACGTACCTACTGCAAACGAGTATCTCTTTCATTTCAGGGTAGGACATTTTTGAATTATCATTTCTAATGCAATACGATTTTATATATTTACAGAAAAGAGCAGCGAATAAAAAAGATTGACAACCAGCAGGAGAAAAATCACCAATATGTATTTAATGCTGGTGTATTTTCAGTGAGCATAATGCTTGCCTTTGTGAAATCTCCAGATTTTGGAATTTGTACGATGGCAGCAGCGCAGGTCAGGCTTGAGGCCTTGTAAGAAGCCTGGTCGCAGGTCAAGATTTGCGAGAGCAGGATTGCGTTGGCCGACGATATGTTGGTCAACGTGGAGATACAACGCAGGATTGCTGGAGCGGAAGAAAATTACTTTGCTGCCCACGCAGTGTTGCAGGAAAAGCTAAAAAAATGGCTCCAAGAACACGCATAGCAGGCATACCAGGTAGAGCAGAACAGGCATTGAGCGGAGCGATGATGGCAGGAAATTTGAGCAGCCGTTGTCACAACTTCAGACGCATCCGAATTCGAGCTGGTATATGAGGACATGCGAGCAGCTGGCAGTAATGCCCGAAGAGCAGGAGCACCAGGTGACAAGAGGCTGTTGCCTTGTCACTCGTGCAAATTTCTGAATCATCCAATGTGACGTTGTCCAGAGTTTGCAGTACTGAGCATTCGTGCTAAGCAGGATCTCGTGAAGGAAAAGGCACTTTGCCCCAATTGTCTTAAGACGTTCCATGCCCCAAAGGACTGCTTCCAAGGGCCGTGCTGTCGATGCCCCGGGAAGCAAATGCACAATAGTGCTACGAAAGAGATTGGGAAGGATGCAGAAACTGTTCTATATGCGCATGAAAAGTGAAAGAAGAGAAGGAGCCAGACAAGCGAAAACAAACAAAAGGCAGATTGACTAATTGTGCCTCCCAGGAGACGCCCTCGGTTGGAGAAGGACAGGACGGAAGAAGTAGCAGGAACAGCAAAAAGAGAGACCGCAGGATGTGATTTGGAAGAGGTGATGTCCTGGGGGTATTTTAAGAGAGCTAGGCGTTTGCCTTCTAAAAACAAAAATAAAAGTATGATTAAAATTTATTTCGTCTTTTTATGTCTTTTAATTATAATGAGCAAGAGCAGGATAGAGTTACTTTGATGCCTACGGCACAAGTAAGAATCGAGATGGATAGCAGGAAGTATGGGCCGGTAAGAGCATTTTTAGATACGGGCGCACAGCCCAATCTAGTTTTAATAGAGCAGGACTTTTGGATTCTTCATAGATTTATTGCAGGTTCATAGCAGAAGCATTTACTTCTGTCTAAGAGCATCGACGAGGTGGTGTCCTTGAGATGGAAACTGTTTTCGGCAGAATAATATTGGGAGTATGGTAATAAGAAGGATAGCATGAACAATGAGCAGGTATCGCAGGCAGTGTGCATGGATAATAATCAACTTCATGAATCGCTTTAGCGTTTTTGGCATAAATGGTTTAAATGACATAGAAATGTCGTTGAGCAGGTCAAAAGAGCAGGAGGAGCAGGTGGAGAAAAATTTCATCAAAACAAATTCACGTGATGATTTTGGCAGGTTTGTTGTGACGATTCTTTTGAAGGAAGCAGTGAAAGAGCTTGGAAGTTCAGACCTTACAGCCAAGTGTAAGTTCTTTGTTTTGGAGAGAAGGTTGGCAGGAGATCCTGAGTTGAAACAAAAGTACCAGGAGCTTATGAGAGAACATGAAGAAGCAGGACATATGACACCAGTGACTGGCACAGTGCATGGCAAAACCATATACCACATCATGGCGTCACCAAAAAGTTAAGGGTCGTATTTGATGAGAGCTGCAGGACAAATAAAGGTACTTCATTAAATGAAGTGCAATTGCTTGGAGAAAACTAACAGAAGGATCTGCACGAAATTTCGATGCGCACCGTGTCGCCATTACTGCGGACATTAAAATGATGTTCAGAATATTGAAAGTAGCGAAGGAACAATGGGATTTGCAGGGTATATTCTGGAGAGAAAACCCCCAGGACAATTTGAGAGAATATTGGCAGGACAATTTGAGAGAATATTGGCTGACAGTAGTCACCTATGGTATGACCTCATCAGCTTATAATACTGTACAATGTGCAAGGGAGGCAGGAGTTTCCAGAAGCTGCAAAGACAATTAAGCAGGAATTTTATATGGATGACTGCACCACAGGTTGTGATTCTGAAGAGAAGGAGATCAAGTCATCAAAAGATTTCGATCATGTTTTAAAAGGGGCAGGTTTTGAGCTTAGAAAATGGAAATCCAATTCCAAAGCTCTTGTGAAGGACATGAACTATGAAGAGCAGGAGTCAATAATGTTCCAGGATGATGAGAAAATGTCAGTTTTGGGCTTGAAGTGGCTGCTTGAGAAGGATCAATTCACGTTTGTGGTAAAAACACCGGAGACTCAGCAGGCAATAACCAAGAGAAGCGTAGTGAGCTGTGCTGACTCCCTAGAGAGATAAATGAGAGATGGAGAGATTTCTGGCAGGAAATAACATACTTAGAGAACGTGAAAATTTGGAGATGGATAGGTACTTCAGAAGAAGTACGAAAAGAGCTACATGGATGTTTGGATGCTTCTGAGAGGGCATATGGAGCAGCGATTTATCTGAGAACGATACGTACGGCAGGATTATAGCAGATCTCATCACAACAAGAACACAGGTTGCACCACTTACAACGGTGGCAATACAGCGCTTAGAGCAAGCAGCAGCGGAGCTATTGGGACGGCTAACTGTAAACGTCATTAAAACAATGGAATGGGAAGGTATCGAGTATGATCTTTGGACAGATTCACTCGTAGCGCGGCATTGGATAAGTAAATTACCATGCAATTTTAAACGTTTTTTATACAAACAAATACCGAAGTCAAAAGGTGGAGACATGTTGGAACGAAGGATAACCCGGCTGATATTCTAAGAAGAGGAATAAAGCCATCAGCATTGGTTGATAACAAGTTGTGGTTGCATGGGCCGGAATGGTTGGCAAAACCTCGGTCGAGCTGGTCATCTGAAAAGTTTGTGCCAAATGTTTCAGATGGGGGGAGGGATGAGATGAAGATTTTCGTGTTAACAAAATTTACAGAGCCCTTATTTATTTATCTGGAGTGCTGGAGAAGGAGTATTTTATTGATTGAATACACGTCTACATTAGAGAAGGCGATTAATGTAATCAGCTATGTAATAAAAAGCAAAAATAAAGCAACGAAAGGAAGATGAAGAGATAGATGGAAAGAGATGGAGACGTTCTGCACGTCAAGTGAAAAGAAGGAATAGAGCAGATGAGAGTGCAGGAGATACAGCAGTACCTGGGCAACCATCTGAAGAGAGGATTAAATCAATCGGTCACCTGTTGACAAAAAAGCAGGAAAAGTATTTTGCAAAGGAAATCATTTGTATAGAGAAGGACAGCTGTTTTCCTGAAAAGAGCAGGATAGAATCCTTAAAGCCAATCTTAGATGGTGAAAAGATTCTGAGAGTAGCAGGGAGATTGGAAAGAGCAGAGATGGGATACGAGAGAAGGCATCCAGCTATCGTGCCAAATGGGTCTCGATTGGCTTGGTTGATCATGTATAATGCGCATACAGCAACGAATCATGGAGCAGTGCAGGTCATGATGCAGGACATTTGTCAGAGATTCTGAATTCCGAAGCTCCGAAGTCAGCTGAGGAATTACTTACATAAGTGTTTGGTTTGCGTGCGGTATAATCAACTTTTTGAGATGCAACTGATGGCTGATTTGCCATCAGAGAGAGTAACAGCAGGGAAGGCTTTTCTACACACAGGGGTAGACTATATGCAGGTCCATTCGAAATAAGGATGATCGACAGAGCAGGTGAGCAAATAATAAGACAGAAATGTTATGTTTCCGTCTTTCTTTGCCTTAAAACTAGAGCAGTGCATATAGATTTGGTATCAAATCTGACGTCAGTGGCGTTCATTGCTTGTTTCGAAAGATTCATAGCAAGAAGGGGCAGGTGTGGAAGGACAATGGTACAGCATTTGTCGGTGCAGCAAAGGAATTGCAGAAAGCCAAAGAGCGTTGGTTAGTGAAGGATAGATTTGAACACTTAAGTTTGAAAGAGATGGAATGGAAGTTTATGACTCCTGCGGCACCACATCAAGGTGGGATTTACGAAGCAGTGGTAAAGTCGATGAAATATCATTTGACGAGAATTGTTGGAGCGAAGGTTTTGGCATATGAGCAGGTTTTGACATTAATTACTGGGATAGAAGCCATCTTGAATTCGAGACCGCTACATCCATAAAGCAATGATCCTGATGATTTGCAGGCGTCAACGCCGGGACGTTTTGGTTGGTGAACCGCTTGTTTTACCGTTTCCGTTTATAACCAATGAGATGCCAAATACCAAAGGCATACAATTGTGGAAGGAGCGCAAGTCTATGCTTGCACTCTTCTGGAGCAGATGGAAGGTAGAGTACTTATCTACTCTATACGAGAGAAAGAAATGGCGAAAGGAGAAATATGGCTTGACAGAAGGACATCTCTGCATAATCAGGAGAGAAAATTTCCCATCATCGGCGTGGGCGAGGGCACGGATATTAAGACTATTACGGGGCAGCGATGGACTCATAAGAAGCGTGGTTCTGCAGACAGCGAGCAATCAACTTACGAGATCGGTGCAGAAGATCTGCATCTTACCAATTAAGGACCTGGAATGATTAATATATATGAATAAATTTGTGTTGAGCATATATATATGTATGCAAAATAAAAGTGAAAGGGGTTGAAAACCGTAGGTTTTCGCCGGGACTGTATCGAATCGCATGAGTTCTGGCAACTCTGCATTCGATGGTCACATAAGTATAAGAAGATACAAGAAAGTAAATAAAACTTAACGTAAGAACTTAACGAAAGAGTGCTTGTTCTGCGAACAAGCACGAATGAGTGTTAGTCTTAAGCAGGATTTTGAACCAAGAAGGAATAAACGTGCTAATAAGTGGTTTTTTATAACATTTTTCCACTCTAAATTATTGTGTTTTATTTAATTCCTATATTTTGTTATTCGAGATGAGTTATACAGTCCATTTGAGCTATGATACAGACTCAATATTGCTTTAACAATAATAGTAATTTTTAAGGATTTTTAAAGTTTTAAACTTTTCGGTTTTTAAATTTCCAAGGTTTTTGCTATTGCGAGATGATAACGGACTTTTTGTTAGGCAGAAATTGAGGATATGGAATTGGGCGTTATGTGGTTTCAGCAGGACGGTGCCATGTTATCTCACGTCGGAATCGTGGCGATGTCAGCTAGCCACCACGATCATATGGTTTGACACTGTTGAACTTCTTTCTTTCTAAAGAGCACGACTGGGTTGCACGAACTTGGTCTTGGGGCTGGAAATGTTGGAAAAAAAAGCAGGGAAAAAGTCATATGAAATTTTATTAATCACTTAAAAATCACTAGCTAAGGCGTTTTTACGAAAAAGTTAAGTAATCCAACTTTTTTCGTTTCGGAATTGTCGGAACCGTTTTTTTTTTAAGCTTTTAAAAAACACATTCCAACTTTTTTTTTGGAGTATAACAACTTTTAGCACTTTGTAGTTTTTATCAGAAAAATTAAATTTAAAAAAAATTTGATCAAACCGTTTTTGAAAAAACTAAAAAATTAAAAAAAAGTTAACTTTTTTTTTAAAACCTCAGAAAAACTTTTTTTTGAAAAAAAGATGAACTCATATTATTTCGTTTATAAAAAGGCTCCTACATTCAAAACTTTATCGAAATCCGTCAAGTGGCTTACGAGCAAATCTGATTTCAAAACGCCAATTCTATGGGAGGTACCGTTGTGAGACTTTTCCTGAAAAATCTGTTCCAACCAAAACATTCAGTTTACCCAAACAACATCATCCAGGAAGTTTTATTAGAATCGTAGGAGCCGTTTTTGAGAAAAATTGATTTTTCATTAATAATCGTATGACAGGTACCAGCCGTTTAGGCTGTAGGTGTTGATACAGACAGACGGACAGACAGACAGACTTACAAAATTGTCGGCCCACTTTTTTCGGCTTCTCATCGTAATGTTATGTTCGATTGTCCCAACAAGATTTTTTGTTACTTTTAATCGAAAGTAAAAAGTGTAGGTCCCTAGGCATACGCCAGTAAGCCGAGAACAAGTCAAGAGCTAAAGAATGAGATAATTCGGCTAGGAAGCCGTATCAAGCATTCTGCGGATATTTTGTTTCACACATTATTGTCATAGATCGTTCTATCATAATAAAAACAAAATGCACGACTGGGTCGCACGAACTTGATCTAATGTTGTCTTGGGGCTTAAGATTTTGATAAAAATAATTTTTCAAAATTCTTAAATAAATACTTTAATTTATTTGAACTAAAAAAAAAGTACACCATTTTATTTCTTGGAATTTATGATAATAAATTTATAAAAATCTGTGGAGTGGTTTGTGAGAAAAAAAAGTTTTTTTTTTTTTGAAAAAAAATTGGAAAACATTTTTCAAACAAAATTCAAAAATACCAGTTTTACATATATTTATTTATAATTTTTGAAAAAAATTTAGTAGATGTGAAACATCTATTGGCGCACCTAGGCAGTAAAATCGATCGTTATTGTAACAAAAAAGTGTCACGACCATAAAATTTTCAAAGTGGAAAGTTTTGGGTGGTTGTAGGTGGTTGTAGATTGGGTGGCCGCTGGTGATGCTGGGGCGGTAGTGGTGGAGGGGGTAGGGTGGTAGTGGAGTAGGGTTATGGGGGGGGGGGGGGTGCTGGTGAAAAATTGTGGATGGTCGGTTGGTGGTTGTAGGATGTAGGTGGGCTGGATGGTTGGTGAGGGTTGTAGAAAGAATTTTAAAAAATGGTAGATAGTTGGTTGGAGGGAAAAATTGAATAAAATGGTATGTGGTTGGTGGTAGGTGGGGTGGGTGGTTGATGTGGGGGTGGGGTGTGGGGATGTTGGTGAAGAAAAAAATGACGAAACAGGTGTGGGATTTGTTTTGGGGTGGGGGGTGGATGTAACATTCTGGGTGGTTGGTTGGTGGTAATAGGTGGGGTGGGTCGTTACTGTTAGGAGGATTTGGTTGGTGGTTGGTAGGCGGTTGTAGGTGGAATGGGTAGTTACGGGAGGATGAGGAAAAGATTGTCAAATATAGTGAGTGGTTAGTTGGGAGTTGCTGTGGGAGTTGAGTGTTGATGGCGAGGGGGTTTGGGGGAATTACATTTTCCACTCTTTTTGCCAATCAGAAAAAAAAATTGTCGGTGCAGTTTTCAAAAATGCTTGAGGGTTAGTTGGAGGCCCTGTGCGGGATTGGATATGGGATTCTTTTTGATGTGAAACATCTATTGGCGCAACTAGGGAGTAAAATCGATCGTAATTGTAACGAAACGTTATTGAAGAAAAAAATTACGAAAATGGTTGGTGGGTGGTTGGCTGTTGGTTCTAGGTGGGGCCGGGGGGAACTGAGTGTTGTTGGGTAGGGGGTTTGGAGGAATTACGTTTTTCATTCTTTTCACCAATCAGAAAAAAATTGTTAAAAATGGCGGGTGGTTGGTTGGTGGTTGAAGGTTGTGTTGGTGGTGAAGTGGATTTTGAGGAGGATGTTTGGGGGTGGGTGAGACAAACTTTATAAACATGGTGGGTAGATGGCGTTTGGGGTTGGGGATTGGTAGGGGGGAAAAATTGACAAAAATGGTAGGTGGTTGGTTGTAGGTGGGGTGGGTGAATGCTGCTTGGGGGTTTTGGTGTGGGGGGTGAGGAAAATATTGTCAAAAATGGCGGATGCTTGGTTGGTGGTTGTAAATGGGCTGGGTAAATGGTGGTGGTAGGGAGTCTTGCTCTGGGGAGTGAATCGACAAAAATGGAAGGCGGTAGGTTGGTGGTTGCAGGCCGATTGGGTGGTTACTGGTGGTAGGTATTAGGTGATGAAAACCTTATAAAAAATGGTGGATGGTTGGTTGCTAGTTGAAGGTGGGCTGGAAGTATGGCGGTGATGGCGGTATCTGATGGTTGAGGAAAATTTTATTCCTATGTGTTTATAAATGAATATAATCTGTAATAATTGATATTTTAATAAAATGATAAGACAAATTTATTGATTTAATAAACGAAATCTTAAATTATTAAACATTATTTCACTCCATATTTGTTAATGGTTTTTTAAAATTACGAATTTTAATGTAAACTTGAATGTTTCACATCTGCCGGGCGTCCCGTGACGGCTAATTTTTTTTTAAATTTCTAAACAATGCTTTTAAAAATACAAAAAAAAATTTGTTTTTATATATTGGTATGCAGTATAAATTAAGCAACCTACACGCATATATGTGTAATATTTCGAAAGTATCAGTTGAGCCGTTTTTGAAAGTAAAAAACTTGGTTTTCTGTAAAGTTGGTTTACGGACGATAATTTTACGTGATAACCAGTTCACAAAACAGTTCATGTGTAGGTTGTATCTTTCCAACCACCATTTTTTGATTTGGTAATGTCATGTTTGATTGCTATCTCAAAACATTTTTTTTCGACGAATGCATAACTAATCGCAAGTAAAAATCTTTTTGTTTTATTTATACAATTAACATGGTACGTAATAGTTGGACCACGCTTTATAATTCAATTCCTCTAAAAGGGTGATTAAAGAATACGATTTTTATTTGAAATACTCACTTTAATTTTTGGAAATGGCTTTCAGGATAATTTATCATTTAATATTAACTGTACTGCGAACTTTCCACATTTAACTAGTTTTTATTTTAAATATGTAGGTATATCCAATTCATCCTTTCTCCTTTGCCATTCAATGTTTCTTCGAAAATCCTCCAAAGTTTCAGATACATTTTTATATTGATATATTTTATTAAAATAACTTCCCTGTTTTTGTCCTTCAAAAAGGTATTTCAAGCACCCATGACCTTCTGAGGACGGAAAGAAACACGAAATAGCTCTTATAAATACCTTGAGATGTATGGACTTACTAGATAAATCGATACAAATGTTTAGCTTGTATAGCTTATTAAAGGAGAAAAGTACATTTTCATTTATTTATGTAACCCACTGAAAGAATAAATCATTGAAGCGTACATCGCAATCTGCTTAAATTGCAAAAAAAATAACTGCCATTTTGGATTGGCTGAAAAAGGGGAGCTTATTATCAAAGCAAAGGACCAACCGAAAATTGCTTTTATATTAAGTGCAATGCATGAATGTCTTGATCTTTTTTTTATTTTATTCCGAAGGATACAAAGGAATGTTTGTTTTTTTTTTAAAGCAATTTAGCATCGCATCGAATTCCTTGGAAGGGAAATGAGAAAGTATCATAAGACTTGAATGTATTATTGCATTTCTTAACTTTTTTTAACATAAACTGAGAAATGAATATATAATGTGAAAATTCCTTAAAATCCTTTCTGAATGGCGATGTTATTTCTTAATGAAAACGATGATAATTTGTATCTAGAAATTCTTCTAGTTTTGATAAATATTTAGGGCAAGTATTGGTTTCGTGCAGAGAAAAAAAAATCGAGGTTTATATCAAACATGACATGATAGAGGGTATCAAAAAAGGTTTTCGGCAGGCAGCCTTAACCGCTTGACGGATTTTCTTCAAACTTCTTATATAGCCAGGGTTTCTGATTTGAGGGGAATTCCCTAAACTGCGGGGAATCTCAACTCGCTTGGGGATATTGTGGGGATTGGCACTTAGCGGGTAAAATGGGATGTATCGATGGACAATACATAAACAGTTACGTGATTATTGATGAAAAAATCGATTACGATGAACGAATTCGATATTTTTCTTTAAAATAGCACATCCTTGTATTATATTGAAAGACTTCACATTTGTGTTTAATAAGTAGGAGTCCCAACTTCCCATCCCAAAGCTGAATTTAATGTTGTAGTTGTGTATATAGGTTAATGGCGTCCCAACACTGTTATAGTATGGCTCTTCTGTGCTGAAGTCATTTCCAGTGCTTGAAAAGTATGTGACAGCGCAAAAACTTGATGACGAGTGGCGTTTTCACGCTATGTTGGATTTTGCTACTAGGGTACGGTATTTATGGCATCGGTAACACTGTAATAAGCATATATATTATATTGATGATGCACAAAATGTAAATAATGTGTTAAAAAACTAGGTCGCATGAACTTGCTCCAATGTGTGACAGTGGTCTTGGAGCTAAAGATTTTGGAAAAAAAAGCAGGGAAACAATCATATGATGACTTAAAAATAACAAACTTAATCGTTTTTAGGAAAAAATTAAGTAAGCCATCTGTTTTCTTTTACTGTTTTGAATTTTAAGGAAAAAAATGTTCAAAATCGTCGGAAAAGTTTTTTTTTCAAAAAATGGTTTTTTTTTTTAAAACTTTTCCAAAAAAAATTTTTTTTTTAATATTCCAACTTTAAGCACTTTGTAGTTTTTATCAGGAGAAAAAAAAAATTAAAAAAAAAAATTGATCAAACCGTTTCCGAAAAAACCAAAAATTAAAAAAAAATTACTTTTTTTTAAATCTAAAAAAAAACTTTTTTTTAAGTTTAAGAATTCATGACATTTTGTTTATAAAAGGCTCCTACATTATCATCGAAAACCGTCAAGTGGTTTACGAGAAAATCTGATTTCAAAAAACCGGTCCTATGAGAGGTACCGTTATAAGACTTTTCCTGAAAAATCTGTTAAAACCAAAACATAAAGTTTGCACAAAATACACGATTCAGAAAGTTGTATCACAATCGTTGTAGACGTTTTTGAGAAAAATTAATTTTTCATAAAAAATCGTATTGCAGGTACCGTTAGTTTTAGAGCTATAGAATGCTAATTCCAAAAACCCCTCTGTAAGACGTCATAATAATACTATGTATCAAAGCAAATTGGTCTAGCCGTTTAGGCTGTAGGTAACTATACAGACAGACAGACATACGGACAGACAGACAGAATTATCGGACCCACGTTTTTAGGCTTCTCCATAAGCGTAGTTTCATGTTTGATTGTAAAAAAAAAAAAAAATTACGAATAGATACATCGCTTGCCAGCATCACTTTACAGCTTTTTTTCGGACGCATATTTAGCCTAATTAAAGTTCTGCCGACCAGTAGATTTTTACGGAAGACGGTCTAAGCTTTCATTTGATACCACATTTGTTCATTGACCCGATGAGGTAGGTCAACACATAAAATACCGTTTTTGAGTTGATCGGACAAAGAATTAGGCCCGGATTTTGTCTTTCTGACCTAATGATTTGAAATCTACGGTTAAATCTCTATTCACTTCTTTTTGAATGTTCCATTGATTCTATGGTAACCTTCTAGACTATTACTGTTTCGAATATAGGATCATTCCTTGTCCAAATCATGACCTCCAATATCCGGCAAAAAAAATCGTTTATCATTCGACGATATAACAATCTGCTCATTTGCATCTTCGAGGAATACGAAACAATGACACCTTCTTTTCGACCATTAGAGCACAACAAACAGTTCCTTTTGTCTAGATGCAACGACACTTCTTGGATCATTGGGGGTTATCTGAGACATATGCGGAAATATTCTCACCGAGTGAAAAATGTGCCTCATCGCTGAAGAAATTGTGGCGCGGCACGCGTTGTGAATGATCAGCAAGCTTCAATTGTTGCGTAATTTAAACTTCTTAAAGGTGGAGATACAAATCTAAATGCAAAATACTCCATAGTGAGGTGTTTTGTACGATACTTTCAATTGCTGCGAACGCTGTAAAACTGATGAATTCGGATCACCAGGAACTATTGCACTTGCAGCAACAATATTTTCGACTGTGTGTGCAATAAGATTATGAACAGGCCTTTCGACGCGACGCGACGTCAGAAACGCTTTCAGTCTTTTAATTTTTGTTTCCACAATTTCAGCGATTGCTTGCGTAGTCGGTCGGTATGACGACCATAATTATCTCGTAATGTGCGAAAATTGGCTACGTTTTAATAATTTTAAGATAATTTTAATTTCGATTGTGAAGTGATCCAGCGCTACAAACTTGAAGTCACGAAAAAGGGATGCTACAGGAAAATATTTTTCAAAGAGCATTGAACAAGTTTCAGGCTGTAATATGAAAGAATGAAACAGCTGGCAAAGAAAGTGGTGATCCCTTGAACTCAGTTAGACACTTACGAAAGTAAGGTTTCAACCCGTTGCAACAAATGCCACAGCTCGATGGATTACTGTGGCGGAACTTGGACGTTTATCTTGTTCTTTAATATTTAAAAAATAAAAAAAAAACCACTCCACATAGCATTCTAAAATTCCATATTTAGTTGAATCAACCCCCTCCATCAGCTCTTGATTTTAAAGATTTCTATTTTTGAAAAACATTCTTGAGCAACAATATGAATCATAAGAGCAGGTGCCTGCTTCCACATCGGACAAGTTTTATAGGATCATTTAATCTTAAATCAAAAATAAATCAAATTAATGTTTATTGGGTTTCATATCCCGAATCGATTCAATTGAGGATGAAATAATAGCAATGGCATCCATGTCCCATCCCTTTAGGGGGTTCTTTTAATAAATTAGTAGGTAAGCACTTATATATACCAAGATTACTAGGTCAGGTGCGTTGATGTTGATGTTGTCGATATTGAATTTATGAAGATTGCTCCTTGTACCTTGTTATACAACAACTTTCACTCCAGTGAACTGAAAATTATATCTATAATTTGAATGTCCTTAAGGAAGAGACATTCAGTCAGTGGAATATTTTTTCGATTCTACATTCATTTTTTTGAAATACATGCTATGATAAGCAATCATAGAATCATTTTTTACTGATTTCAAGAATTTTATTGAGAAATGTGTTGCTTGTAGAAAAAGTCAAGAGAAAGATGAAATCAATCGATACAGCTTCGAATCAGGAATGGAAAAAAGGCGTCTCTTCTTGGAGTTGAAAAATATCCTTTTAACTTGAGATCCTTTAAAGGTATTTAAAAGCAGAGTTAAGCATTTTTATAAAATAAATATTTAAATATGAATTAAATGAGAAATCGCTTTTGTTTAGAATCGAGAAATAGGTGTAAGGAAATTTGGTGCGTCTGTGGTCTGTCTTACTGTAACAGTCAACATCTTAAGATTTGGTCGTTGGGTTTTTTTTTCAATCGATTATTTTCTTCTTTCAAAGCACACCAAAGCAATGTGATTAAGGCTACATTAAGGCATTTGACGGCTCTTTAAGATTAAAAAGACATGCGTCTCCTAAATACTTAGACAGATTTTTCTAACAAAACTTAACCCCTAAAAATGTATCAAAATCGTTAGAGCCGTTTTCGAAAAAATCAAACTACTTGTTAATGATTAATGGATTAATGGCAGGTACCCTTGTTTTCCAACTTAAAGTAAAATGAAAAATGCACTATGGGAGACCCCAGATAAATACTATAAGTTCAAAGTTTGAAGGTTGAAGCAAAGCGGCCAAGGAAATAAGGTAACTAAGTAAAATTATGCCACATTTTTCGAATGGAAACAAAGCCTTAAGCGAATTGAAATAAGGCCCCAAAAATAAATGAAGTACAGCTGCAATTTTTTAAAGAATATAGTATTTATTTTTAAGAATGAAAGCAAACACTAGACACATACTTTCATGGTAGCATGATCATGAAAATCAAATTGAAGTAGGCAGAAAATGTACATAAAAACTTTGTTTAAATAAAACTGTAGCATTATGTACATGTATATATCACGCTGTTAAAAAAATTTACCTGTGGCTTGCGTTCGAAAAAATCAACAAGTAACAGAAAAGAGAAATTATTCTAAAAAAAAACATTCAAACTTGCCTCGTCAAAAACTTTTATACGAGTAAACGTCAGCTTTTTAAATACGGTATAGTGGGATGCTAAATTTTAATTATATAATCTTCAATACAAAGTGGGCCAAAAGTCCTTTTTATACCCTATTCTATAGAATGGGTATATTGTATTTTGTATTTGGTGTGGAGTTTGTAACATAGAGAAATAATACCGTTGGGTATAGAAAGTATATAGAATATTCTGACTCAGAATCAAAAGCCTAGTCGATTAAGCCATGTCCGTCCGTCCGTATGTTTACTCTAGCGGTCGCGATTTTTAATCTAGAAAGTTGAAATTTGGTAAATATAGTCTCTGGTTCAAGAGCAACAAACACAATTTTTATTTTTTATTGAAAAATGTAATTTTTACTTACTTGGCTGATTCTAGGAATCGAACTCGAGACCCTCTGCATACCAACCTAGCACACATCTACTAGGCCATGGTGATGCATCCAAGTCGGATATCAAAATTAATAATAAGAAGCAACCTGAATATGAGTTACATTTTAGGGGTGTTCTGAATTAAGATTATGTTTTATTGGCGAGAAAAATATAGTCGTCTTATTTTGGACGTCTAACCTCTAATGTACAATTTTTTGTGATGATCATTTAAATAAAGGTAAGAAATTGTATATAATGAGTAGCTGAAATTCAACCTTGTACTCCCTATGTACATAATAGAACTACAAAAAAGGCATTATTGGAGACACAAGCGGGGCCAGGGCCTAATGACTTATATTCTAAACGATTCCTGTATGTGCGTTGATATTCTGGTGGAATATCATTTCCCGCTGAATCCGAATGGCTTACAAAGATCCACTTTTAATATTAAATAGATTTATTTTTCGATGATTTTACATTTCCTCAAAAAAGACAGTACCAAAAAAAAAAAGATAATTATTAGTTCGAGGCAGGGATCGAACTCCGGACCTTCGATGTAGCCGTCAGACACACTTGAGTTGAATTTAATACTCAGTGATTGTAAACCACGAAAAAATTTTAGCAAATCCAGATTGTAAAAAAGTATAAATGGAATTATTCCCTTGAAGTAGTAAATTGCGACAAAAAGGTTGTAATTTACTTTGAAGGGCACAAGCTTGAATTATAACTTTGAATTGTAAATCTCAACTTAGGAATTGTTGTAATTTGCGATGAATTGAAAGTTAAATTGCCATATTTTTCTATCAGTTTCGAATCAAAGCGCCGTGATTTACAAAAAAACATGTTTTGTAAATTGCAACTGAATATTTCGCAATTGGTGATTTTTCAATTCTCTCCGTGAACCTCCATTTGACACAATTAAAATGTGTTTTTTGTACAGTTCCGATCAAAGCACACCACAAAAATTTTGCACACACACACGCTTTAGAAAAATTTTATTCCAATTAAATAAAAATATTTCAGTTTGGGAGTGGCTAACGCCCACTTTTCAAACAAAACCATCAATATTGTTTTTATAAAATAACAATGCTTATATAAGAGAGAAAAACATTAAATTTTGTGGGTAATGCTTGTATACATAAACATCTTGAGTATGAAATCAAAAAATTGGATTTCGGTTGTGGCTGACAACCACTTTTCACTAGAAACTATACAAAAAATTGTTTTTGCAAATAAACGGTATTTATAATGAATCCCGGAAGCCAACATTTTGCGTCTCTTAGTCGAAACTAAGAATTCTGTGTATGAAATTCTTTTTTGAATTTAGGGCGTGGTCTATGCCCACTTTTCATGAAAGAACGAAAAACAAAGTTTTAAAAAATTTAAGGTAGGTACCAATATTCAATTTAAACTATTTTTCGGTTCGTTATTTGGAAAATATGTATATTTTTTGAGTAAATTTTTTCAATACGCCCACTTTTTAGGGCGTAAGTTTTATGAATTACATTTAATCAGGTAAGATCGTTAAGAAACGGCCATATTTTTGCAGATATACCTTAAAATTGACTAACTAAATCTTGTGTACAAATTTTAAGGGCACTCTTATTTTTAAGGGGCGTTTCCGTCAAAAGTCATATATGCACTAATTTTTTAGTGTTTTTAAGCTATCAGTCGCAGCTTTGAAGTGAGAAGATGAACACTTCGGTTTGTATTTTTTGGTAAAGTAGCAGAGAGGGGTTCAAGAATTGTTAAATACACCCAAAACCGCTATTTCCATTCAAAATCTAATTTTTAAAAACTTTAAGTTTTGTTTTGTTTTGTTCATATCGATCTGCAAGCTAAGTATTTAATGTCACTGAGCTCATACAAATTGCCCTGGCAATTTAAAGTCTCAACTTTAGGCGTGGCACACGCCTCTTTTTATTACGCCAGAAGTTATTGAACATCGGCCACACAAAATTAATGTTATTGAATTTTTTTCCTGTCTGCAGCTGGTTGCGGGAGGCATGCGCATACACACACAAAAATATAGGGAATAGGGTATTCAACAGTTCGTCGAAAACGTACTGTAGCTCTCGCTTATGTTTTCTATGAAAATCTTTAATAACTTCTAACGAATAAAAGGTAGACATTTACATCGGTTAAGTGGCCACCATTAGAACACACAATCTCATGTTAGGTAACACTTTCAATGACTTTTTAAAATGTTGCCGGTGTAATTAGCGCTATTTGTGTGCGAATGTTGAGTTTTAGCTCTAGTTTCTTCCGTTAACTTATTCAAAGTTCGTCAAGTCGGTTACGGAAAAATCTTATATGATGAAAAAAAATTTATTCTATATGAAGTATAACGTTTAAAGTCCATTTCCCAAATCGATTCATACCAAAACACACATAATTTGCATAAAACACACCACTGAGAAAGTTTTATTGAAACCGTAGTAGCCGGCCGGTCTTGAAAAAGTTGAGTTTTTCGTTAAAGTTCATAAAGTTCAAATGCCATTTCCAAAAATCCTCTTAACGATGACCTACATAATACTGTGTACCAAGTTTGAAGAAAAATGGTCCAGCGGATCAGGCTGTTGGTGCCAATACATACAGATTACAGACAGACAAAATTATCGGATTTTTTTTTTACTTCATCTTGATGTCATATGGTATTGTTTTTGAGATTTAAGCCTAGTACTCAGATCGCGCTAAACTAAATTTTATCTCTACAATATTTATCTCTACACACCCTTGCTAAAAAGTCGCGCTAAATTTTGAAGTTGGAGAGAAAACAGCTGTTTTACAAATCTGTGAACTGTGATAGTTTGGTTTAGTTAAAATTTATAATTTGCTATTAATTACATGGTTTGTACAGTAATCAATAATTATTTTTAACATATTGTATTATAGTTTGTGAAATATACTTAATAAATAATTCTGATTTGTTATTATTATTAAGCTTAAGTATTCTTCAATAAATATTTAATGTAGCCGTGGAAAAGTTAACAATGTTTTTTTTTGCTATGGTTACATAATCTTTATTATGTATGTACCTACCTACCAATAATGTTAAGATGCTTTTCGCTTCCATAGTCGATTCGATAATATAATAAAAAACAAAGTATTTGTTCTCTCTATTTGCAGCAGATTTTGCAGAGTGATCTGATCACCAAGCAACGAAATTTATGCAAATACATAAATATCATTTGAAGCGAATATTTTTGTTGGTCAAAGCAAACAAAAAATACAAAAATAAAAATTACAAAAAGTATATCAAACAAAGACTTGAGATAAGTCAATAGCAACAATTATTTGGCAATGCATACCTCAAGACTTTTATGGGTAACCTCTTATATACAATTAACCGAATTCAAGGCGCAGCTTGCCACGCTGACTGAGATATTACATACTTGTGACGCTGTGACGCAGTGCAACTTCAATAAATAGCAATCAAATCAAATATTCCATTCCATTTTGGGCAAGTGAAAATATGTCCATTAAAATTTAAAAAGCAATACGAATTCCAAAATGAATTGCCATTAGCCATTGTTGATGGCGATAGACGATCATCATCGGGAGAAGGCAATCAGATATGAATCGGCTGGTTCTGACTTTAAAATAGTCGATGCCAGTGGCAGCAGTTGCGAAAGGACGAGAACTAAACCTATATTGGGTATTGCCCATCGACAGGGTAGTGAATCATCGACAAGAACCTGCGAGGCTGATTTTGGAGAAGAGAAGGATACTTTTCCACCTGTGAGCACAAAAGCAGCCCAAGCGAACGACCGAGACTTAGTTATACTTAGTTACACTTTACAACTTCAGGTTCAGCTGCCGATGGATTGGAAAATGTCAATAACATTCCTCCCTCTGTGAAGGTGAACAAAAAAATCGAAGGGATGTCCAATTAAGCGAGACTTTCAATAAAAGGAAGAAGAGATCTTTGCATTCGATCGCACAATTTCGCACATTACAAAAATATATGTAATACTTGCTCTCATGCCAGAGGTTGTTCCTAGAGCCTAGATCTTAAGTTAAAATATAGAGCTATACATAATGAGGCCAACTATTTGTTAAAAAAAATGTCAAGACTTTGCCTTTATACATACAACTTTTATTTCCTTAATAAACATGTCTGTATCAAACAAATAATCCATTTTTTGTGTTAAAAAGTTGATAAACTTTGAATTTAGGATCGTTAACACCGGCGAAGAATCACTCTTGTCAATCATTGTTTCTTTGGGCTAAGAAGGCATCTTAGTAGCAAAGTCCTCTCTCAAAGAACATTCGATGACGCGCAGCTTGAATAGCATGAAGCCTAGAGAAATGTTGCCAACCACATCTCTTCTAACCTCCCGGCAAAACTCTGAAAATTCCCAGTTAGAGGGACAATGCCAGTGTGAGCCCATTTATGGTGTCACGCTTATTTCAGTTTCAGTTGAATTTCTTGTTCAAATATCTTCTTGGCTGTTGATAAAACTGACTCCAGGGCTGGCGGCTGGGTTACTTGATTCTGACTCATGTTGTTGTACTTTATGGTGACGACTATTACTTTTCATTGAACTATTATTACTGCTATCTGACTGATCGATTTTACTCTCTGCGCTTTGCTCATATCCTGCCACTTCCCCATTTGTAATGGGGTCCGCTGGATGACTCAGGCTGGTGGTTAACAGATTTATCTTAACAGTTGATTTGGTTAATCTGTTTTTGTTGTAATGCCTGCTGCTAGTCGGTGTAGTTGAAAAGTCTTTGTAGGTGCACTAAAAATACTATGAAATACTAGAGAATTGGTTTTGCTGAGGAACTCATCGCTAAGGCTTTTTGGTTTTTCAAACCTGGAAGTGCAAACAAATATTTTAGTCTGATCGGGACTAATTGGATTTCTTACTTGGATTAGCTTCATCGTCATCGGAGTCTTTAAATGCTTTTATGACACCATGCTTCCGCGGTGATGGATCTTCATTATCCTGTTCTTCTTCTTCGCTGCAGCTACTGTCACAATCTTCGTCTTGATTTTCGTCATCTTCTTTATCATCGTTAGTCGGTTGTTCAGTTGTTTCTGTGTGGTGTTCTTTATTTTCTTTCCCCTTGTTTGTGTTTTATCCAAGCTCTTTATTATATGTTGATATTCATCTTATGGCACCTCCAATAATTGGGACAGCTGAGGAAATAAGAGAATATTAACACACGAATTTATTAACTTAGTTTCACAGAATTCAATTAGATGGTCCATTACCATCGCAGTCGTCAATAATTCTAAGCACCAATCTGGCAAATGCAGGTGCTTGAGGTTCGCCTTTTTCATCGTCATATCTTCTCATTGATGTAGTCCTGTTTATATATTCCTGACGGTCGAGACACAGTAAATGCTTACAAGGCCGCCTGGATTGAACAATCCAGTCGTTCCACCACGTAGGAGACAATGAGGAAGCACGTAGTATTTTTGCTATTGGCACACGTTATCCTCGCAGGGAAGTTTATCTTCTGAAATAAAATAAGTTTATGAATAATAATAGTTAATAATAGTAATTTATTATCATGTACATTTATAATGTAGGTACTTACTTTTAAACCTTTTGGTATTTTTATTTTAAATTTTGCCGTGTTTGCGGATTGTTTTGGATCAATTTGGTGCTGTATAATCGATAAACGTCAAAATTTATCTTGTGAAATAATGTACTTTACATTATTTCGCAAGCTAAATTTTGTGGAGACTTTTTTTAGCCTGACAGCTGGAATTTAGCTTGAAGTGAGTACTACTCAGCTAAAAACCCAAGCTAAAATTTATCTTGGGTGGAAATTTGTATGGAAGATAAATTTTAGCGCGATCTGAGTACTAGGCTTTAAGGCTAGGTTTCCCATCAAAAAATCGACTGATGCTTTGCGCTAAGCTCTGTAGCGTTCGCAATACTTAAAATATTTAAATGAAATAAAGAGGTTTTGATTGCAAATATATTGAAGAAAATGTTTTTGTAGTTATATAAATTTAAAAAAAAAATTTTGCTCCCAAAAACCGCTAGGAAAATTAGAAATTCATCAAATTTAGGTAAGTGCTTGCGGTTATTAGTGGGGCAGGGGTTAAATCAAACTTTTTTATTTTTTTTATATTTTTTTTACGGAGTAAATAGATCTCAAAACAAAATAACACTATTTTGTTTTTAATTTATTAATCAATTTCCAATAAAAAAAATATACAAAACTATGAAAAATAGGGCAATTTTGCAGTGTAGTATGAATGCAATATTTGATAAAACTTCCAAAGTATAAGAGGTAACAAAGCCAAATTTCCTTTTTTCCTAAGCCAAAAGATGTATGCAGTTATGTGCATTTTTATTTTTTTTAAATATATATCTAAAATAATTTTTTTCAGACAAAAAGACAGGAAACATTCTTTTTTTGTCCAATATTTTGCGCTTTTCCCTGGGGCTTGAACGTATTTCATTTTTTTTTTGTAAAAATTTTTTTAATCAAAGAACTATAGTGTCCTTTAGAGAATAAGACTATTGAAAAAAAATTTAAAAAATCATAGCATGTTTAAAAAAGCATTTCAATATAACAACATTTGTAGTGCGGTTGTAAGGGATCAGGAGCCTACACAATTCCAACGTATTTTTTGTATTTTTTTGTTGTATTTTGTGTGTTAGATGCATTACAAATCAAAATTATTTTTCTCACCTTATTTTTGATTTTAAGTTTTATAAATTGGTCTATTTTACGTTTTTTACCAGTAAAATCCCTATATCACGCACACAGAGAAGTTTGCAGTTCGAACAAATGCCGCTGCCAAATCTGGCACTGCGGAACCTTCTCTTTTCTTTCTCTTTATTCACTTTGCTTTTGCAAGAAGTTTTTTTTGCTACTGAGCTCTCAAATTTTTTTTCCTATTGACTTGACTGGAGTGGAGATGGAGAGTGGACTTGGACCACTTGGACTGATGTTATTTTTTTTCTTTAGTAAGCAGAGTATTCTGTCCTGTGTATCGTCTATCGTGTCAAAGGAAAAAAAAGGAGAAAGAAATTATCATGTAGATATGCGCTGTTTTTTTTTTAACTTTGGAATTTCGTGTGTAGGTACTTGTTGTAGATTTGCGGTTTATTTTTATTTTGACCTATTCGTACATAAAAATATAGGTTTTTTTTGGTTTATCTCTTGCTTATTTTGATAGAAGAAATCTGCGCATAGAATTAATTATTGAACAAAATATTTTGGACATAGTTTTAACTTGCGATTATAGGTACTATAAGGCAAGTTATGCATTCGTAAAAAAAAAATTTTTTTTTGGACAATCAAACATAACATTACGATGATAGAGAAGTCGAAAAAGTGGGTCCGACAATTCTGTCTGTCTGTCTGTCTGTCCGTCTGTCTGTATCGGCACCTACAGCCTAAACGGCTGGACCGATTTGCTTCAAACTTGGTAGGTAGTATTATTATGACTTCCTACAGAGGGGTTTTTGGAATTAGCATTCAAGCTTTAAAACTAACGGTACCTGACATACGACTTTCAGTGAAAATTCAATTTTTCTCGAAAACGTAAGAAAACGTAAAAGAAATGCTTCCGCTGATTCAAATTATGGCAATGTCGACGTAAGACCTGAAATTCCGGATAAGACTGATCAAGAAATGGATATAGAGAAGCAGAAGAAAATAAAATTACTTGAGGAAAACTACAATCGAAGAGTGGAAATCGAAAGGGAAACAAGAGATCAATCACTTGATGGGAAATGGTTAGAAATAAGGCGTGAAATGGTGACTGCTTCTAATTTCGGGAAAATTTGCAAAGTAAGAAGTCCCTCCAGCTACCATAACATAATCAAAACATGTTTATATAGTTCGGTTTCTACTTCCAACTTGTTATGGGGCCTACAAAACGAGAAAAACGCCATCAAGAAACTGGAGGAAACGGCAAACCTTAAAGTTAAAAAATGTGGCCTTTTCATAGATAATGAACATCATTTTCTTGGCGCAACCCCTGATGGATTGGTTGGGAAAAACTCAATTTGTGAAGTAAAATGTCCCTCATCTGCTAAATACATTACAATAGACGAAGCTGTCAGTCTAAAAAAATTGCCGTATCTTGAGAAACAAGGAAATACATGGGGGCTTAAAAAAACTCATGACTATTTCTATCAAGTTCAAGGACAACTTCACATAACTGGTCGACAAACGTGCTATTTCGGTGTTTTCACCTGCTGCGATTTTATTTACATTAAAATTGAGAAAGATGACGAGTTTTGGGAAACAAAAATAAAAGAAAAACTAATTTCGTTTTACCAAAATCATCTGCTTCTGGAATTATGTGACCCTAGAATTCCAAGGAAATTGCCAGTGTGGAACACATAAGACCATCTCAAGCTTTAGTATGTTTTTTTTTGTATGTGTAAAACTGCAATTTCCATTATCTTAAAAGGATTTATTTATTTGTAAAAAAGACAACTTAGTCAATTTCCCATTATAACTCAATAAATTTAATACAAAATGAGTCCAATGAGTTGATTTCAAATATTCATTAATTTGCTCAAGCTGTTCTCTCCATCTCTATATCTCTAGAGTTTGTTCGAATTATTTAAACACTAATAAAGTCAAAAAAGGACTTTGTTCCTAAAAAAAAAATACAATGTTCTAATTGAAAAAACTTAACTTTCAAATCTTTCTTTCTATCTGACAACAAAAAAAAAGACCGCAAGAAATCTTAAATGAAGATATAGTAGGTACAGGTACCTACTCCAACTTCTTTACATCTAAATATCAAAATTCAAAAAGATATCGGCCTACCTACCTCATACTTATTTTACATACCTACCTAAAAGAAAAATAACGATATCGAAACGTACCTAACGTATAGCTAGGTACATTTTGTATACTTTTGCTCATGGCTTTGTCATTGTCTGTTATAGATACAACACACATAAATATCTACATACCACAAAAGTGGATGACCGATCTTTCATGATCTGGATATGAAATTCACAACAAACACGTTGAAAACTAAAAGTGAGATACCCGTTCACTGTTTCGTCCTTCTATTGAGCCACGCGTTTGAACTAAATTAAACAGAATAGAACTTATTCATTTACAATACGAAAACTAAACGCTTGCGAAATAACAACAAAACCCACAAAAAAGGAAACAAAATCCCACACTAAAAATTCTATCCACCATTCCATTTTGTCCTTTTCCCTTTACCACTCCCTTCCTTTTCTCTGTCCATCATGTAACTAGTTCTGTAGCTGCCGGCCGTCTGCCTCGCCGCCCGCCGCCGGTGCCGCTGTGTCAACGTTTTCTGATTTTCATGAAAAGAGAATGAGAGTGATGTGCTCTGCTAATATAATTTATTAATAGATAATTAAGAGAGCGAAACACATGCACTAATACGCACTCACAACTTTTACATGAGTTCTGACTTTGCTAAAAAAGGCAACCTACCCTTAAGATATAATCAAGAACATTTTTTGAATATTTTCATTTTGCACTGTTCTAGACAAATTTTGGAAAAATGAGTGGAGCTCTTATGAGTTTGAAAGGAAGCTTAGATCTTCCAGAAAAATGAATTGGCGAAGCGAAATGAATACATTCTAGAAATATGTAGGTATATGCAATTATGCATGTCCCACTAAAGCGTGTTCGTGGTAAACATCATTTAAGTACCTACTCCTGTTTTAAATCTTACATTCCTCTTTTTTTTCTGCGATTATTCGAGTAACAACTCAACTACGAAGTTATATGAATATTCTTATATTTTAAGAAGCGGAAACTAGAAAATCTTACTAATATTATAAATGTGAAAGTTACGATGTTTGGATGTTTGGATGTTTGGATGTTTGGATATTTGTTGCTAACTCACGCCAGAACGGCTAAACGGATCTGGATAAAATTTGGCACAGAGATAGCTTATAGTCTGGAATAGCAGATAGGCTATTTTTTATCCCGGTAAAATGTATGGTTCCCGTGGGATAGATTTGTTTTAATTTTTGAAATCACACCAGAATGGCTGAACGGATCTGAATGAAATTTAGCACAGAGATAGATTATAGTCTGGAATAGCATATTGGCTACTTTTTATCCCTGTTACATTTATGGTTCCCGTGGGATAGATTCGTTTTAATTTTTGAAATCACACCAGAATGGCTGAACGGATCTGAATGAAGTTAAGCACAGATATAGATTATAGTCTGGAATAGCATATTGGCTACTTTTTATCCCGGTAAAATGTATGGTTCCCGTGGGATAGATTTGTTTTAGTTTTTGAAATTACACAAGAATGGCTGAACTCATCTGAATGAAATTTAGCACAGAGATAGATTATAGTCTGGAATATCATATTGGCTACTTTTTATCCCGGTAAAATGTATGGTTCCCGTGGGATAGATTTGTTTTAATTTTTGAAATTACACCAGAATGGATGAACGGATCTGAATGAAATTTAGCACAGAGATAGATTATAGTCTGGAATAGCAAATTGGCTACTTTTTATCCCGGTAAAATGTATGGTTCCCGTGGGATAGATTTGTTTTAGTTTTTGAAATTACACAAGAATGGCTGAACTCATCTGAATGAAATTTAGCACAGAGATAGATTATAGTCTGGAATAGCATATTGGCTACTTTCTATCCCTGTAAAATGTATGGTTCCCGTGGGATAGATTTGTTTTAATTTTTGAAATCACACCAGAATGGCTGAACGGATCTGAATGAAATTTAGCACAGAGATAGATTATAGTCTGGAATAGCATATTGGCTACTTTTTATCCCGGTAAAATGTATGGTTCCCGTGCGATAGATTTGTTTTAATTTTTGAAATCACACCAGAATGGCTGAACTCATCTGAATGAAATTTAGAACAGAGATAGATTATAGTCTGGAATAGCATATTGGCTACTTTTTATCCCGGTAAAATGTATGGTTCCCGTGGGATAGATTTGTTTTAATTTTTTAAATCACACCAGAATGGCTGAACTCATCTGAATGAAATTTAGCACAGAGATAGATTATAGTCTGGAATAGCATATTGGCTATTTTTGAAATCACACCAGAATGGCTGACCGGATCGGAATGAAATTTACAACAGAGCTAGATTATAATCTGGTATATCTTATAGGTTTCTTTTTATCACGGTTAAATGTAGGTATTAAATTATAAAGCTAAAAAAGAAGAAGAAGCTAGATTACGATAGACTATACTCCTCAAGGTACAGTCTACTTCTTGATCAGCTGAAACGCGAGTGAAGCCGCGGTGTATATATAAAAATGGATGTGTGTATATATGTATGTTGCGTATTTACTCCTAAACCACCCAATGGATCTTTATGAAATTTTTGGGGTAAATATAGTTTAGTCCAGGGATGGTTCCTGTGAAGGTTTCGTGCCGATCGGGTGGAAGGAAAAAAAATGCATGCTTTTAACAATTTTGGTTCAGTTTTTTTTTAATTCTTTTTTGGTGTTTTTCATAAATTTTTAAGCGGAATGCCCGGGTGGAAGACAGAAAAATGCGGGCTTTTGGCAAAGTTTTTTTTTTCAACTTTTTTATAAAAATGTTTTCCTTTCGTTGAATAAAAGCATCATATTAATGGAACTGAGTCGAAAAATCAAACTCTGAACGAACGTGCGTGTCCATTTGGTGCAAGAATCGTCCACCCAAACATTTTCCAAACAACTTTTAAACATAGGAAAAGGAATTGAATCGCACAACAAATGACATTTTATATTCCCAAATTTTTGTCAAATGCAGCAAAATATTCAAGCCACAATTTATCAATGTTATCATGTTCAGTTTAACAATCAAATTAACTGCACTTTGTGTGTATGCCAAAAAATTTGTATATTTATACACCAACCGAAAAGACCAAAAATATTGCTTATCCGCTAACATTGAGATAAAATATACATATAAATAAATTTAGTTTCACATTAAATACACAAGTGTTTTTTTGGGCGTAGCAACGCGCGCCGGGTACCGCTAGTTATTGTATAAAAAAAAGTTTTTTTTTGGCAAAAACTTAATCTTCAATTTTCACTTAAAACTCGTGTACAAAAGCAAAAACAAACAAAAAATTGCTCATTATCTTGAAGCAATTGCCTGATTACAACGCCAATAAACAGTCCTTTGAACTTTGATGGATTAAGTAAAAATAAAGCTTATCTTGTTTTAAATTTATAATTGGAAAATAAATGCCAATTATATGGCCTCAACAATTTTTCAAGCTTGAGTAGATTAATTCGTGAGAATATAATGGGTCGATTCAAGACCAAATTAACTATGTAAAAATGTTGGCTCGGTGATGCAGAAATTTTCCGAATCATCCCTGGCATCCTCTATCTTGTTTTATTCGTGTTATTAAGACTTACTCAAGGGTTAGACTCCTTTGAGTTTTAAGGATTTATTGGGCACAAAAATTCATCCTGGAGGAATGTTCGTTAGCTTGGCAGTCCTTTACTGTTGTTTTTGTTGATTTAATGGAATTTATGAATAAATAATTTGTTTATCGGCGAGGCGGCGGCATTCTCTATTGATTTCATTACTTTTACCGTCTCTGTATTTTTTTCTTGAGAAGCATCTTAATGAACGGCAAAAAAGGTACTTCAACTTTCAGAATTCTTAATAAAAAAAAAAACGAAAACACAAATATATTCAAGGTTCAAATAAATTAATTCACTAAAAAATAAAAATATATGCACATCTGGGTGAAGATGCTGGAAAAGCAAGCGGTCGAATCAATTGAAGGATGCTACAGCAGAATGTAAAAGGTAAAATACCTATTCGTTCAAGTCTATGTAGACTTGGGTGAGAATGTCGTAGAAGATGCACAGTGGATGCTGAGAATTTGGAAAGAGCACTTCTGCGGGATGATAACCGGCGATGAATATCTAAACTAAAGTCCAACAAGGCTGCGTGGATAATCTTCCGGCAGAGCTTTTCAAAGCAGTGTGAGATGTCTTTGTGGGGGCATATACATAAACTTATCTGCACCATGAAGCTGAGTCACTAGCAGCACATTTTAAAACTCTTTTGACAGCGGATGAGAATCTTCATACTTTTAGCTATGCACTACGGAATGAAAATTTTGCGGAGCTTGACTCTCCAATTTTTTTGAGTGAACTTGAAAAATCGTTTCTGACTATGAAAAGCAATAAAGCAATAAAGATGTTGCTGATATTCTTCCTGGTGGAGTAAACTTTGCCGGAAATCTAATAAAGGTCCTGCTCTATGCAGACGACTTGATATTGCTTGCGGAAAATCCTTTTGACCTCCAACTACAAATAAATAGGCTACAAACGTACTGCGAGACATGGGATCTTCGAGATCCGTTCAAAATCCCGAAAACCAAAATCCCGAAAGTTCAAAATCCTGAAAAATCAAAATCCCGAAAATTTAAAATCCCGAAAAATTAAAATTCCGAAAAATCAAAATCCAGAAAAATCAAAATCCCGAATGATATAAAAGCCAAGTACTGTTGATTAAGAAAACTGTTGACACAGGTGCCTGCCAGACAACTGGACATACCCTTAGCGGAGCAACGAAGTTGCATGAGCGGGTGTGTCCCCGAAAAAGGGAGTTAAAACCCCAAGAACCGGCGAAGCGGGCCACCCAAGTACTGCTGATTATGAAAACTGTTGACACAGGCGCCTGCCTGAATCACTAATCCGATTTTTCAGTATTGATTGCTATTCGGGATTTTTTCGGGATTTTGATTTTTCTGGATTTTGATTTTCATGGTTTTGAACTTTCGGGATTTTGGTTTTCGGGATTTTGAACCAGATTCAGGATCTTCATATAAAAGTCAAGAAAACGAAGATCATGATTTCGAAGGTCGGCAAAGAGGAGACAGACTACGTGAAGAATCTTGGCGACTCTACAGAGAGCGGTTAAAAGTTATAAGATCTAAATTTTGGAAAACATGCAAAAGAAAAAGTTCCGAAGCCAAGTTAGCACTTAACATTATGTGGCCAAAATTTTTCGCAAATCCCGCTTACCCATCTCAACACCAACATATGAATAGCACGTCGAGTCTGGGTTACCTCCAATTTATTTGAAAAATTTCAAGGTTCACTCTGATTATTTAGTAAGAATGATGAAGAGAAATGTGAGCAGTTTTCATAGATCAATCGTGTTAAGATGGCGACAGTAAAATGCTTTTCCTCTCAGGGAATGAAATCAGCTGGCAATGTCTCACGATCTTACTTTAACTTTGTCAGAAAGTAACGTAAGCAACTGGCAAGATATATTTTCAACGATCTTAGAGATAAAGTGGATGATAAAATATTCGACCAGCACTTAATTAGAGCATCTTCATCGGCTTCCAGAGTAATATACAAGAATCTAAACCACCATACACTATCTACAAAAAGCTATTTAAACAACAACTACACATCAGAATTTATTATTAAAATTTTAAGAGCCATAGTCGAATTATTAAATCTTAATTTCATGCCCCATAGATAGCCGATCTTCAGCAAATTTGCAATTTGTGTAACAGAAGAGAATCGGAGAATATGTACCATTTCATTTCGGTTTGCCCAATTTTACAAGAAAATTGTAGATTATACTTCCAAGAAAATTTTCTGTCAATGAGTAGTCTCTATGAAATTCTTAACGGCATTCTTGGTTGTATCATTTTGTACAATTTTTGCAACAATGCCATGACTTATCGTAAAGCTTTTTAAATTTTTGATTAAGTTTTGTAGTTTTCTTATGTTCATAACTATCGCTTTTTAAAATCATGTTTATTTCGTCCGCATAATCTTAATGTCATTATCATCAAAACTGTAATATTTTTGAAAAATTTAATAATCCCAGTCAATCTGTAACTTTAACTTTATTTCTTATGTTTGTTTTCAAGCTTATTCTTTAAAAGCAAAACATTTTGTAACATAATCTGTATTATCATATTATTAATTTATTGTAAAATGTCATATCCGGCAGACGGCAGAATTGTCAAGCCCGTTTTCTAAATGAAAAACATCGTTATACCTTTAATTAAATAAAGAAAATATTAATATTAATAATAATAATACAAAAATAGTGTGGTTTTATTAAACCACGATGCAAGTGAAACTTTTTTCAAATTGTAGGCATTTCTCAATACTCCTGTTTTTCCCTTGTTGCCCGGTTTATTTGACTCACTTGCTGTATCGGTGTCCATCACGGTCAAAAGAAAATGAACAACAACATTTTTATCAATACACTGATCGAAACATACAAATACCACGGAGCACGTGCACGAATGAGTGAAAATAAAATGATACGCAGTCAGCTGATGCGAGCCATTGCTGTCGCCATATTGCGACATAGACGCCAGATGAACGAACAAATTTGAGGCGATGGAAAAAAAGTTTCACTTTAATAATACTCTGTATTGATCCAACTCCTAAACGTAGCCTATGAAATCTTGTCGATTATTCTGTGTGAACGTCGAAGGCTTTTGCCCGTGAACTGATTCGCACTTATCAATGTGATTTCAGGCCTGGTCCGGTACGTCGACCGTAACCGTCGACCAAATTTTCACAATTCCACAGATTTAAGAAAAGACGCACTGATTCCAGATCGATTTTAAAGTCGCCTAGTCGACAGAGTGAACAGGAACGAGTCTTACAGAGCCATGTCACTTCTTGGCATCCATGTTTAACTCATTCGAATGTGTAGGATAACTATGCAGAACTCGCGTTGCTCCGTCAAGGTTTTGGTAAAAACACCACCAAATCATTTAATGTCGAGAAAAGCTACGATTTTTTTTTTTAATCCGTTCAATTACTTGGCCATATGCTGATGATATTGACCTTATTGGAAGAACGATGAGCGCTGTCAATATAGCATTTGTAAGTATTGAAGTGGAGGCGGCGAAAATGGGTCCTTCTGTAAATGAAGACACAAAAAAGTATGTATGCTGTCCTCGGATGCAGAACATTTTCACCGTAGGCTCGGGTAAAACGTCACGATAGACACATCTCATATGTTTTCAAAAAAAAGTCAGAATGGTACGATCAGTCTTGTGAGAATCTTAGAAAAAAGGCTTTTGCATTGCTTAACTTTTTTAGAAAATACAACATTCACTCAATTCGATTAGAGTATGTTGAGACCACAAAACAGTTTAAGAAGTTATGCAGAGAAAAAAAGCAAACTTACGATGAAAACTTGGCAAGAAAATTGAGCCTTTGCAAAGACACTGCAGAGTTTTGGAAACTGACAAAAAAAATAAACGGAAGTGATGGAGAAAATAAAGTTATCGGAATTTCGGTGGACAATTTAAGAGTTCATTACGCAAGATTACTGAGTACTTCTTCCCAACAACTGATATGGAGCTATGCTACACTGAATGTTAAAGATGATATCCTTGATGCGCAGATAACAACGTTGGAAGTAGAAAGAGTTTTAGGGTCGCTTAAAGAAGATGGAAAAGCAGCCGGCACAGATGGTATTCCCGTAGAATTTTTTAAATACACGCCAGTCGAGTTTAAGCAAATATTAGCGCAAGCATTAAACACCATCTTCAATTTTGCTGTACAGCCCGACTGCTTTGATGAGGGTATTATATGGCCAATCTTCAAAAAGGTGACCCAAACGACCCAGCGAACTACAGGGGTATATCATTCCTTAATGCGGGTTTGAAGATTTACACTGCAATACTCAACAGAAGTCTTAGTAACTGGGTAAATGTTAACAATAAATTGAGTGAGTTTCAGTCAGGATTTCGGAAAGGATATTCTACAGCCGATAACATTTTTATACTTGGAAGTCTAATAAGGAGCAAACTAAACCAACGTTCAAAACTTTACACTTTCTTTGTTGATTTCAAGGCTGTATTTGATACGGTTGACAGAAAAACCCTGATCTATAAACTGTACAGTCAAGGTGTATCTTCAAAGTTCGTCAAATCACTGGATAAACTTTATAACCAAACGACGGCTTGCGTGCACAATGGATGTGCAAAATCAAAAGAAATTCACGTAACTCGAGGACTGCGTCAAGGCTGCAATCTTAGCCCATTATTATTTGCGCTCTTTCTTGATGACATTGTTGATTATCTTCCTTGTGGAGTAGAGTTTGAAAATTACAAAATAAAAGTCATCATGTATGCCGATGACATTGTCATTCTGGCGGAATCTCCAGCCTCACTTCAGCTTATGATCAACGGGCTATCTGATTATTGCAAGAAATGGGGACTGGAGGTTTATTCGGAGCGGAACTGGAAGTAGTTAAGGAATATGTGTGCCTAGGAATGACGCTTACTTTTAACTTGAATATGGACAAACACCTCAAAGTCAAGGCGAATGTTGCTAGAACTGCTATTTGTTCCAATTGGAAACAAATTTTCAATAATGAAAATATATCAATCAACGCCAAATATGAGGTTTTCAACGCAACAGCAAAAGCAGTTCTATTTTATGGAGCACAGATCTGGGGTGTTAGAAAATATGAAACTGTTGAGAATATATTACGATTCTTCCTACGAAAAATTTTTCTTCTTCCTATTAGTACACCTAAGTACATGTATCATTTGGAAACAGGGCTTTCGTCACTCTTTGTTTCTACCCTTAAGCTGAGTGCGGACTATTTGGTACAGGTGATTAATATGGATCGAAACCGTTTACCAAATGTAATGCTGCGCAGTGAAATGCGGAGAAAAACTGGATTCTACAAGGATTGGATAGATCATGCTGCAAACTGTGGTATTATCCTGGAACTGAGTGGATTTAATGGTGTTCAGGTGAGAAAAGCACTCTACGAAGTTATCCAAGCTATAGATGAAAACGAAAGGTACATATTTATTGAAAAGGCGAGAGCATCTACTGAAAGGAATATTTATTCAAAACTCAATTATAACCTAAATGAAAATAATTACTTTAAACACAATTTCACAAGGAAGACAATTGGAACCATTTTTAAAGTAAGAGGAGAGCTGCTTCACCTTAACTATATGCCACATAGAAATGATTTGGTTTCTATTTGTTCCCTGTGCAATATGCGGGTGGATGAAAACATTAACCACTTCATCGGAGTATGCCCAATTTTAAGGGAGCTGAGGAGACTCTCCTTTGGAAAAAGCTATCTCAGCGAAAACGAAGTAATAATGTTCCTAAATGGAGAAGATTGGTTGCGGATCCAGAAGTATACTGCCGAGGCGATGTCATACAGAAGAAAAATCATCAATGAAAACTTTTGTTTATGTTTTGGTTTGATATTATATACATTTTAACCTCTGTTTTTCGTTTTTCCTTTGGCCAGTTAAATATAACTTAAAGATAATTTTGTTTCGACTAAACTAAAAGTCACAAATTTTGAATTTGTATTTTGAAAAGTATCCAAAAACTTGTAAACTGTATGTCCATGTAGAATTTTTAAAATTAATGCAAAATAGAATAACATTGTCACTCGGGCAGACGACATTTTTTTTGTCATGCCTTAAAATTTATTCTTTAAAATGAAAAATGTTGTATCATAAATGTTTAAATGATTGAATAAAAATTTATCTATCTATCTATCTATCTAGACAGATATAGCTTTGTAGTCAAACACCCATTTGGGTCCCACTATAACCTCTCACAACAACATTAGTGCAGAAATCAGTCGAAAAATCACTGCCAATCACTGTTTCTTCGGGCTTATAGAAAGCATCTTAGTATAGCAAAGCCCTACTCTCAAAGGAACAAGTATAATCAACTCTAATTGAATTTTATTTTGCATATTTATTTTATATGATAGGTATACATAATGGTTTATTAATTTTGTAAATTTAATATTTTTAAAATCATCGTGTAAAGATTAATGCTTCGTTTTTCTTGTTATGGTTGCATTTTAGAAACTATTCAGAAATTATATATTCGAACATTCTTTAGTTCTTATAACCTTCAAAATGTATGTTAAAATTCAATATGCTCATAAAACCCCACATTTCAGCGATCAACTTCAAAGACAACACCATGGTAGACATAACATCACTCGAACCCCATACCAGAAAGATGGCGGAAAGCATTTTCCCATTCATTTCAAGGACTACCATGCAATCTTTTCAGAATCTTTCACGTACAAAAATTATAATAATTAAATTTTTAACCTAATTTCTAATTCTGAAAGACTTATGCAAAAATGTGCTATGACGCATATCTCTATAAATGAATCCACGGAACCACACAATTTTTGAATTTCAACGATAAAATATGTATCTTCTGCATAACCATATTAAAACGGAACCGTTGAACGTCATTAAAATACGAAATGTCGTTTTAATTTTCCTCTTTAAGGGTGGGTCTACCTCAGAACAGAACTTAAACGCCATGTAAATTGTGTTCTATGTGGTAGTGCGATATTCTTTTCTCTTCGTTATATTGTTTTTGGTATACTCATTTACTCTTGTTTTCTTTTCAAAATAATTTTGTGATCTTCCGCAGTCGCAGTGAACAATAATTATTATTCTCAAAGCGGTGCGGTGCGGTGGTGGCGCGCACCGCCGGCTGCAGCCACAGTAGTAGAGGAGGTACAGGCAGTGGAAAGGAAAGCAGAGGGAAAAGATTATTGGCATTGGACGTTTTAGTAGGGGATACTTTTTGTGTGTGTCTTTCTGTGGGTTTCGTTGTTGTCCTTTCGCTTTGATTTAGTAATGCGATATGCGATGACAAGTTTTATTCTCTCTGTATGGAAGGGTGAAGGGATTTTTTTTCCTAATAGCTAAATGTGGGTAATTTTTTTCTATTTTCGTTTTGTTGTTGTTTTTTTTTCATATTTTACTTGCTGTTGCTGCCATAACAGTGACAAAAAAAATGTGAACTCGTTTGGGACTCGATCGAAATCTTGATGAAGGTCAGGACTCAGGAGTCAGGACACATAAAATGAACATGCATAGGTAGATAGGTAAACGTTACATTATATTTAATGTAGGTATATGTAGGTAGGTATGTACATTGATATCGTTGTTTTTTTTTTTTCTAAGTTGCATGTAACAAAAGTGTGAGGTAGGTCAATATAACTATTTGACCTGTTTTAAAATTGCTTATGGGTTTATTGCAAAGGGAAAAGAATAATTTGAGTACCTAGCTATATATCTATTATTATTGAAACATTGTTACTTTTTACTTGCGATTATAGGTACTATAAGGCAAGTTATGCATTCGTCGAAAAACAAAGTTTTGAGATAACAATCAAACATGACATTACGATGATAGAGAAGACGAAAAAAGATGGTCTAAAAATTCTGTCCGTCTGTATGTCTGTCTGTCTGTCTGTCTGTATGTATAGAGACCTACAGCCCAAACGGGTGGGCCGAATAGCTTCAAACTTGGTATACAGACTTTTTTAGGTATTGTACAGAGGGGAAATTGAAATTTTTTTTTTAGCTCAAAAATTAACGGTACCTGCCATACAACCGTTACGTTAAAGCTTATTTTTCTCAAAAACAGCTCTAACGATTTCTATTTAAAAAAATCAGTGTTGCTTTTTAGGTACGACCAATCATATGGCTGAAAAAAAAGTTTTAAAAAATGGCTAAGAACGGTACTTTCCATAGGACCGTTTTTTTTGCTTTCGACTAACTCGAAAACGACTCAACCGATTCTTTCGAAATCTTACACACATAAAGGTGTAGGTAGCTCAATTTGTATTGCATACCAATATTTTTGAAAAATATTTTTTTGTATTTTTAAAAGCATTTTAAAAAAAAATTAAAAAAATTAATATTTTGAAAACTGCTTATTAAATTTTTTTCTAAAAATTTTAAATAAATGTATTTGTTGAATACCTATAAACTGGCGTTTTTTAATTTTTTGCAAATATTCATACAATCTGCAATAGAATGCTTATTCCAAAAACCCTTCTGTAGGACAATAATAATACTATGTACCAAATTTGAAGCGAATCGGTCTAGCCGTTTAGGCTGTAGGTGCCGATACAGACATTATTTTAAAAATAATTTTAAAACTAGTTTTTTTCAAAATTTTACGTCATTAAGTATTATTTTTGTTCTCAGAATTCAATGCTCCCATTAATTTTAAATCCAACACTGAAAACCGTATGGCTCTATGACTTTTTGTTGCCAAGCTATTCAAAAATAACCGAACCTACTTCTTCTACATACGATAAGAAAACACACAATGTGTATTGATATCTATGTATATGTATGTACCACCGCAACGACCAATGCTTCTCCGACCTTAGTACATATCTATTTATCGATATGACAAAGGACCTCTCCTCGCACACGATATTTAGAAAATCACTCGAACACCTATTTATGCGGACGACAATATTTTTTTATAACCACAAATTAAAAATCATCTATCGATTTGTCACCAAAATTGTCCGAATCATTCAAAAATGCATGGAACAATGATCTTATAGGAACAGGTACAGCTGATTTTTGTGTTGGTATTCAAATTTCAAAGAAAAGGAAAAACCAAAATCAAACCAACAAAAAATCAAATAAGAAAAAATGAGAAATACTCTCTTACAAAGAGGTTGCAATAAAAGAGAATCTATGTTAACGCCATTAATTGTGGTGACAATTTCGTGAACTACATTTTCATAAGTGTGAATTTTTTGTTCAAAAAAGGTAAAAAAGATACTTTTTTAAAATAAGATAGTAAAGTGACTTCAAATGATATAATTTTTCTTTAAATTGATACAAAAAGAAAAAATTCCAAAAAAAAATAGAAAAATAATAACAAAACGATAAAAGTTTTCCCTACTTACAAAAACGAGTGAGTATGTTAACATATTAAATTGCTATTTTAAGCACATAAAAAAAAAAAAAAAAAATAAAATGTTTCTATAGCTTGCTTCCAAATTAAACAAATATTATTATAATTTTTTTTTTTTACCTAAATTGAAATAAATAAGCGGTTTACAAAGCGTCCCATATGAAAAATATGCTATTTTTTGTTTTGGGTCTTCCTAGACCGGTAAATTAAAAAAAAGTTAATATTTATCGATGTTCATGATAACATCTAGTTTCAATGATATTAAAAAAAATTATCTTGGTCGATTTGGTTGAACATTTTACAAACTGCGCTTGTCTAAAGAAAAAAAAGACCCCTTGGTTGACCTCAATTTTATTATATATATATAAAAAAAAAAAAACTTTGGTTTCTATAACAAATAGAACTTATTTATTCTGATTAAGAAACTGAAGCAAAAGAAAATAAAAAGTTACTTAACAGAGGAAAATTAAGAGGACATAATAATTTGTGTCTAAATTTTACGAAAAATTTAAAGTTTTTATCTTTTGAAAGTATAAATATCATGATAAATAATTATTTGATGATAAGCATATCTGCTCACATTTGTTGACTAATTAATACATTTTATTTCATTAAAATATCTTTTCAAATGTAGGAGATATATTAAGTTTTATGCACGCACTACCCTACATTTACATGGGAGACCCACCCTTAAAGGCGTTCTTGCATGAAATTCACGAGCACTGTGAAACTCGCGTATAAAGAAATGCCTCTTATGTCGTTGCAATTCCTATTAAAGCTTTATGAAAATTCTGGTAGGACTATATTCAAATTTTTAAAGCAGTCACGTAGTCTTAAAAACTTTGGAGTATAGCTCATGGGAACGTGCGATAGAATATATTATGAATGGTGGTATAAACCCTTCAGAAAACATAACCCAAAAAAGGATTCCAAGGGATTCCTAGATATCAAAAAACCCATTGATATACATACTCACACATCGCACACTCGAAATCGATACTTAAAGCAGTGTCCAAAACCAGCGGATTCTGATCTAAAGGAACGAGTATGGGATGAATGGGTTGTTTTGAAAGCCACTAAGATGCAGAAGCTTTGAAGACGGGACAGACTTGTATGTAAACAGTAAAATAACTACAGCTCCTTGGACACACCTGCGCCTACGGTGTGACAAAAAGGTTAGGTTGACACAAAAGAAAATCGTACGGGAGGGGGCAAAAAAAGTGTTAAAACAGAAACAAATATTGTTTTTTGTGTAAATTCTATGTTTTGATTTAAAAATATTTTTCAACAAATGTTTTATATCGGTACCTCCCATAGGACCGGTTTTTTTAAATCAGATTTTTTCGTTAACCACTTGACGGATTTTGATGAAATTTTCAATGTGGAAGCCCTTTAATAATGGAAATAATATCAACTCTTAAATTTTTAAAAAAGATAATTTTTTTTTTGACGTGAAAACGTCTAATAAATCGGTTTGGAATATATGGGCTGCACGCACGAAAAAATGTCACAGTCACACTGACGTTACCTAGCTGCTTTGATAGCGTAGAAAGTCGTTAAAGTGGGAGTGGTGGCTGTTGGGTGGTTGTGGTGACAGTGTGTGTGGGGCAGGCGGGGGGGGGGGGGGGGAGGGGTAGTGTCGGGAAGAGGAAAAATTGTCAAAAATGGTGGGTGGTTGTAGCTGGTTTGGGTGGTGAGACAAAAATTGTCAAAACTAATGGGTTCTTCCTTGGTGGCTGTAGGTGGGATGGGAGTTTGGTGTTGGGGGGAATTGGTATGATTGGGGGAGGGGTGGGGGTGAATTTTCAAATATGGTGGGTGGTTGGTTGGCGGTTGTAGGTGGGTTGGGTGGTCGGCGGTTTAGGTGGTGGGGATAGTTGATTTGATTGGGGGCGATGAAAAAATTGTCGAAAATGGTGGGTGAGCTGAAGAAGGTTTTAGATGGGGTGGGTGGTTGGATTTGGTGTTGGGACTTGGGAGGAAATGAGGAAAAAATTGTCAAAAATGGAAGATGGTTGGTTGGTTGCTGTAGGTGGGATGGGTAGTTGGTGGTGATGTTGAGGATGGGGGTGATTTTGTTTTAGGGGGAGGCCAAAAGTGTAAAAAAAAATTGTGGGTGAGTTGCTGGTGGTTGTAGGTGGAGTGCGTGGTTGGATTAGGTGTTTGGGAGGGAATTGTCAAAAATAGTGGGTGGTTGGTTGATGGTTGGTGGTAAGGAAGGGGGTATTTACTTTGGGGGAAAAAATTGTCAAAAATGGTGGGCTACTGGTTGCATGTTGGGGTAAGAGGTTGATGTATGTTTGGGGGGAAGGGCTGAGAAAAAAAATCCAAAAATGGTGGGTTGTTGGTGGTTAACTGGTTATCACGTAAAATTATCGTCCGTAAATCGACTTTACAGACAATTAAGTTTTTTTATACTCTGTTCTGTAGAATGGGAGAATATTGTATTTGGTGTGGAGTTTGTAACATAGAGAAATAATACCGTTGGGTATAAAAAAATATATATATTCTGACTCAGAATCAAAAGCCTAGTCGATTTAGCCATGTCCGTCCGTCCGTATGTATACTCTAGCGGTCGCAATTTTTGATCTAGAAAATTGAAATTTAGCATAATATTATCTTTGGTTCAAGCGTAAGGCTAAGTTTTTGAACCGGTAAAATCCCTAAACAAACACGCCCACAATCGAACAACCTCAATTTGGTAAAATTAAATTATGTTTTTTGTACAGTTACGATAAAAGCATAACGCTAAAATTTTGCACACGCAAGATTTAGGTTAACCTTCTTCCAATTAAATAAAAAATGGGTGACGTCCATTTTTCATACAAAACCATCAACATTGTTTTTATAAATTAACAATGGTTGTATTAAAGCGAAAAGCATTAAATTTTGTAGGTATTAGGTACTTGCACATAAACATCTTGTGTATGAAAAAAAATTGATTTTGGGCGTTGTTAAAGCCCACTTTTCACTAGAAACTATACAAAATTGTTTTTGCAAACAAACGGTATTTATAATGAATCCGCAAACTTAATTTTGCGTCTCTTAGTCGAAACTAAGAAGTCTGTGTATGAATTTTTATTTGAATTTAGGGCTTTGGCTTACACCCACTTTCCATGAAAGACAAAAAACGTAGTTTCAAAAATTAAATATTCAAAAATATTCAATTTTAACCTTTTTCCGTTCGTAATTTGAAAAATATGTGTCTATATTTTTTAGTGTAAATTTTTTCAACATGCCCACTTTTAAGGGCGTGGGTTTTATAAAATACCTTTATTCTGGTAAGATCGTTAAAAAACTACTCGTTTCAGCTGTAGTTTTACACATATACCTAAAACTTGAGTACCGATCAAAGCTCCATTAGTGCTTTAAATTTTATTTAAAATTTTTTAGGACACACCTACTTTTAAGGGGCGTTTCCGTCAAAAGTCGTAATATGCATTAATTTTTTAATGTTTTTTAACTATCGATCGCAGTTTTGAAGTAAAAAAAAAAACATTTCAGAACTGGCTGTATTCCTTGGTTACGTAGCAGAGTGTGGTTCAAGAATATAGAGAAATTCACCCATTACCGCTATTTCCATTCAAAATCTAATTTTTGAAAGCTTAAGTTTTGTCTTGTTTTGTTCAAATCGATCTGCAAGCTTAAAATTGAATATCACTGAGCTCATAGTAACTGCTCTGGCAATAAAAAAGTGTCAACTTTGGGCGTGGCACACGCCTTTTTTTTACTACGCCATCAATTATTGAACATCGGCCACACAAAATTAATGTTATTGAATTTTTTCCTGAATTTTGTTTTTGAAACTAGATAATCTAAAACTGCTAGATGTTGGCAAACTCAAAAAAACTTTGGGATATGTTTTCAAAAAGTTTTTCAAAAAAAAAACTATTCGAACGATTTTGAAAAGTTTTTTCCTTAAAAATCAAAACAGTAAAAGAAATCAGATGGCTTACTTCATTTTTGACGTGATAACGTCTAATAAATCGGTTTGGAATATATGGGCAGCACGCACAGAAAAATGTCACAGTCACACTGACGTTACCTAGCTGCTTTGATAGCCTAGAAAGTCGCTAAAGTGGGAGTGGAGGGTGTTGGGTGGTTGGTTGGTTGTGGTGGGAGTGTGTGTGGGGCAGCCGGGGGTAGTGTCGGGAAGAGGAAAAATTGTCAAAAATGGTGGGTGGTTGTAGCTGGTTTGGGTGGTGAGACAAAAATTGTCAAAACTAATGGGTGGTTCCTTGGTGGCTGTAGGTGGGATGGGTGTTTGGTGTTGGGGGAATTTGGTATGATTGGGGGAGGGGGGGGGGGGTGAATTGGCAAATATGGTGGGTGGTTGGTGGTTGGAGTTGGGTTGGGTTGGGTGGTCGGCGGTTTAGGTGGTGGGGATAGTTGATTTGATTGGTTGCGATGAAAAAATTGTCAAAAAAGGTGGGTGAGTGGAAGGTGGTGGCAGGTGGGGTAGGTGGTTGGATCTGAGGGATTTGGTGTTGGGAGGGGGTGACCGAAAAATAATTGTCAAAAATGGTTGGTGGTTGGTTGGTGGCTGTAGGTGTGATGGGTGGTTGGCGGTGTTGGGTGAGTGGCAAGTTGTTGTAGGTGTTATGGGTGGTTGGATTTGGGTTAAGGGTGTAGTGAAGGGAATTGTCAAAAATAGTTGTACTGGGGAGGGGGTGGGGGTGAGGAAAAAATTGTCAAAAATGGTGGCTGAGTAGCAGGTGGTTGTAAGTGGAGTAGGTGGTTGAATTTGGTGCATGGGGGAATTGTCAAAAATAGTGGGTGGGTGATTGGTGGTATTTAGGAAGGGCTGGCTTTATTGTGTGGGAGAGGAGGAACAAATTTTCAAAAATGGTGGGCTGTTGGTTGTTGTGGGGGTGGTAGGTTGGTGTTTGGGTTAAGGGGTGAACAAAAAATGTCACAAATGGTGGGTGGTTGATTGGCTGTTGTAGGTGGGGTGGGCAGTTGGCGGTGGTCGTGAAGGGCGAGAAGGGAGGGTGATGAGGTGTAGGGGGAATTGTCAAAAACTTTGGGTGATTGGTTGGTGGCTGTAGGTATGATGGGTGGTTGGTAATGTTGGGGGTGATTTGGTATTGGGGGGAATGTTAAAATGTGTGGGTGAGTGGCCAGTCGCTGTATTGGAATGGGTAGTTGGGATTGGGGGGGGGGAGTAGTGGAAAGAATTAACAAAAATTGTTGTGGTGGGTAGTTGGCGGCGGTGGTTGGGGGGGGTGGATTGTCAAAAGTGGTGGGTGAGTAGCAGTTGGTTGTAGGTGGAGTGGGTGGTTGAATTTGGTGTAGGGGCGGGTGGGGAGGAATTGTCAAAAATAGTGGGTGGTTTGTTGTAGTTGGTGTGTGTGATTGGTAGTGGTTATGAAGGGGGGATGTACTGTGTGGGGGAGGAGGAAAATATGTTCAAAAATGGTGGGCTGTTGGTTTGTTGATGTATGTGGGGGTGGGAGGTTGGTGTTCAAGGGGTGAACAAAATTAAAAAATGGTGGGTGGTTGTAGGTAGGTTGGGTGGTTGGTGGTTAGAGGGATACTAGGGGAGACAGAATTGCCTTGGCCACTTTTTTCAACTTCATCGTTATGTCGTGTTTGATATTTGGAATTTTTTTTTGCGAACTCATAACCTGCCTTACAGTCGCAAGTTGAAAGTAATCTTTGGTTTTAAGTCGTTAACAGGACATTAATCTATATTTCCTCCAATTTCAAACGACTAAGGAAATATACATTATTTTCCATTTCAAAGCTCAATATGGTAAGGGTCATAAGTGGATAACAATATTTAGATAGGTACCATAATAATAATATTGTTCTTTTATCTCGTCCTAACTCTCATTACAACAATCGCCATAGGCATCTAAGGACATTTTCATACTTTTCAACAAACAAACCATGAGATCCTTGAACGAAATTTGTTTAGTTTTGTGCTGAAACTAAATGTACATACTTGAGCTGCAAATTGCACAATTTAAGCATGTATATAAGATTTTTATTAAATACTGTGGTAAAGAAAAACACACGTAACATCATTATTTTCAGCTTCCTTTTCCATGCTCGACGATGAAACAAATTGAATGATACTGTACCTACATCCGTAAGGAGTAAGGACGTTTATAAGTGGAAGGGATTTTCAGAAACAAAGTGAAAAATGTAAAGTACTTTTTTATATTTTGCAATTCGTGGGAAATAAGAATACTTGCTTTGTATTCTGATGCCGTATTTAGCTCGGGCCGGGCGAGGGAATATTTCACAGCCTCGTGCGGTGGTGTCGGAACAAAATCTTCAACCTGTACACGATATTATAGACTGCATGTTACATCCTTGATTTATGTCCTGATTTCTCTTCTTTTTTTTTTAAAGTTAAATAATGTTCGTACAAGCAAGTCCATCAAGATGCGAGGAGTCGTAATCAATCTTGTTTGGGATTATTGCTTGCTTTATTCGTATCTTAACACAACACCCATCTTAGCCCGGAGTCTCCCCAAGTGCGTCTTACTCAAAGCAATGTTATGTAAGATTGTCTTTAGGTATCCAAAAATGCAAAGTTTTGATTAGTTTTTGATTTTGAGTATTTTCAAGAACTTTATAAACGAGAAGGTGGTCCAGCTAGAAGTAAAATGGAGCCACTGTATTTTTACCTTCTTGACTTGAACAATGTCGTGGTGGGGTATGATTCTTTTACGGTCCCTAGGCTGAAGCCGCTTACTGAAGCAACTATTTGACAGAACTACTAGTGTAACCTCACCAACCAGCAACCTACCTAGGTGTCATAAATTCTGGAGTCTGGTTGCTTTAAATCGACTTAGGAGTGCCTTGGGAGCTCAGGATTGTCTTCCCTCCCTTTTTTTGATTTAAACAATTAAGGGTTGGCAGAGGAACCGTTTGAGGGCCATACACTGTCTGGAGTAGTGTTCTGGGGTTGGCTAGGCAAATTCAGTCGTATTTCAAGAGAGTACTAATTCATCCCGTCCTTCTCCTTAAAAAACACCCTATCACATTCTTCTTATCCTTCGTTAAGTTGTTTAGTTACGTTAACAAAACGCCCTAACTGGGTTTCTTAGTAGGAGCTTGTCCAGTTCAAGTGAGAACTGCGTCTTTTACCTACCTACCTATGGTCAATGTAACTATATCTGGCAGAAGATTCATGATTCATATCTACCGCTTCAAAATCAAGGGAGAGTTAAGAAAATTCGACAGTAAAAGCAGCTGCGAAATGATTGCTTGCAGCCCTACTGTTTTGAAAATGATGTTAGTTCTTTGTATTGGACTCTTCTCCAGGTGGCAATGGTACAGTGGATGTAGTGCTTGCTTGCTAAACCTAGAGTTGTGAGTTCAAACCCAGCCTGAGCAGCAATTTTTATTTATTCCCCCAGTTTCAACTGGACGCCACCCGTGGGATTTTCGTGAGATAAATATCACCTCAATCTCAAGCCACTGTACTAACAAAAATTCTTTTCTATCTCTCTATTTCTCGCACATTTTTATTTATAAAAAGGGTATTCATATCCCCTTGAGTGTGAGTTCATTATAAACAAAAAATATATAAACTTTTCAGAAAAACATTCGTCCCTTAAATAGATAAGGGTCGATCCAATAATTCTCTCAAAATGTTCTCCCAAAAGCTGAAGTAAATATATGATGGTACAGTGGGAAAAGTATGGACGGAGATCAAAAACTCCATATAAGGAAACCCGGTTGCTACCGACCCATCCCAGTTTTGGAAAAGGAATCCTGTTAAATGTCTCTTTTTTGAAAACGATGTTGGTGAACCGATCCCCGTCAAGTTACTATAGCTCTAAATATGGTAACCTATATGTTATCGCCAAATTGAATCTTATAGACCTAGACGTTATGTCGATCCAGCAAACCGTCCGCGGAGCTACGTGCAACACAGCAGACTCCCCTATTAACATTTTACATGAACGATTTGAGGTGAGGGTGAGGTTATCTCCCACAGAGGTCAGAGTTGACGTCAACTGACCACCAAGATCATGTTATTTGACTCTGATAGACCCGTCCATGAGGTTTCCTGGCTTATGCGAGTAAAACACAATCAACTGATGCTCTTGAGGTAAACTTCATTCGGATGCATTTGACATACATATTTCATTAAAAAATGGCGTTTGAGGGCCTTTCGTTAATACCTCAAACATAGCTTGTTAAATTTCCCCTTATTGAAATCCCCTTCATATTGAACTTAAAAATCGATTTTTTTTTGTAAAAAGTGTTTTTGAAGCTTTCAAACCGATATGTTTGCATTACGTCCGCTTTTCTTTTTTCAATTTTCTCTCTATCTCCAATAAATTCAAAATCTTCACATTTTCAAAAAAAAATATTAAAAATGTGAAACATTTAAATCCCCTTCAAAAAGAATAAGCTCTGAAAGTCTACTTGTATTCATGCTTTTGGGATTTTGGTTTCTTTTTAATCGTATCCGATGACTTTGTGTTTCCATGAATGTTGAGAGAATATTAAAGATTATTGATTCGTATCTTCCATCATTCGTGTTCTTTCGATTTATCCTTTGATAAGGTTTTTTAAATCTCTTAACACTTTAAGGATCAAAATGAGAGCTTCAAGGAAAAGTCAAATATGATTCGTGTGTGTCATTTTTAATATTTCACATCCAACAACAACTAAAAGTTAAAGGAGGTACATAAATATTAAAAAAAAAAAAAAAACTAATTTAAATATGAATTTTATTTTGTGACATCTCGAAAACCCAGGACAAAAAATATTGATTTTGTTCGATCTGCGGAATGCAAGTTGTGTAATGTGAATAGCTTTGGCATTTATTATTTTTTACTGCACCTGCTACCACAATGTACAAACATTTTTAGTTTTTTTTATGAAACAGAAAGTCCTTGCGCTATGATGTCTATCCGAGCATGAAACATTTCCAACCTTTGAATGCCAAAAAAAAAAAATATCGTCGATATTTTATATTGAAGCACATAGTTGTGACATTCAATTTTACAAAACACGCCAGCTCTTAGCGTAGTTGGAATTCCAAAGAGAGGAATTTTACAGTTTATTAATTTATGAAGAAAATGTATTGGCAGATATTTTAAATGAAGTTCCAGATAGAACGGAGTTCCAAATACAATGCGAAATGTTAAATTTTATTTGACTATTTATTTTTATTAAGTTGAATTGAAATAGAAACCGCAGGTATATTTTGCTAATGAAATAGTGGATTTTTTTGTGAGGTTTTTCAGAAATGCTGAGATTATTTTCTTAAAAGCATAAAAACTGAATAAATAAACTATCGTATGTATTCAGAAGAAAAGCGTCAATATATGTATAAAAAAAGCGTGCGTACAAAGTACACATGTCAGAAGTGAAACTTTTTTGGCGAACTAATTTTTATTTTTTTGCACCGCATCAACCGACCAGTGCAGCTTCTTAAGGCCGCTTACCCGCCTATCACATTTAATATTATACACATCACATTTTTCATATCAACCTTCCAGCGCTCATTTAACCACATACCAAGTCACATCCCTGCTACCCGCCAATCTATTTAAAACCATCAACCGCCTGACTGCCTAAGAAACACATAATGCATACCGTCCCTGCTACCCACCGTTCTATTTTTAACCATCAGCCCCCGACCTACCCACAGTTGATATGCAGAACCAGTTTGTGCTATTATAAAGCAAACCTAACCTAACCTACAGCTCTCTCTCCCCCGATGCGACGTTCTCTACATCTCTCTCTCCCCCCCTCTCTCTCTCTCTCTCTCTCTCTCTCTCTCTCTCTCTCTCTCTCTCTCTCTCTCTCTCTCTCTCTCTCGCTTGCTCCTTACTCTCGCTCCATGGCTATGGCTATGTGCTTCATGCTACGTTCGCCCTATATCCATTTTCGGGGAAAATTAAAAGTAATAGCAATCCTGAAATGTGGAACTTGCATCAAAATTAACCTGGAATTTTGCATGCAGTGCTTTTTACTTGCTCATATAGAGCAAGTGTTGGTTTCGTGCTTAAAACAAAATAGAGGTTTCAAGTTGCTCTAACGATTTCGCAGGGCTTAATTTGAAAGAGGGCTTACTGCTGGAACACAATAGAAAAACGCAGCCGGAACCGCAGCCGCAGCCGTATCGCATGCCACACGTACCTAATTAGAACTGCCCACAATGGAGTCGTACGTATTTTTGACATTAGTTGTCATTTGTCATTGTCAGCAAATGAAATTTTTTGTGTTTACTTTGATTAAAAATAATTACTAACTAAGTTATTTTAAATTAAAATGGATGATGATGAAGTACATCAGGCACCATTTTCAATAGATCGACACAATTACTTGGGTTTGCTGACGACATAGACGTGATAGGAAGGACAAGACGAAGTATATGCTTTCATCAACAAAAGTCCAATCCCATCACCGACTTGGTCAGAACGTAACCATTGATAGGTATAACTTCGAGGTAGTCAGTGAATTTGTCTACCTGGGCACTGCTGTAAGCACAGGCAACAACATCAGCGCTGAAATCAAACGCAGACTAACTCTTGCTAATCGCTGTTTCTTTGGGCTGAGTAAGCAATTGAGGAGTAAAGCCCTATCGAGAAGAACCAAGGTGACACTGTATAAAACACTCATCATCCCGGTCCTGCTATATGGTGCGGAAGCATGGACCCTCTCCCAATCGGATGAAAATTCACTTGGAGTCTTCGAGAGAAAAGTTCTGCGTACGATCTATGGTCCTGTCTGCGTAAATGGCGAAAACAAAGTTTGGAGAAGAAGATATAACAATGAACTGTATGAACTGTACAGCGACGCTCCAGCTCGTAAAGTCTTCAACGCCAAACCCGAGGGAGTCAGAAGCCAAGGTAGACCTCATCTTCGATGGAGTGACCAGGTAGAGGGAGACATCCGTCAACTTGGAGTACGAAATTGGAGACAGCAGGCTAGAGATCGAGCCGGCTGGAGGGGTATTCTCTGCAAGGCCTTGGAGTACCACGCTCCAGTGGCGCCAACATAAGTAAGTAAGTAAGATGATAAAGTTTACATTAGTTTTTTGATGTCTTTTTTACAATTGTGCTACTTGTACATCAAACATTATAAGCAAAAAAATAACCGAAGATGGTGGGTGCGGCCCTTGTACCAGGAGAGATCGTTGAAGGGCTATTTTGAGACGACGTTTAAGTTCATGAAAAATAATGATCCGGACTTATTTTTTAAATCAACAAGGATGAATCCGATGCAATACAATTTGCTTTTGGAATTGGTGAAAGATAAGTTGACAAAGACTTCAATTCGGAAGGCAATAGACCCAGAGTGTAGAATGGTCTTAACATTGACGTAAGTAACTAAAAAAACTGTGGTTTTCTTGATTCAAATTTTTATTTTAAAGATACTTGTCGCAAGGTGTACCTCCTCACTTTTTGGCCTGGTCTTTTAGAATTGGAGTGTCAACAGTACGAAAAATAATTGTGGAAACTTGCCAAGTGTTCTGGGAAGTTTTATGCCCTATTTATATGCCAGAATTCAACACAAGTGATTGGAAGCAAGCCAGCGTAGGATTCGGCGAACGCTGGGACATGCCTCACTGCGTAGGCAGCATAGATGGGAAACATGTTGAGATAAAATGCCCACCAAACACTGGTTCAAGATACATTAATTACAAAGGATTTTTCAGCATAGTTTTACTGGGAATATGTGACGCTAATTACACGTTTACTGCTGTAGATGTTGGAGCGTATGGAAGCCAAAGCGATGTTGGAATCTTTCGTAATTGTTTAATTGGAAAGAACATCTTGTGCAATGATTTAAACCTTCCTCCAAAGGAAAAGCTTCCTTACTCGGACAAAATAGTTCCTTTTTATTTTGTTGGGGACAGTGCTTTCCCTCTTAGGTTGAATTTGATGAGGCCATACCCAGGAACTTTTTTGCCAAAACCTGAAGAAGTGTTCAACTTTAGGCTGTCAAGAGCCCGAAAAGTTATTGAAAACACTTTTGGCATTTTGGCAGCCCGATGGAGAATATGAAAGGCAATTGAGTTTCATCTGAAAAGTGCTGATAAAGTTGTCCTTGCATGTACTATGCTGCATAATTTTTTAAAAATTACGGACACAGTGTACAATTCGAGGACTTACTGCCCTGAAACATACTGCGATACATATAATGCACATGGACAGCGTATTGACGGTGGGTGTCGCGAAGAGTGCAATCCATTACTATCCATTCGTAGATGTGGAACAAATAATCGAGTAGCAGGAGCAGCGGAAATTAGAAAAACTCTCACAAACTATTTTCTCAATGAAGGAAGTGTGCCTTTCCAGCCACAATAGTGCCTCGAACAGCGCTACGGACAATATTGAAACAAAAAGATATATTTCAATATTAAACTATTTTTCATTGATCATTTATGAACAGCAGGTAAGATTTTCTTTTTTTTTTTTTGATGAAGAATAAAAAAACTGAATGGACTTACTGTAGACTGCAGTTGAAATTATGGACAACATACCTATAAATATTGAATTAAAAATGACTGAATAACCAAAGGAGAACTCCAACATGTACCATTACCATATTGAAGATCTTATGGACCAGGAATAAACTCTCTTTACGATAACAAATCTACCCCAGGTAGGGTACGTACATACTTAATTCCTTCTTTAATATTCCCTTATTATCAGATGCATTTTTATTTTGTAGAAAACTCAGGATCAATGTCGATGGTCTTCCCTCTCAACATCCTACTCCACCTGAATTGGTACAAAAAAGAACAAAAAGTCGATTTGGATTCATTCGATGATCTCCCCGCCTCTCTTCTTAAGCTTAATGTTAATAAATCATAATTTTAAATTAATGTTTCCATTAGTGAACTTTTAATTTGCAACAAAATGTTTCGATTCGATGTTTAAGACGATCCTAAGGCTCTAATCTATAAGGCGCCTCCTAAATATATATATTTTTTAAAGTGAAAAGAACCGCAGTTTATATATGACAACAATATCTTCCGATAATTTTTATTTTTTTCAAGGAAGAAAAAACAAACACAAATTATAAAAAACACTACATGCAAATGTGTAACAAAACAAACATTATACATTTTACATTTCAACAACTACGAACATCCGTTGACCATTTTGTCCTTGTCCAGTAGTTGTTTGTGCAGCAGGTTTTTCTTTAATTTTCTTTGATGATGGTTTCTTAGTTCCAGACACATTCGAAGGCATTCTGACCTTCCACGATTCGAAAGATTGCTCTTTGTCATCGTCGAGCCACTTTTTAAAGTCAATAGTGAGACCATAGCCACTGGTAATGCTGGACAACTCTTGAGGCAGTTTATCTTTGTTGGCATTACTTGTTGGCGTTGGCGGACAGATGAGAGCTTGCAGGATGCGCAAGCAGGGTTGAATAACAGCAACAGCTGGTCCACGGCGATCACTTGAATAAAATAACAACAACTTAGTAAGAACTCTAAAATAAATACTACCGACAACAGATCAAACACAACTTTCAGTTTTTGTTCCCAGCAAAAATCATCTTGGGCAATGAGAACTTCCAAAAGAATCATCTCGTGACGTATGGCAGTTTCAAGATTTGCCGACGGAATGGCTCCAATCAAAGCCATTTTAACACGTTCGTGAATTAAATCAAGTAGAATGCGACACGCATCAGTGTTGTCTTTGGTCAATAAACGAAGAAGATTGCGCATTTCGTCCTGTATGGGAGTGGAGTGCCACTGCGTAAATTATTTTGTGCCAGCTCCTCTACCAAGCAAAAGTGTAAGGCATTGCTCCGTGGAGGCTAAGGCACAGCCATAGCAACGATTTACAGCAGATTCTTCTGATCCTGGATTCGCTGATTTGTTCGGTTGATCCATTTGACTCCGGTCGTATGCGACAAGTTCTCTGGGTGGAAAGAGCTTTAACATTTTGAACCACAATACTTTTGAGCTAACAGCTGAATAATTTTATTCACCTGCGATGTACTGTGTACAGTTCCTAAAGTATCATCGATCTGACGGTCCGATCGGTGCTCGGCTACTTTCTGGATGAAGAGTTCTAGCATTTGTTTGTTTGTCTGCAATTGCCGATAGATTCGATCAGTTCGCTCCAATGAAGAGTGAATGATTTGCACGGTCTTTGTGCGATCTTCGACCGATTCGATGGGGTCCACGGCGCATTATGAACGTCCATATATGCTAAAATCGAACTTAGCGTATTTGCAGAATCCTTACTTACTTACTTAAGGTGGCGCAGACAGTCCATTGTGGACCACGGCCTCAACCAACATTCCTCGCCAGCTAGGCCGGTCCCTAGCCAGTGGCCTCCAGTTGCGCACACCAAGTTGGTTGAGGTCGTTTACCACTTGATCGCGCCACCTTAGATGGGGTCTTCCAGAACTGCGTCGGCCCTCCGGGTTGGAATTGAAGACTCGTCGGGCAGGAGCGTTTTCGTCCATACGCTCCACATGACCCAGCCATCTAAGCCGCTGAATTTTCAGCTTCTTAACCAAGTCAATGTCGCTGTATAGCCCGCACAGTTCGTCATTGAATCTTCTCCTCCATACTCCATTGATACATACAGGCCCGAATATCACCCGAAGAATCTTTCTCTCAAAGCACCCCAGCCTGTATTCATCCGATTGTGTCAGTGTCCACGCTTCTGCCCCATACAGCAGGACTGGGATGATAAGGGTCTTGTATAGTGTCTCCTTGGTCCTTTGAGAGAGGGCTTTACTACTAAGATGCCTTCTTAGCCCGAAGAAACAGCGATTGGCAAGAGTGATTCTTCGACTGATCTCTTCAATGATGTTGTTCTGAGAGGTTATAGTGGAACCCAAATAGATAAAGTCCTTGACAACCTCAAAGTTATATCTGTCCATTGTGACGTTTTGTCCGAGCCTACGGTGATGATCTACTTCACCCGAGGACAGCATATACTTTGTTTTATCTTCATTTACAGCCAGACCCATTCGAGCCGCTTCCACTTCAATACTTGCGAATGCTCCACTGACAGCGCGCTTCGTTCTTCCAATAATGTCAATATCATCAGCATAGCCAAGTAATTGAACGGATCTAAAAAAAATCGTACCGCTGGTGTTGACATGCGAGTTGCGTACGATTGCCTCAAGAATGATGTTGAAGAGGTTACATGACAGCGCGTCACCCTGTCGTAAGCCTTTCTCGACATTAAATGAGTCGGTGGTGTTCTTACCAATCTTGACGGAGCAGCGCGAGTCCTCCATAGTCATCCTGCACAATCGAACGAGTTTGGCAGGGATGCCAAGAAGCGACATGGCTCTGTATAGCTCGTTCCTGTTTACGCTGTCATAGGCGACTTTAAAATCGATAAAGAGGTGGTGAGTATCGATTTGGAATTCTTGGGTCTTTTCCAAAATCTGCCGAAGTGTGAAAATTTGGTCGACGGTTGACTTACCGGGCCTGAAACCACACTGATAGGGGCCAATCAGTTCACGTGCGAAAGGGTTCAGACGTTCACACAGAATGGCCGACAAGATTTTATAGGCGACATTTAGGAGACTTATACCTCTGTAGTTGGCGCAGTTTAGAGTATCACCTTTCTTGTGGATAGGGCACACAATGCTGAGGTTCCATTCGTCAGGCATACTTTCATCCGACCAGATTGTACAGATGAGTTGGTGTATGCTCCTCACCAAGTCATCTCCCGCTGCTTTGAAGAGTTCAGCCGTAAGGCCATCAGCTCCAGCAGCCTTATTGGACTTTAGTTTAGATATTGCTATCCGAACTTCTTCTTGGTCGGGAGGACGGAAATTTTGTTCATCATCATCCAAATCGAATGGATCATTCTGCCTGACAGCGATTAGTTGGCTGTCTTCGCCGTTTAACAGTCTGCAGAAGTGTTCTTTCCAAATTCTCAGCACCGACTGTGTATCTACAACGACATTCCCACCCTCGTCTCTACATGCTTCCGCTCGGGCTTTGTAACCCTTGGACGAATGCTTTACCCTTTGGTAGAACTTTCGAACATTGCTTCTGCCGTAGCACCCCTCAATAGATTCAACCATTCGTTTTTCCAGTTCTCTTTTTTTTCTTCTGAAAAGCCGATGTTCCTCTTTCCTCTTTTTCTGGTATACCGCACGCATTTGCAGAATCCACGAGGAATATTTTTATGAACTTTGTAAGCAAATGATCGGGCACAAAGCGGAACAGTTGCTATACACATGTACTGCAATGCGATGGGTCAAATTTCGAGTCAGATGTCATTTCATTTTCTTCGGATTTATCGCGATCTTGTCGGCTCTTTGATGAGGAGGACGATTGTTTGTTAGAGTCTTGCTTTGCTTGGTTGTTATTGCAAAGGGCTGCTTGCAGGAGTTGTAGAATTATTGGCGAGACACCATCATCAAGTTGGAAGCAGGCAATCTGAACAAGAGACGGAACAACGTCATCATGTATCACGCAGAACTTTTGCCAGTTGCCAGTACGGACTTGAATGATCTCCTGACAGGCTCGAAGATGTTCAGTTAGTTCGACGAGAGAATCATGTGTCAGAATGGGCTGAATGCCACTGCCAATGTGCTGGAAGATAATAATTGATAAATGGTTCTTTGTATTCGATTGCCACACACTTACCTTTGGATTTTGTAAATCACAACTTTTCTTTATTGCGATGATGTGAACATCAAATGAATGGCCATCACGGAACATACGGAATTTCTCCTTATTACCACACATGTATATTAGCAGCTTGCGCACCTGGCGACGTAGCAGTGGACTCAAATTCAACATCATATATTCCCATAAAGTGAACGTCATGTTCTCACAAAATTTGTGATACCAATCATAGGTGGCAGGATGACCAGCTGATAGCTTCAATATCTGATATGGTAGACGTACTGCTATCTCAGTTAGAAGGGCATTGTATCCATCGAAGATCTCAGGGAAGTTCTTCAAGTAGTTGTGTGGTATGAGAGTTGATATATCGGGTTTAGGGCCATAGTTTGTTGGCTTGAGCAGATTGTTTGAAGCAAGGTTGGATGATGAAGATCCAGATGTTGCCGCTACTTGATGGCCTGTTTCTGCAGCTGCCGACATACTTCTCTAATGTGCCAGGAATGACTCCATGTCGACGAGACAGAAAGGAATAGCTCCGCTCTTGATAAGTGTATTTGCAGTAGTGGATGCAACAAATGATGCATTGTCTTTGAATTGATGCGGTGGTGAAGTGGTGCCTGCTTGTTTTGATGATTTGGTTTTTCCCATAAGGACACTGAACAAACAAAGAAGCATGAGCTTAACCCCTGTGTTTGGTTTGCGTTCGATGAGCTGAAAAACATACTGTGATTACTATATACATATATCTTTAGAGAGGGGATTTGATGTAATGTTATCTGTGAAGCCATTGTAGCTGGACTCAGTGCCTCTTCATAAACGTACAGACCTTTCTTGTATCTTTTCGTTCTCTAATTTCGTCCAGGCTCGATTGATGATGTTGAAGGCGAGTTCATTGTTGTCCTGATTCTTGTCCGGATGAACTAAAATCGAAAGAGAACGATATTTTTTTGTTAATTTCTTCGATTAAAAAATCAATAAAAAAGCTTTAAAGAAAAACGAAATGAATACCAAATTTTTATTTGTCAACTATGATACACATGAGTCACTCTTTTTTAAGGTGGAAACCTATGGAATTCCGCTCCATTTCTTGAGAGATTTCTACAAATTTCTGTCAAATAAAAATGCACATAAGAATAAGTGAGAATATTAAAAAAAACACTTAAGCACGTACCTGTAATACATTTGTTGGTATTTTATTGTTAAATTCCTGGTCCATGATATCTTCAATTCCATCTTGTTTTGGTTTGTCTAGTACATTATTTCAAAGCAAATTTAGCATCCTTGTCCAGCAACATCTGCAAATAAAAATTAATCTTAAGGCTAGGATGCACTTCAGTGCCAAGGTTGGTAACTGACTGCTTAGGTTCTAGTTTTCCTGCTGTTGTAAAAGCTCCTCTTCAACCTGGTTCAAATATCGCAGCATTTCCAATTTCGAGTTGTTGCGAATATGAACGGAACGGCAAAAAAGCTCATCTTCACTACTTGATGCAGCTGGAGGAGGAGGTTGAATAACAATAGATGGGCTCGGACGGGGCTTTGATGCAAACTCCTGTACAGTTGTCATCGTCTTAATAAACGTTTCTTCTATTTTTGAAGAACGGTGGCTCAATATCTTCCGCTTTGGGGCTTTGGATGTTGAGGGAAGAGGAGTCGATGGTGTTGAAGGAACTGCATCAACTACCTTCTCTACATCGGGTTCGGGAATAGGAAAATCGAAAATATTTTCGGCTTGGGGGGGAGAAGTTGGTGTTGCCGTTTGCGGTGACGTACTTGTCCAATTCTCCTCTTCCATTACATGTTGAACGTAGTTTCCAATTGTCCTAAGCAAAGACAAACAAATTTTTTTTTTTAAAGTGAAAGTAATGGATGTGTAGGTACTTACAACCTGGGCTTCATGTGGTCCTTAAGAAACTGCAACTGCAATGTATACTTCCCAATGACTTCTTGATTTGAGTATATTTATTCTCACTTTATATTTTATTTTATGCAAAGTCTCACTTTGAGATCTATTTTCTCATTTAACTAATTAGTGTTAGTATCTCTTTTTTTTTTTGTCTTTTTCTCTATATCTACATATATACATATATATATTCATATTTTAAACTAGTGTTGCCAATTTGAGATAGTTAAAACTAAATACTTTTTGATTCTTTGCTTTGAATTTATTTTTGATTGGGATTGTTAATGTAATTTGTATGTGTTTTGATTTATTAATTTAATTAATTTAATTAATCTTTGCGTTGCTCACAACATTATGAATTAATAATTTATATCTATTTAAATATTTATTATAATAGCTATGTTTTCCTTCAATCTTCTTTTTACCTTTATCTTTTATAGCTTGATTGTTCTGATATGTGTGGGGTGGGCTTTTTTCGAGGTTCTTGGGACATTTTACCGAGATGGCTGCTGCCATGGAGCCTGACATTATAAGAAGTGTTCTCAATGCTATGTTTAGTTTTCACAACGGGTTAAATGTCTGTCATTTAAACGCTGGTAGCTTGAGGTCAAAGTATACTGTTTTACACCAAATGCTCGGTACTTCGAGGATGGATGTTGTTATGATTTCGGAATCCTGGCTGAACTCTTATGTTTCAACAAGACTTGTCTCAATTCCAGGCTTTTCCTTGTTTCGCAATGACCGGCTGGATAGGGTTGGTGGGGGTGTTTGTTTGTATGTTAGAGAACACCTGCGGGCTAAAAATATTTATTCGTCTTCACTCTCTCCTATTGAATTTCTATGTGTTGAAGTTAAAAACGATTTTGAAAAGTGTCTGCTGGTGACGGTATATTGTCCCCCATGTAAATTCAAGGAAGAGTATACAAAGGAATTTGAAGATACGGTAACCAGATTAAGTAATATATATAGAAGTGTTTTAATTGGAGGGGATTTTAATGTAAATATTTTGGAAAATAATGGTACAACTCAACTTTTTCAATATATATGCGATAAAGTAGGTCTTGTTGTTGTTAACAAAAGATGGCCAACATGCTTTCAATCATCCAGGAATCCATCGTTAATTGACATGTTCTTGACAAACTCAGTTGCTCAAGTAAGAGGGAATGATCAGTTGAGGTTAACGTCAGATTTTATTCATGACCTTATATTTTGTTCAATTAACTTCAACATACGTAGAAACTTTGTCAAAACCTTAAGTTTTAAGGCAACTAATCGTACCAATTTATGCAATTTATATGAAGATTTAAATACCTTTGGCTTAAGAAACATCTACAATATCGCAGATATTGACACCAAAGTGTCTGTATTAACAAATGTTATAAATGTACTTTATGAAACGTATGTTCCAACTGTAACAAAAGTAGTGAAACCCCAAAGTTGCCCATGGTTCACCCAACAAATTAAGGTTTTAATTAAGGAAAGAGAACGTTTTCACAGAAATTATAAAAGAAACCCATCGGAATATAATCGTCAACAGTTTACTTTTTCAAGAAATAGAGTTACCACCTTGATTCGTAACGCAAAACGTTCCTTTTTCATGAAACGCCTTGATCCACAGCTGAATCCAAAAACTCTATGGAAAAATCTGAAAAATGTTGGTGTCATTGAAAATGACAGTCCTAAATGCCCCTATAGTCCTTCTGTTATGGGTTCGGTTCTTGTACCCAACTCATCTAATGCGGTATCGTTTGATTATGATGAAGGTTACCCCACTGATTGTTTTGAATTCAGGTGTGTTAATGACTTGGACGTTGAGATAGCAATTCGCTCAGTAAAATCTAATGCAACAGGACTGGATGAGATTTCACCGAATTTCGTAAAACTAATTTTGCCGGTACTTCTTCCTTTTCTAGTGCACATTTTTAACTTTTGTATATACAGTCGTCAGTTTCCGGAAAACTGGAAGAATGCCAAAGTAATTCCTATTCCAAAAAAATCAAAACCAGCTGGTCCACCGGATTTTAGACCAATCAGTTTACTTTCATTTCTATCTAAAGTTTTTGAAAAAATATTAGCCCAGCAGATTCAGGAAGATTTGGATAGGTATAATAAATTGTCTAAATGGCAATCAGGTTTCAGGAAAAACCATAGTTGTGAATCAGCTGTCATCAAAGTCACCTCAGATTTAAGGGCAGCAATGGACCGTGATGACATTAGCATTATGGTGATGCTTGATTTCTCTAAAGCCTTTGATAGTATTGACCAATCAATTCTTCTGCAAAAACTCAAAACCAAATTTCATTACTCTCATTCTGCTCTTGAAATAATTTTTAACTACCTTAGAAACCGTTTAATTACAGTACAAACCGATAACGGAATCTCTAGTCCTTATCTTGTCAATAAAGGCGTCCCTCAGGGATCTGTTTTAGGACCAATCTTATTTAGTGTGTACATTAACGATCTGCATGATGTTATTGCAAACAGCCAAGTACATATATATGCAGATGATGTTGCTCTGTACCTATCAAGAAAACCTGGTTTATTGGAAGATTGCATCGCCAGAGTTAATGAGGATTTGTGTTCTATTCATATGTGGGCTGAATCGAATAAAATTCTGTTAAATCCAACTAAGTCACTCGGTATAGTATGTTCAAGACGAAATATTTCCTTGCATGACGTTCCCAAGCTTGATTTAAATGGCATTACTTTGCCTTATGTTGAACAAGTTAAATATCTAGGATTTCTTATAAATAGAAAAATGAGTTGTTGTGATGCTACGTCAGATACAATTAGAAAAGTTTACGGTGGATTACGTGCGTTAAGAACATCATCAAACTTATTGCTGCCGAATATGAAATCACACTTGGTGAAATCTTTACTAATGCCATTCTTTTCCTACAATTGTTTGGTATATCCTTGTCTAGATTATGAATGCAAGCGGAAGATTAACGTTGCTTTCAATGACTGTCTGCGATACATTCATGGCTTACCAAGATATACGAGTGTTTCGCATTTTAAAACTTCACTGTTGGGAATGAACTTGGATGATTTTTACGGGTATAAATCGATTCTGAAACTTCATAACATAATACATTATGGTTGTCCCGAGTATTTACATGAAAATCTTATTTTTTTGCAATCGCCCAGAGGACTTAAATTAGTAATGCCGCGTTTTACACACACTGTAGGAGAGCACTCTTATTTTGTCAATGCAATTAAGTTGTGGAATAATCTTCCACATCGGTTGCAAAGGATCATATCGCCACGGGGATTTCGGGAGGAGCTGCTCAAACACATATCGGGAAGAACTTAGGTTTATCTTAATTTTTCATGAACAAATTAATTATTATTCTTTAACTTTTAACTTTTTCTATTAATTTCTACCAAAATTGTTTATTTATGAAATTGTCAAATAATATATTCTTTTATACATTTAGCTTTTAACTTAAAAATTAGCTAGTACTCATTTTCAAATGTAATTCAAATTTTTGATACTTATCTATGAGATTAATCTCGAAGTTCAATGTTAAATTTTATTCAGAAAATAAATGAAAATGAAAATGAAAAAATGAAAAACTTCTTCTTCTTCATCGTCGGCTACCTGACCAGAAACTTTTCTTTTGTTAAGGTTCCTCATGTAGTTATCCCTAAGATTTCTCCACCTTTTTTTACAATTTCCACTGAAAAATTTAAATATATTATGCATAAATAGATGATAAAATATTATATGGAAGTATACAAGTCCTTCCCTTAAGATCTGTACTTACCTGACGTATTTAACTCCTTTGCGATTTTTACCCACTCATTATTTTATAATCTTAGATTTTTATAATTTTTATTATTTAAGTTCCACAATATGTCTTTTCCCCGAACGGCTTCAATAATTGCTTCGGAATCGTTTATTGCTCTAATTTCTAATGAGATTTTATTAGTAAGTTGTTTTTTTTTTTTTTTTTCTGTGAAATGTCAAAAAATACGCACGTATTTATTAAAAGTTGGCCAACTCGTCCGTCGCGGTTTGCGGCTGCGGTTGCGGATCCGTCTCTTTGTGTTCACAACATTGAATTCGTGTGTATTCAATATTTTGACATGCGATACGGCTGCGGCTGCGGTTCCGGCTCCGGCTCCATTGTGTTCCAGCAGCTAACCGATTCTTCCGAAAATTCACACACATCATACAGTCACTGGCAAAATTATTCAGAGAATTCCAGGTTGGTATTTCGGCAGTGGAGCTCCCTAAATAATATAGTTGCAGCCGTAAAAGAGTTTATAATATAACCTCAAGTTATATGAATATGAACAGGAAATGTTGCAAGTTTTTGCACCACGAAACGGCAAAAAAGCTCATCTTCACTACTTGATGCAGCTGGAGGAGGAGGTTGAATAACAATAGATGGGCTCGGACGGGGCTTTGATGCAAACTCCTGTACAGTTGTCATCGTCTAAATAAACGTTTCTTCTATTTTTGAAGAACGGTGGCTCAATATCTTCCGCTTTGGGGCTTTGGATGTTGAGGGAAGAGGAGTCGATGGTGTTGAAGGAACTGCATCAACTACCTTCTCTTCATCGGGTTCGGGAATAGGAAAATCGAAAATATTTTCCGCTTGGGGGGGAGAAGTTGGTGTTGCCGTTTGCGGTGACGTACTTGTCCAATTCTCCTCTTCCATTACATGTTGAACGTAGTTTCCAATTGTCCTAAGCAAAGACAAACAAATTTTTTTTTTTTAAAGTGAAAGTAATGGATGTGTAGGTACTTACAACCTGGGCTTCATGTGGTCCTTAAGAAACTGCAACTGCAATGTATACTTCCCTTCTTCATCGTCGGCTGCCTGACCAGAAACTTTTCTTTTGTTAAGGTTCCTCATGTAGGTAGTTATCCCTAAGATTTCTCCACCTTTTTTTTACAATTTCCACTGAAAAATATAAATATATTATGCATAAATAGATGATAAAATATTATATGGAAGTATACAAGTCCTTCCCTTAAGATCTGTACTTACCTGACGTATTTAACTCCTTTGCGATTTTTACCCACTCATTTTTTTTTTAATCTTAGATTTTTATAATTTTTATTATTTAAGTTCCACAATAATGTCTTTTCCCCGGACGGCTTCAATAATTGCTTCGGAATCGTCCATTGCTCTAATTTCTAATGAGATTTTATTAGTAAGTTGTTTTTTTTTTTTTTTTTTTCTGTGAAATGTCAAAAAATACGCACGTATTTATTAAAAGTTGGCCAACTCGTCCGTCGCGGTTTGCGGCTGCGGTTGCGGATCCGTCCCTTTGTGTTCACAACATTGAATTCGTGTGTATTCAATATTTTGACATGCGATACGGCTGCGGCTGCGGTTCCGGCTCCGGCTCCATTGTGTTCCACCAGTTAACCGATTCTTCCGAAAATTCACACACATCATACAGTCACTGGCAAAATTATTCAGAGAATTCCAGGTTGGTATTTCGGCAGTGGAGCTCCCTAAATAATATAGTTGCAGCCGTAAAAGAGTTTATAATATAACCTCAAGTCTTACGAATATGAAATTATAAGAAATAAAATTGGTAGAGGTAGAAAAAGGCTTATTAAAAAAGGGAAGATACAAAAATTGTTGGCGTTTTTAAAAATTAATGCACATAAAAGTGTTAAAAGCTACTGATTGGCGGAAGATTAAAAGCAAATTTAATAGATGCATACGTAACACCGAAAACAAGCAATTTAGGATAAAATTTGTAAGGGAACACATCAACAAACCACCAGAGATTTGGAGGAGCATCCTTCGGCCCGATGAAACAGCTTGTTCCTTGAACGGTACCTATAACCTATGGACGTTAGTTTTGTTATTTCAACCCTTAAATGAAGGCCAAGCAACCTGTCACTAAACTAACACGACATTCCCAAGAAGGCAAGAGAATGATATGGGGTTGCATATCAAATAATGGAGTGGGACCACTGACATTTGTGGACTAGACAGATGCAGAATACATGAACCGACATGAATCGATATTCTGAAGGCGGTGGCGTTCCCGGGTCGCCTCATCTCTCGTTTTGGCAATTTGCACTGGCCCGCAAGATCGCCCGATTTAACCGTTTCAGAATTTTTGTGGGGTTTTTTGAAGTCCCGTGTTTACGTGAACAAGCCCGAGACTCTAGAAGCCTTCAAGGACAACATTCGACACGAGTGCGAGAATCTGTCGCCCGAGATGTGACGGCGCCCATTTGTCTGATATCATCTTCTCGACATGACCAATAAAATTCTAAAGGTTCAATTAAACATAGTCAAACATTTTCATTTAGAAAAAAAAAGAGAGCCAAACAACATCGGATGGATGACTTCTTTGGGCCCACCTTGTATATAGATTTAAAGTAGGTACGAGCAATGCAATGTGTAAATAATTTTACCAGTGACTGTATGTATAGTTCGAAACAAATCTGCACAATTTGCAAGTGTTGTTCAAACCTCAGTAGATTCAAAATGGCTACCAATGGAAACAGTGCTGCCAACTTAAATTTTATTTCTGGATAAAAAAAGATATTTTTAGAACGAAAAAACTAAGAAGTGTAAGCATTTAACTTCCACAATCGAAAGTTACGATTTTTTTAATTTCTTAACAATATTGACGTAATTTTCTTAGGGTTAGCCTTATATAGGGTTATTCATTTTTCGGTTTTAAAAATACTTAAAGCCATATACATTTTATGAACATTTTATTTCATTATTAAGTTTGGCTTTGCCAGTAAGTTTGGAAAACAACATAATTAAAATGACCGGATCGGGAATATCCACAGCATGCGATTCTTTTGAGGTAATATTTAATCACTTTTTCGGACATTTCGGGTGGTATCTCGGCCATAACTAGAGTAAGGTTGGTTTTTAATGCGTCTAGAGTTCGGGGATTATTCGCGTCAACACCGTTTGCCTATTGGCATCTTCGAAGAAATACAAACCAATGACAGCTTTCGACCTTAGAGCACACTGCTAGGAATATTTTTTTTCCAGCGAGTAAGTACAAGGTGACAAACTTCCGACAAAGAGAAATTTCTACGCCATACAAGTTCGCCGGGGTGATATTGAACATTACGCCGTCGAAGATTGTGGGCTTGGGCAGATCTTTTAGAAGCTGCCTGTAATTTTTTAAAAATATCGTCTCTAAGCTCTTTTTCTAAACACAGGACAACAAATCTATAAGACCCCCTCCACAAAATCTCTACACAAGCCTCATGCTTTTGGAACGCCAATTGCTAGGAATATTTTTTTTTTACTAACAAAAACGAACACAAAACCGAAACCAAACAACCGATCGCGAATTTATTTAAACTATAATTATTAAACTACTTGGATTACCCAAATCCACAAGCAAAACGCGAAAATATTTATTTAAAAAAAAAAAATAAACGAATGCACCACGACGATGTGCAACACGATTAGGAAAATTTGAATCTAACGCGAAACGTCAAACGCCGCGCCGGTGTGTTTGATAACAAGACTCAAAAGAGATAAGAGAACAATACCAAAATATATCCCTAGGCGGACAGCAATTGCAGTGCTGTCTCCCGTTAGCTCAGCTGGGAGTGGGCTCGATAAGAACAATGTTCTTATTAATCGCGCTTAATTAACAAAAAATAATACGGGCAAGTGCGAGTCGGACTCGCGCATGAAGGGTTTCGTACCATTATCTATAAAAACGGCCAAAAAATCACGTTCTTCAATATTTATTTTATTCAATAAAACATTTGCTGAAATTTCTCATTGTAACAGGCGATCAGGATTAGCAGAAGACAATGAACTGATAGTTTGTTTAGAAAAGATCGCGCCAAAAATGTTCTTGTTTGTGCGTGAGTGAAGGAAAAGTAGCAAATCAGCAAAAAGAAGAACAAACAGAGACAGCTATGCATGTAAATTCAAGAATTCTAGAAATCCCTAAAGAAGAAAAGAGCCAACAATACCGACTTCTTGTTCTTTCTTTGATATTCGTTTTGTTTTCCATTTTGTTTTCCGCTCGAATTCGAACACGAATAGAAGAAAACTGAGTTTTAAAGGCATGTATAGGTTGCCTCTTTCCTTCTTAAAGAATTTACATTTAGGTAAAGCTGTTTGTGTGAGTGAAGGAAAAGTCGCAAATCAGCAATAAGAAGAACTAACAGAGACAGTTATATTTGTAAATTTCAGACTTCCAGAAATTTCTAAAGAAGAAAAGAGACAACCTGGTGATGGACGGACAAACATGCCAAAAACGAGCAAAAAATTAGGTTTGTTATATGGGGGCCCCATACATTTGTTATTTTATTTAGTTTTTAGTATTTGTTGTTATAGCGAACACAATAATACATCATTTGTCAAAATTTCTACTGTCTAACTATCATGGTTAATGAGATACAGCCTTGTGAAGGACGGACAGGGACAGACGGACAGACGGACAGACGGACAGACGGACAGACGGACAGACGGACAGACGGACAGACGGACAGACGGACAGACGGACAGACGGACAGACGGACAGACGGACAGACGGACAGACGGACAGACGGACAGACGGACAGACGGACAGACGGACAGACGGACAGACGGACAGACGGACAGACGGACAGACGGACAGACGGACAGACGGACAGACGGACAGACGGACAGACGGACAGACGGACAGACGGACAGCGATGTCTCAGTAATAGGGTTCCGTTTTCACCCTTTGGGTACGGAACCCTAAAAACGATGAATTGAATTTATGTATGTGTATATAGAGTACGGGAGTGTACTTATATACGAATGGGAGCCAGGAAACTTTTATGGTGTTTGCCTTACCAAATATAAGCTGAAAAGTGTTTTAAAGAATTAAACGTAAGAATTATTATTCCCAATGGGAAGTGGAGTATTTTTATTGGTTAGGAAGTTATTGGTCTGGGAAACCTTGGCAGAAGGCCTGGACGAACACCCAGAGTCTTTTCAACAAAAAGAAAAATAGAACAATTGTATTTCGAGGTTAGCAGAAGGCTAATTCTCGAAATTAGGAATAGTTTTAAGAAAATAAAGAAAAGCAAACACTGTTTTGTGTCACGGTGACACAAAGAAAGATCACAATGGTAATGGAAGGTACAAAAGGAAAAGATCATGAGTCCCACAATCTTGGGAGGAAAACGAATATTCAGCGAAGGTCTACTGGATAAAACAAATTGTTTGCCCCACATAGGGTCACAAACAAAAACGAATTAAACAAAATTACAACGCAATTTAAACAATCAAAAGACAAGCTAAAATTTTAGTCACACGCAGACACAAAATACTTAGCTTTGCAAAATTCTCCAACAAAGATACTCTTCTCAAGGCTCTTCTAATTTTAAAATCTCGATTTCCTCAATCGAATTTCCTCTTTAGGTTCTAAGTTTTATTTAAAATTTCGCTTAAAACCACGATAGATTTTTCACTTCCCTTTTTCTTTCTCAAAATTTCTTCTTTTCCAAAATCCAATTATTTTTTTTTCGAAAATCCAAAATTGAACTCACATTCAAAATGGAGGCTTGGCCTGTCCATTTCGCCACGACCATATGGCCATCCTCTTCAGATCTTTTGCGTGTTGGTGTTCTTGTCTCGGTCATACAGCAGCATCCCGCACTTAAGGCTTGAGAGGTGCGACCGAGAGCAGTGATACAACCATTGCACGCGATCCTTTGCGTTGAGGATATGATCCTCATTGGCTCATTGGACGTGTTCAGCCTTCTGCAGTCAACTCGTTTATTTTAAAAAGGCAAGTGAAAAACTACGAAAATAAACGCAAAGTCCCCAGCCCAAATTAATTGCTTTGAGAAGAATGTTCTTGTTGGAAAGAAACCTAACCATTTTTCAACTAAAATGGTGGGATTTATAAACTAGAAAAACCTTAATTCTGTAGACCTTCGCGCAGAAAATTTAAAAAAGGGAAAAACACACAATTGTGATCTTTCTTTGATGTCCGACACTTTATGGTGGGCACTCGGCCATACTAAATTTATGTTGGTGTGATTATAGTTCACACATCGTTGGACATGAGTCATCGTCATGCCTTTCTCTGCTTTCTCGACCTTCTGTCGACAACTCTTCCTCTTCCGCCTTTCGTAACATAGTGCTGACACCCTGTCTAACATTTCTGGTGGAACCTAGATTGGTTACTTTTCCAAAATACTTAAAGAGCAGTCCTCTGGCTGATGGACCAGGTTTTTACTGCACTCTTTAGAGTATTTTGGAGCCGCATCCGGAAGGTAATGTGGGACAAAAACTTATTAAAGGGGAAATGGGTTGGCGAAACTTGTTGTGGTAAAATTTACCGCAACAACACCAAACAGTCACTTCGTCTCAATGAAACGGCACCTCTTCGATCACTGGTGGGATAAATGTGCCTCATCGCTGAAGAAGATGTTGTTCGAAAAAAGGCGTTTATTGTCTATTCTTCGAACACCCATTATAGTAAGTTTTAAAAAAATTTAACGCGTTGTTTGATTACTAAGCGATGCATTTTCGTAAATGGCAAACATTCAACTAATATTATGACATTTCAAACAATATCTGAGTTTGACAGGTGGTAAGGGGCTAGCAAATTGAAACCACGAAATGAATAACCCTGTACATATACTGTTGGGAAATTTATACTCTTACCTTCATAGACTCAAGTTCAGGTTGTGTTAAAAATTAAAATTAACAACCGGATTAGAGGTTAAATTTTTTGACCCACATGAGTCACCATTAAAGGTTTCCGAAGATATTTTTGAGACGCTCGTAGTGGACTTTCTTGTATCTCCCCTCAAATGCAGTTCTTTTCATCATGTTTTAAGCTTAACGAATCATTATTTTAGATTAGATTGTATATTTGAACTAAACGTTATTTCTAAGGCATATATTTGTTTGACTTTGAGGCTTAATTAAATTCAGTAAAATGCACATACACAAAGGAATAACTTAGTAAACTTGTTGTTCGAAAATGCAATTTGTAAGATTTTACTTCAGGAATTTATATTCAATTCATTCATTCATGGCACAACAAAAGCACAATCCAGGATTCTTCTAAGAACATGCATTCATTAAGTTACAAACATGATTTTGAAAAGCTCAAAACTATGTTCTTCAAATAGCCCCAAAACCAATTATTCCAATTTATATTATACATCTTAAATTACAACGAAATTGTAAATTACTTTCACTAAGAGAACTATTTTCGTTTGCCAGGAAATCTATCTCTCCGTATCATATAAGTAAAGGACCTACTTGCTAGTGCTTCCAGCATTATTTCAATATTTCTCAAAAATAACTCCCATCAATTCTTGATACACATTAGGTATACGTTCTTTTGTCCATCCATTCTTCTGCAACAGTCAAAATCAAATTTCACAATTCGAGTGAAATATTACCAGTCAATAAATCAAGTGTCCTTTTGTTGGCTTCGTTTTTGTCCTTATTCTTACAGATTGATGTGAATTTATTTTTGGTTTCTTTTTGAAGAGAGAAATAAAATGATATTTTTAAGAATAAAATCTGATTGGTTGGTCACTAATCTTTAAAATAAATCAAATTTCCTACTAAACTGGTCGTTTTATGTCATCTGCTAGGAAAAGCTATATGTCAGGGATTTTCTCAAAAATATATAGAATTTTGTGTGGGTTTCGGTCGTTTGATATTGTATATCATTCAAGTTCCTTTATCCTGGTAAAATTGTTGACCGTTTGCAATTTATAAAGTTAAGCTTGATATGTTACAGCAATTATTGTGAATTATCAACCTACCATTCCACAACTCTGATAAGTTATGAGTAAGACAAAGCAAAAGTTGAATGCCTGCTGGAGACTGGAGTTGCTTTTATACAAAACTCAATCGCACTGCATTGCATTTATAATGGGGGGGGGGGGGGGGTGATAGAGATTTGAAATATCGAAATATTTGAATTATGTCAGTGAGTGTAGCTAAGTCAAAATAAATGGTAGCTACAGCCCGAAACCATATCAACAAGGTCTTGGAAAATTGGAGTGTTAGAATGTGCTATACTTCCAAGCCAGCGGAGGCAGCCACTTAAACGATGTTGTGTTTCTAAATAATTAATGGAAATGTTCGCTCTTAGTAACAAATCAATTTACATTATGTACATTTATGAAAAATATAGTGCACAACTGGGTCGTACGAACTTGCTCTAATGTGTGACAGTGGTCTTGGGGCTGGAAATTTTGGAAGAAAAGCAGCGAAAAAACAAATACAATTTTATCAACCACTTAAAAATCACTAGTCAAACGTTTCCTTTTACTGTTTTGAATTTTAAAGAAAAAAAATTGAAAATCGTCGGACCAGTTTTTTCAAAAAACGATTTTTTTTTTTTTGAAAAACTTTTCGAAAACATAATCCAAATCTTCTTTTTTTAAGTATGCCAACTTCTAGCACTTTGTAGTTTTTATCAGGAAAATAAAATTTAAATAAAATGCATCTAAGCGTTTTTGAAAAAAAAAAACAAAAAATAAAAAATTTTCTTTTTTAAATCCCAAAAAACTTTTTTTTGAAAAATTTAAGAATGCATGTTATTTTGTCTAGAAGTCACATTAAAAATTTCATGGAAATCCGTCAATTGGTTTACGAGAAAATCTGATTTAAAAAAAACGGTCATATGCGGGAGTACCGTTATAAGACTTTTCCTGAAAAATGTGTTCCAACCAAAACATAAAGACAACAGAAAAAAACACAATTAAAAATTTTTTATCGAAATTTTAGGAGCTGTTTAAGAGAAAAATGAATTTTTCATTAATAATAGTATGGCAGTGGCAGGTACCGTTAGTTTTAGAGCTAAAATGCTAAAATCCCTCTGTACGACGTCATGACAACACTGTGTACCAAGTTTGAAGCAAATCGGTTCAGCCGTTGATGCTGGAGGTAACTACACAGACGGACAAACAGACAGACAGACGGAATTGTCCGACCCACTTTTTTGGGCTTCTCTTTTCCCCATCATCGTAATGTCATCTTTGATTGTCAAAAAAAACCATTATCGCAAGTAAAAATTTAATTGTGTTTATTTTATTCCATTTTTAAAAAGAAACTTGTATTTGTCCCACCCTTAATATTTGTGCTTGTAACAAGGATAATTTAGAAAAAAAACGGAGGCTCATGTGCCCTTTGGAGAAAGTGCGGAGCTTTTCAAAACAGCGTCAGTTACCAAAATACAATTTTGTTACTTGCACAGGGTGGATGATAATTTATAATTGTCATTTTATTGAACAACAAAACATGTTTATTTTCTTCTCCACGGATGAATTTTCCATGTACAAAGAGAACTATAGGGGTAACCGGAGCAAAATGGCTCCAGGGGCATGTAGACTTACAAGGAAAAACTACCATCAAACACAATTATATGCATGGTTCTTAGTTTCTTACCATGAACTACAGCTACGTGCTTACATTGCTTTCCGTCAGGAGTGAATGTATTGATGGTCGGTCGAGGTTTGCTGACTTATTTTTGTTGGGATGATTTGTTTATTGTTTTATTCTAATCAACAGGAAAATGGGAATAGGTGTGAGAAAAACATCTATAGAAACTCCACAGAAAATTTTTATGGAGCGTGCGTGGAAGTTTATAGAGTTAAATACTATACGAACTGTTGCTCATGAGTTTGAGTCATGACCATAGAATAGCTTAGAAAACATTTCACAGGGAATCCAAAGAACTCATTTTTGTGATAAACAATCACAAACAACAAGGGTTGTGCGATGTTAATATTTGGCTCCTTGAAATTACGCAAAAAAAAAGAAGGAAAAAACGCCCAAAAATCTTCATACAATGTTTTTTCCTAGGAAAGAACGCCTAAAAAGTTTGGCTTTTTTTCTAAAAATTTTGATTCTTTTTTTCGTGATTTGTCCCTTTTAATTAAGGAAAAAACGCCAAAAAAACAAACTATATTTTTCTTTTTTCCAAATTGGAAAGGAAAAAACGCCAAAAAATTCGCCTCAATAATCAATTTAAAAATCGCGCATTTTCTAAATTGATTATTGTGGTGATTATATTAATGTAATCTGTGTGGAAATTGCGCCATTTTTAAACAGATTACATTAAAATAATCGCCGCAATAATCAATTTAAAAATCGCTCCATTTTTAAATTGATAATTGAGGCGATTATTATAATTAAATCGCGAGATTTTTAAATTGATTATTGAGGCGATTATTATAATGTAATATGTGTAAAATCGCGCGATTTTTACACAGATTACATTATAATAATTGCCTCAATAATCAATTTAAAAGTTTGTTTATATTAGGTAAACAAACTTTCCTTACTAAAAAAAAAGGTTAATTTTTTTGCGTTTTTGCCTTTAAAATTTGGTAAAAGGCCAAAAAGTTTGTTTTCTGGTGTTTTTTCCTTTTCGATTTGGAAAAAAAACGCAAAAAGTTTTTTTCGGCCGTTTTTCCACTTTTATATTTTGGGCTTTTTTCCTAAATTGCGGCGTTAATTTCTTAAACTATTTTGGGCGTTTTCCCAAATTTTGTTGGGCTTTTTTCCAAAACAGTTTGGGCGTTATTTCCTATATCGTAATTTCAGGGAGCCTAATATTTAAATCAAATCATTTTTCATGACTGCACCTATGTTGTTAGAAAATTTCAGTTTCATATTCCAAACGCTCAAAAATTATAACATAGTCAACCTACCCCATAGTGTTTGTTAACTTACCCCGGTGCAGGGGTAGTTGCAGACCACTGGAATTTCAACCATGGCGGTTTTTTGTATTCATTGAATTTATTGTGTATCTCATGTGAAAAGGTTCCATAATTAACCCGTTGTTTTCTTCTCTTTGCAGTACTTGCAATTTGATATACCCTACCTACTTATTGTACCTCACTCTACTTTATGTATTTATTTATAGATAGACGAGTTTGGAAGGAAAATATTATGAAGAAGAAGCAAATATTCCCGCTTCCATGAACCATACCCAACTTTGTTCTACTAAATGAGAAAAACATAACGTTTTGTATTCACTCTTCAATTATGCATGAAATTTACGATTAAAGTGTTGAACGCAGAGGATGATACCAAGCTTTCAAGGCACCTTTAAATAAGGATAATACCAAGGAAACCCCTCTGTTTCAAGGATTGGAAAAGCATAGCCAATGGATTCAATAAAGGTTCCGATGAAAAACAAAATTCGCAGGTGGCAGAGACTCACCCAAATATTTATGCTTAAAGTAAAAAAGGCAGCACGAAACAATATTCAGCCAAGCTGAAGATTCCAGTTCATACTCCCTATAAAGAAACCTAAATCACCTCGCAGGTGACTTATACATAAACTCTAACCGAGTAGAACTACTAAATTTAAACTGTATACCACATCCCGAGGATCTCTCACAAAATGTGTAATACTGGAGAGGACGAAAACTGTATGCTCTTCCTTAGTTCCTATCCTATTCCTTAATAAATTAGGTTAAACCATTTTGGTACTAATATTAATGTATAAACTGATGTTCGATGGCCTAAAAAGTATATACATAAAACAATATTCAAAATAAATATATACTCCCGTCCTAGAATTATATAGACGAAATGCTTTAAAAGAAAATTCAGCTACATTTCAATGTTTAAAAAAAATGTGTTAAAAATTTGTTGCCAAATCTCGGTAGACGGCTTATAGCCATGCTTAAATGTACCAAATTTTTTAAAGTTATTATGTCAATTCATATATTGTTGGCAAACCAAACTAAAGATAAATCTTGCACGGCAGTTGACAAAATAGCATGGACAATGAAAAAAGTATTGCCAACTCAAAGTTTCATCTTTCATGGCTCTAAAAACAAACCCTTTACTTCAACTCGAATTTGTATATAATATTTAAAATCTACTTTGCCTCGATTATCTCTTTTCACTGCACTTACTTTTCTTTCACCCGAGATTCCATTGCGGTGGGAAATAATTTCAGACTATTTCAGAGCAGCCATTTAAGCTGTTTTGGGAAATACTTTCGCATTATAACAGTTAAATGATTAACTACTTCAGGTGAAGCTATTTACCTGCAAAAAATACTCAAAAGTAAAAAAAAAAAATGATTAAATATAAAATATTTTGCAGCTTTCTATTACGAAAATTTTGAAAAAACTCTTCGGGAAAGTCGGGAAATTGTAAAAATCGAAAATTGATATGTTGCATGGAATTGTGTGTGAAGCTCTTCCAATAATTGTGAAAGACGTTGTGCTGGCATTTTAATAAGAATAAAATCCGACGGTTGTCCGTCAAGAAACTGATGAACAATATGATTCAAGCGACGATCATTCAAGGCAAATTCATAGGAGAGGAAGGGATAAAGATCCCATGAACTCCAACTGATCTTCCATTCTAACTCAAGTTGATTGAGTTCCCCGTTCGATTGGCTTTTGCGATGACAACCAATTAACCACAATGCCAATTTATTGTTCGAAGTTTGAAGTCTGAATAAAGTCAATCTCGCACGTTTAGCTGCACGTTGTCTGGCAACGTGTTGCAATTTGCAAACCCTGTTAGTTTTTTTTTGTTTTTGAGCCGGGAAACAAATCGAAAAACATTGTTTTTGTTAATCATAATTATATCGCTCTCTATTGATTTAAATTACATTCAAATAAAACAAATTGGAATTTGAACTACCCGCTGTTTTATTATTATTCTGTGGGGTATTTGAAGGCGTTAAATTGGGGCGAGAAGAATTAAATATCATTGCCAAATTCATTTTTGTTTTTTGACATAATACTTATTGGAAACCACATTACATAGCAATGGAACTGCAATTCAGCAGAACGTCTTGGTCTTAACATAGTTGGGAGGTTGCCAACATGGGCGTTTACTGCCGCCAAAGTGAAGAACCGCTTCACTGCTGGAACACAATAGAAAAACGCAGCCGGAACCGCAGCTGCAACCGTATCGCATGTCGTACGTACCTAATTAGAAGTGCCCACAATGGAGTCGTACGTACTCCACGTTTTTTTTACAATTTCCACTGAGAAACATACATATATATGCATATAAAAGATGATAAAACATATATACCTATCGCATCATGTATAGTCTTTTCTATAAACTTGTAATTACCTGACCTAATTTCTAAAAGGATTTTATTAGCATGTTGCTCTTTTTTTTTTTTTTTTTTTTTTTTTTGTATGGAATGTCAAAAATACGCACGTATTTATTAAAAGTTGGCCAACTCGTCCGTCGCTGTATGCGGCTGCGTTTGCGGATCCGTCTCGTTGTGTTCACAACATTGAATTCGTGTGTATTCAATATTTTGACATGCGATACGGATGCGATTGCCGATCCGGCTCCGGCTCCATTGTGTTCCAGCAGTCATAAAAAAAATATGTGCAGCTCAATTGCAGTTAAGTGACGCTGAATTGCAGTTCCACGTAGTGCGGTTTTAGATTAAAATATGAACATTTTGGACTAGTTTTGTTTAGAATCATTCCTGGCCTATGTGAACACTATTTCGCCAATGCTTACAATTTGTCGTTGTTTACGACGAAGTTACATGCAAATTATAAAAATCAAAACGATTTTTGAGTTTTTTAAAAGAATACTGTATTAATCAGTTTCTCAGTACTGACTTAAAATTCTTAGTTTGCTTTGAAGCAAATGTATTTTATTAAACGTTGGAGTGGGTGTGGGGATAACAAAGGAACCATATTGTCTGAATTAAAATGAGTCACCCTTATGGAACGAACGTATCAAGTCAGATCGGGACAATTGCTGACTTTACACAATTGGATTTTACTTACTGAGATTGGTTATTTTATGATCATAGTGATCGTGTCATATTGGCTTCAAAATATGTCAGAATTCAATTATCCTATTTGGATTTGTGTGCAGAAGGCGTGTAATAACTTGCATACGCTTGTTATATTATGACAGATGGTTCGCACTGTTCTGCTGATGTTGTATCCAAAGGTGAAGAAATAAATGTCATTGTAAATATATATATTCTTATAGTTGTTTCATGGAACATGGTTTGTGTAACTTGTGAATGGCGGCGCTAGTTGTATTATCTACTTTACATAAAATATCTTCTATTCTTGTTTTTGTTTTTGATAAAAACCTCTCAAATCAAGTGTTTGTACACTTTCTCCATAGATGACGCACCTAACGTTCCTCTTATTATAAGTACTATATAGATTTATATACAATAGAAATGTGTTACCCACCTTCAGCAAGCAACATTTTTTTTTTCCTTGTTTCATTTCCTCTGTTTCCTCATTTTGGACTTTGAAAGGTTTTGCAAATAGGAGAATTTGTCTTAGGGGCCAGTTATAGCGATTCAGAAAACCAAACCGAAAAGGGTGGAACGAGATGAAAATAATATTTTTTTCGGTTTTAGCGTTTATAGCGATCAAGAAAACGATACCAGAAAAAATATTTTACCCTGACATTTCACAAAACAGGCGTTTCTCTACACGCACGCAGTGTATTAATTTTTCTGCACTGTGTAAAAATGAAATTTTCAATAAAGATGAAAAAAAAACTACTAAAAAATTATTTCGGGGTGAAACGAAGTCGGATGAGTGAGAGTGAGCAAGAAAAAGGATTTTAAATGAAATTATAGTGTGAATCGATTCTTATGTGATTTTTGTTGGTGCGTCGGATCAATTTTTTCTCGATCTCAGATCAGACTTCGGATCAAATTAAACACACATTTGCACATATACTTAAATAATTTGACATTTTTCAAGCGTCAAATCTGTTTTTTTTTTTTTAAGTTCTGTGAAATTCATTGTGGAAATTTTTTTTTGTAGAAAAGTGATTAAAGTTTTTAAATAAATAAAGGAGTGTAATGAATTGATTAATGTATTTTTCCGCAAGTGAACAAATAAATGTGAATTAAAATCATTAGTTTTCTTATATTTGTATAGTTTATATATAATAAGAACGTCAAAAGAAACACAATTAACACAATTACAAAAACAGACCAAATCTGTTTCAATTTCTTTTGGACGGGAAATCAGATCAAATCTACATTTCCAAGAAAAAACCACATACAAATTGATTTGATCTGTTTTTGTTATTGCTTTATTTGTGTTCTTTTGACGTTCTTAATATCTAAACTTTAAAAATATAAGAAAAATAATGATTTTAATTAACATTTATTTGTTCACTTGCGGGAAAATACATTAATCAATTCATTAATTAAATTAAATTAATTAAATTATGTTTGTATGTTTCTCCTAAAAAAATAAAAATAAAATATTTATGAATCCAAAATTAATTTTAAGAGAATTCTCTTTCCACAAATCTGCATTTACCAAAAAAATCACATTACAAATCATTACGACACTGCGTTGCTGGCGATGGCGACACTGGTGGCTCGGTGCGTGTGAATAAACAACTTCCTTGATAAATGTCAAACAGAAGTCAGTGGTCAGTGCCTCCGTCTCAGTCTGACTTATGATATTTTGTTCAAAAATTGCAACGAAAAACTTTTCATGGCCCAATTTACAACGAAAACAATCTTTTGACAGCTCAACTTCCAGTGGAAAGCGAAAACAATTGGATTGAAACAGCAAAGACTATTTGTTCCATTTTGGTGGAATTGTCAATCAGCTGTGGCGAAAAACCAAATTTAACCATAAAAAAGAATAAATACATTTTTAACAAAAAATATTAGTTCAATTGAAACTTTTATTAGCAAAAAAAATTCTCTGAGTTATTTAGCATCGATCAGTGTAGCATTTGTGTTTAAAATCGATTTATAACATACAAAATTTTCCATCTGAAAATTTTTCCGGTTTGGGTTTCCGTGTCGCTATAACTGGCCCCTTAGGGGCCATTTAAAGCGATCAGAAAAACTTAACCGAAAAAGTTGGAACAGCATGAAAACTTTAATTTTGTATGATAATGTCGCAAAGAAAAACTTTTCATGACAGAATTGCAACGAAAAAAATGTTTTGACAGCTCACCTTCCAATGGAACGCGAAAAAAATTGGATCGAAATTGGATCCTTTTTGGTGGAACTGTCAATCAGCTGGTGCGAAAAACAAAATTTAACCATAAGAATAATTAAATACACTTTTAACAAAAAATATTCAATACCTATTCAATTGAAACTTTTATTCGGAAAAAAATTCTCCGAGTTGGTTGCCATCGATCATTATAGCTTTTGTGTTTTAAATCAAGTCATAACATAATAAATTTTCCATTTGAAATTTTTTAATGATTGGTTTCTCTGATCGCTATAACTGGCCCCTACTTTTTCCGTCACCTTACTAACTCTAACATACAAACATTAAAATATTCAATAAAATTCGAAAGTTATGGATTTTAGGGATATCCTATATCGTTCACGTACGATTATTAAATTGCATCGCCTTTCCTTCACGAAACAAGGAATACGCCCCTGATTCTATTCATTAACAGACAATGAAATCCATGAATGTTTTAAATTTTCATTATCTCCATGGCTTGATGCTATGACAAAACAAATTCAAACTGATGTGTTAAACATAGTATTTTTAAATACCTGCTTAGTAAAGATAAACAATAGTTTTTGTTAGTGTTATAAAAACAATTAATTCCATTTAAACCACAGGATTAAAAAATATATGTAATATATACGTACGTCCCTTAAATTTTGTAGCTCAACACAAATACAAATTTAAATCTTTATGAAAAAACTGTATGGCTGCCACAGGATATAATATTAAAAAATCCACTAGTCCACCTACGAGTATGTGAAGTATTTTATGCTATAAACCACAGAAGACGGGATGAGTGATTGAAGCTGTATATAATATTTTTTCCTGTTCCAGTTATTTTTCTGGACTGTTGTTAATCTTACCATCATACCAAAAAAAAAAATTCCCTGATGTATTTCAAGGTATTTATGTTGTGTATTATTTGAAGAACATGGAGTTTCATTTTAAACATCATTCTACCATTTTTTTTAAGACAATAAATTTGCTTGTTCCGCTTTGAGGTTATAAAAAAAAAAATATATATATTTTTATTTTGGAAAGGAATACCAAAGGAATTTATTAAAAAACAACAGAATCCCGAGGCTTGAAATATTTTGTGTGCTCCTTTCCCCCAAACGTGGTTAAAATTATGGTTTAAGAACAGGGTGCATTGCCTTGGGAAATACTAAAAAAAAAACCGGTAAAAGGGAATTAGTGGATATGAAATCTTAAATAAAAAAAAAATGCTGTGAGTTTAATAAGTTTACAAGTTGAAGGGGCTGACAATCCCTCCATATTTTGAGATATGAGACAAATTTTTTTTAATTTATTTAAGGCATTGTCAAGGCTTACATTAGGAGCTTGATCTATGGGAATGAGAAAAGTTCTTATCTACAAATAACTGTGTTAAACATTTTGCCAATTCTAGAGTTAATTCATATAAAAGGAGTTTTTCAAGTCGACTCTTCAACGTTTGGTCGTAAAATTTGAGACGACCTGTTTAGTAATCAATCGTACGTCAAATGAAAGAAGTATAAGCAGTGCAGTGGATTCCAGGCGGAGAACAAGAACTCATAGTTTATAATCAAAAAGGTGAATTTCGCATGAGTACTTGGGCTTACATCCGTACAAGATGCAATTGCCCCTGAGCTTTTTTTTGCCCAAAAATCAATCATTATAAATGTGAAAGTCGGATAGATGGATGGATGGATGGATGGATGGATGGATGGATGGATGGATGGATGGATGGATGGATGGATGGATGGATGGATGGATGGATGGATGGATGGATGGATGGATGGATGGATGGATGGATGGATGGATGGATGGATGGATGGATGGATGGATGGATGGATGGATGGATGGATGGATGGATGGATGGATGGATGGATGGATGGATGGATGGATGGATGGATGGATGGATGGATGGATGGATGGATGGATGGATGGATGGATGGATGGATGGATGGATGGATGGATGGATGGATGGATGGATGGATGGATGGATGGATGGATGGATGGATGGATGGATGGATGGATGGATGGATGGATGGATGGATGGATGGATGGATGGATGGATGGATGGATGGATGGATGGATGGATGGATGGATGGATGGATGGATGGATGGATGGATGGATGGATGGATGGATGGATGGATGGATGGATGGATGGATGGATGGATGGATGGATGGATGGATGGATGGATGGATGGATGGATGGATGGATGGATGGATGGATGGATGGATGGACTATTGCACTATTTGAAAACGAAAAAATTAATGCAATAAAAAATTAAGTGAACGACTAGGTCGCACGAACTTGATCTTGTGTGATAGTGGTTTTGGTCTTGGGCTTTAGATTTAAGAAAAAATTAAGAAATCATATGAAATTATAGAAAGCACTTAAGAATTACTTGTTAACAGGTTTTTTTTATGAAGTAGATAAGCCGATATGATTCACTTTTTTGAATTAAAAAAAAATTAAAAATTGTACGACGAGTTTTTTCAAAAATCGTGGTTTTCAAAAAACTTTTTTAAAACACATTCCAATTTTCGTTTGAGTATTTTTCTGAAAATCTATTCCAACCAAAACATAAAATTTATACAAAAAACACCATTTGGACAGTTTTATCAAAATCCCTAAATTTTTTGTGACGAATATACCTTGCCTTATGGTAGATACCTATAATAGCAAGTAAAAATCTCAATAAAGAAACCTAACTTAACTACCAAAGACTTTTTGCTTACTTTAAGAACGACCTCTTACCCAGCGGTCACTACATCAGCTGGACATCTTTAAACTTTTACTTGTGGGGTTAAGAGCTTTCCTGGTTGCAGGTCTATAGAATCAAACAACAATTGACCGATGCTCTTAAGTTGAACATAAAGAGGCCATCGATTGTTCAAATCCATCCAAAAATATGCGGAAGGGTCATTGCAAATTGAACCGTGACACTGTAATATATAAGAAGAAGAAGCGGACATTTGAACGTCATGTTCCATAAATATTGGTGTACTTGGGACTTTCAAATAAAAAAAGAATTTTGTTCATTTAAACGGTTGCTTAACCTCAAATCAAACTCAGCCTGGGCAGCAACCGTACTCGTACCACCTTTATTTGCTCTCCATCTATTAATTCTCTCCTTGCTTGCATATGTTGTTTGATTATAAGGGTATTCATATCCCCTTGAGTACGAGTGTATAAAAAAATACCATCTATACTCTGTTCAACATAAATCGGCCGTACAGTGGCGATAGGGATGTTTGTCTCTCATTCGCACTCTTTTGTTTTACGTAAAGGCGTTTCATACAAAAGCTCTTACAGGGTTTCCGTAGTACTTCAAATAAACAACAATCTGAAAAAAATTATATGAAATTTTCTAATTTGTTTTATTTATCCTACTAATATTATAAATGTGAAAGTTACGATGTTTGGATGTATGTTGCTCAAAAACTTAAGAACGGCTAACGGATCAGCATGAAATTTGTCAGACAGATAGATTATAGTCTGGAAAAGCACATTTACTTCTTTTTATTCCGGTAAAATGTATGTATGTAATAATAAAGCTCGGACTATAACAGTAGCTAGATTACGAGCGACGACTCCTTAGGCTACAGGCTACTTCTAGATCAGCTGAAATGCGAGCGAAGCTGCGGGTAAAGGCTAGTAAAAAATAAGTTTAGCTTGGTGGAAAAAAATGGCACGCTACTGATTTAAAAAAAGCTTCAACATAAGACATGTACTGCCGATTTATGTTGGCTAGAGTATAGCCGTCCTTAATTAAGAACAAAATTTAAAAAAAATATTATGCTAATTCCAGAACTAAATAGACAAAAAAAAAGTTTTGCTTGTTATTCTAGAAACAACAAATAAAATTCAAATAATTATTTTTCTCTGTTAAATAAAGCATGTTTCAAGCTATATGAGTGAAAAAATGTACCTATTATTTTACTGCTAACAGAAAGTTGGTTTTCATTTAATTTTTGTTTGTTTCAGGATTCAGCTTCGATAATTACGAGTTTTGAAATCATGTCAATGTCAATGAGTCATACCTGTTTCCTTATTAACAAACAAAAAGTACGCTCAATGTTGACGGTGTGTACTTCCATCAAAAACATCATAAATATACAAAATAAATGTTTTCTGCAATATGGAGACAGGAAAATGAAAACTCGGCTGAAGAATTTATTCGTCAAATGGAAAAAATAATTTAATTTCTCCCAACAACGGATGTACAGACATTTCAGCATAGTGTTTCCGACGATGATTGTAAAATTAATTTAAATTCAACTAAAAAAAAAAATATAATATTTTGTTGATGTTATGTTTCTCGACATAAAAAAAAGTTTTGTTTGTATTTTGTAATTCTATTTGCCTGTTGAACATGTCAGTCCTGCTAAAAAATTCATAAAAAAAATCAATATACACACTTTACGGGAATATTAAAAAATTCAATTTGTAATTTTAATGCATTTAAATTTTAAAAATGTATGTTGCTTTTGAGTTAATAAATTTTACGAAACATTTAACTTAATAACTTACACGTACTTGTTGCCGCTGGCAAACGAAAAGACCTTGAATTCACAAAAAAATGTGCAATAATTCATTGAGTTTAAAAATGTTGGGAGGCAGCAAAGTGGTCGGAGTTTTTTTTTTTTTTTTGGGAAATGAAGTGTTGGCAAGTTGTGGATGTATCGTAGGTAAGGTTAACACTGGCTGGCAGTAAAACGAACACAAGTCTGTTAACCGCAATTATTATCAAATTTAATTTTAAGTACCTTAGGTTTTGATTATATTCATTTATGTCCTTTGCAAAGGAGATGGCCCATTTTCCTAGGGAACCTGGGCCCAGTGCGTCCACTAATGAATCTAGTATCAAATGAAAGGTGATATTAAGGACATTATGTGGGTGAAATATTTTTAAAATCGTTCGTGGGGTTTTTGAGATATTTGAGCTTGAAGTTGACTAATTCAGAAGCAGAATTTCACTTATTTTTCCGACAAAACTGCTTATATTTTCCGATGTAAGATACATAGAGAAGTAAATCTGGTATCAAATGAAAGGTATTTTGTTAACCTTTTCATCGTATTAAAAATTATTTTTGTACATATCCTATATTCTCCAATATTTTGTTTTAAGTTCTTAGAAATCAAGTTTTTTGTTCTTACTTTTTAAACGTCAATATCTTAAAAAGATCGGCAGTGATTCCTAATTTTTTAACATCATTATAAAGATTATTTATTTACCTTTAATTTGATATATAATTTAGTGCCCTTTATTAAATACAAACTTAGTTTTGAACTAACTTACACTAAAAAGCATATTTACATGCACTATAAGCTATGCACTTTTTTGTTTATCGTTATTTTTTATAATTTCTTAACCAAAAATAGCAAAACATGTATTATTTATTACTTACTTTAAGCCCGATAAACAACATTTATATTGATGACAATCTAGGTGATGTTATTTAAGAAAACATGCATCATGCTACTTCGAAAATATAGTCCATGTAAATAACTTACCGTTTTCTTTTTATTTTCAGAAGAAGTTTATAAAAGACACATAATTATGTAGATGTAATAACTTATAGTCTTTATTTTTTCAATATTTATATGTACAAAAAGGTTTAAAACTAAATGATTTTTATTAAAATGAGACATAACTTTTAACTTATATTAAATGCGAAATGGAGTTATTGCATTGAAATAATAGATTTTTATAATTCATTTTGGTTTGATTACATACATAATAACCTACGTCCTACATTAATTATAATATTAAGTATTATTTCAGATTTATTCTCCTTCAACTTCATTGTCTATTAAAATAGAATTTAAAAATAAAGCTGGAGCTATGTTCATATTTTGTTGGTGACGAGCAAATCCTAAGTACCACAAAATACTCATAACATGAGCGCAGCAACCAACAGTTCTCATTCCTACAAGACAATTGCAATAGTACGCTTCTATTGCGTTGCAACTATTGGCTACATCAGATTCATTACTGACAAGGATGTATGTAAAATATATTTTCCCACTGATGTGTCGAGATTTAATGCGACCTCTAAGTAAATAATTGTTTCCAACCAGGCTTTGATGTGTAGAATTAATTCTTAATACATTTTCACAAACTTCTATTATATAACTTCCATTGCTTTTAAGATGTTCCCCACAATAAGAGCGAGCTTGTTTGATTTGATAATTTCCCAATGATATTTTACGAAGCTCTGTCAAATCAAGCAAAGGAAAGTTATTTAAGCTTGGAATGTGTCCGTTAATTCTACGAAACACTGCCCTAGTTCTATTTAAGTTATTTTCCTTAACAAAATCGCCTAAATGGTTGGGAGTATTTAATCTACTCAAAGCCAACTCCAGTAAAACGCTGGCATCTGTATTGTCTTCTAACAGAGGATGGAACTTATTAAGGATTGCAGCTGCAATTTTAAAATCATCCATTAAGTGAGGAGTAGCTAAATTAAAAAAGTTTTGGCGGAATACTTTAAAATCTCTTTTAAAGCGTCCATTGACAACTTCCACAACCCATCTTACCATTGTAACACATCTTGTCTTGTTAGCTTGAGCTGTTGTCAGCTGATTATTCCCTTCCAGAACAGTTTCAGGCATGTGAGCTTTGTACCCATAAGATTCTAGGCTTGAAATAGCATCCCTGAAACCTCTGTCTAGGATAAAAACATCATTTTCTCTAACAAAACGCCTCATGTTCCCATATTCATCTCTAAAAAGATTTTTAATAATTGTTGCATCAGAATCAATTGCTGCATAAGGTCCGTATACGTCTATTATATAGCCGTCACAGCATGTCATCATAAAGGGTTTGACTAAATTCTGAAACTTATGCAGACTATATGTTGCTTTTTGGAAACTATAATTTGAACTTTTTTGGAGGTAAACATAAGTTCCGTCACACATGATAATGGCTGGTTGGTCATTTTCATTTAACTGTGTGTTGCCAAAAAGTCCATTTGGAATCATATTGTTTCGACTAGCTACGTTCTGAATAGACATATGTTCCAGACCTAAGTTAAAGGGCACAAAATAATTTAACAAACTGCTCCTAGCTGTAGACAAGTATCGTTCTAGTGTTGCGCGAGGGACGTTTAAAAGGGATGAAAGCCTACGATCGCTATCACCGGATCTTAATTTTGATAAAAAAGTAAATAGTTCAATACTTTTCAATGCGGGAACAAAGCTGTGCAGTTCTGTAAACTGCTCTGAGCTCCTACCTATCCAATAATGGCATAAAAAAGGATTCATACTACCTATGTTATTAAAATCAACTGGCTTTAAGGCAATGTCAGTAAGTGTTGACATCATTTCATCCATTTGCTCTCCAGTAAAGTCACTTAAAGCATTACCTTCTACGAGATTTATCCAATCACCCGATGTAAGATGGAAGTTACATATTCTGGTACTTTCCGGCAGATATAATTTGTGGTCAATTAATAACCTTTCTCTTATTTCCTGTGGAAATCGAAACCGTTCACTCCTTTGGCAATCGGCAAACACGCATCGTCTTTCTGTTGATGCAACTCTTTTGTAAACAGCTGAATTTACTTTTGGCTGTGCTGGCAATGCATTCTGTTCAGGTTCTTGAACGATATTTTCCCTTGCAACAGGAAGCAAATCATCTTGTCGATTAGCATCATGCACCCGACTTCTGTTTGCAGCCCTATTAGCACGCAGCCAACAGGGAGAACAGACTTTTGTTAAATTAAGGTGCTAATATATAATTTATAATAAGCATAAGGATTTTAGTTTTAACAAATGTTATACATTTACCTGATTGTTTGGAATCCATTGCAATAAAAAAGTTCTTTCCATGCATTCTTGTGGTACGTTTCGTGATCTACGAGATCTTAACGAAAGTCCACAGCACAAGCAAATTCTAATGTGACCATATTCTCGTATTGGATTACTTGTTAAAGTGATTCTTTCCAAAATCCGAAAGCAATTAAAACATATGAAGTCGGAATCAGATATCTTAAATAATAATTAATACAAATAAAACAGGAAAGGATATAAGGAATTTGCAGATCTACTACACGTTATCCTATTTTTTTCGTACTCAATTTTTATTTTTATTAATTTTATTAATTTTTTTATTAATTTTATTATTTATTAATTTTCTCATTTTATTAGCAAAACATAAAAAAAGAAATACTGAGTATGTGTTTGGATTTGTTTTTATTTTGCTTTAAAAAAAAAAAATTAGCAGCTACTATAAGTATAGAAAAAATACGGTTTTTGTAAATTAAAAACATTGATATACTATCTATAATTTATTCTTAGTATGCTAAAAAACTGATCTTTTCACTTTTCATAAAAAAAAACAACGACTTACTTGTTCTGGAGATATCCAATTAACTAAAATTGATCGACGCGGATTTGAAAGCATTTCAATCCTACGAACTTGCAAAATATTTTGTTGTAAATGTATTCTACAATTAACACATTGACCACTATTCATTTTCACTTTTTTTTACGCACTTTATATATTTACATACAATGCATCGTAACTTAATACGTAATAAATAATGCTTTTTAGTTTAAGCTGTTTAATTTTTTCTTCAATATGGGAACACAATAAACTATTTAATTTAGCGGAGCTTACACCTGCAATTAAAAGGCGCGTGGGAACTCTCAATACAAAGTGTCACGTTATATTGTACGAGAGGCATTATCAGATCATGTTTATTATCTTAAACAAAAGAAGAGAGGCTTAATCGAATCATATTTACATTTACAAAAATAAAAAGAAAACGGTAAGTTTTTTACATGGACTATATTTTCGAAGTAGCATGATGCATGTTTTCTTAAATAACATCACCTAGATTGTCATCAATATAAATGTTGTTTATCGGGCTTAAAGTAAGTAATAAATAATACATGTTTTGCTATTTTTGGTTAAGAAATTATAAAAAATAACGATAAACAAAAAAGTGCATAGCTTATAGTGCATGTAAATATGCTTTTTAGTGTAAGTTAGTTCAAAACTAAGTTTGTATTTAATAAAGGGCACTAAATTATATATCAAATTAAAGGTAAATAAATAATCTTTATAATGATGTTAAAAAATTAGGAATCACTGCCGATCTTTTTAAGATATTGACGTTTAAAAAGTAAGAACAAAAAACTTGATTTCTAAGAACTTAAAACAAAATATTGGAGAATATAGGATATGTACAAAAATAATTTTTAATACGATGAAAAGGTTAACAAAATACCTTTCATTTGATACCAGATTTATTTCTCTATGTATCTTACATCGGAAAATATAAGCAGTTTTGTCGGAAAAATAAGTGAAATTCTGCTTCTGAATTAGTCAACTTCAAGCTCAAATATCTCAAAAACCCCACGAACGATTTTAAAAATATTTCACCCACATAATGTCCTTAATATCACCTTTCATTTGATACTAGATTCATTAGTGGACGCACTGGGCCCAAAAATGGGCCATCTCCTTTGATGATATGTCTTAGTCTTCAATATATCTGGCAATCAGGATTTGAAGGAGAATTGGAATAATATTTCCAATGAGGGGTTTCCGCCAGTTGGCCATTATGACAAATCATGTTAAGAAATTTGTTTCAGACTCCGTTGTTTTATACTCCGTTATAATTTAAATCGAGACCTAGTGAAATTGAGGTATTTGCAATTAGTGTCACATTGCAAGGCAGAGTTCCAAATTTGTTTCACGCATCACCATGCACCCCATTTCCACCCCATTTATGTAAAATCTTCTGCCACCGAATTGAGGCAATAAGTGTATTAGGCAATAAACTGGACTGACTACATATTAAATCAATCAGCTGCCTGGACTAGACAAAGCGTATATTTTCTGCACATCTTACCCTTAAGTTGCTGTCTTAAAATGCTTATATAGATAAAAAGATTCATTCTATCTTTCGTAGCTTCTTAGTCGACAGTCATTTAATTCCCTTCCACGTTGCCACCAAATCCCTCTCTTTGTTTCTTACTTTAGACTATTTGACCAGCGAACTTCATTTCGCCAAAATTCATCAATGTATCGAAAATAATAATTCTTTCTTATGCATTTAGTAAATAGTTAGTTAATATTTTACACTTTATTTTTATTTATGTGAATAAATACTGTGTAATTTTAAGTTAATTCGGCTTATCAGCTATCTGCCTGTGAAAATCCCTTCAAAATCGGTTTAGCCGTTTCCGAGATTAGCCGGAACAAACAGACAGACAGACAAAAAATTTTAAAAGTTGGGTTTTTGTTATAAGTACCATAATATACGTTCATACGCATTTAGTAAGCAACTGATATTTTGAAATTACAAACTGACACTTCATTTTTATTTATGTGTATAGATAAATGACTACATAATCTACTTAGAGTAGATTCAAATAGGCTTTTTGTAGTGCGCCTCTTCTTAGGCAGCCTTAGACATAGGATGCTCTTCGGGCTCTGAACACTCCTTTCTCACCCTGGCTTTATACTAAGAACATAGCAGTCTCCACCACAGTGGACAAAAGTCGATTTCAAAATTCAGCATAATTCCCTTCTGAAAGTTTCGAACTGGGCACCTAGGATTATTCCGTTAGGGCTTGTCTAACTGTAAATTATGAAATATTTTCTTAGATGGCTTAGATTTTATTAAGTTATTTTCAAGCCGAATAATCCTTGAAAAATTATAACACGAAGAAATTATTGTAATTTAGGAGAGGAGTCCTTCGACCTAAAAGTATCACGGCATCAACGTACATTTATTTATAGGTATAATATTGAAAATGAAAAGACCATTTAAAACTCTTTCCAAAGCAAAGAGGATGGATGCTTATGCAAAGATTTAGAATGTGATGTAGTGATATTGTCAGTTGATTTGACAAACATGCTCCTTAGTTGTGTTAATAAAAGAAAATGCACGACTCGGTCGCACGAACTTGCTCTAATGCTGAATAATTGCTCAGAGGCTATTTTTTTGAAAACAAACAAAAATATAATCGCAAGTAGAATGAAGCTGACCGATGCGAGACCATAAAGTTCAACAACGAAAAATACGCGATTTTGTAAAAAAAAAAAATCATACTTTTGGTTAAATAATGAGTTTGAGACCTTAAGTAAATTAGTTGCAGAATTGATTAAGACGCTTCTTATGACAGAAGGGACAAAAATGGTCGAATCAAAATTTCCCATCATCTTAAAAATCTTACTATATCTTACTATATGGCCAAAGTCTAATTCTAATAATAATAATAACTTGAACAATGCATTCGTCGAAAAAAAAGTTTTGAGATGAACAATCAAACATGACATTGCGATGATGACGGAGGAGACAATGATGGTCTAAAAATTCTGTCCGTCTGTATGTCTGCCTGTCTGTATAGACACCTACAGCCCAAACGGGTCGGCCAAATTACTTCAAACTTGTTATATAGACTTTTTTAGGTATTGTACCTGCCAAACAACCGTTACGTTTAAGCTTATTTTTCTCAAAAACGGCTTTACGATTTCGATTTAAAAAAATCAGTGTTGCTTTTTAGGTACGAATAATAATATGGTTGAAAAAAAAGTTGTAAAAAATGGCTAAGAACGGTACTTTCCATAGGACCGTTTTTTACTTGCGATTATAGGTACTATAAGGCAAGTTATGGATTCGTGCAGAAAAAAAAATTTGAGATAACAATCACACATGACATTACGATGATGGAGAAGTCGAAAAAAGTGGGTCTGGAAATTCCGTCCGTCTGTCTGTCTGTCTGTATGTCTGTTCGCGCCTCTGGAGGCTGAATGGGCCGATTTGCTTCAAATTCGGTATAAAGGATTTATTTGGCTGTCCCTCTCAACAAATTTTTTACTTGCTCTATAGGGCAAGTATTGGTTTCGTGCAGAAAAAAAAATCGAGGTTTTAATCAAACATGACATTACGATGATAGAGAAGCCCAAAAAAGTGGTTTTCGCCATACCGTCCGTCGGTCTGTCTGTGCGGATGTGCGGATGTGCGTATGTGCGTCTGTGCGCTTTTTCACGTCATGCTACAGTCTAAACGGCTTGACGGATTTTCTTCAAACTTGATATATAGCAGTTTCAAGAAAAACGGTTGTCGAGATTTTTTTTATTTCGTCTTAGCCCGGCTCAAACTTGTACCTTTCAAGTAACGATTTTTTTCAATTTGGATTTTCTCGAAAACGGCTCTAACGATTTTGATTAAACTTAAAATTTAGCTAACTTTAAGCATTTCGAACAAAACTGCGTTTTTTGTTTTTGGCTCAAATAGTCCTAACGAAAATCAGGTTTAAACGGCTTTTTTTCAAATGGCCATAAGTTCGCATCGGCTCGATTGATTTGACTCAAACTTCGTTTGGCATAGTTCTTTATAGTCTTCTATATGATGGCTTTATACATTTTTCAGTGAAGCCTGTCTAAATGGTAGCTCCCATACAACGAGCCGTTCAGTTTTAGCCAACTTTTTTTGGTTTTTTCAAATTTACTCAAAAACGGCTTCCCCGATTTGTATGAAACTTTGTATGTAACATATAGAATACTTCACAGAAAACTGCATTTTTTTTGCTTTTAACAGTATTATTAATTTGGCCATAAGCGGAAATTTGTATCATTTTAACACCCAAAAGATAACGTCTTAATTTTAAATATTAAAGGTTTCTTAACGTTAGCTCCCGTATATCGGTTTTTCCAGTTTCAGTCAAATTTTTTTAGGTTTTACCAATTTTTTCAAAAATGAGTTCTTCTCATTGGTCGAAAAGTTTGTTTTCATCGTACTATTGCACCCACAGAGCAAGTACGTGCGACCCAGTCGTGCATTTTATTATTTTTGCTCTAGGTCCAAAAATAACGGCACCTGCCATACAATCTTGAAGACAAAAATTGATTTTCTCAAAAACGGCTCTAACGATTTTGATAAAACTTTTAGAATGCTATTTTTTTAAGACAATCTATCTTTTGGTTACAAAATATTTTTCAAAATTTGTCTTATGACGGTTCTTCTTATAGAACTAGTATTTTAAAATCAAATTTTCTCGTAAACTATACATTCGATTTCAATAAAATTTTGGCCACAGGAATTCATTCATAATTTTATTAATATGGCATTTCAAAATTTTCAAAAACTTTTTTTTTTTGATTTTTTATAATTTTTTCAAAAAAAATTTTGGTTTTCGAAATATGTTGGAAACGGGTACATTGATTTTTTTTTAAATTATTTTTCAAATGTAAACTACAGATTGCCATATATTTGCATACTCACATAAATTTCAAAATATTTTTTGAAAAAGTTTTCAAAAATAACCTTTAAAAAAAAAAACTGGTCCAACGATTTTCAATGTTTTTTTTTTCCTAGATTGACGTATAGCTTTGAAATTTTATTGCATACTTAGTTTTTCCGAGAAAACTCTTAAACTAATTTAAAAAATAAAAGAATTTTCGAAATTATTTAATTTTTTTTTAATATCCATATATGCAGCCACTACGCAATTGCTTATCATAAGAGCAAGTTCGTGCGACCCAGTCTCGCATTTTATTTTTTTTTTTGCTTTCGATCATCTCGAAAACTGCTCAACCGATACATTCAAAATTTCACACACATGATGTGGGTAGTTCAATTTATACTGCATACCAATATTTTTGAAAAATATTTGTTTGTATTTTTAAAAGCATTTTAACATTTTTTTTTTTTTAATTAATATTTTGAAAACTGTTCATTTAATTTTGTTTTAAAATTATAAATAAACGTATTTGCTGAATACCTATGAACTGGCGTTTTTAATATTTTTTTTATTAAAAAATGTTTTCAAAAAAAAACTTTTTTTCTCAAAAACCTGTGCACAGTTTTTTATTAACTAATTTTAATAAATTCAAATTCATCGAAGAAATAAAATGGTGTACTTATTTTCCAGCTCAAAATAATTTTAAATATTTGTTTAACAATGTTGAAAAATTTATTTTTATCAAAATATCAACATTAGAGCAAGTTCGTGGGACCGAGTCGTGCATTTCTTTTTGTTTAATCCTGCCTGGCATGAAAAGTTCTATTTCGAACTCACCGAGTTCAATGAAAATTTACACATTCCTTCTTCATAATGACCTAGTTATTACTTCTTGTTTCAATATTGTGAAACAGGCAGAAGATTTTATTTAAAAAATGGGTCAGTTTCTACAAAATCTGAAATCACGGTATCATACTGTTTTTCAAGTGATTAAAAGATGGCGGTTCACAAAGCCTCTGTTTGTATAAAAAAAAAATTACTCACTGCCAGAGATATTTTGCAAGAATCCAGAAAAATCTCAGATAGTGTGAAAAAAACATGATTTGCTCAAAATAGAATCAAAATTGGAATTTCGCGCCAACGGGGCTATTTATAATTATTATAACTAAAGTCCTTACAGTGACATATTACACATTTCCACGCAAATTCAAAACACCGAGGTCTATGAAATTTTGCAGTTCACTGGAGACCGATAAATTATTTGCTAGGTCAATGCAAAATGTGCATAACGTATCCGCTTTGAAGTTCAAAACAATTTTGGGTCAACATATCAAATTGGTTCGTGGAAAATGGTATTTCAATTCAATTTGTAATCGATATAGGTTAAATCGGTTTTTATGGCTCCTTTGACAATATTTTTGATAAATTGGATGTAAATTAGGTTTTAAATTAGTTTATTTTAATTAACTTTCAATCAGTCTGAACAGCACATGAGAAAGTTAGTTTCAGTGAAAAGGGATCTGGTGTTTTTTTTTTTTGACTTAAACATTTTTGTTTTTCAAATGCAGAAACAAAATTAAATCACATCACAAAAAATTTCAAACAGAAAAATGCGAAATGTCATTTAACTTAGGCCACATCAATCATTTCTAGATACAACGGCATTTTTCACAACAACGCAACAAAATTAAAAGAATTTCAAGAGTTGCTCCAGTTATTGTACAGTGGACTTGAAATACCTTTTGGAAACTATACCTATACTTCAAAATTTACTTTTTTTTTAAAATTTTTATTCGTGCCAAAATAACACTTTCGTTTATACATTTGGAATTTAACTCTTACCATCTCCTCTCGTACTCAAAAAGGTCAATCATCGATGATGGGAACGGTAATGAATAGTCTGATCCTGATTATCGTAAAGGAATACCTTAAGCCTTTAAGCCACTGTACAAATTACTTACTTAAATATCGAATGCATTTTATTTACAATCCAATGTATTCACAAATACTGAGAAAGAAGTAGCTACTGGTATACCTATACCGCTTCTCGTATATCTATAAGATCCTTTGTTCTGTAGGATGATTGGATAATAGGATAATGGTATCTATTCAATTTCTTAATTTATTTCATTAAAAGTGTTCATTCCGAGAGCAGGCTAAGTGAGACGTCAATAAAGATTTTCAATATACAACTACTTACATAGATATAGCTATAAGAAGGTAAGTATAAAAAAAAAGAAGAAATTCTAGGTATTCCTTCCTTTTAAAAGTCCTACTTAGAAGTAAATCATTTATTTTTAAAACGAGGAAGTTTAAATTAATAAGCCGCAAGGTAGAACAAAGTGGCTGAGGGAGGAACAGACGTGTATCGCGATTTTTTTCAGGTTATTATTTTTCCTTTAATCAAATTACTGTGTTGATCCTATTTTCATATCGCAATCTTGGAAGTGATAGAACAGACGACGTGGCATTTACAACTATATCATAAAAAATGGGGGAAATATTTTATAATTAATGACAACCTTAACGATGAAAGGGAGGTGTCTATGTCCATGTCCAGCCGGGAAACACAACCAAGGAAGCATGAGAGAAGATTCGCAGTTTTGAAAATATAAGGTAGGTAAGGGTAAGGGAGGGTGATTGCGAAAAAGCGTTAATAATTAGGAAAATATGCATTTATCGGCTCTCCTCATAGCAAAACTTTTCCAAGAAAATTAGAGTTTAAAAAAAATCGAGACAAGAGCAAGTAATCATACCTCTAACGAAAAAAAGGTATAAGTTCCCAGCCAGCAGCAGTAAGTGCTTTTAAAGTTCTCTTTTCTTAGGATAGTCACGGGTGGAACCTTTTGTTTTGTTTCAATTCTACACGGCTTAGAGGATTTCTGGAGACTTGTTTTCCTTTGATGAAAAGCTCCAATAGTAATTCGGTTAGAAGAGCTGCTCATAAAACGATGGCTTTTAAATTTTTAAATAAAGCATCACTGTCCACTGCAAGTGGTTAGCAGTCGGATACCAGAACGTACGAAACTAACCGCGTGTTGTTGATATGTGTTCTCTGTTCTTCATTCTTCTGCTCTGTCTATCTCTCTTTCGTCTATCAATTACTCAGTTACCATTGGAACACAAGTAAGTAAGTACAAACATTGATTTTTGCTTCTGTCAACTGATGATTTTGGACTGGGATTCCTGGATGAATTGATAAAATGATTGTTGAAGTAAGACTATAAAATATTAGTTAATTTAAAAATACATTATTTTTAATGCAAGAAACATATAGCGACGGTCGCTGGCTCTTCACAAACTAGATAACGTCTTGTGCTATTTGAACTTTTGTAGTGTTAGAAATGACTAACTTACTATTGCTTTGAAATATAATAGACAGTCAGGCATCTGTCCAATCATGAAATGAAGAGGTTTTCAACAATATCCTTTTAAAGAGTGTTTTGACCCAAACAAAACTGTGGTCCTTTGGTTTAACAAAATTCGATAGAAAAAAAATGGTGTGGTTTTATGAAACCACGATGCAAGTGAAACTTTTTTTTGTTCTAATAAATTCACTATAAAAATCAAATTAACTCACCAAGAGCTTTTTCTTTTCCCTGTAAGCACGAAATCTTTTGGCTTTCTTTTACTAAAATAAATTTTTCGTCCGATATTTTACCCACTATTCTTGGGTGACACGCCTCAATATCCGCGGGCAAAATATCCGCATACACCCAACCTCGCACCTACCCCAAGTCCTATAGTGTGTCCAAGCAGGGGGGTTGGAGGGGGGCAGCATGCCCCCCCTTACATAGGTCATTGCTTATACACCGTAATATTATGCGTCGCGGATATTTTGACGCGGATATTTTGTCCGAGGATATTTTGTCCGCGGATATTTTGTCGCGGATATTTTGACCCGGATATTTTGTCCGCGGATATTGAGGCGCGCAGCCCTATTCTTGATTTTTCACTTGTTGACCGGTTTTACATCATAACACTGAACAAAACACAAATACTGAATTTAAATACTACATGCTAATCGGTCAGCTTATGTGAGCTATTGGCTGGCACCGCCATATTGCGACATGTGACAGGTGAACCAAAAAAATTGAGGTGATGTAAAAAAAGTTTCAATTTAAAAAATCATTTAAGCCGTTACTTTTGCAGAAACTCTAACATGGATCGATACCGCACATGACTTTTTTTTATTTATTCTAATAGGCTGCTTTTTGGATTGTGCAAGAGCTTGACTTGGCTGTTCCAAAAAGGTTTAACTTTATCGTCGGGATGCAGATGCATATCGCAAATCTCATTTTGATTTTTCCATTCAATGCACAGCCTTTTTCTTGAGAACCTTAGAAACAAATCTCTACTGCATTTTTTGCAATAGTTGAGTCTGCAAAATCAAACAGGGAACACGTTTTTATTTTATCGAGGACAAAAGTAACAAAACCATTTTTCCTTGCTTACTTATTGAAAAGTTGGGGCATAAATGCGATTGTGGACCACGGCTTCAACCAACATATACGAGTCTGGCACCTATCCAGTATCCTGCAGTTAATGATGCCAAGTAGATTGAGGTTACGTCCTCTGCATTATCACACTTGACACCACCTTCCTATACTGCGTTGGCCCTCAAGGTTGAAATTGTAGACTCGGCGGCCTGTTCTGTACAAACGTCCATATGCTCCACATGCCCCCGCAATCAAAGCGGCTGCATGTACATTTTGATTTTTGACCAAGTCAATGCAGCTTTACCTATAGCCCGTAAGGGTCGTCGTTGAATCCTTTCCTCCAAACTTTATTGATTCCGAAGAATCTTCCCTTCACAACACCACAGTCGCTTTTCAATAAAATCAGGATCCACTCTTCTACCTCATACAGCAGGACTAGGAAGATTATTAGGGTGTCTTGGTAGTTTAAGAGAGGGCTTTGTTGCTATATTCCCGAAAAAAACAGGGATTGGCAGGAGTGATTCTTCGACTCTCCTCACTAAAATTTTTTATTTTGAAAGGTAAGAGAAAAACCCGAAAAGACAAAGTCGATTGATACTTCAAAGTTATATATCCCCAAAGTGACGTTTTGTCCTTGTCTACGAAGATTATCTTCTGCAACCAAGAACGGCATATACCTCGGTTTGTCATCACTCATCAACAGCTAGACTCGATTTCGCCGCCTCCACTTCAATACTTGTGAACTAACAGCACGCATCATTCTTCCAATGATGTCAGTATCATCAGCTTAGCCAATAACTTGAACGGATCTATAAAAACGTTTCGCTGGTTTTCACATGTTAGTTTCACATGATTTCCTCAAAATGGATGTTGAAGAGGTTCCTATCGGGTCGTGATAGTGCGTCACCTTGTGTTGATCTTCTTTTTCTACATCAGAGAAGTGGTGGTGTAAACGCCAGTGTCATTTACTATTTATATTTACTGGAGATCACCATGTGCACTTGTGGATCATGTGCACCATGTTCTTTCCCGCTGCAAAATCGATGAGCCTGAGTCCGTTATCGGAAGTAGTGTCGTACAAGCTTTGTTTTCCGATCGTCATACCAAAGATGTCCTCTCTCCCAATTTTGGCATTAAAACTCCCAAGAGGATTTTAATATCATGTTTTGTGCACTGCTCATAGGTTTTGGCGAGGAGCTCGTAGAAACTTTTTTTGGTAGCGTCGTCGTCTTTCTCTTCTTCAGTGGCATGGTCGCTTATTAGGCTTATGTGGTGGAATTCGGGCTTAATGCGGATGGTTGTCACTCTCTCGCTGACATCGCGAAAGCTCAAGACCCGCTCAGGCCCGGTCCATCCCATCGCATCTCCTGAAGAGCTGTTATATCAGCGTTGAAACTGACGAGGGTTTCGGCTAATTTTTCGACCTTATGCGGCCAGTTAAGCGTTCACACGTTCTATGTGCAAATCAAATGACAAAATTGTTGTACGTTTTTCGTTTGCGGGGAGAGGTCGTCAAAATTATTGGTTTGGTCATCCGAGGCATTTTAAGCGGTTTTTATCACAATGGAATTTTCCCTTTCATGACCGGCTTGTGAGGCCGGTGCATGACGTGTAGATCGTGTTGGTGGTTGGATCTTCAGAGCGTATCTTTCCTCCTGATCCTAGTTCCTGGTAAGAGAACTCAGGTATCTTTAACCTATACATCCTATACATGGATCCGACGCTCGTCGTAATTTCACCTTTCGGCTATCCAGCGGGCACCGCGTGGAGATGACGATGAGATTTTGCCCATCTTCACTTACTGTTAATGTTGTCCAAATCGTCTATATGCTTAATATAGTGCAAACATTGTAGTCTTTTTGCATAAATGTCGATCATGTACATTCTTTAATATCGCCTTGTACACCGCAATACCAATGTTTAAGACAAAATTAAGGACCAACACCAAGTACAACAAAACAAAACTTACCCACCTCAATAACTGTATAGAAACCATTCCTCTTCATCAAAATCACTATACACACAAGACCTTAAATGAAACATGTTCCTCTTTTAAACCTGGAACAAGGCTTACTCGTGGCTAACTCACGTTGCGCACATACAAGAAGTAGGTCCTCACATAATCCTTAGCATATAACTCGTCACTAATGATCCCATCCTTTTAATACCAAATCATTTAAAAAGAAAACCCACACCATATATCTACTTCATTTGATGGTTAAAGCATGAGGGCATAACTAAGGACTTAAACAAAAAAAAATTACTTTAGTCTCCTTCAAAAACCTTCCTCCCGCTATTTTTACACAAGCAAATGAATAATATCAACATGATCCTTTTATGTACACGTGCTAAAATTGCTTCAAGACTCTTTATCATCGGCAATGTGAACAAAAAAAAAACTGTTTTAATAATGATCCTTCTCCAGAGTGTGGGAAAATCAAGAAACTGTCGTTTCCCACGATCGTTTCCCTAAGGATTCATCATTTTGTCCTTATTGTTATTGCACTCCTACAATCAACCAACTGTGGCAGGGATATAAATCTGAAATGAATGAAAAAAAAAGTAAAAAGGTTCCCAGTTCCCACACCAAAAATCTCACCAACCATAATAATCTAGTGAAATACGGAACACCTGCCGTTTTTTTCATATGTGCTTTTTGTATTTTTGGAAGGATAATGCGAGTGTGAGTCAACTACGCACAACTTACAGTAAGCAGTTGCTCTGTCTCCTACCTGCGACCTGCACATTTCGATAGTTCCTTTGCATCCAGCAAAGGAGTGGGGATTTGTGTCTCACAATATATAAATGCGATGATCTGAGAAGAGAAGCATCATTCAAACGATAGCACTCGCTTCGAAAACAGTTCTTTCATCGATAAGTTAAAAGAGATATTAAATCAAATAAAATGTGCGTAGAAATCTTGAAGAACAACTACTCTGCCTCTGCCGCCATGGAATACAACAAAAAAGACAGCAGCCACAACAAGAAAACGTCATACAGCATCAGGAAAGTGCTAAAGACTCTGCTCAAGAAGATGAAGTCAAATAAGAAGAATGATAGTCATCAAGTCTACAAGCAGTCCTCAATGGAATCACTTGAATCCTTGGAAAACGACCGCAACGCTGAATCAGAAATCGAGAGTGAAAATGAAGCAAATGAACGCATCTATGCTGCCTCATCCTGTGCATCAAGTATCAGTTCCGAGGACCAGTACGAAGAAGCAGCCACTTATGTTCCTGTTCACTTTGACCGCACCCAAAATGGTATCTTCTTTTGGACTTCCACATCCTCCACACCTGCCGATGAAGATCTGATTGAACCACTTTGCTGCTCCACGGACAACCAGACTGCTGTTCCACAGTGCAATGCTCGTTGGGTTCAAGCTTAATTGTCACACTGATGTGAGGAGAAGAAGAGCCCAAGGCTCGAACAAAGTGATTAAATAGGGTCTTCCAGATTTATAGTAAACAAAAGCTTTAAAAAAATGTGATATTTAGAATAAGATACAAAAATAAAAGTAATTTTTAGTAAAAAAATGATTCTTTTAAATTCAATTTTTTAATTTTTTTTCCGGAATGGTCACTTGTTGCTTACAGATATGAATATACCTACCTCTTCTTTTTTTTTTAAGTTACCTTCAACCTATGTTGTATTAAGAAGGTGGACTAGGAAGTGTTTTACCTACTTGGGACAACTTCGAAATATTTTCATAGTTTTTGGGATAAAGGGTAGGAACTGCCTGAATTGGAAGAGTTTTCCAACTGCTCAATGACAACATTGGACTTGGAGAAAAAAAAAACCTGAGACGATTCTTACTAGAACGGAATTTCGCTTCTTAATTTGAAATCAGAATCCGCTAAAGAAGTATATACACTGCGTGTCATCAGCTTAGCACACCCCTCATGAGCATAATAAAATGTTGTTGTTAAAATGCAGCTAATGTTTTATTTATGTTATTTTTATCATTTTTTTTGACTCTCATTGGCACCGGCGAGAACATGCAGCCAAAAGACCTGGTTGCACAGTTTTTGCTATTTAAGTCATGGATAAAGGACCAAAATACCAGTTTAGTGCATTGGCCAATTTACTCACTAGACATCAATATCATAGAAAACCTGTGCGGAGATGGCTGGTTCGTAAAGTTTACTAGTCTGATAAACAATATTCCAACAAAGAGGAACTAATTGAAGGGATCGAAGTGCACTTGGTCAGAAATTTGCCATTACTAGACTATATTGGAAAATTGTACGAGTCGCAATCAAATTTATGAAGTCATCCTCAACAAGGGAGGACCAACACATTATTAAACTCATTGAACTATGTTTAAATTACCTATATCCAGACCAGTTATGGAAGTTACGGAACTCCACTTTTCGCTGGCCCCCAAGGTCACCTGACTTGACTGCACCAGACTTTTGTTTATGTCAAGCAGGGGGTGTACAAAACGAAACATAGGAATTTTTTAGAATATGTGTTCCTAGTGAAACTGATTAAAAGTTCAAATAAGTTAAGAAAAAAAGAAGTCCCTTTAAATTAATTTATAAAGGGTTTTCCAATAAGACATTTGACATTTGACAAGTAAAACGGCAATTCAGAAATTGGTGGAAAAATTTGAGCTGTTGGTTTATCCCAATGCGATGTGGTGAAAAAAACCCGTGCACATCGCCAAGAACAACTGAGAATATTGACGCTGTCCAAAGTGTTGAAGAAAACCGCCGAGGTTTGTCCATTCCTCGTCGTTCTTTGGAATTTGGCATTCCACAGACGTTATTACACCGTACTTTGCATACAGTCTTGGATCTTAAGGCTTGTAAAGTTTAGTTAACACAAGAACTCAAGCCATCCGATCATCAACAATGCCGTGTTTTTGCTGATTGCATAAAAATCCGGAATTTCATCGAAAAATCATCTTGACTGATGAGGCCAATTTCCAATTCGGTGGCCCGTCAACAAGCAAAATTGTCACATCTGGGGCTCGGGAAACCTAAGATGTATTGTTGAAAGGTCTCTCCATCCTCAACTAGTAACTGTTTGGTGCGGTTTATGGTCCGGCGAGGTCATTGAACCTTAAATTTTCTAAAATGAAACTGGAGGCTACGGTGAATAGATCGCGCTATCGAGAAATGATTACTAATTTTTTATGGCCGGAATCGGATGCTATTGATCTGGATAACGGTAACTTTTAACAAGACGGCGTTGCGTGCTACACAAGCAACGAAACCATCGATCTTTTACGGGGCCGTGTTATCTCTCGAAGAGATGATCACAATTGGCCACCGATATCTTGTGATTTCACACCTTGCGGCTTTTTCCTTTAGGGCCACGTGAAAGATAATGTCTACGCCAACAGCCCAGCGTGGATTCAAGACCTCAAAGATGGAATTCGTGAAACTATTGAGGGAGTACAACAGCCACTTTGCGATTTGGTGATGTAAAATTTCATGAAAAGGATATTGTTGTGTTAGCGTACCCGTGGTGGTCATTTGGTTGATATTGTTTTTCATTATTAATAACATATTTTCTTCTTTAATTGGAAATAAAAATTCGATAATTTGTCTCATAAAATGTCAATTTTTTTTTAATACCAAAATAACACCTCTTATTGGAAAACCCTTTATTTACATACTTCAGAACATGCACTTGCTTTTTTGTTTGAGTTTTCAAAATCATATAGTTTTGACTTGCCAACCAAAAAAGGATTATCCATCTACGAGTAGCTAAAATCTAGGGCATCTGCGCGTATAACGGAAGCAGTTCAAAGTTATTGACCATTTTTGAAGACTCCTTGCTCTGACATTAAAATGAAGAACCAATTTGTTCAGCCACGATGAAATTTTGAACCCTATTTTATTAATTTTGGGGTAACTTCTCTGAAATCGAAAATTTATTCTTTTTGCATACAAGAGTGAAAAATATTTAAAATATCTACGTCTAAAAAATTATAAATATCAGCTCAACACATATTCTTAAGAATGCCACTTGTCATATGTACCGACATCCTTTCATCATCAACATTCTCACGGTCTTATTTCTACCTCAACAAGAAATTTAAAAGTGACAAATCGTAGGTACCTACCTGTTATAAAATGTTCGTCCTGGAAATCCACAAAAAAAAAAATACAAATGAACAGCACATTAAGTATACATCCATGAAATCCCTTGTAGCCAAGATCCCGTTATGAAAGAATCATTGAAAACAATTGCAGTGGTGGGTTATTGGATACAAAATGTGAAACGACAATAATCCTTCCGAAATGAAAGGACAACAAAGAAAATATATTTTACTCCTACCTATGAAAAGAACATAAGTTTCAAAGAGGGATATGTAATGTAATCCTTCAGATAAAATAATCAAAGTAAAAGGAATTTGCAAACAGCAAGTGGACACCGCCCGCCATACCATGACAATACAATCAAAGGAAATATAAATAAAAAGAATTGACAATTCATTTCAATAGTTTTGTACTATTTTATTTTTTTAACTTATTCTAAATATCACATTTTTTTTTAAAGCTTTTGTTTTAAATAAACCATGGAAGTCCACTTTTTGATCACATTTTTTTGTTTGAACCTTCGGCTCTTCTTCTCCTCACATCAGTGTGAAAATTAGGCTTGAGCCCAACGAGCATTGAACTGTGGAACAGCAGTCTGATTGGCAGTGGAGCAGCAAAGTGGTTCAACAAGATCATCATCGGCAGGTACGGAGGATGTGGCAGTCCAAAAGAATGTGCCGTTTTGGGTGCGGACAAAGTGAACAGGAACATAAGTGGCTGCTTCTTCGTACTGGTCCTCGGAACTGATACTTGATGCACAGGAGGAGGCAGCATAGATGCGTTCATTTGCTTCGTTTTCACTCTCGATTTCTGATTCAGCGTTGCGGTCGTTTTCCAAGGATTCTAGTGATTCCATTGAGGACTGCTTGCAGACTTGATGACTATCCTTCTTCTCATTTGACTTCATCTTCTTGAGCAGAGTCTTTAGCACTTTCCTGATGCTGTATGACGTTTTCTTGTTGTGGCTGCTGTCTTTTTTGTTGTAATCCATGGTGGCACAGGCGAAAGAGTTGTTGTTCAGGATTTCTACGAACATTTTATTTGCTTTTATATTTTTTTTAACTTATCGATGCGTTGGAAGAACTGTTTTCGAAGCGAATGCTATCGTTTGAATGATGCCTCTGTTGTCAGATCCTTCGACTTATATAGTGTTCCAGACTTATCCCCACTCCTAAAATGTATCTGTGCAGGGCAGGTTACAAAGGAATGATTTTTAAAGCAGGTCACAGGCTTAGTGCCTCTGAATACTTTGAAACTGATAAAAGGACCTTTTAGTTCTTACTTCTTCCTCGCACTATCCTACCATAAGGATGAAAAATCCATATGAAAAAAACGGCAGGTGTTCCACAGCTCACTGGATTTTGTATCGTTGGTAAGATGTTTTGTGTGGGAACCTGGGAACCAACTTCCCTGAGCCAGTTGGTTTTTTGTAGGAGTGCAACAACAATAAGGACATGATGATCAATCCTTAAGGAAACGATCGTGGGAAACGAGAGTTCCTGATCTTTCCCACACTTTGGATAAAGATAACAATAAAACCGTTTTTTTTTTTGTTGTGTTATGTTGGGAAAGACGAAGATTCCTAAAGTAATTTGAGCACGTGTTCGTAAAAGGCTCAGGCTGATAGTAGATTTTTACTTGTATTCAGATATTTTTTTTTTTTTTTGGTTTTAAGAAAGGGAAAGTGTTCACTTTTTAAGACAATCAATTATGTCCTCATAATGTTATAATAATTGGTTGGGGGTTCCTTCTACTTTGCTGATGCCATAAGTGATTTGGTTTAAGAAGGATGGAATAATAATTACGAGTTTGTGTAAGTTTTTCTTTTGTCATCGTGGCGTGAGGTATCCACGAGAATGGCTTGCTCCAAAAGTGGAAGGGATACAGACTGCGTCTTGTTTCTTGTATAGACTGAACTTTTAGGGGAATAGGAAGCAAGGATATCAAGGCTACTATAAAAAAAAATGTGGGGTGTGCTAGACTCAATTCCAAAGGTAACGAAAAAGTGATGGATTGTTTGGAGATGGAAGGGGGTGTGCTTTTAAGCAAAAGGACCCCTGACTATTTGCGAGGGGGGAAACATAAAATAATAAATCATTTTGTGTCCATATTTGTGTGATTGCACATATAATGAGAAAAGTGGTTGCCTCTGTCCCAGAGTCCAGCATTATGGTCGCATGACTTTTAGGTTTGCATCTCTATATGTCATACATGGGAGCAATGTGACCATTATCATGGCTGTAAGTGGTATTAGAGAGGTGTGACTGCATTATTCGCTGAACTGTCAAAGAAAGTTGGGGATAGAAGACGAACTTGAGCGCTCTATATTAATTACTTTCACATAAGTGCCTTAATGAAGAATATCTTCAGAGCTGATCGTCCAGCTTAGTGTCTAAATTCAGTCAGAAAAGGGATTACCTCCCAAAAGTGATCATTTGTATTACCAGGATAGGTATGCCTATTGTATGCTTGAAAGATAAGATGGATACCGATGAGTGCACGAAGTTCAGCACAGTAGGGTACTTCACTATCCGCTGCACTTATAAATGTTCAGGAATTCTGTTCAGGAATTCTGTCAGCTATGACTATAGAGCAGCTTGTGATGCAAGCAATGACCAAGTTATGTGTCGCTGGATCATGGGAACTTATATGCCTTACGTAAAGGTTGAGGTTTTTTTCAATTTTGGGCGTATCCGAGAAGCATATTGACTTCAGACCGTAAAGCATTGCCAAGGACAATGTTGACGTAAAAAAAAATCTGCCACTCTTTCCACGATCACCCGTGTCCATTTCTAGAAACTCGAGAGTTACGGTTCATCAGCTTTTGCTTCTGGATGGGGGCAACTGTAACAAGGCACGAACTGTTGCAATTACCAGTGTGAAAAATTGCTTGGAACAATTCAACTTTTATTACTTGAAGTTGAAGTGCAATGATAAAGCTGTAACAACATCTCTCAAAATTAAAAACAAGACATTCACTGTCGACCATCTCAGTCCCTTCCAACGGATCTGCATCACCAAACATTCAAACGATGACCTGAGAAACATGTCGAAATATGAGCTTGCCCCCTGCTTGGCAGCAGAACAAATTTATAATGGAGCTTGCATTATAATGTGTATTGTATTAACTCACCCACCATTTCTTACACCCCCCCCCCCCCCAAACACCGCTAACCACCTATCACACCTACAGCCACCATCAACCACCCACCATTTTTGACAGTTCTTTGCTCACCACAAATCAACCATTCCAGCACCAAAATCGCCAACCACCCAACCCACCTACAACCGCCAACCAACCACCCACCATATTTGATAATTATAACCCCCTACAGAGTATTTAGCATTAGCATTCCTGCTCTAAAACTAACGGTACCTGCCATATGATTTTCAATAAAACTCATAATAAAATTAAACTTTCTGAATGGCGTTTTTTATGCAAACTTTATATTTTGGTTAAAATAGATTTTTCTGGAAAAGTCTTATAACGGTACCTCCCATTAGGACCTGTGTATTAAATTCAGATTTACTCGTAATCCACGCGACGGGTTTTGATAATTTTTCTAATTTTATAAACGAAATAATATAAATTCTTAAATTTTTCAAAATAAAAACGTATTTCGAAAAGTTTAAAAACGTTTTTTTTTTTATTAAAATTCAAATCAGTAAAAGAAATCAGCTGGCTTTCTTCATTTTCTCCACAAAAAATGGTTCACTTATGGATTTCTAAGTGATTAAAAAAATTTAATATGGTTTTTCACTCCTTTTTTCCAAAATCTCCATCCCCAAGATTACTGTAACACATTAGATCAAGTTTGTGCGACCCAGTCGACACTTTATTTCTTAACGGCAACCTGACACCAAAAAACTTTTAAAACAAAACTAACAATGGCTGTAGTGTATTTATCGTTGTGACTGTATTTTTTTTTTCTTGATCAGACCCAACTGTAAAGCTACGAGCACACGGCATATAAAAGCCGCAAATGTTTGCGACTCTGACGTCAATTTTACGTCATCATTTGCGATTCTTGGTCGCACATCGTCTGAACACCCCTTTGGGACAGTCCGCATATGCTCGCAAACCATGTGCGGATGATGTGCGACAACCAAGTCGCACATTAGTTTGCGACTTTTTTGCATATCGTGTGAACACTCTTGCAAATTAATTGTGACAATTTGCAGCCATGTGCGAGCATTTGCGGTCGTCCCAATCATTTGCAACTACACGAAAACAGGACATCGCAAATGCATTGATGTGCGAGTAAAATATCAGCTGACATTCTCTGTTTTATAAGGAGAATATTGGAAAAAAAATAATAAAAAGACAAATTTCGATAAAAAATTACTATTAAAATGGTTGGTTGATGAAAGTTTATTATTGTTTTCGGTTTCCGTTCGTTGCCACCAGAGATCGCAAGTGATTTTTCTAGATGTCAATATAAAAGGTATTATTGTGAACTGTCGAATAACATGATCATTATAAAGTCCTTGTCCCGTTAAAGTAAAATGAGTGAATCGAATTTTAATTTAAATTTCGTGCAGCCTTCAGAATCAAAGCCGCGAAGCGCGAGAAAGTCAGAGTGTGGGAAAAGAAAGGTTCAGCACAACTGGACCAATGAAGAAATTCAGCGTTTGATTGCTGCAGTGGAGACACGACCCAGACTTTGGGATGCTGGTTCGGCAGAGTACAAGCTTTCAAAACTTGATGGCTGGCGTGAGGTTATCGAGGAGCTTGGCTTGGATATAAGCATCAACGAAGCCAAATCCAAGTGGGGTTGTCTACGAGTCACGGTCAAAGCAAATTTATCAAAAATTCGCTTGAAGAAATCAGGGCAGGGTGCTGAACCACCTAGTGTATTTTGGCAATTTTTTAACCAAATGATGTTCCTGGAGGCTAATGACGCACAAAGATCCTTCTCATTTTCATCATTTCATCATTTTCTAGCATATCCAATGCCAAAATAGCAATAGAAGCCCACTTTTTTTCGACATTTTGAATAATTAAAGCACTTTTTAACATTCGAGATTATAGCTACGTCAAGAATCCCAAGCCAAATACACAAAACACAAAGTTTCACAAATGTTCGCAAACCTGCATATGACTGGAAATTGATGATATGCGGATATTGTTCCACATCGTGTGAACACCTCGCATATAGACCAAAACATTTGCGATCAGATTTGCGAACACATGATGTGCGACGCCTTGATCGCAAATGCATTTGCGACTTTTGGGACAGAATTTGCATGTCGTGTGAACACCCCTATATGCACGTTTGCAAGCACTGATGTGGGTATAGAATTTGCGATATGTTTGCGAGTTTTTACGTGACGTCAGAATCGCAAACGTTTGCGGGTTTTCATATGCCGTCTGCTCGTAGCTTAAATGAACCAACCGACTATCAAAAGAAAAGATATGGCAGGATGCGGGATCAAAAATAAAAATAAAATAACCCTCTCAAAACAAACAAGTTTTTCAATTCAAGAATGAGGAAAACAATTTTTCAATGGGAAACAGCATCAGATCTATCCAAAAGTTAACTGCGACTCTAGAGAGAGGAATTTATATCCAACAAGTGGCCACTGCCATACCATGAAAAGAAAGTCATTGGAAATAAAATAAAAAGAGAATATTTCATTTGCTTAGTTTTGTACTATTTTATTTTTTTAAATTATTCTAAATATCACATTTTTTTAAAGCTTTTGTTTAAATAAACCATGGAAGTCCACTTTTTGATCACATTGTTGGTTTCGAACCTTCGGCTCTTGGTGTCCTCACATCAGTGTGATGACAATTAAGCTTGAGCCCAACGATCGTTGAACTGTGGAACAGCAATTTGATTATCAGTAGAGCAGCAAAGTCGATCAATTAGATCATCATCGGCAGGTACGGAGGTTGTGCTTGTCCAAAAGAAGGTGCCATTTTGGGTGCGGACAAAGTGTACAGGAACATAATCGTCTGCTTCTTCGTAATGATCCTCGGAACTCATAATTGATGCACAGGAGGAGGCAGCATAGATGCGTTCATTCGCTTCATTTTCACTCTCGATTTCTGATTCAGCGTTGCGGTCGTTTTCCAAGGATTCAAGTGATTCCATTGAGGACTGCTTGCAGACTCGATGACTATCCTTCTTTTGATATGTCCTTAGCTTCTTGACAAGTGTCTTTAGCACTTTCCTGATGCTGTATGACATTTTCTTGTTGTGGCTGCTGTCTTTTTTGTTGTAATCCATGGCGGCACGGGAGTTGTTGTTCAGGATTTCTACGCACATTTTATGAGAATTTGGGTTTTTAAAATTATTATCGTTGGAAGAACTGATTTTCTTGTTTTCGAAGCGAATGCTATCGTTTGAATGATGCTTCTGCACTCAGATCCTTCCACTTTTATAGAACGACTGACAAAATCCCCACTCTTAAAATTTTACATTGCAGGTTACAAAGGCAGGATTTTTAAGGCAACTCGTATGCACAGTAACTTAATACTCCGAGAACAGATAAAAGGACCTTTTTATACGTTGTTGCTTCGCACTCACTCTGTCCTTCTATAAGGACAAAAAGTCGATATGAAAAAAACAGCAGGTGTTCAGTGTAGTTCACTGGATTTCTTGTGGCTGGTGAGATTGTTTCTGTGGGAACCTCTGAACCAACTTCCCTGCGCCAGTTGGTTTGTTGTAGGAGTGCAACAAAAAAAAAGGATAAGATGGTGCATCCTTAAGGAAATAATCGTGGGAAACGATAGTTTCTGGTTTTTCCCACACTCTTGGAGCAGGATCAGAGAACAAAGGGTTTTTTGTTCATTATGATGAAGGCAAAGATTCGTGAAGCAATTTGAGCACGTGTTCATTAAAGGATCATGTTTGTTTGTGCTAAGATCGTGCGAGTTTCTTTTTTTTTACAAGAAGGAAAGTGGTTATTAATGTCCTCACTTCTTATATTTGAATAACTGGTGTGGTTTTTTTTCTGCTGTGCTGGTTTAAATGATTTGGTATAAGAAAAATGGAATATAATTACTAATTTGGGTAAGTTCTTCGTGTGTCATCGAGGCGTGAGGTAGCCACGAGAATGGCCTGCTCCAGAAAAGGGAGGGATAAGGATTTAGTAAACTGTATCTTGACCTTTGTATGGAGTGAACTTAGAGGGGAATAGTGGGAAGAATGTAAATCAGTTTGTGTTTTCTTCTGCCTTAAGGTCTGAATTTGTAGAAAAGTAATCTTAATCATGTTTTTTTTTGTTGAAAAAGACCTATAGCTACTGACTGTCCAATGAAAATAATTTGCGTAAAGAATATAAATGCTGTATATATTATTTGTGCAGTAAAATGTCATCGCGACTACAATTTCATGAAAGAACGAAAAACGTAGTTTAAAAAAAATAAGGTACCTACCTAACAACATTCTATTTTAAACTTTTTTTCTGTTCGTTGTTTGTAAAATAGATGTCTATATTTTTTTTTATATTTTTGCTTAAATTTTTTCAATACGCCCACTTTAAAGGGCTTGAGCTTTATAAAATACCTTAATTCTGGTAAGATCGTTAATAAACTACTGGATTGAGCTATAGTTTAACACATATGCCTGAAAATTGACTGACGATAAAAGCTCAATTATGGCTTTAAATTTTAAGGACACTAGACACGCCTACTTTTAAGGGGCGTTACCGTCAAAAGTCGCAATATGCATTAATTTTTCAAACTTTTTTAGCTATCGGTCGCACACATAGGTGAGTGAATTGAATCAATGCGCAAATGCCACTCATGCATGTTGGCATAACATGTTATGCTTTAAGGACAGAAGACATCAGTAAGTTTTTGAAGCATTAAATTCCAAGCGGTTAATAACAATTCCCCATTCAACAATGCTGTCAAGATCGAAGTTGCTGGAGGATGATGCTTGTTATTCGACTCTCGAAGAACAGGGCTGTGAATCTGAAAACGATTATGAAAAGCTGACTACCGTCAGCAAAACATTAAAGCTTTAGACGCGGGATCTCCGATAAAGATGAGGAAGAGAGTCGAAGACAAAACGGAACCTGGAAGACATCAGCATTTGCTTGATTATTAACAGACTGGAAACCATCCAGGATAACTTAAGAGTAACAATTCGAAAGAAAGTTTTTAGTCAATCGAAAAAGCGGTTCGTCGACACCATATATGCATGCATTTTCGATAAAAGAGCTTGATGTTACCAAAAACTCTATCACCTTGGTAAGGAATGACGTTAGTATAATTGGTCGGTAGTTTGAGGGGTAAACGCCTTTTGTATGCATGGTTTAGGCAACTGCTATTTTTCATCAACTTTTAATAATACCTGTAAAATGGGACAGATTGTAGAGCTTTCGTAGTATTCTCGTCAGCGTGTAAACACACCCATACAGGGGGGATACTATTCGGGCCAGCGGATTTGTGTATATATCGATGTCTTTATCTACTCTCATTTGAACGAGTGCGAAAGGAATTCTCTCCCATAAAGCCAATAACACTCCCAAGAACTGGAGGAGGCATGAAGTAAACCGGGTTGCAAATAAGCCAGCTTTCGTTTAAGAGATTGCCACAGGAATGACATTGTCAATAGGTGTTTGAATTGGAACCCAACACATAGTTGATATTCTTTGGTTTTTGTTTTGTCAACCTTAAGAACATATTGCAGTACTTATCGCCTTAATTTTTGTTAATGCATAAGTTTGGTTCTCTGAATAAGGGCATTACTTTTCTTTCTTGCTTGATTGAATTGATTACGGGTTCCCTCAGTAGGTTTCTAATAAGCTTTGTTTGTTGAACGGTTGAACCTTACCCATACCCAGGGTGGTCCCAGGTTTTCTTGACAACTCCAAATAAGAGTTAGAAACGCATTAGGGCTGCTGATTGTATATTTTTCACAACGCACGAAATCAAAAGTTTCCATTTTGCTCTATTGGTATGATTTTTATATAATTTAATCTAAATAAATGCATTCACTTTAAAATAAAATTAAAATAAAAAAATACTAATCAGCTATAACACTTTAAGGAAGAAAAAAAACAACTGGGCTTCGAAGCGTTTGGTAGAGCACTACAGTTTTCACCGCCGAAGTCTTATCTTTAGTGACAAGGCCCATTTTTTGATGAATAGCTGTGTTAAAAAGCAAAATTTCCGTATATGGGATGACAACCAACCCACATGAGGCTCACCGGGAGACAATTTATAATGTGTGAATTTTTTCCAAAACGATGTTGGTTAGCCAGTCCCGAGAGCTATAATAAATAATGATGAAAGCCAATTTCTTATTACCCAACCAAAATTGAACCATACAGACCTAGACGAAATGTGCCACACAGCGGACGCGACGATTGACATTCATCATAAACGGTGAGAAGTTAAGGGTATATCTCGCAAAGGTCACGTGAATTGGCCATCAATGTAATGTGATTTGACCCCACTAGACTTTTTCTTGTGGGGTAAACTAAAGTCGCAGTTCTTGCGAATATACCACAATCGATCGATGTTCTTATGGTTCAAATTCAGTAAGCTCTAGAAATTGAAAATCGGATCACTCCGATATGTGCCCACGGCGTAAGAAGACGTCCCATACATGGGCCTTTCACGCCACAGTCACCAAGTTGCTGGCTATCAAAGATTAAAAAGATTTAAAAAAAGGACGATCTTGATCCACGAATTTGTTCAATACAGGTAGTTCTCCTTACAAGAAATGTTTGTATATACAAACAAAATTTTACCCAACAAAGTTCTCACAGTTCGATGCCTTCGTTCACAGCTCCCTTTTCTCATCCCAATAAGAATCCCAAAAAGATCAAGCGGCATCCATTATAAAACTATTCGTTTTTGTTTGTCTTAAATTAGACACGCAAGAATACAAACATGAAATCAGTTCCAGTACACAAATGATTACATGATTTTGCTCCAAACCAGGAACCCTGTTGAATCCATTAACAAGAACTTGTTATGGTGGAAATATCGGAACACATGAAGAATACGACACAGAATAAGGAATAGCAGACAAAATACTTCTTAACTCAAAGGGGAACCGCTTCTCATATTTCAAAGGGTTAATTGTAGGAAAAGGAATTTCTATCCAACAAGTGGCCATGGGAAATAAAATAAAAAGAGAATAAATTCATTTGCTTAATTTTGTACTTTTATTTTTTCAACTTATTCTAAATATCACATTTTTTTAAAGCTTTTGTTTAAAATAAACCATGGAAGTCCACATTTTGATCACATTGTTTTGTTAGAATCTTCGGCTCTTCTTCTCCTCACATCAGTGTGATTTTTAAGCTTGAACCCAACGATCTTGGAATTGAGGAACAGCAATTTGGTTGTCAGTTGAGCAGCAAAGTGGTTCAATTAGATCATAATCAGCAGGTACGGAGGATGTGGTAGTCCAAAAAAATGTACCATTTTGGGTGCGGACAAAGTGTACAGGAACATAAGTGGCTGCTTCTTCGTAATGATCCTCGGAACTGATACTTGATGCACAGGAGGAGGCAGCATAGATGCGTTCATTTGCTTCATTTTCACTCTCGATTTCTGATTCAGCGTTGCGGTCGTTTTCCAAGGATTCTAGTGATTCCATTGAGGACTGCTTGCAGACTTGATGACTATCCTTCTTCTCACTTGACTTCATCTTCTTGAGAAGAGTCTTTAACACTTTCCTGATGCTGTACGACATTTTCTTGTTGTGGCTGCTGTCTTTTTTGTTGTAATCCATGGCGGCACGGGAGTTGTTGTTCAGGATTTCTACGCACATTTTATGAGAATTTGGGTTTTTAAAATTATTATCGTTGGAAGAACTGATTTTCTTATTTTCGAAGCGAATGCTATCGTTTGAATGATGCTTCTGCTCTCAGATCCTTCCACTTTTATAGAACGACTGACAAAATCCCCACTCTTAAAATTTTACATTGCAGGTTACAAAGGCATGATTTTTAAGGCAGGTCACAGGCTGGTAAAAAGGACTTTTTTGTGTTTTTACTTCTTCCTCGCACTATCCTACCATAAGGATGAAAAGTCCATATGAAAAAAACGGCAGGTGTCCCTTATTTCACTGGATTTGTATGATGGCTGGCAAGATTTTTTGTGTGGGAACCAAGTTCCCTGCAGCAGTTAGTTTGGTTATGGTTGTAGGAGTACAACAACAATAAGGATTAAAATGATTCCAGAGGAAAAAGATCGTGGGAAACAAGAGTTCCTCGACATTCCCACACTTCCTTGGAGCAAGATCAAACCAAACAAAAATGTGTGTGTTTCTTATTGTTGCGTATAGTGCTGGTAGTGAAGCAATTCAAGCACGTGTGCATTTAAGGATCATGTGATAGTTAGTAGCTGTAGGTAGGTTTTCGGGTTGCAGCAAAATTTTGTTTTGTCTTTCTGGATCGTGAAGCAAATTAGTTTTTTTTTGTTTGTTTGAATTCGTGTCCTTTGGTCTGGCAATTTTGCGGCAGACTTGATAATTATTGTTGGTTTTCGAGCGCCGGAGTAAATTTTACGGTATAGATAATATACTTAGGCACATTTTTAAAATTTTTTTTTTTGCCTTCGAAGCGTGAGTTAGCCACGAGAATGGCTTGTTCCAGAAACGGAAGACACAAACAGACGTTGGCTACTGTCTTTTGTCTTGTGTGACGGCACGGGAGCTTGGAAGAGAATGGTAAGTAAGTAGGTAATGAGGTAACTGGAAAAGGTTATTTTTTTTTTTTGGTTTTAATTTTGTCATGGCCTGGTTTCGTACTTTCTTATGAAGTCATTGGTAGGTTTTTTTTTATTTAGGAAGCAATTCAGGAAAAAATATGATCGGAACGGTACTAGTTATGTGTTAGAAAATGATTGTGGTATATTCTGGAAATCTATGGATACTAGAGGCATCCCTATAGTCAAATCGTTGCCATAATTAAGGAATCATAGAACAACGAAAGGGCGTTCGTTTTGTAATGTGGAAAGCTTTCCAAGGCGCTCGAAGTTCGACAGGGTGATGTTCCATCTCCCCAATTTTGTTCTTACTTTTGGATTAATGATGTGACGACTACCACGGTGAATGAAAATGCGAGTCTTGGTATTCAATGGGATCCATTTCACAAGTTAAGTTATTTGGACTTTGATGATGAAACTGTCTAATGGTAAATGGTACTGGTGTCCTTAACCGAATGTCTAATTCTCAAATAAAATAGCGAAGCAGCTGACTTAAGGACGTGGAAAATCTCTACCAACATTTCGAGTAAGTTACAAGCTTTTATTGACAACCGTTTTCTGCGTTACATCTTAAAGTTTCGACGGCCACAAACCATATACAACAATGAACTGTGGCTGGTCAAACAAAAGTGGATGATGTCATCAAGCAAAGGAAGTGAAACTAGATTGGCTGCACACAACATAGCAAAGCAGTATACTTTTAATTAATCCTCAAGGTGCAAGGCGAGTTCGAAGACTAAAGAAAATCAACTGTGATGAAGATAGCTCAGTTCCAGAATTTGCAGTAGTGGACACGTCAGACGTCAGCTGAGGTATCGTGCTAGGAACAGAGAGTGGCGGAAGGATCTGGTTGCCGTGCCCTATGCTCTTGGAGAAGTTAAAATGTTGCTGGTAACAGATGCTTCCGAAAAACAAGAAGATATTCCAAACGAATGAACATAGCGAACAAAATTACTCATACCCAGGAGTAATGCTGGACTGAGTAAACGCGGATTCTGCCGGGTATTCAATCTATAAGGAATATTTCGCCAGTGTCATCAGTCATCACCATTTTGCATACTTCCGTTTTTGTTACTTCTTTATTTTTTTTTTTTTTTTTCTAACAGAGGATGCTCCATTTGATTTTCGGACTTTGTTATATCCTTCATCTTCGTGTCATATAATAGCATCACTTCCGTTATAATGGGCTCATGAATCCAAGAAGTCTCTGTTAAGGAATTAATATCATATTATTCACGATTCACTTGGCGTAACAAGCATTCACAACAAAACCCACTCATGTTTTGGTAGTAAATTCATCACGCTTGTGAAAGAGGATAGAAGGGGATACACAAACTTGATTTTATCGCTCTTGACAGGGAAGGTAGAAGGATTCACTGGTTACTAATAGTGACGATAATGGGGGAACAGGTTAAGAATCAGTATAATGACGGTGATGTTGGTTGGTGAATGATGACATGGAACTTCTTAGTAGTATAGCAGTTCGGGTGATGTTTGTCTCGGAGAACATTTTTGTTTCCTGGTTTTTGATGTCTGTGTGAAGTAAATATTTTAATCTAATCCTAGATGGTCGTAGTCCAGTTATTAGATGGGATTGTTTGATACAGGCGTAAATACTTCCAACGAGAGAAAGGCGATATTTTCTGTATATAGTAGAACTTTTATTAAAATAATGACGTTAGTCATTGATAGTTTATTATTAATTATTATTAAATACATTTTTCTAATCACATACTTTAAAGTAAACGTTGAAAATGTTCTAAAATATTGTGTGACAAAAACATCTTCTATCTATATATATATAAAAAGTAAACTATATTTTGTTGGTCGCCGATTCACGCCTTAACCCGTTTACCAATTTCAACCAAACTTTGACACATCTTTGGTATTGGTCTATATATGAATTCGGTGAAGTTTCGTTGAAATCGGTATGTGTGTTTTGTGCGTGCGTGAAAAATAAACTTAAAGCTCACTTAGCAAAACTAAAAAATCATTTATTTGAAATATAATTCAGTCATAGTCGGAATTTTATAATATTGGATTTTTGTTTTTAGTTTTGAAGTAAAAAAAGCGTCAATACTCGATACCCATACATAAACATTTGTTGTTGCTTTTGCTTTTTTTGTAGTTGTATATGGTTTATCGCTGTGTATACAAATACATCAAAGCATTATTGTGAAGCATGAAATTTGATTTTCGAAAAAAATGTAGTCGTGACCTATATATGTATGTACATATGTATATGTAGTATATCGTATATGTATATACATACATACCACTTATGATGAAGCCTGGTCGCTATGTTTTGAGTAATAGTGAAACTGGAAAAGTTTTCTTGGTTGGCCAATAGATGTTGCATAGTTGGATTTGTGTCCAAGCGATGATGGTGTTTCGATGTAGTTAAGGAGTCTTTTGGTTACCTGCAGATTTAATAATAAAGCAATAAAGTTTCAATGGTTGTTTTTCTCTTTTTTTCATAAAATGGTATGCGCGTTAACAGTTGGGGGATCATTACAGTTTTTAAAACATCAAAATCACGCTTTTTGGGTGTATGGCGTATGAGCACTTTTTGTATGTGGGTTTTTAAATAAAAATATGTAGTAGCTATGTACCTACATTCATACATAATACATAAATAAATGGCATTTCTTTAAGTTCTCAAAGTAAAAGAATTGTTTGAAAATGTGCCAATAATATAATATACGTAAGATTTTATAGATGCGGTAATTTTGAAGAAGCAGTGATCCTGCAGACTTTAACTCTCTGTGAAATTATGTTCGCGCGAAATTTCTTAACATGTGATAAAATTAAAGCCAAACATATGTATAAGACGAAAAAACACCAAACATAATTTCTTAGATATACTGACGATTTTATATAGTGCATCCCAGCCAACATGAATGTTTTTGTTGCATCTTTTATTGGTTAATGTTCCTGGACCTACATCTATTTTGAGTTTAACAAGAGTATATGGGCGTCTTTGTCACACTTATCGTCATGCACGTGAAGAACTGCATTTACTTGAAAATGATAATCATTATGGAAGCATCCTCAACAGGTTTACTGATCAAATAAGAACAATATTTTCAATTATTATCAAAACATGTTTTCCATCAAATCCGGTAGAATTGTGGCAAAATTATCGTGACTATATGACTGAAGATATCTTGAATAGAATGCGTCGTATTTCTAGAAATCAGGAATTAATCATTACGCTGGAAATGTATAATGAGGCATTAGTTATAATTGAAGATATTGTGCTTAACAATCACAAATAAAACATTGTCACAATTAGGTTTGCATGCTCCTAATCGACCAATACATGATGCATTTAATCAAGAAATGCAATGTGAACAACAATATGATATAAATGAAATGAACACATTTATAAATTTGAATCTTCCCAAATTGAATCGAGAACAAAAAGTGCATATGATACCATAATTCAAGCTCTACAAAACGAAAGCGGAGGAATATTTTTTTTTTAGATACGCCAGGCGGTACCGGAAAAACATTTTTGATTTCCTTGCTATTAGCGACTATAAGATCACAGAACAATATTTGATGTTGGTCGTACACCGCAATCTGCACTTAAATTACCATTGAATATGCAAATTAATGAAAATCCAACATGTAACATTTCTAAAAATTCTGGAATGGGAAGAGTTTTGCAACAATGCAAATTAATAGTGTGGAATGAATGTACAATGGCACATAAGAGATCGATGGAAGCTTTAGATAGAACTTTGAAAGATTTACGAAATAATCAAGAAATATTCGGTGGCGCTCTGATATTGTTGACTGGTGATTTCTGTCAAACGCTGCCAGTGATTCCCCATTCAACTCCAGCAGATGAATTAAAGGCATGTTTGAAGTCATCCAGTTTATGGAGAAATGTTCAAACACTCACTTTAACAACAAATGTAAGAGAACAATTACTAAATGACCCATCGGCTGACGAATTTTCTAGACAACTACTGTACTGATAGGAAATGGACAAATTCCTATTGATGCTACTGCTGGATTAATCACTTTGCCAGGTATTTTTTTGTAATTTCGTAAAAACAAAACAGCAATTGGTTTCAAGTGCCAAACATTGCGCAAAATTATCGAAATCACAATTTTTAAGCTGAAAGATCAATACTGGCAGCCAAAAATAAGGACGTTGAATGCATTCTAATATTAATGTGATCTGCTTAGCGAAGAAGGCACAAGGTCCATTAACTAAATATTTTTTGCATGCCTTAGCTGTTTATAGGGTGAAATGGGATAAAAGAAAAAAAGTGGTATACGGTTTTTAAAAATCTTATTGTGTTTGATAGCTTTTACGTACTTCGATGCTTGAGTGATGCTATTTTTAACAAGCTGTTATAAACAGGAATTCTATTGGATTTTTGTTAATGTAATACACTCGGGTGTATACTTACTTTTATCAGTTTATTAAATTAAAAAAAAAAATCCAGGGGTGGAATCGGCTAATGTGATTTGTGATTGTCACATTTCTGACAATCACATGTGATAAAATAATTTTGTGCGTCTGCATAATGTGATCACCGGAATTTTGTTTATTTTCATTATGTCATTTTCCGTTGGGCAATTGGAGAGAACTCCGAAGACAAATCGTTTCTCTTCGGAGTTGTGTTTTGCGAGTCTTACTTCTTCTGCTTTTTATGAAATATGCGGTCTGAAGGCGCATATATACGAACGTCACAGTTTCTATATATTTTGTATTTCAAATTAAACAATTCGAACAATTTTAATATATAATTTACATTAAGGGACGTGACAATTATGTATTTATTTAGAAAAGATTAATTTAGTTGTCACTTCACGTGATTGCTCACAACATACATATACGCGTTTCAGAAAAATATCTCAATTAAAAAAATGTTCATTTCTGTTTTTTTTTTATTGTTTTTATTTTTACTTTAATCATGAGGAGAAACTAATTTCTCCCAATCGAAAACAACATTAGTATAGATCTTTGACAAATCTTTGACAGCAAAAGCAAATAATTTTGTTTTATAAGTCAGCGTCAGAGGTTTATTTTTTATTTATTATTATTTTTGTATGCAAGTGACACCTAAATAGCTGTCACAAGAAAAAGTCACAAAAATGTGATTGTCACATGTGACAATCACCTTAGCCAGATGAAATTTGTATATTGTGACTATCACATATCACAAATCACCTTAGCCGATTCCACCCCAGGTTCTCATATTTTACACAAATTAATTTGACGGTATAAAAATAATTAAGAATTCAAACTTATCGCTCTATATTTAAAATGTTTATATCTATCATCGTTTATATCACCGCGCTATCTGCTCGGAAGGGCAGAACAACGTCTGCCGGGACAGCTAGTTATTCTATGAAAATATTCACTCAGAAAGTATTATGATTTAATTAATCTATTTCAGTACCTATCTAACAAGATGTTGTCAACACCGAACTATACGAAAAATGCGTTTTGCAGCAATCTCAACGACGACAGGGCGCACGAACTTGCTCTTATATTTTACAATGGTCCTGTGTCTTGAGAATTCGAAAAAAAGGAATTTCGAAGTTCTAAAATAAACATATTTTTGTGTATGTGTATGCGTTCGCCTCCCGCAGCCAGCCGATGATCCAGTTTCATAAACAAAATTCTTCTTTACCAGACAGAAAAAGATTCAATGGTGTGATGTTCAATTAGTGCTGGCACAATAAAAAAAAGGCGTGTGCCACGCCCAAAGTTAAGACTTTTTATTGCCAAGGCAATTAATATGAGCTCAGTCACATTCAATTTTATTCTTGCAGATCGATTTGAACAAAACAAGGCAAAATTTGAATTTTTAAAAATTAGATTTTGAATGGAAAATGCGATTATGGGTGATTTAAACAATTTTTGAACCACACTCTGCTACGTTACCAAGGAACTTAAATCTAAGTGTTCATCTTTTTATACTTTAAAACTGCGACCGAAAGTTAAAAAACGTTAAAAAATTAATGCATTATATGACTTTTGACGAAAACGCCCCTTAAAAGTGGGCGTGTCTTAAAAATTTGAAGCAATAACTAAGCTTTGATCATTAGTCAGTATTTAGGCATATGTAGTTTTACACAGCTGAATCGAGCAGTTTTTAAGCAATCTTACCTGAACAAAGGTATTTTATCAAAATCACGCCTTTAAAAGTGGGCGTATTGAAAAAATTTACACAAGAAAAGGTAGATATTTTTTTCATATTGAAATTGAATATTGGTAAATATTTTAAATTTTTAAAACAACGTTTTTCATTCTTTCATGAAAAGTGGGCGAAAGCCACGCCAAAATTTCAAAAATCTCTTTTCATACACAAACGTTTAAGTTCCTACTAAGAGACGCAAAATTTTATCTTGCGGATTCATTATAAATACCGTTTATTTGCAAAAAACAATTTTTTATAGTTTCTAGTGAAAAGTGGGCGTCAGCCACGCCCAAAATCAATTTTTTTTTTGATTTCATACACAAGATGTGTATGTGCAAGTAATACCCACAAAATTAAAATTTATTTTTTTCTCTTTAATACAACAATTGTTATTTTATAAAAAACATTATTGATTGTTTTGTATGAGAAATGGGCGTCAGCCACGCCCAAACTAAAATATTTTTATTTGGTTGGAAGAAGGTTTACCTAAAGCTTACGTGTTCAAAATTTTAGCCTTATGCTTCAATCGTAACTGTACAAAAAACATAATTTAATTTTACCAAATTGAGGTTGTTTATGAAAAATGGTGGTTGTGGGCGTGTTTGTGGGCATATTTTATCGGTTCAAAAACTTAGCCTTACTCTTGAACCAAAGATTATGTATACCAAATTTCAGCTTTCTAGCTCAAAAATTGCGATCTCTAGAGAGTATACATACGGACGGACAGACGGACGGACGGACGGACATGGCTTAATCGACTAGGCTTTTGATTCTGAGTCAGAATATATACACTTTTCTATTTCTAACGATATTATTTCTCTATGTTACAAACTCCACACCCAATACAATATACCCATTCTATGGAATAGGGTATACAAAGTTTGTAAGAATAAAATTATCAAAATCTGTTTTTGAAAAACATTTTTAAAAAAAGTTTCAAATAGGTGCGCCAATTCATGTATTGTACATACATATATGTATATTCATCATTTTTAAACAAAATTTAATAAATTTTTTTCCAAATATTAAATTATCAAAAACAAATTCGAAAATGCTTTAAAAAGTAAAACGAATGATATAATGTTCGAGGTCATTCTTTATATCGATCGACTTTTCATTTTTTTTTTTTTTTGTTTTAATAAGTGGTTGGTACATTTATTTATTGAAACGTTTTTTATTAGTCTTGTTAAACTGATTGGTTCTGCCTTTATAGTACGCACATTTTGAAAATTATTTTGAAGAACAAAGATCACTTATATGATTACTAAAAGAGAATGAGAATCAAGAATATGGCCCTTTCGGCCATACACATACAAGAATAAACTTCCGTGTTGACATAAGAACAGATTTACAAATCACAATCGCAACAATAACAAATTTTAAGTCAATTTGTTTATGCACAAATTGTGACTATCGTTCGCTATTTAGAGATGTTAATGTTAATTTAAAAAGCGTTCGTTATATCGCAAATTTTCTATATCGGGCATTCGTTATACTGGACTTCCACTGTATGTATAAACATATTGGTTAGAAATATAAATTGAGCAACCTAGTATATGTAGAATTTCGAAAAAAAAATAATGTAGCCATTTTCTAGATAGTCGAATGAAAAAAAAAGATCCAATGGCGGTGCCACCCATTGTTGGTATACCTAGAAAGCTTCACTTTACTGATTTTTCTTAAATCGAAATCGTAAGAGGTGTTTTCGTGAGAAATAAGCTTTAGATTGGGGGTCATACATGTTCCATTATTTTTGCGCTAAAGGAAAGATTCCAATTTCCCCTCTGTATAATTTCCAACAAATTCTTTAACCAAATTGAAAGGAATTCATCCCAACTGTTAAGGTTGAAGGTGTTTATACATAAATAGAGACAGGCAGAGTAATTAGAATAATTTTTTTGTCTTCGCTATCGATATGTCATGTTCTAGATTGATATCTCAATTCTTTTTTTTTTTCGACGAATGCATAACATGCGTCATATTACGTAGGGGAGAGTAAGGCAAGACGTACCACTTAAGCTTTAGACACCCCTAAATTTGTTTATATTCCTAAAAGTGAAACAAATAGTTTTTCAAATAATACTTCAACCTTTGAACTTCATCAAAGTATACAATCAAAATAGTTGAACAATTGTATTTAGAGATATACACAATTTTACACCCTTATCTCAAAAGTCCGTTTTGCCCCACTAGCGGGTAATTTTCTAAAAACATGCTTTTAATTTAAAAAAAAAAAACATTTTTAAAACTGTTTAATTTTCAAACTAAAAAAAATATTAAAAAAAAATTAAAATTAATTTAATTTTCAAAATTTTACGTAATCAAGTACGTTTTTTGTTGTCAAAATTCAATGCATTTATTAGTTTTTAGTACCTACAACACTAAAAACCGTATGACTCTAGGACTTTTTGTTGTCAAGCTATTTAAAAATAACCGAACCTACTTTTTCTTAAAAACACGAACAAAATGGCTAATTGATCTCCGTGTGATGATAGTAAGGACTGGTAGTCCGTTTTGCCCCACTACGTGCTGGTTCCATTATAAGGAGTTTATTTACAAAAAAATAATTTTTGTTTCTTAATATTACATATTTATTTACCTTTATTTCCAGCAGTTAAAGTAAACACTAACGATCACAAACAAAACAAAATGAACAAAACCTTTGGGATTATTAACCTATCATCTTGGGTGGGTTTTACAAATTGAAAGTTTTTTTTTTAAAGCTAGTCCGTTTTCAAACTTTCATCATTTAATCCGCAACCAATTTTAATGAAACTAAGGGATGTGTTGGGAAAGCAGGTTTCTTATTAATTTTAACTATTGAAAATACGAAGCCGGCTAATTCACTGTGCACAATTCACTGTGCACAATTCACTGTGCACAATTCACTGTGGGGACAATTCACTGTGCACAATTCACTGTGGCGTGCAATTAACTGTTGTGGACAATTCTCAGTGGTGGGCAACTGTGGTGGAAATATGTACACAGCAGATAATAAGTGCCGAGGCTGTCCACATCTAGAACAATAAGGCGCTTCAATAACTGAAACAATTATTACAATCGGAACCAAAATCTGTTAGATTTTTGTTCTCTGTTTATTGTTTTAATGAAAAAAAAACTTTGTAAAGAATAATACTAATCCATTGGGAACAATTCACTGTGGTGGACAATTAACTGTGTGCATTTCATTGTGGTGTACTATTCGCGCGCGCGAATAGTACCTACACCACAATGAAATGCACACAGTTAATTGTCCGCCACAGTGAATTGTGTACCACAGTGAATTGTGCACAGTGAATTGTCCCCACAGTGAATTGTGCACAGTGAATTGTGCACAGTGAATTGTCCCCACAGTGAATTGTGCACAGTGAATTGTGCACAGTGAATTGTGCACAGTGAATTAGCCTAGACCCTTGAAAATAAGATGGAGTTAAGAACCATGGTAGAAATCGGACTGGTTCTTTTTGCCCCGTGGTCCTTCTTGCCCCACACTCTCCCCTACTTATAGTCTCAAGTAAAAAACAATTATTTGAAAAAAAAAATTGTTTAAATTTTTTTTTTTTTTGATAATTTCAATTAAAAAAATGTTCAGTTATCATATCAAAACTTTGTTGTTATTTAATTAAATCCACTCTTTTTAATATATGATATAATAAAGAAAATTTTTTATTAATGTATATACATATAATAACAAAAAACCAAGTTTTCTAAATTTCTAAATCATTAAAAAAAAAATACAAAATACAAGCTTATGAGAATGTCTGATTTAAGAGGCACAATTATAAGACGAACTCCAAAAACCCATATTCTAAGATATATTATTCTGACGAAACAGCACTCAGAAAAATTGATCGAAATCGTTAAAGCTATTTTCAAAGTAAAAAAAAAATGTCTGTGCGTAATTCACACTTGGTTGAAGTGAAACTTCAAAGAAATTGGTATACCTAATTTACGAGAGAATGAGATGAAAAACTCAGCCAGTTTTCGGATTACTTTCAAACCTTATATTATGTATGACTAAATGCTTTCAACACGTATCTATACAAATACAAAAGTTTCAACACATATTCAAGCATACAGACGTACCGACATAATTTGCGTCCTTTTGACTCCCTTTGAAAGTATGAACTCCAGGACGCCACTATTTAAAACAAGTCAAAAAAATATTCGAAAACTGACGATTTTCAAAAATTCAGGATACTTTTTTAAAATTTAAATAATTTTTTGAATGCCAATTTTCTATAAATACTTTTGTTATGTATTTGTTTGAATTTTACATTCTTCTTGAATTAAGTTTATTGAAACCTTTTGCTAAGCTTTTCCTGTTAGACAGCATTCAAATCACGTACCTATATTAACTAACATACTAACTTAATCGTACCAACGCGCTTGCTCACTCGCTTTTGTTTAACATAATGCTTAGTAGACCTGAGTGAGAGGCAAAACGTATGATAGGAGAAAATGAGAGCTAGAATATAAAATACTGTGTCATAATTTTTTTTTCATTCGTTCTCTCTCAGACTTGGTGCGATATATTTTTTTTTTTAATTGATTTACATATTTGCTTAAAAGTGTCATGTTGCATTTCCGTTTCGTCGAGTTTCAAATTACCCCGATATTAAAGAAGTTTCACTTCAATAATAACACACCACGCTGACATCTTATTAAAAAGCTGTAATACGCAGCCGCATACAGTGTACAGAAGCTCACGTAGTTTTCACATACACTAACACACGTTAAATGCTCAAATACAAGCACGTATTAAACAGTGTGCAATATACATACACACAGACATCTGCTCTCTCGCTCTGGCTCACAAATTACAGGCGACTATGCTTAGAAGACGGGAGTGGGGACGCTACGAAGTATGGGACAAAGAGGAGAGACCGATAATATAAAATAGTATGTATATTTCTGTCTCATTCTTTCCTGGCTTCATCCTACACATTTTTGTATTTGTGTCTCTTACCTGTCGTTTTTTCCGTTGCATCCGGTTTGAAATCACAACGATTCTAAAGAAGTTTTACTTCAAAAACCTGGGTAGTTACGAGTTACCAGATAAATAAGGGCAGATTACCTTCTTTAAAAATACCTCAAATACTAACCTTCCTAAAAGAAACCAATTTGGAGGAAGTGCTGTAGGACGAGTATCCTCATCCAGCTCTAAAAGGGGCACAATAGATCTTTAAGGTCGCAGTGCGCTTTTCCTCAATTTAATTCATTCATGTAACTTAAAATAAAATGCATACGATGAAACATAACACAGTTTCCGAGCAAATAAGTTCAAACTCTTGTGTTTATGTTCCGCATTTTTATTTATTAAATTCAGTCGTTTATAAACAGAGATGACCGTTATTTGTATTTTTAGCCAAAACAACATTTAAAAAAAAACATACCTACTGTTTTCTTCATGTCTATTCTTTTTTACGAATTTTGAATGCTTTCGTAATATATATGAATAATCATGAGAAAACTGACGATATATCTATATATTGATTTTTTTCGCCCGATAATTTCGATACTGTTAAAGAGTATCGATACGATAAATATCGATATATTTTTTACTTGCCCATCCCTACATTGATCAAAACAAACAAACGCCATGGAGCACGTGCATGAATGAGTAAGATTATAGTATTTATATTCTCACTCGTTTGTGCACACGGTGAGCTAATGCGAGTCATTGGTGCCGCCATATTGGAATACTGAGCGTTACTTCCGTCAGAAAAATAGAATGTATATTTCTGTCTCATTCTTTCCTGGCTTCATCCTACATATTTTTGTATTTGTGTCTCTTACCTGTCGTTTTTTCGTTGCACCCGGTTTGAAATTACAACGATTCTAAAGAAGTTTCACTTCAAAAATGCACAACGAATCCCATCCCAAGAGACTACCAAATAAATACAAACACCAAATTTGAAACAAATCGGCCCATCCGTTCAGGCTTTACAGGTGCGAAGCGATAGACAGACAGCTTAACGTACAGAATTTCCAGATCCAATTTTGTCGCCTTTTCCATTATCGTAATGGGATTTTTTTTTTGTTATTTAAAGTTTTATTTTTGTTTTTAACCCATGCATGCATATCTTACCTACCTACTTTACTAAACCTGTAATAGAAAGTAAAAATTTTAATAACAAAATATGGTCAGAGCCCGATTTCAGCTCGAGTCTAATCTTGGTATGTCAATGAAGGAAATTTGCCAAGTACCAATGAAAGTCCAATATGAACATTTTTACTTGCGATTATAGGTACTTTGAGCTAAGTTATGGATTCGTGCAGAAAAAAAAATGTTCATATAACAATCACACATTACATTACGATGATGGAAAAGGCAACAAAAATGGATCTGGAAATTCTGTACGTTAAGCTGTCTGTAGGCTGTAGCTTGGACTGGAATACGAAAACCGCAGACACACCGACGCTGACGCGATGCACAGACGGCATGCATGGCTACTACATTGGGCTTCCTTATCATATTATCGTAGTGTACTGTTTGATTAAAATCTCGCTTCTGAACGAAACCAATACTTGCCCTTAAGACCAGGGGTGGAATCACGTAAGGTGATAGTTGATAGTTGATAGTCACCATCGCGAATTTGGTATCATGTAAGGTGATAATCACCGTGATTGTCACCTTTTTGCGATGAAAATCGAGTGACACCTATTTAGGTGTCACACCCATACATTTTTGATTTTTGAGAAGTAATTTGACGGCAAAGAATACAAAAGTTAAAATTGAAAATATTGCTGTAGTGTTATATGATTTCAAATTAAAATATATTCAAATAAAGAGAGAAAAGTGAAGCGCTTTGTTAACTTATTGCTCATTGGAGCTCTCTTCTACCGAAAATATAATCAAAAAGCAAGGCACAGTTTAAATGCACAGGATAAGAAATGATTTATTTGCAAATTAATTCAAAAATAATAAAAAATCAACATTATAACATAATTAAAAAAACTGCCTATTCCTGCCTTTGAAACCCGTCCACTGCTTGAAAGAAAAGAAAAGAAATTTTTTCTTTAATGTTGTTTTAAACAAAACAAAAGTTGCTTTATAAACAAATGTTGTGTCTTCAAAAGTATTCACTATCACATTGTTTTTGTTCACAAGAAAATTAAACAAACACAAATATAAACAACAAACAAATTTACTGATGAAGACTGAACCACCCGTAAGTATGTTCATAATACTTATAAGTGCATATGTCAACATATAAAGGTTAAGTATGTTCAGAAAATGTAAGCCTCTGACGTCTTTTATCCTCTGATCACTTTCAGAGCAGAGATTCTCAACTATGCTGTTGGCTTGGTCAGTAATACTTTGTTTTAGACGTATTAAATTGCTACAAAAGGAAAGAAAATTACTAAGTTCAATAGCTTTTAGGCTTAGAAAAAGCTATTGATTGAAAAAGACAAAGAAAAGTCGTATATTCATACCCCACACAACATATCAAATAAATGTTCATAAATTATCACTTAAAACATAAATTCAAATAACTTTACGCATTCGAGTGCGTATATACATACAAATTAACGAAAATGGATGCTTTCCCTTGAACAAATATGTCACTAAAGTTAGTCAAACCCACCACAATACAGTGAAAAACCTCAAATTGTCTTAATCTAGTACTCTTTTATTTAGGTTTAGGCCTGTTTTCCGAGATCTCAGTTTCAGTATCTGCCAAAGTGAAGTACTGAGACCTTCTTTTCCTGAACTAACCTAAAAGTAATACAATGACAGTACATAAATCAAAATGTCAAAATTGTAAGTGCTGCCAATAACCCACCAAAATTTGGCGATCACCTTACATGATACCAAGTATAGGTGATAATCAAAATCGACTATCACCAGAGTGATAGTCACCTATCACTTTACGTGATTCCACCCCAGGTTACAATAGCACAAAACTTCTCAAGTGAAACTTCCAAAAACAAAATATCCTTTAAAGACTTTTTGTCGTGATTTTCGCATCACTGAAAGGATAATCTGATATTTCCGCACATTAATTTGGACAACACCCCAGATACCAGAAGCATAACTACCTATTTTAAAACCACAAATTTAGTAAACATTCAAAGCAACAAGCCTCCGGTATTCAATGAAAATTAAAAGAGTAAGAACTTTATATGTAAAAATTGTACTTTTATTTATCTAATCTAATTAATTTTAAATATCACAATTTTTTAAAGCCTCTGTTTCATTATAATTATCATCACGGACCCTCTACATTCAGTCACTTTTTACTCCCGAGTCTTCGACTCTCTTTTTTCACACACATCCATCTTTTTGATTATAAAGCTTGACTCCAACGAGGGATCTGTGCGACAGTAATTTTCTTGTCAGTTGAGCAGGAAAGTTGCTTAATTAGATTACCATCTTCTCGTATGGAAGATGTGGCAGTCCAAAAGAATGTACCATTTGGAGTGCAGACGAAATGGACTGGAGCTGCTCCTTTGTAATTGTAATGTTCCTCGGTAGTGATACTTGATCGTCGGGATGAGGCAGCATTAATGCGTTCATTGGCTTCATTTTTACTCTCGATTTCTATTTCAGCATTGCGGTTATTTTTCAAGGCTTCCAATGATTCTGTTGGTGAATGTTGTCCACAAACATGATGATTATCCTTTATCTCGTCTGATTTCAGCTTCTTGAATATTGTCTTTAGTGCTTTCCTTAAGCTGTATGACACTTTTTTGTTGTATTTTTTGTTGTAATCCATAGCGATGCAGGCACAGGTGTTGTTGTTCAGGATCTCGACGCACATTTTAATAAAATTTTTGATTAACTTTTTGTTGGAAGAACTAATTTTGTTGATTTCGTAGCGAATGCTATCGTTTGAATGATGCTTCTGCTGTCAGAACCTTCTACTTTTATACTGTGTCGAAGAAAAATCCCCACTCCTAGAATCTAACAGAGTGCACTTAAAAAAGGGACGATCGATAAGGCACGTATGAATCGTGTAGGCACGTCCACGTAGGAATACGTACACGTCCAGTGGTCGAGACCGAGATCGACACCGAGACTGTCTATACTTTGAAACCCGACCAACGGATCTTTCTGTGCGTTGTTGCTTTGCACTGTCCTTACAAATGGAAAAAAAAATGCATAATACTCGTACAGCAGCAGGTGCTCTTTAGTTCACTGGATTATTATGGCTGATGAGATTTTTTGTGTGGGAACCTGGGAACCAACTTCCCTGCGCCTGCGCCTGTGCCAGTTGGTTGGTTGATGGTTGTAGGAGTGCAACAACAATAGGGATAAGATGATGAATCCTCAAGGAAATGATCGTGGGAAACGAGAGTTTCTGATCATTCCCACACTTTGGGGCGAGATCAGAACATAGCAGTTTATTTTTGTTAATATTTCAACCACGTGTATTTTTTTAAGGGATACTATGCTGGAAGCAGGTATTTGTGTGCGTTGAGATCGTGGGACATTTTTGTTTTTTGTTTTGTTTTTAGAGAACGGGAAGCAAAGGAGTTTCTTTTATAGGTAACGTCCTGTCGCCAGATCAAGTGTTCATGTGGGTTGTCTTGTGTCGCTTTAAACATGTTCGTATGAGAGGATGAATAATTATGTTACAGACTTGTTGAGATACTTGTGTATTACCGTGACCGATACGACGCACGTTAGTAAGCCACGAGGATGACAGGTTTCAGAACCGGAAGAAATTCAAATTTTGCAGTTTTTGTCTTTTGTGGAGTAGACTTTGAGGGCGGTGCCATATGGGGTTATTGAGTAAGGTTTAGCATTTTGTTTTTACTTTAAGTTGTTTCTTATATTCGTAGGAAGCTTTGACTTTGTGGTGTTTTAGGAGAAAGTTACGGAAGTGCGCGTGATTGATTTTTTGAACGGAAATGAAATGGAGCATTGTTTAGTTGACAGTGATGCCGCTTACGATATTTTGAGGTGAGGTTTTGAGAGGAGGAGATGGAATAATGAGTATTTTAGCTTGTTTTTGAAATGTTTTGAAGAAGGGTCAGGTGGAACAAACCTAATTGCTTTTACCTTAAAATTGCATCTATGCACGTACAACACGCTTACCTTTTGACAGTATATGCATGGCACAAGGGTGGTGGTGGAGCTAAAGTTGCAGTTGAAGTTCAGTTTGATTAAACTTTAGCTCCTCTGTGTACTACAGTGACAACATCAATTGTAGCGGTGCTACACATAACACATCACTGGATTGTTTAAAAGTAGGAACACTAAAAAGCGTCCACCTTCCATTGTCCTCACACTGAAGTCGTGATTACGGGCGACTTCAATGTACACAATTCAAGTTGGCTCCGCTATTCTGGTCAGACAACACTCGATGGAAGGTATACCGAGATCTTTGCTGAGTATAACCACCTTACCCAGCTTGTCGATGAGCCTACTCGTATACCGGATGTTGATGGGCACTTCGCCCATACTCTTGACTTGTTCCTTACTTCCCATTCTGATAAATATACTATTAAAGTAACTTCTCCATTTGGCACTTCGGACCATTGTGTCTTTTCAGCTAATTTCTCGATCTCCAACCATTTAGTTAAAGAAAAAATGCCCATTAGGACCGTTTGGCAATACGAGGAAGCCAACTGGGACGGTCTGAATAATTTCTTTCGCAACTTTAACTGGTCATTATGCTTTCTCGATAATGACATTGATGCCAGTGCTGAAATCGAAATAGTTACAGAAGTGATTTTTCTTGGAATGAGAACTTTTGTCCCTCACAGAACAAAATGTATCAAACCAAAAGAAAAGTCTTGGTTTACCGAAGAGTGTAAAGAAGAAGGCTGAAAGAAGTAAGCTTCCGATCCTATAAAGCCAACCCAACTAAGGAAAATCGGAAGACACACAAACAAGTCAGGGACTCGCGCAACTCCGTTATACACAAAACTAAATTTTTGTATGACCAGAAGTTACGGCAAAAAATTCTGCAATGTCCCAAAGGCAGTAAAAACTTCTGGTAATTTGTAAAAAACGTCAAGAACTCAACGTCATCATCAGTTCCAACGCTCATCTTCGACGATAAACCTATTGTCAGCTCTTCAGAGAAGGCGAATATGCTCGCAGCTCATTTTGCTGCAAGTTCTACGTTGCCAGCAAGCAATAATGCCCCTATTGTACTTGAGAACGCTAATTTTTCTATGGGACAGGTATTTTTCCGCACTCGTACAGTAGCAAGAGTTCTTCAAGATCTTGATATACACAAATCCGATGGCCTGGATTGTATACCCCGAATTCTTCTGAAGAGGTGTTCTTCATCACTGGCAAAACCACTGTGTAAGCTTTTCCATCGCTCCTATGGTTCAGGAATCTTTTCTAGTAAATGGAAAACAGCATTTGTCCAGCCCGTCCTAAAAAAAGGTGACTTCCCCTCCTCCTACCGACCAATTGCACTTATGTCCCTTATTTCCAAGGTCATGGAAACGCTGATAAATCGTCAGCTCAAGAAATATCTCGAATATCGGGAGCTTTTAAATGACCGGCAGTACGGCTTTCGCAGCAATCGTTCCACTGGTGATCTTATGGCATATCTCACCGAACAGTGGAATAAATCCTTGCATCGCTTTGGTGAAAGCAAGATTATTGCGCTTGATATTTTCAAAGGCATTTGATAGAGTTTGGCATGAAGCTCTTTTATCGAAAATGCAAAATAAATGCTGGTGTGCCCCAGGGCTCCGTTCTGTCTCCGATTCTATTTCTCATTTTTATAAATGATCTTTTGTCTGTGACTTTTAATCCATTAAATTGTTTTGCTGGCGACTCAACCATCAGCTTTTCATATACGTTTGATAATTCCCGTATGATAAGGTCATTAAACTCCGATTTGAAAAGCATTGTGAATTGGGGGATTAGAAAACGTGTGGAGTTTAATGCGTCGAAAACTCAATGCTGTCTTTTGTCGTTAAAGCTAAACATACCCCCTGTGCCATTATTTATGAATGGTACTTGCATCGAGGAGGCCGAAAAGCTATCAGTAATCAGTGACTATCAGTGAAAACCTTCGTTGGAATGATCATATACTTGAGATTGCCTAGAATGCTGCAAGATGCTTAGGCTTCCTTAATAGATGCAAGAAGTTTTTCACCCCAGGAGACTTAAAATCCCATAGTTTAGGTTATAGTCTAAGGTAGCTGTTAGGAAAGGGGTCTAATCTGAAACCCTTCGTCCATACTTAAGTTGAAAGCTGTGTTAGAGACACTGCCTGAGCACAAAGTTGTAGCTGCAGCAGAATAGTACATACTTATAGTTCTGTCAAAGATAAATGTACGTGATTTGTTTTGCATTTCTACAATTTAGATTGCAGCTGCATCAGCGCAGAAAGCAGCTGAACTACAAGTTGACTCGACCCCAACTTCACGAACAACAAACGAAATGGCAGACCCGTTTTTTGTTTAAGTTAACAAAAAGTAGCTCATTTAGCAGCACGCACGAAAACAGTGGTATAGTGCTGCTAAATGAGCTACGTTTTTAGAAATTAGCTTTGACAGTGCTACGTTTACTACTGCTGCAGCTATACACCATTGTGCTACGGCAGTTAGTAGAGATTTCAGCATAACCTGACCATTCGAGATAATTATGATGTCCTTTGAGGAGGATATCACGTTTCCTTTTTTGCCGCCATTAATTTCTCTTGGAACACGATACATAATTGTTTGAAAAACGGAACGATAGTTCCGCATAGTCCACATAGACCCAGTTTTTTTTTCTTTTTTTATACGGCACACGCGATCAAGGGGTTTCGAAGCCCTTTTAATGATAAATCACAGAGCGAGCGATAGGAAATTAGGGAGGAGGGGAAGGAAAGAGGGCTAGTAAGATTCTTAAGTGCAAATTGGAAATGCTCACACAGGGTGTTGAGGCGTATTCTTGAAACGCCAATTGCCAATAGCAATGTCACAGCTTTGATTTATAACCCTCCAAGTGATATAGTGTCTCTGTTCCGCAAGAATAGCTTAAGCGTCCGATTTCTCAGTGTTTTGAACCAACAACTGACTTATTGAGCAACTAAATCAACCCGTAAAGAGAGTATAATATGCCGTTAGTTTTTATGTGGTCAATCAGACCCACAGCTACTAAAACACCCTCTCATGTTACTAAACCCCCATAAATGTAGTAACAGAGATTAGTAAATTAAGTGTGACTCAGTTAGGTCCGGTACTTCTGTCTAAACTCTCAGTTTACCTTGGTCGAGGGATCGGGTAACTAACAAAGAAACAAGGGAACACCAGGGTGTTTTTATGGGGTATTTTTATGGATGAATAAGTTGATAAATGTACTTTAACAAAGTGGAATAGTAAGGTTTTGTTTTATGCTTGTGTGTACTACAGGTGTGCGTGTTCGGCCAATGGCTTCTGCCTTGGCTGGTGGTTGGGTGCGTGTATCTGAGACTTCCAGTCCTCGAGTATTGAATGGCTCATTTGGAATTGGCGTCAGCGGTTGCGAAGCTCCACCGAAATCTATATTCTTTGTACCGTTGAAGGTAGGCTCTCTGAGGTGTAGAGGTTTCTAGTGTTTTACGACACTTGGTTTCTTCGCCTCGTACTCCCTTAATGGGAGTATAGTGGTGGGTGTAGTTATTGAATATGGAACGACTGGTATCCGAGGTAATACAAAAGCTGTTAGACAGGCCTCGCAACTCAGCAAGGGTGTGGAAATGCCTCCAAATATTCATAAACTTTCTACTGGGGTATCTATCTCAGACCCCTGTTCAACGCTCAATTTGTACTCTGATATGCGAGTGGCAGGAGCGCACAAAAAGCCTATTTTCGTTTGTACCCACTATGATGGACCTTTAGTTTAACTTGGCCCCTAGAGGAAACAACATAAGGAATTTGACTTTGACCGACATTATGTGATCATAGGGTTATACCGCCGAAATGGTATAACATGGGTGAACTGTTTGTTTTAAAATTAATTGTGAAATTTATTACTTTGGAAAACCTTGTATAAGTTTTATTAGAAAACTCGGAAAAAAATAATGACTGCACTACCGGCATTAAATAAGTTCAAACATTTTGTATAGGTACCTGTATACTATCATCCCTTTGTATCAAGCCCGTTTAAACTCATAACTTTTTATACTAACTGTTCACTACCATAAACTGTACAATTGACTTGGCACACGTCGATAAAGCGGTCCTCTGAAAACCTTTAATAAACTTCTCTGTATTGTGCTTCATACAAAACGTTGCAAATATTTGGGAAGACCCAAGTACCTACCAAGAAAAGACACAACAAAAACAAGTATTTCCAAATAAGCCCATAACTTATTACCTACTTCAGGCTTACTTCGGTCACGGCACAGTAGCTCACTTCGCACACGACATGACCTTCAGTCTTTTTACCATTCTCACCTTACGTCACCATGACGAAATAGAAATTATCCAAGGTTCAAACTGTTAAAAATTTTTCTTTATTTTCATACAAAAATGTAAGTTTACACAATAGAACCAGCACCAATTAGGCTTACTTCATCATCATGCCTTATAATTGTGACAGGACAAAAATAAACCACTTTGTTTCTCTTGCTCCAGAAACATTTTCCCACAGTTTAAGAAGAAAATAATAGGAAAATATATGATCCTTGTATGAACACGTGCTCGGCTCGAATTGCTTCAGCTCAGCACTTTTTAACTTCTTTGTAAAAACGAAAAAGATTATCCTCTTTTTTCCTGATCAAGAAGTGTGGGAACGGATAGAAACTCTCGTTTCCCACGATCGTTTTCCGTTAAGGATTCGTCAATTTTTCCTATTTTTGTTGTTGCACTCCTACAATCAACCTTCTATCGCAGGTAAGTAGGTTCCCACAGAAAAATCTCACCAAACATTATAATCTAGTGAACTACGGAACACCTGCAAATTTTTTTTCATATGGATTTTTCGTCCTGACGGTGTGAATGCGAAGCAACATCGCAGTAAAAGGTCCTTTTTGTTCTAGAAGTATAAGTGCCTGTGATCTGCCTTAAGAAATCTTTTTTGTTGTAACCTGCACTGCTCAATTTTTGGAGTGGGGATATGCTCTTCACAGTATATAAGAAGAAGGATGTTAGAGCAGAAGCATCATTCATACGATAGCATTCGCTTCGAAAACAAGAAAATCAGTTCTTCCAAACACAAAATCATATAAAATGTTCTTAGAAATCCTGAACAACAACTCCTCTGCCTCCGCCGCCATGGATTACAACAAAAAAGACAGCAGCCACAACAAGAAAATGTCATACAGCATCAGGAAGGTGCTAAAGACTCTTCTCAAGAAGATGAAGTCAAATGAGAAGAAGGATAGTCATCAAGTCTGCAAGCAGACTTCAATGGAATCACTAGAATCCTTGGAAAACAATCGCAATACTGATTCAGAGATCGAGAGTGAAAATGAAGCAAATGAACGCATCTATGCTGCCTCCTCCTGTGCATCAAGTATCAGTTCCGAGGATCAATACGAAGAAGCAGCCACTTATGTTCCTGTTCACTTCGTCCGCACCCAAAATGGCACATTCTTTTGGACGACCACATCCTCCGTACCTGCCGATGATGATCTAATTGAACCACTTTGCTGCTCCACTGACAACCAAATTGGTGTTCCCCAGTCCCACACTCGATGGGCTCAAGCCTAATAATCAGACTAATGTGAGATGAAGAAGAGCGGAAGGCTCGAACAGTGATCAAATGTGGACTTCCATAATGAAACAGAAGCTTTAAAAAAATCGTGATATTTAGGATTAGTTGAAGAAATAAAAGAAAACAATTTAAAAAATGAATTTTCAACTCTTTTTGTTTTTATTTTATTTTCATACTATAGGAATGGCTACCCTTAGCCTGTGGTTAGATAAGATAATCTTCCTTTAATTAGACCATTGAAAAATGAGATGCTGTGAAATTATAGCCCTTGTCATTTTGGTGTTTAATGGGTTTTTGAGTGTAGATTTCTTATCGTCTTGGGAGGATAATTTGTGTTTCTATTCTCCACACAATATTCCTCCATAACAAGATTTTGTCGATGGACTGCATAACGAGATCCTGGTTGGAAAAACAATCATGAAATCATTTGCAACTTGCAACTGTTTGGAATCGCATGTTTGTATTCTTATGCTTGATGCTCCTTAGTTAAGGCAAAAGAAAAATGAAATTAGTATTTATAATATGGGTACCTTTAGATATCCTTAAAATGCTAATTGGGATATGTCAGGAATTACGAATAAGAAATCAGACCGTGAGAACTTTGTTGATTTGATAGATTGTGTGCGTGTGTTCGGACAGGTGGGTGTCTGGAAAAGTGTGGGAGCACAAAATTAAGTGCATGTTCGGGTTTGATTGTAGTACTACTTGTAGGTTCTACTACTTGTTCGTGCAGAAACAAAATTCGAGGTTTTAATCAAACATGACATTACGATGAATAGAGAAGCCCAAAAAAGTGGTTTTCGAAATACCGTCCGTCGGTCTGTCTATGCGGATGTGCGTCTGTGCGGATATGCGCTTTTTCACGTCATGCTACAGCCTTAACGGCTTGACGGATTTTCTTCAAACTTGATATATAGCAGTTTGAAGAAAAACGATTGTCGAGGTTTTTTTTTTTTGTTTTGTTTTACTACGGCTCAAACTGGTACCTTTCACGTGACGGTTTTTTTCATTTTGGATTTGCTCGAAAACAGCTCTAACGATTTTGATTAAATTATTATTGTTTTTATTGTACTCTTTGTACTACAATGTCAGCTTATTAGGCTTCACCATTCTTTATTCCGTCAATTGAATTTTTGAACAACAACAACAACTTAAAGGTGCTACCACCAATTGCTTTTTGGCTGGAGATATAGCTATTTCGTGCTTTGCCACTTTTGCACTCATCTCGAACTCAAAATTTAACAAACCTAAGGCTTTTTTGATAAAACTGTGTTTTTATACCCTATTCCATATAATGGGTATATTGTATTTGGTGTGGAGTTTGTAACATAGAGAAACAATACCGTTAGGTATAGAAAAGTATATATATTCTGAATCAGAATCAAAAGCCTAGTCGATTAAGCCATGTCCGTCCGTCCGTGCGTATGTATACTCTCTGTAGGTCGCAATTTTTGAGCTAGAAAGCTGAAATTTTGTATATAATCTTTGGTTCAAGAGTAAGGCTAAGTTCTTGAACGGGTAAAATCCGCTCACAAACACGCCCACAATCACTATTTTTGCTGAAAAACCTCAATTTGGTAAAATTAAATTATGGTTTTTGTAAAGTTGCGATAAAAGCATAACGCTAAAATTTTGCACACGTAAGTTTTAGGTAAACCTTCTTCCAGTTAAATAAAAATATTTCAGTTCGGGCGTGGCTGCCGCCCATTTTTCATACAAAACCATAAATTTTTTTATAAAATAACAATTGTTATATTAAAGTGAAAAACATCAAATTTTGTGGGTATTACGTGAACACAAACATCTTGTGTATGAAATCAAAAATTTTATTTTGGGCGTGGCTGACGCCTACTCTTCACTAGAAACTATAAAAAAATTGTTTTGCAAATAAACGGTATTTATAATAAATAAGCAAGCCAAAATTTTGCGTTTCTTAGTAGAAACTATAAAGTTTGTGTACGAAAAGAAATTTTTGAATTTTGGGCGTGGCTTACGCCCACTTTTCACGAAAGAACGAAAAACGTAGATTTTAACATTTAAAGTAGGTACTACCAATATTCAATTTAAACCTTTTTCCCTTCTGTTCGTTATATACAAAATATATCTACATTTTCTTGCGTAATTTTTTTCAATACGCCCACTTATAAGGGCGTGGATTTTATAAAATACATTTTTTCAGGTAAGATCGTTTGAAAACTACTCGGTTCAACAGTATTTTAACACAAATGCCTAAGAACTGGCTGATGATCAAAGCACTGTTAGTGCTTCAATTTGTTTAGGACACGCCTATTTTTAAGAGGCGTTACCGCAAAAAATTGTAATATGCATTATTTGTTTGATGTTTTTAACTATCGGTCGCAGTTTTGAAGTATGAAGATGAACACTTAGATTTGTATTCCTTGGTTACGTAGCAGAGTGTGGTTCAAGAATTGGTAAAAACACCCATAATCGCTTTTTCAAATCAAAATCTAATTCTTAAAAATTTTAGTTTTGTCTTGTTTTGTTCAAGTCGATCTGCAAGCTTAAAATTATTGAATGTCACTGATGAGTGACATATGTCATAGTGATTGCCCTGGCAATAAAAAGTCTCAGCTGTAGACTTGGCACACGCCTTTTTTTATTGTAACAGTAGTTATTGTAAATCGGCCAAACAAAATTTATTTTATTGAATTTTTCCCTGCCTGCTAAAGAAGAATTTTGTTTCCGATACTGGAACAGCGGCTGGCTGCGAAGGAGGCGAAGGCATATGCCTATACGTATACAAAAATGTGGGGAATAGGGTATTCAACAATTTGTTGCAAACGTAGCTCTCGCTTATGTTTTATTTTTGACTTAAATGGTCACAACGAAAATCAGGTTTTAAGGGATTTTTTTTTTCAAATGGCCATAAGTTGTCAACGGCTTAATTGAATTCACTCAAACTTTGTCTGGCATAGATTTTCAGAATATCCTATAGAATGGCGTTGCAATTTTTTTAGTGAAGCATTTCTAAACGGTGGCTCCCATACAACGAGCGGTTGAGTTTCAGCCAACTTTTTTTTGGTTTTTTCTAATTTACTCAAAAAGGGCCCTAACCATTTTTATTAAACGTTGTTCGTAATATTTCTATGCATAGAAGGCTTCGAAAAAAAACTGCATTTTTGGTTGGTTAAAAATGATTATTACCAAATTTTTCAAAAATGCTTTAACAATACTTTGAATTACTTAGTGGGTTTTTTTTTTGAGTATTTAATTGATAACTGCGTTCTTCAGTTTTGGCTTAAAATAAAAGTAAAAGACATCTGTTCAGTGTTTATAAACGACTTTAATCAATAAATTGGTCTAAGTATATCGAAGTAACGAGAAAAAATAACGTCACTCTTAAAACTGTCGACATGCTCAAAATGCGGGGCATAAACACTTCTTAAAGAAAGAACTTGAATTTATTTTCTTATCTTACACAACAAACGCTATTTTTTATTGCTGAAAAAATTTGTTATCATCGTGCTTGCACCCACAGAGCAAGTGCGTGGGACCCAGTCGTGGATTTTTTTTTTTTCTTTTTTCTTGATTCCACCTTTTATGAAAAAATATAAAATCTTCCATTTAAGAATTTAGTTGAATAATTATGATTTAAATTCAAAAAAGAAATTTCATTACTTTTTAGCCAGAAATCTCTTCTTTTATTATTTTTAAAGACAAATATTTTAGTGAACCGTTTAGAAAAAATTTAATTTCAAACTAATTTTGTGATTAAGTATACTATTTTTGCTGTCAAAATTCAATGCTCTGATTAGTGTTTCGCCCAACACTGAAAAACTGTATGGCTTTATGACTTTTTTTTGCCAAGCTATTCAAAAATAACAGAACCTACTTCCTATACTTCTTCATAAAAACACGAAAAAATTGGCTAAATGATCACCCTGTGCAGTTCAGTGCAATCCATGTGATGATGATTGTAAGGCTAGATCTTCGATTTCTCAATCGTTTAAAAATCATTAGTTGAAACTTTTTTGGTAAAAATGAGAAAGCCATCTTAAGGAAAACATTTTCAAAAGCATATATGTATGTATGCATATTTATATTCCAATTTTTGTTCGAGTATAATTCCTAGCATTGTATAGTTTTCACGAGTAAAATAAAAAAATTGACGTTTTTGAAAAGAAAACTAAAATTAAGAAAAAAACTTTTTTAGCTCAAAAAACTTTTTTTAAACAGTTAAAGGATTAATATTATTTCATTTATAAAACGGCTTCCACGTTTATAATTTTATTGAAATCCGTCAAGTGGCTTTACGAGAAAATCTATTTGAAAAAACTATGGTCCTATGTGAGGTACCGTTATATAAGACTTTTCCTGAAAAATAAATTCCAACCAAAACATGTTAACACAAAAACAACATTCAGAAAGTTTTAGAGCTAGAATACTACTTCAAAAAAATCTTCTATCTTTCTTTCTTAGAAACGTCATCATAATACTGTGTATCAAGTTTGAAGCAAATCGGTAGCCGTTTAGGTTGTAGGTGGCAATACATATACAGACGGACAGATGGACAGGATTGTCGGATACGAATTTTTTTTCTGCACGAAACCAATACTTGTCCTATAGAGCAAGTTAAAATTTCTTCATAAGGGATAGGGGAAAGTGGATTTCAATTGTTGATATTTATTAATTATTTTTAAGATGATGACTATGAAGTCATTTTCAAGAGCACTGAATATAGTCCAGTCGACAAGTCGGAAAAAGTGGGTTTAATTGGAAAAAGGTCAAATGTTATTGAAACTCAGGGATTTTGTTCAGGGAGAGTTAACAAACATTTTGCTTAGTTTTTGACCTCGAGGGCCCTTTGCTAAAAGAGAGAGGTGAGGAAAACTGCGAATTTTTCGACGTTGCTCCTGTTTTCCCTCAATAACATTTGTTTCCTTATGTCCTATGTCAAAAACATTATACAGTTTTTTGTAGAACATACAATTTCCTACAATTTTGTTAATACAATGTCAATGTATGTCAATTTTCTACCGAGATATGGTGCTTCAAAAAACAGGTCGCTTTTCATTTAATGATTATTCGGGTATATGCGAAGAAATATAGTGGAATTCTGCATTTCTTGACATTGCTGTTTTTCAAAACATCATGTTTTCGTTACGAATTAACATAAAACAATATTTGAACTATTAAAATTGTAGGAAATTTAACGTTCTACAAAAACTTTTCTACATTTTTCCGTAGGACGTTAGGAAAAAAAGTTATTGAGGGAAAATTTTGCAGTTCCCCCTTCCTCCTCTTTTTCCATATCTTGTTATAGAATTGACATACAAAAATGTTCAGCCTTTTTAAACTGTAGGAAATGTAAAGTTCTACAAAATAGTCTGTAACGCTTTTGCCGTTGAACGAAAGAAAAAAAAGTTAATGAGGGAAAACCAGAGCAAGGTCGAACATTTTGCATTTCCTCCTCATCCTCTTTTTCCACAAGTCCGTCGAGGTCCAAAACTTCCTTAAATGTTAATTAACTATTCTTAAGCGATATCCAAAAGTTTTAAAAACTTCTGACCTCTTTCTAACCTCCCACTGTAGTAAGGACAAAATAATAAACTAAAATTACGTTGGGATGACAATAATAATGAGTATGGCCTGACACCTGCTAGGCAATCAGGGATGGGTTGGACGGTGTAGAAAGTTGGTGATTTTAACGACGAACCATAATTACAAAAAATAAAATGCACGACTGGGTCGCACGAACTTGCTCTAATGAGTGACAGTGGTTTAGGGGCTTGAGATTTTGATAAAAATAAAATTTTCAAAACTCTTAAATAAATACTTAAACTAAAATGAGCTGAAAAAAAAGTACACCATTTTATTTCTTCAATAAATTTGAATTTATGAGAATAAATTTATAAAAATCTGTGAAGCGGTTTTTGAGAAAAAAAGTTTTTTTTTGAAAAACTTTTTGAAAAAAATTTTCAAAAAAAATTCAAAAACGCCAGTTCATAAGTATTGGGCAAATACATTTATTTAAAATTTTTAGAAAAAAATTTAATAAGCAGTTTTCAAAATATTAATTTTTTAAATTTTTTTTTTAAAAATGCTTTTAAAAATACAAAAAAATATTTTTCAAAAATATTTGTATGCAATACAAATTAAGCTACCTACAGCTATATGTGTGTGAAATTTCGAAAGAATCGGTTAAGTCGTTTTCGAGATTGTCGAACGCAAAAAAACGGTCCTATGGAAAGTACCGTTCTTAGCCATTTTTTAAAACTTTTTTTCCAGCCATATGATTGGTCGTACCTAAAAACCAACACTGATTTTTTTAAATCGAAATCGTTAGAGCCGTTTTTGAGAAAAATAAGCTTTAACGTAACGGTTGTATGGCAGGTACCGTTATTTTTTGAGCTAAAAAAAAAATTTCAATTTCCCCTCTGTACAATACCTAAAAAAGTCTATATATCAAGTTTGAAGCAATTCGGCCCACCCGTTTGGGCTGTAGGTGTCTATACATACAGACAGACAGACAGACAGACATACAGACGGACAGAATTTTTAGACTATCTTTTTTCGTCTTCGCTATCATCGTAATCTCATGTTTGATTGTTATCTCAAAATTTTTTTTTTCGACGAATGCATAACTTGCCTTATCCCCTATATAATAATAGCCGGTTGTATGCAATGTTTTTTCGAATCGTGCTATGTTTTTATTTTCAGAGACCCCTAGTGGGTATTAGCTTTATTTTTTCTATGCTTTATAAATGCACATCAATGCACATAGAAAAAACGTGACATCTGCCGTATAGTAGCCAAAGCTTACAACCCCATACTATTCTATGCATATAGAAAAGCGTGACATCTGCCGGAACCTAGCTAAGTTATTCTGATGTTCGTATGATAGATAATCCAATTCCATTTATTCAATACAGCAGCCTACTTTAGCCTACTTTTCTGTGGTAAACTTTTCATAAGAGTGTAAAATCTTAGTTTGTATTGGAAATTGGAATACCAAGCAAATTGCAATCAAATTGTTCATAAAAGTTATTCAAAGTGTTTATTTTGGAATATAAAGTGAATAAAGTGAATTATTATAAGTGTCTTTTTATTTGGAACGTTGTTTTATACAATTGTTTACCAGCCTCACGTCAATTTATTGAGTGTTAAAAGCAAATCCCGTGTTGCTTAAACAAAAAAAAAAAAAAAACATATAGAGAAACTGTTGCTCTACAAAAAAAGGTTAATACATAGGTATCGGAAAACTTCACAAAACAGGAAACAGGCATTTGTAACTTATTACATTTTTGTTCGAATAATCAACTTTTTTTATCAGGCATTAATTAATTAATTTATTAAAAAGATGAAGTATGTATCTATTGGCGGTGTTATTTACCGCATTGTTTCAATCTCTGGGGATGGGAATTGTCTATTTAGAGCAGTCTCTTATTTTATCAATGGAAAGGAGTCAGACCATTTTAATATAAGGACACTTATTGTTAATCATGTCTGTTCTAATTGGGAACAGTTTCGAGTATATAGTTGTACCCCTGATGAAGACAATTACTCAAACTGCTTAGAATATCGATTGGAGATGGGTCAAATAGGAACTTACGGGACTATTTGTGAGGTAATAGCGGCATCTCAAGTTTTTAGGTTTGTGGTTGAAGTGTGGAGGGATGAAAAGCTGTATTTTTCTACACTATCTTTTAATCATCCCGGCTTTCCTATTCAAAAACTTTTGTTTTCTGGTAACCTCTCAGGAGGACATTTTGATGTTCTAGAGAAAGAAAACTTAGGAAATAGAAAATCGAAATTAAATAGAAATGAAAAAGCTAAGGAGGTACCTCCTAAAATAATGGCCCTTCCAAGTCACCGAGAAGATCCAGAAAAAATAAAAAAAAGAAAAGAAAAAGCAAAAGAAGCTTACAGGAAAAAAAAAGCAGAAAAGAAAACTGAAGAAGAAAATTCAGAGAAAATAAAAAAAAGAAGAGAAAAAGCAAGAGAAGCTTACAGGAAAAAAAAAGCAGAGAAGAAAACTGATGAAATGTCCAAAGAGACGACTGATAGAACAATGATCCTACCAAACGAGCAAGAAAATCTAGAAAGAAAAAAAAAAAGACTTGAAGATTGTCGAAAAATAAGTTCATCAGAAAAGACAAAAGAATCTTATAGAAAAAGAAATGCAGGCAACAAAACACATATCTGTGGGGAGATGAATGTAGAGTGCGAATTTTGCCATTCACTAAATTTCGCAGCAGAAAAACCAAAAGATGGAAAGTTCACATATTGTTGTCATAAAGGAAAAGTTACATTTCCACCCCGGAAGCCATTTCCGCAGATTTTAAGAAACTTATTGGAAGATAATAAAACTTCCGAAGGAAAAAACTTTCAACAAAATATTCGCAGTTTTAATAGCGCTTTGTCTTTTGCTTCAATGGGAGCCAAAATTGTTGATATGTCTGGGTTTGGTCCATATTGCTTTAGAGTTCATGGACAAGTATATCACAGAACTTCTCACATGCACCCACCTGGTAATGAGTCAAGAAAATACGCGCAACTATATATAGTTGATCCTGCTGAAGCTAATGCTATAAGATCAAAAAATGTTGCAAACCGTGCCTGTGATCAAATTCTTATGAAAATTCTGGATGAAACCATTCGCGATATTAATGTCTTTGCTCATGCATATAAAATGTTAGGAGAAGTTGAACGAGAAGAAACACTCAGAGCCCAAACAAGCAATTTATCCATCCCAACAGTTAATATGGCTTTTAAAAGAGACCGGAATTTGGATAGACGACGGTTTAATCTTCCATCTGTGGATGAAGTGGCTATGATTTTCAAAAACGATGACGGTGAGCCACCATTTGAAAGGGACATTCGGGTATATCCAAGGTCTGCAGAGCCTTTTATAAATATTAATATTTTAAGTCCGAATCTCGATCCCATGACATATCCTTTATTTTACCCATATGGTGAGCCTGGCTGGCAGCCAAATCTGGAAACAGAAACTGCCTTACATTTAAAACGAAAAAATGTTTCAATGCTTCAATTTAAAATTTTTCAAACTTGTGTTAGAGCCAACGAGTTCAATCCCATCCTTCATGGTAAAAAACTTTTCCAGCAGTGGGCTGTTGACTCTTATTTGCAAGTAGAAGCTAATAATCTGAACTTTATCCGATCCCAACAGATCAAACTTAAAGTTGAATGTTACAAGGGTTTAATGGACCATTTGTCAGATCTTGCGACAAAAAATGTAACCATTGGAAAAACTGTCATCTTGCCTTCTCAGTTTCAAGGGTCGCCACGTAATATGAGAGAAAGGTACCACGATGCTATGGCAATTGTGTCTGTTTTTGGAAAACCTGACTTTTTTATTACATTCACATGCAACCCTAAATGGCCTGAGGTAACAAAAAATCTTTTCCCTGGACAAACTCCATCAGACAGACCAGATCTAGTGGCAAGAGTTTTCAAAATAAAATTACAGGCATTGTTAGTTGACCTTTTAGATCTGCACGTACTCGGTAAGCCTGTAGCATTTGTTTATACTATTGAATTCCAGAAGAGGGGTCTTCCTCATGTGCATTTATTGCTTATTTTAAAAGAAGAAGATAAAATTAAATCGCCTGTCGATATCGATCGTCTGGTTTCTGCTGAAATTCCAAATAAAGATAATGATCCAAAGTTATTTGAGATTGTTAAAAGATGCATGGTACATGGGCCTTGTGGCAGCAATAATCCCTTTGCACCTTGCATGGATCATTCTAAGTGTACCAAAAACTTTCCAAAAAATTTTCAGGCAGAAACGGTACTTAAAAGCGGTGGATTCCCTTTGTATCGCAGAAGACCAGGTGGTGAAATGGATGTAGGAAAACACAAAGTTGACAATAAATGGATCGTCCCATACAATCCTTCGCTAACGCTTAAGTATGATGCCCATTTAAATGTAGAAATTTGTACTTCGGTTAAGTCCATTAAATATATTTTTAAATATATTTACAAGGGTTATGACTGTGCAAGTGTTGCTATAACCTCAGAAGATGGAACTAAGGTGAACCACGATGAAGTGGCAAATTATTTAGAAGCAAGGTACGTTAGTGCACCTGAAGCTATGTGGCGACTTTTGGAAAACAAAATGCATGATCGTTCACATTCCATAATCCGCCTGGCCGTTCATTTACCAGCACAGCAACCTGTTTACTTTATTCAGGGCCAAGAACAACGAGCCTTTGATCGAGTGGCTTTTTCGAGAACTATGCTTGAAGCATGGTTTGAACTCAACACTCAAAACAGCGCATCCCAAAGCTTCCTGTATACCGAAATTCCATACCATTTCGTTTTTATAAGGGGTCTGTGGCAACCAAGAAAACAGGGAAAAAATAAAATTATTTCAAGAATGTATACAGTTAGCCCCAAAGATGTAGAACGTTTTCATTTGCGTCTCCTTCTTCTTAACGTGAAAGGAGCAAAAAGTTTTGAAGATTTAAGAACTGTTGATGGCCAAATTTTAAAAACATTTAAGGAGGCAGCGAGCCAAAGGCATTTACTTGATGATGATTGTGAGTGGGAAAGGTGTCTAACAGAAGCTTCAACTGTTCAGTCACCAGCAGCTATTCGCCAAATATTTGCTTTGATATGTGCATTTAACTATCCTAGCAATGTTTTATCGTTATGGGAAAAGTTTAAAGAAGATATGACCGAAGACTACAGGCGAGATCACACCGATTCTATGTCATACAAAATCGCACTCAGAGATATCGAAAAAACTCTCTTAGCTCACGGGCTAAGCTGCAATGTTTTCAATTTGCCAGACCCTGGCCCACACCCAAGTGAATTGGAATTTCAAGCAGATAGTGAAGCTTCTGATGCCACTGAAAGAATTTTAACGCTTAATTCAATTCAAAAAAAAGTTTTTGATGAGATAGTAGGAGCTGTTAAAGGCAATAATGTACAAAAGAACAAATGTTTCTTTTTAGATGGTTCAGGAGGAACAGGTAAAACTTACCTTTACAATACATTGATGAGTTATTTTCGGGGAAAGAAGATGATTGTCCTACCTTTTGCCACCACAGGAATTGCAGCTGACTTACTGAAGGGAGGGAGAACTGTACATAGTGGATTCAAACTTCCGATCCCCATTACTGAAACTTCCACCTCCAGTATGAAAATGAATTCAATGGAAGCAAACACTCTTAAAAATTCAGCACTTATCATTATTGACGAGGCTGCTATGCTTATGTGCCATGCACTGCGATGCATTGACATTCTTTTACAAGAGGTGATGAAAAATAAAATTCCATTTGGAGGGAAGGTTTTAATATTAGGAGGTGACTTTCGACAGACGCTTCCTGTCATTCCGCGGGGAAGTAAAGCTGATATTATTGCCGCTTCTATTAAGAGTTCGCCTCTATGGAAATACTTTAAGTTAGTCAAACTTCATGTTAATATGAGGTCAAAGGGTCAAACTGATTTTAACGAGTGGCTTTTAAAAATAGGCGATGGAAAACAGCTCCATGAAGAAAGTTTAAGCAATGATTTCGTGGAAATTCCGCATTCACTTTTAGAAGAAAAAAGCATTATAAATTCGATCTATGGATCTTCCATTAATGCAAACGATCTCGAAGGTCTTTCAGATAAGATTATCGTTACCTCTAAAAATAAAGATGCACTGCTTTTGAATAACGAAATCCTTGGACTTCTCTCAACAGAAGTAAAATTATATAAAAGTGCAGATTCAATGGTTACTGAAGATTCAGAAAACTTTACAAATTATCCAACAGAATTTCTTAACTCACAGACACCATCTGGAATGCCCCCACATGCTCTTTACTTGAAAGTTGGTTCTATGATTATGCTAATAAGGAACTTAAACGCCAAAAAAGGTTTATGCAATGGCACGCGACTTATTGTGAGGGGACTATTTTCAAATTTCATTAAAACTGAAATACTTACTGGAACTCACAAAGGCGAGCAAGCATTTTTACCTAGAATAGATATCGCCCCAACTGAAGTAGATCTCCCCTTTATTCTTAAAAGGCGGCAATTTCCTGTTATTCCAGCTTTCGTTATTACGATTAATAAAGCTCAAGGACAGTCTTTCAACAACGTGGGTATTTTCCTTAAAGATCCAGTATTTTCTCACGGTCAACTATACGTTGCTCTTACCCGAACAAAGTTTAAAGAAAACCTGAAAGTCTTTATTCAAGAAAGTGAGGAACAAGGACGTTTGTTGAAAAATAACAAGGTTTTTACCAAAAATATAGTTTATAAGGAAATATTAAGCTGAATGCCCATAATTGTAGGCTTAGACGAAGTTTTACACTGTCAGTGACTACATATACTAAATCATCTTCAAGATAGATACTTCATTTACTAGGATTGGCTTAAGGTGTTTTTAGTGGAGTTAAAATCCCACACTACTATTGTAGGAATCGGATGACTACATAGTGTCTTTTGAGATTTTCACCTTTAAAAAAAAAAAAAAAAAAAAAAATCTGTTTCTCAGGGGGAGTTGATGTGATTTCAACTATTACTATTAAGAAAAGTCAATGGTTACCATCCTTATTACTGTACACCACCTTTCAGTGCAAACTATGAGAACCTTATTCAAAGTAGGCGCCATAAATCACCGTCGTTTTCGACGGGTTTTCAGCTAGTAGTACCTATAATCGCAAGTAAAAATCATGATATTTTCGGTATTTCCGAAAAAATAAGGTCGAATTCTTCTTTTTTTCGAGACTTTTGAAAAATTACCTGTTTTTTGAAGCACCATATCTTGGTAACAAATTGACATTAGAACATGTTTGTATTAACAAAATTGTAGTAAATTTTATGTTCTGCAAATAACTTCAACATATTTTTGCCATAGGACATAAGGAAAAAGAGGTTATTGAGGGAAAACCGGAGCAACGTCGAAAAATGTGCAGTTTTCCCCCTCCCTCTTTTAGCACAGGCAAGTTACATTAACTTTTGACCTTTTTCCACCTAAAAGTACTTGTCGACTAGACTAATAAAGCCATTGGCATTTAAGAGAACTGCAAGCAACAGCAGCCTTAGCCGGAAAAAGTATTCACAAATTCTGTAATGTAAAGAAGTTCAAATTTGTAATGGTAATTAACAATCAAATCTAATCGATCTATGATTTGGAGATGTTTTATAAAAAGCTGGGGTGAAGATTTAAGTAATTGACAACAATAATTTAACTGTTTACGGCAGAAAACCACGCTTTATATACGATTTTAGACTATGTGAGCTTTTATCATTAGTACATAGGTGTGTGACAAAATGGAATACTGAGGCTGAGCCCAGCATTGATTTACCAAACTGTACAAGACATTTAAGGACCCCTGAACATTTAATACATTTTTTCTACAACTGAATGATAATATGTATTGTGAAACATATAGTAAAAAATTCAACCAAACAAGATGAATAACTATTTCAAAGGATTCATAAAGGCTTCAACCTTACCATCTTAATACTTGATACGTTTTTACTTTTCTTAAGTGTGGAACTGTAGAACACTAGCCCCAGCAATTAATGATAAACGCAGAGATGATTGAAAATTTCTTCATGAGGTCCTGTGTATGGTGCAGATTGACGTCAGTTCCGAGTTCTGTAAAGGCTTTGAACAATCACAATAGTGTAACCCTCTTCCGAAGAGCAACTAAGTGCTTTCAGGTTCAGTGACCTTAATTTCTTTAATCTTGGCAAATTATTTCAATTATCAATTTGATCACGCATTTTCTCTAACACTACATGAAACCAGGCTGTAGTGATAATACAAGCAAATTAAAAAGAACAAATCAAACAAAACTAACCATACTCAATAACGCTCCCTGTTACTCCCACCAAGTTCACATCGCACAAGTCAGCAAATGAAGTGATCTTCTCTTTGGATTCTGGAACCAGCCATCCTCGTGGCTAACTCACTCCGCGCGCCTGGCGCCCTAATCTACTACACGAACTGAACTCCCCAACTTAATTATGTTTCGTCCTTTTAGACAAAATTGTTCTAGTTGACACAATGCATGAGGATATAAATAAACCTTTTAGAAACATTTAGAACATCTATTCTTTCACAACTAGTACATGATCATGTTCCTTTTATGGACACGTGGTCCAATTGCTGTGGCAGAACTCTTTATAGCAAGAAGAACAAAACCATACTATTCTTATCTGCTCTTGTCTGAAAGTGTGGGAAATATCAGAAACTCTCGTTTCCCACGATCATTTCTTTACGGAATCATCATCATTTCACTCCTAAAATCAACCAACTGTCACTGTACTATATTCTAGGTAGCAGAGTTAGAATAAATCGAATGGTAAGTTCCCAGGTTCCCACACAAAAAATCTTACCTGCCATATAAACTCAGTGATCAGCAGGACACCTGCAATTTTTTTCATAACTTTTCGTCCTTATATGAAAGGACAGTGCTGCAAGTGCTTAGCAAATACGCACAAAAAGATCCTTTGCTAGGATTTCAAAATAAACAATCATCGGTATATTCATGATCTTACCTGCCTTTTTCGATCGTTCCTATAAACCTGCACAAATTTTAGGAGTAGGGATATGTTCTCCACAGTATATAACAAGAAGGATCTTAGAGTAGAAGCATCATTCAAACGATAGCATTCGCTTCGAAAACAAGAAAATCAGTTCTTCCAAACACAAAATCATATAAAATGTTCGTAGAAATCCTTGACAACAACTCCTCTGCCTCTGCCGCCATGGATTACAACAAAAAAATCAGCAGCCACGACAAGAAATCGACATACAGCATCAAGAAAGTGCTAAAGACACTTCTCAAGAAGCTGAAAACAGACCAAAAAAAGTATAGTCATCAAGTCTTCAAGAACTCCTCCATGGAATCATTGGAATCCTTGGAAAACAATCGCACTGCTGATTCAGAGATCGAGAGTGAAAATGAAGCAAATGAACGCATCTATGCTGCCTCCTCCTGTGCATCAAGTATCAGTTCCGAGGATCATTACGAAGAAGCAGCCACTTATGTTCCTGTACACTTCGTCCGCACCCAAAATGGTACATTCTTTTGGACTACCACATCCTCCATACCTGCCGATGATGATTTAATTGAACCACTTCGCTGCTCAACTGACAATCAAATAGCTGTTGCACAGTCTCACCCTCGATGGGCCAAGCTGATGTGAGGAGATACGCAATATCGAAGACACTTTCAAAATGAGTTATTCAAAACTAGGACTTCCATTAATTAATAAACAAAAGCTTTAAAAAACGTGATATTTGAATAAGTAAAAAATAAAAAAAAAAACATACCCGTACATACATGTTTTAGTCTTTTAATTTGTATTTGTTCGCCTTTCCTTTTATAACAAGCTAGTACTCATACATGCGCATAATTTGGAACTAAAACTTCATATGAATGCAAAGCTCACCATCACTGTTAGTACGGTTATAGCTACCTATATACAAAATAACGGAAATCCAATTAAGACGAACATTTAATAATTTTCCATATTTATTTTGGGGGGAGGGGGGCGTTTATACTTTGGCATCACTTGTCATCTAGGTCCATAATATGCTATAATTTGGACAAAAATAAGTTAGCTATAATCCTTATATAGCTCTCGCCATGGACGGTGACCTCCTCACGAAGAACGTTATCGAAAAAGTAAACAGATCAATGACGCAGTATCTCAATGCTGTCTTTTGTCGTTAAAGCTAAACTCACCCCCTATGCCATTATCCATGAATGGTACTTGCATCAAAAAGGCCGAAAAGCTATAACTAATCGGTATGTGTATCAGTGACAATGACAACCTTCGTTATAATGACCACATACTTGAGATTGCCAAGAATACTGCAAGATGCTAAGGCTTCCTTAATAGATGCAAGAAGTTTTTTACCCCTTCTGATCTGGCTACAATTTACAAAGCGTTTATACGCCCTAAACTTGAGTATAACTCCCATCTCGGGTAGGTGCTTTTCAAACTTTTTTACACCTGCTCAACAGAGTTCAGAAAAAAGCGCTAAAATTGATAGCAGAGAGAAGAATTATGAAAACATTTCCATCCCTTGATCATCGTCGAAATGTTTCATGTCTTTCCTTATTTTACCGAGTCTTCTACAAAAAATGCTCACTCGAGGTAGCCAGCTGTGTTCCACCCCTTACACATTTCCCCAGTGACACTCGTCTTGCTAGGAACGCTCATCAGAACGCTCTTTCTTTAGCCGAACAACACGCATGTGGATTGAATTGCCTGGTACAATTTGCCCTTGCCATTTTGATCTTCAAACATTCAAGACAAATGTTCATCGACACCACCCTTTCATTCCTCCCTAATTTCCTATCGCTCGCGCTGTGACTAATTATTAAAAGGGCTACACAAACCACTTGAGCGCGTGTGTAAACTGATGGTTTTGTTAGAAATGTGGGCATCATTCACACTCAGTCGAAGTGAAACTTCAGAGAAGTAACCTACGAACGAGAGAATGAGATGAAAAACTCAGCCAACCAGCACCAGTTTTCAGCTTACTTTTAAGTTTTAAGCTTTATTTTACCTACCTTTGCGTCCTTTTGAATCCTTGTGAAATCGAAAACGGACTCCTTTCAAAAATTCAGGACTTTCCGTTAAATATTTTCTTATGCATTTGTTTGCATTCTTCTTGAACTAAGCTCATTAAAATCTTTTTCTAAAGCTTCTTCTGTTAGACAACATGCAAATCGCGTTTATTAACAAGCATACTAATTTACTCTTATCAACGCTCCTGCTCACTCGCTTTAACTTGACATAATATACAATGCTTAGCTTAGTAGACCAGAGTGAGAGGCTACGTAGCATGGGAGAAAATGAGAGCTAGAATATAAAATCTTGTGTCATGATTTTTTTTTTTTCCATTCGTTCTCTCTGAGGATTTTCGCGATAGATTAATTTGTTTGATTTATTTGCTTAAAAGTGTGATTACGCATTTCCGTTTCGTCAAGTTCCAAATCACCCCCATATTAAAGAAGTTTCACTTCAAAAATAGGTTACGTTACGTACATCTTAAACTACTAAGGATACATTGCATCGTTATTAGTTAACATGCTATCCCTATGTCCCATCCTTAACTAATCATGCCCAAAATAACTTTAAATACAACTGAATCTTGAAACCTTTTGATTGTGCCAATACCAATATCATAGCATCACACACAGACAAAAATAACTTTCCATTTGGAATCAACTAAAACAAAGAGCTTTTGAATTTTGAAGAACATCTGGCAAAGTATTTCGTAGAAATGGATAAAATCAAATTATATTTGGAAACCCTAAACTAACATCTAAACTTCTGGTAGTTTGCTTCTGATTTGAAGAATTCTATCAAAAGACCCAGATGTGCACCTGCTCGGCAGTTACATATAAGAAAATATTGCAAAGTTGTGCTTTCATTTTAAAATAGCAAAATGGTTTTACACTTGGAAGGCAGGTAACATAAAGATACCTTCTTCAACATTTTATTATATATTCATTCAAAAAGGGTTTTCGTTTGATATTGAAGGTCGATTTGGAATGTTTGTGTTCAAACTTGCATTGAAGTCTTTGACGTTTGAGCTAGGTAAACAAGTGGACAAAGAAAAGAATTAGAAATATTTATTACACTGTTTGTTTAGTACAAGAATGTCTTGGCAGAGAAAGGGAAAATACTAATTCTAGAAATCTATCAGTGTATCTACCTTAGGATTGCAGATTATTTTGATGCATTCAAATTCCTAAGATACTCTATTCATTCCATAAAAGGCTAGTTCTTACAAATGACTGTCACAAATTTGACCTAAAAAGCATCGATAAGGAATGTACCTTTCCTGGATTGGTGCAATTGTAGAAGTTTTCTTCAATAATCCAGGTTGAGCCCCCAATTTACAAAAGTTTTGTCTCTCTGCATATAAATGCAATTTCTTTATTTTGGAATCGCAAGTAAGTTGAAATAGAATACCTTTGATATAAAGGGTTTTTCTTTTAGACATGTGGTTTTCAAGAAGAAATAAAACGCATATAATTTTATGTTATGACCAAGAATTTAACTTTATTATAAAGATATGTTCTTGGGCGAAGAGGAGGTAAACGGAGGTCCAAGACTCTATGGTGTGGGAATCATGCTGACTAAGGAAGATTTAAAAAGTCTAATATCCTGGAAATCGGTTTCGGTGGGGATTATGACGGCGAGGTTTAACTCTAAAATCCGAAAAGTCACCATAATTCAATGCTACGCTCCAACGAATGAATCATCAGCGGATGCAAAGATCTCTTTTTATACACATCTAAATCTGAACTCAGTTTACAGCAATGTTTCAAAAGGCGATATTATTATCATCATGCGAGACTTTAATGCCAACATTGGCTCGGATAACGTAGGTCTTGAACGCGTTATGGGAAAGCATGGCTTAAGTCACAGAAACTGAAACGGTGATATGCTTGTCGACTTCTGCAACGCTCGTCAACTTGTAATTGGGGGCTCTTTATTTCCACACAAGACCTACCACAAAATTACCTGGGAATCTCTTGATGGTCGAACAAAAAATCAAATCGACCACTTCATCATACAGCAAAAATGGAGGAATTCACTGTGCGATGTTCGCAACGAAAGAAAGGCTGTCGCAGGTAGAGACCACCACTTAATACTGGGTTTGCTTAGTTTATGTTACAGCTGTTGTCCACCGTCGCTCAGAAGGTACAGCAAGAAGACCAAAATTCAACACAAGCGTTATAAATGACCCTAATGTACGTCGTCATTTCACCACCACACTCGGCGTCAAAACGTCAAAGTTACAATGCGGGGTTATCGATAGATGCCATGTGGGGTCAAATTAAGAGCGCGTTAATGGAAGCTGGAACTGAAACTGTACCAAGACAGTAAAGAGCGAGGGATTCCTGGATATCCCAAGACACCTGGGACAAAATCACATATCGCAGAGCACTTAAAGTAAGGATCAATTCAGAAAATGATGCTCAGCGTAAATTGATCCTACGGAACGAGTACAGAGCATCACATAAGACAGTGCAGCGGTGTGTTAGACGTGATAAGAGGGCAAGGGTGGACAAACTTGCGGAAAATGCGGAACAGGCTGCAGGAAGAGGAGACGCTAGGGAACTGTACAAAATCACTAAGACCAGTGTCGGCCAGCGTAGCAGCACTAACACTAATCATCCCGTGTTAGATTTGAACGGCAACCTTTTAGTGACAATAGAAGATCAGCTACAAAGATGGTAGGAGCAGTTCTGTGCACTGCTAAATGGCGACCAACATGCAGAATTAAATCCCGAATTTACTAACATGCGCAGATCTTCTAGGGGTATTGATACCAGTCCTCCAACAAGTACAGAGGTTAGAAACGCGATCCATCTTCTAAAGAAGAACAAAGCAGCTGGACTTGACGGTATTCCCGCAGAATTCCTAAAAGCAGACCCTGAAGCAGCTTCCCACATTTTGCTTAAACTAGTGCAGACTGTTTGGGAGAGCGAAACTTACCCACGGGACTGGAAGGATGCAGTTATTGTGAAGCTACTAAAGAAAGGGAACCTCAAAAACTGCAATAACTGGCGTGGTATCACCATTTTGTCCGTTTTTTTTCGAAATTAATGGCAACCATTGTACTCGAGGGGATAAAATCCAGGACCAAGTCTACCCTCAAGAGGCACCAAGCGGGGTTTCGTAGTGGCCGATCGTGTGTCGACCACATCAACACCTTGCGAATTATACTTGAGCAATCGTCTGAGTACCAATCACCGTTGTATCTCATGTTTGTAGATTTTGAGAAAGCGTTTGACCGGGTTAATCGGGAATGCATCTGGAGATCGCTTATTGCGAGAGGTATCCCTGAGAAAGTTGTCGCTGTTATTAAAGAGTCTTACAATAACGCAAGGTGGTCCTTGTGCGTCAAGAAATGAGACAAGGAGATGTGTTGTCACCAATTCTGCTTTTGCTGGCAATTGACGATGTGATGACGGACACGGTGGGCGAAACTGAAAGGCATGCGCATGGTATCCAATGAAGGCTGTTTGACAAACTGAGTCACATAGACTATGCTGACGATATTTATGTCTCATGGCAAGCAACACGGCTGGCATAAATCAACTATGTCATTCGCTGCAACTAAATGGGGAAGTGGCTGGCTTAAGGATCAACGGGACAAAACACACAACAAGTTAGAAGGTCAAGAACAACTTGGAGGTCATCTGTTTTGAAGGAAGCTCGTTCTCAGGGTATTCAATCGTGGACACAGCTAAGGCCAGTTGCGGCGAATCGGGACAGATGGAAGGTTCTTGTTGCTGCCCTATGCTCCAGGAGGAGTTGAAGAACTGCTTGCAGCCGGACAACATATATATATAGTATACAAAGATAAGGGTTTTTTTCATTATGTTTTAAAAATGATTTTTGGCAAGTGGCCGCCGCCGCCGCTGCTGGCTCCAATAAATTCCAGCCGAGAGGCCCAATTTTCGAACACTTTTTGCAGCAATTGGGGCCGTATGTCAGCAATCACGCGCCGAATATTCTCTTCCAAGGCGTCAATCGTCACGGGCTTATCTGCGTAGACAAGCGACTTCACATAACCTCACAAAAAATAGTCCAGCAACTTAAATTGCACGATCTTGGAGGCCACGAAAAATTTTAAGCGTTGTTATGAAGTAAGTCTATTCATTATGAAATGGCAAACCAAACTGAGCATAAATCAAGTGACAGCTGTCAAAAAGACCAACTCCGAAACAAGTAGGTATTGCCAGATTGAAAACCACACGCCGAAAAAAACACCCTTTATTACATATTAAATACCTTCCATGTCCGCCTTTGATAATGATAGTGTTTAAAACTTTTTAAGCCTTCAAGACTTATATAAACTGTATAGTAGAGGGCTTATAATGACACCCTCTTTATAAAAGAAACATTGTTCATATCTGAGAATATTATCATCAGACTCCATTGACACTCTTATTATGGTATATATTTTGAGGATAATTGAGTGATAGCTCATTAAAAACAATATTGTTCCATGTCATCATTGTATCCTTCAATGTTATTTATTATATCACACATTCAATGGCTTTGGGCCAAATTAATGTCAGCCCATAAAATTGTTTCATCATAAATGGATGTTGGCTTTAGCTTGTGTGTGGTTAATTGCTTTTTTCAGTTAATAATGTCCAGCTTAATAAGAAATTATTTTCCTGGGATAATAATTGGAAACAGGTTCGTTATAATATACGGACAGCATAGTGCTGGAATTATTTCTTATCACATAGAAACAAGAACAGGGTGTACAAGTACAAGATCGAATTGTGATTTTTTTTCCAGGTAAAATAGCGTCAACTGAGTCCAAAATGGATTTCAATAAAAGTTCTCATAAAAAAAAACTCAAACAATTTCAAAGTATGTTTTAAGACAGGAGTACGAAGGGGAATGCGGGCGACAGCTATACATTCCCCTGGCGTACAAACCAAGTTAACGGAGAGTTAGCAACCGAAAGCAAAATCCACCCAACAAACTCACTTTTCTTACAAGAAAGAAGAAACACTTGGGTCGCACGAACTTGCTCTAATGTGTATTAGCGACAGTGGTTGAAAAAAAGCAAGAAAAAATAATATTTGTTTTAATCACTTAGTTAAATCGTTTTTAGGAAAAAATTAAATATGTAAGAAATAATTCTTTTATAGCCGGGACACACTGCTGGTATCAGTACCATAATTTAGATACCATGGTATTTGCAATACCATAGAGGGTGTGTACTCGTAATATCGTTGACAGTACTGTCTATTGTTTACAACCAAACCACAACAAATGATTTCAGAGGGTCGCTCTTAGAGCAGCAAGTAACTTCCGTTCTAAAAAAAAATCACTTAAGAAGAATGGCGCTGCTGTCGTTAAAAAGATTGTTATACTACATGTTGCCCGCGTGGTATTACCATGGTTTTCCCTAACACATAGTTGGTACACTCGAATGACATGGTATCGATACCGGCAATGATTCACATTCACTGTTTTGAATTTTAAGGAACCAAAATGTTCACATTAAAAACACATAGGGGCATATTCATAGATGATGTTTAAGTTGTTGCTAAGCTAAACTGGAGTTTAGCTTATGGAAACTTCATCAGGTAAACTCCAGTTTTTCTTAGCAACAGCTCAAACAGCATCTATGAATATGCCCGATAAAGTTTAAGCAAAAAACACTTTTCAGAGAATTTTAACAAAATCGTGGGGGCCGTTTTTCAGAAAGGTGAATTTTTCATTCAATGTCATATAGCAGGGCACCTTTTAGAGCCATAGAATACTGGAATGGTGTCTCGGGCTAAGAAATGGAAACCAATCCCCAAACAGTGACTAAGAGATTTGAATTCAACCCAGCAGCGGCTATAATAGCTATCCCAACAACTAGTTGCTGAATAGAAAACAGAATAACTTAACTAGCAATAGTTATGTCTTTGGGTGGGGGCCCCACCGCCACCGTGGGGCTTACAGTTACAGACGCGTCCATAAGACGGACGAAATGCGAACATCAAAGATCTTTTCAGATAGGCAACTAATGTTTATTGGTTGTATGGTATGGAAAGCTCGATAAGGCCTCCAGGTTCTTGCAACGTCTTCCAGAATCCAGTCTGATTTTATTTATCAGTAAGGCATATTGCATGTTGTGAAATTGCCAATGAAAATATTGATATTTTCATAAACAGGTCATCATTGGTGGATTGCTGCCGCAATGATTTCTAGAGCTCCGAAGATAAGTTCCTAGTCAGATTGATCCCATGCGTTTATTGAACTTATTTTTAATTTTTGTGATTTATATCAAAAATGTCTATCCTGGCCCATCTTTTAACCATTGCCGGATCAAGACTGTCAGGAGAATCAGTTCACACGCGCCCAAAAAGTTAGGGCTTCAAGTTCCATTGCAAACTTCGTGAAGTGAAACTCCAAGATGAATAAATTTGTGAATGGTGCCACATCTGTGCTAATTTTTCCAGCTTTGCTTTTGAAGAATGCAGGCGAGCAAGAAAGCCTGGAAATATATTTCCGAGCATTTAACTTCACCTGTTGACGAATTGGGAAGAGATTGTCTCATCAACAGTGCCAAGGCCTAAATGAACTTCAAGATCTTCGGAGCTGATGACAATATTTTCTCTGCCATGGTTGTGGAGGCTGCATAATACGTTACGATGCAGGATCCGAAGGTCAATGCCGCATAATCAGTCAACGCTATCAATTTTCGTCGTATAGCCCATGGAAAATCAGTCAGAGACAGTCTTTTGATTCCCGGTTGTGCTCTCAACTGGTGAGTGCAAGATCACCTTGCTAAATTTCACACTTCCAAGTACTTAGCAATCAACTAGTCAAGCTGGGGTCTTATGCGTGCTCATAAAATGGACAGTTAAAGAATTCTGGCACTATAATTTTGATTGTCGAGCAGGAGGGATAAGTGGAAGCGGCAAAGAACCACCCACAATTCCGTCGAGCATAGCCGTGCAACGACAAGCGTGCCGCCGCCCTTCTACTTTCCCAAAGTAAGTCCCCTGTGTAACCCTGACTCGCAACAGTTCATCAAATCCAAACAGAATCTACGTTACTTACAGAAATAAAATACACCTAAATTCCTTCGAATCCGCAAAGGACATAATATAGTCCACTATTAGCGTTTGTCGATTGTATATGGAAATCAGTGGCCGGGACATTTTAAGAGCACAAAAAAAAAACAGAAAACTTACTAAAGCTGAGCAGGACTCAACTGTCCCTGTTGATTGGAATTCTGACGGGATACAATTCAACGGGAACCCACATGAGCAGGAATAGGAGACGGAGTTGGGATTATTAAATATTCCTCTATGAGTGTCCTTACTTCGCAACGAGCTGGGCGATTTCTCGCACTACCTACCCACTTATTTATATAGTATTAGTTAATTAATTTCCAAAATTATTTAAAATAAATACGAGCCCGTATTGTTAGTCATAGCACAGTGTTCGGGAAACTACAAGGTAAACATGCGACATTTACTATTATGTTTTCTGAATTTTCGCTTTTCGTCCTTAAATAATTGCTTAGTTTGAACAAAGCTTGTTACGACTCTACGCTCAACTAAACATTTACTATTTCCTCCTCTCTTTTCATAAGAAGTGTTGGGAAACGATACCATCTTTGAGACACCAAGAATTCCTTCTAAGAAACATTACTGTTCCCAAGGGTATTTGAATTTCTGATTGAATATCGATAAATTGGTCTCCACTCTTCGATCTATTGTAAATGAATTCCTTCCAAAAAGCAAACACAAACATTTCCATGTTTTCCTCTTGTAAACCTCAAAGGAAGGAATAATGTGGTTGTGGTGTATACCTTAGGGCAAGCTTTAGTATAGTATAAATGCATACCACTGCTGTTCTGTCCTTGTCATTGTTTAGTCAATTTTGCTTTCATCTTTCATTCTCAGTTGAAATTGCCCGTAAATTCTGATGGTAACAACTCTTGTTTCCATTATTTGCTAAATTTTTCAATTTACTTCGTCCTGTTGGCCAACACTCTATTAACAAAGGTACTTTTATAATTCGGTTTTTTTTTTTTTTTTTTTGATTTTGCGTTTCAATCGTCATGTTCCTTTCTGAGAGTTACGACTTACGAGTGTGATCCAATGAAAAAAGTAAATTTGAACACACAAGACGCCATCGCATCGCATCGTTTGGAAGGTCAGGATTCAGGAAACAGGAAAAAATGGAAAACCAATTGGGTGTGAAATGGGATCCAGTGTAGATTTTTTTTCAATTCCATTGACAAGGAATTGAAATTTGACTTCCATTCGACTGGAGTTTTTTACGGACAAAGCAAACAAATTCGGCAAATTATATACGAACTTTATGAAGAAAGGACACACAGAAATCCTCGTCGAGTTTGAAAGGAAATTGGAGATTGTTTTATATTTGATGATGATAACGAAGCCGAAAAAGTTGGCCTCGCAATTGAATCTGTGACTGTATTGAGGGTGTATTGAGGCACAAATTAAAGATTAAACAGAGATTTTATTTTTGAAACCGGAACAAAAGGTCCTGATGACGCTTTTTATTTGCGCTGTCAAACTTACACAATAAATCGTTCGTTTACACCGATAAATCCCTGTTAGAATTTGAAGCTGTCAAGTGAGAATTTTCTTGTGTAAACGTTTTCAGCGAAAAAGTCACTTGCAATATGCAAAATTTAATCCAAATCGTTAAAGGTGTTTTTGTGAAAAATAAGTTCTGAATCAAGTTCCGACAATCCCAAGATAATAATATATTGTTTCAAAAAATTAACAATCAATTCTGTAGTTGCTAGCATTTTAAACGTCATTGAAACAGTTACAATATTAAAACAAATTAATTATAAAGGGTATTTTTTTAAAAGTATAGAACTTGGAAATGGAATGGAAAACAAAGATGATTTTTACTTCCGATTATAGGTAGGTACTATAAGGCAAGTTATGCATTCATAAAAAAAATAAATTTTTTTGGACAATCAAACATAACATTACGATGATAGAAAAGCCTTAAAAAAGTGGGGTCCGACAATTCTGTCTGTCTGTCTGTCTGTCCGACCGTCTATATCGGCACCTACAGCCTTAACGGCTGAACCGTTTCGCTTCAAAATTGGTACATAGTATTATTATGATGTCTTACAGAGGGGTTTTTGGAATTAGCATTCTAGCTCCAAACTAACGGTAACTGCCATATGATTTTTTATGAAAAACTCATTTATCTCATAAACGGCTCCTACGATTTTGATAAAACTTTTTGAATGGTGTTTTTTGAGTAAACTTTATGTTTTGGTTGGAACAGATTTTTCAGTAAAAGTCTAATAACGGTACCTCCCATAGCAAGAGTTTTTTCTTAACAGAGTTTCTCGTAAATCACTTTTCGGATTTCGATGCAAATTTCAATGTGTTAGCTTTTTTAAAAACAAAATAAAATTAATTCTTTGTTTTTTCAAAAAAAAACTTTTTTTGGGTTTTTTTTGTAAGTTAAATTTTTTTTTAAATTTTTTGTTTTTTTTTTCAAATTTTTAGAAAAAAAAATTTCTGATAGAAATTTTAAACTGCTAGATGTTGACATTTAAAAAAAAATTTAAATATGTTTTCGAAAAATTTTTCCAGAAAACCCGTTTTTTGAAAAACTGGTCGAACGATTTTGAAAAAAAAATTCCTTAAAATTCAAAAAAAGCAAAAGAAATCTGATGACTTACTTCATTTTCTCCAAAAAAATGTTTCAACTATTGATAAGTGATTAATAAAATTTCATATGATTTTTGCAATGCTTTTATCCGATAATCTCAAGCCCCAGCAGCAGTCAGTTTATTGTTGATGTAACGTTATCTTAACATACACTTGAGGGTTATCATCACTCCAAATAAGGCTGTTTTGTTTATCGACGACTTCGACGTAATCATTCAAGATTCTACCAAAAGTGAACATCATCGCTGAACAAAATTTTTTTTTGAGAAAACCGAAAATCATTTGACGAGTAAAACCACGTTTTTCAAAATAAATTTGCACAATTTGGAAGCGTTGTTCAGACGTCAGTTTATTCCTGTTGAAATGCCAAACCAAACTAAAAAACATAAGCGAGAGCTACAGTACGTTTGCAACGAACTGTTGGATACCCTATTCCCCACATTTTTGTATATGTATATGCATATGCGTTCGCCTCCTTTGCAGCCAGCCACTGTTCCAGTATCGGAAACAAAATTCTTTTTTAGCAGGCAGGGAAAAATTCAATAAAATAAATTTTGTTTGGCCGATGTACAATAACTGCTGTCACAATAAAAAAAGGCGTGTGTCAAGCCTACAGCTGATAAATTTGATTGCCAGGGTAATCACTATATGAGCTCATCATTCAATTTTAAGCTTGCAGATCGATTTGAACAACACAAGACAAAACTAATAATTTTATAAATTAGATTTTGATAGGAAATTGCGATTGTGTCTTTTTAACAATTCTTGAACTACACTCTGCTACGTAAACAAGGTATACAAACCGAAGAGTTCATCTTCTTACTTCAAAACTGCGACCGATAGTTAAAAAACGTTAAAAAAATTAATGCATTATTCGACTTTTGACGGAAACGCCCCTTAAAAGTGGGCGTGCCCTAAACATTTTTAAGAATTTAAAGCACTAACTAAGCTTTGATCATTAGTCAGTATTTAGGCATATGTAAAAAACTACAGCTGAATCGAGTAGTTTTTAAACGATCTTACCTGAACAAAGATATTTTATCTAAATCACGCCTTTAAAAGTGGGCGTATAGAAAAAATTTACACAATAAAATGTAGAAATATTTTTCATATAATGAAGGGAAGGGAAAAATGTTCAAATTGAATATTGGTAGTACCTACCTTAAATTTTTAAAACAACATTTCTCGTTCCTTCATGAAAAGTGGGCGTAAGCCACGCCCGAAATTCAAAACTTTCTTTTCATACACAATTTTTAGTTTCTACTAAGAGACGCAAGATGCTTGCGGATTCATTATAATTACCGTTTATTTGCAAAAACAATTTTTTCATGTTTTTAGTGAAAAGTGGGCGTCAGCCACGCCCAAAATTATTTTTTTTTGATTTCATACAGTGGATGTTTATGTGCAAGTAATATCCACAAAATTTAATGTTTTTCGCATTAATATAACAATTGTTATTTTATAAAAACAATATTGATGGTTTTGTATGAAAAATGGGCGTCAGCCACACCCAAACTGAAATTTTTTTATTAAGTTGGAAGAAGGTTTACCTGAAGCTTGCGCGTGCAAAGTTTTAGCGTTATGCTTTTATCATAACTGTACAAAAAACATAATTTAATTTTACCAAATTGAGGTTGTTCAACAAAAATGACGATTGTGGGCGTGTTTGTGCGTGGATTTTACCGGTTCAAAAACTTATCCTCACTCTTGAACCAAAGATTATATGTACCAAATTTCAGCTTTCTAGCTCAAAAATTGCGACCTCTAGAGAGTATACATACGGACGGACGGACATGGCTAAATCGACTAGGCTTTTGATTCTGAGTCAGAATATTTATACTTTTCTATACCTAACGGTATTATTTCTCTATGTTAAAAACTCCACACCAAATACAATATAGCCATTCTATGGTATAGGGTATAACAAATCACTTGACAGCTGACAAAATGGCCGCCAGTATAAATAGTGTTGCCAACTTAAAGTTGTATACCTCTAAAAAAAGCACCCTATACTTTGATTGAAATGGATTTGCATGGATGAGATGTCTTATTCATGCCATGCAATTAGTTTTAAAAAATCATCATTTTCTGACCACTAACATTTCTGCTCCCATTTATTTTAAATTGGTTTTGGGTTACCAAAGAGTCGGAATTAATGCGTGATCATCGACTGGCTTCTTCTTCCCTGCAAATGCCGCAAGTCATTTATTTAAAATTTTGAGTGTCTATGCAGTCAAATGAGTTAAAATCACTACCTTATAAGTTGAACAAACTCAGCAACAAATCCGCCGGCAGCTGATATAAACCTGATGGAAGACCAATGGCAGCTATCGCAATAGAAAAACTGTAATCAAACGATATGAATCATCTGAAGAAACTACTTTAACCAGTTGCTGAATGGCTATGAGAAGCAAAACTTGTAATCGGCAGACAGAATGAGATACAATTTTGTCAGAAAAAAACCTATCGAAGAAGTCGATGGACTTCAAGCTAAAGATGAACTTGAAAATGAAATCATGAATTAGGTAATACGCATATGAAAAAAACGAAAGTAAACATGATGATTGGATTTAAAGTACCATCTGCCTGATGAGAAATAAAAAGGAGATCAACTACTGTGCAGTGTGCACCAACTACACAACGGTATACTTACCAATGCGACCCCAGACCTGAAAAATCTCCTGGAGAAAACCCAAAGACAAACATGCAATTTTAAAGTGTACTATTTATATAATACAGTGATATATGCCAAGCTAAAAAAAGTCCCAAGGTAGTTTTCTCCAGCTTTGCACAATAACTTCGTCCCTCGTCCTTTGGTTTGGCCCTCGCCCGAAGAAACATGGATTGGAAAGACTAATTCTTCGACTGATCTCTGTACTGATATTATTTTGTATATTGGAACCCAAAGAGATAAATTCCTTGACTAATTCAAAGATATTATTCGTGACGTTTTATCTAAACCTACGATTATCGTACTCAGAACCCGAGGACAGATGAGTTGGTGTAAAAAGCTCGGTCGGGAGGACAATGGTGTGCCCTTTGGTAGGATTTCGCTGTTTCAGCTCTCCCTATTTTTTTTCTGAAAAGTCGATATTCCTCCTTTTTTGTTTGCTGGTAGATCGCAAGGGTAGCGCTCTTGGCAGCTCTGGTTCCGGCTTCTGGCCTGCAGCTTTGCCTGATAAGCTTCGTTTTATGCTGTGGAAACTAGCCTGCACTAGTGGAAGGCCAGTTTGCAATGTTGCCACTAGTTCTCTTGGTCTGGTGCAGGTGCTGGGCATACTAAGAGGTCTGCAGGATTCTGCATCCGCATTTTATCGGCTTAAACTCTAGTCTCTAGTTGTGCCATCAAAAGTAAGTTTCAACAGAGGCAGGTCTGTTTATATTTATAATCCTATGACCTTCTCCTGCTAAATGGCACTACACGTACACGGGCACCTCATAGAAGAACAAATCCTTATTCTGCAACTATTTTTTAAAATCCCCCCAGCTGTGTAGTACTGCTGTCTCAAATTGAAAATTAATACACACAGGAACAAGGAAGTTCAAATCGTTTTGAAACAGCAACAGAAAGAGAAAAAAAAAAATGCAGAACATAAACTGTACAAGAAAAAATCTAAAAATGGCTGCAATCGTTGGCAGAAGCCAGAAATCTTTTCAAAGATAAACTGCTAAGTTTGCTTTCATTGAATATTCAAAGGAGCTTCCTTTCTCTTTCAAATAATTGTAATGCAATGATAAAACACATGATTCTTCCTTTGAACATGACACATTACTTCAAAAGAGTGAAATTAAAAGGCAGAGGAAGCCATTGACTAAAGTTTCAAAAAGTTTTTCATCTTGAATTATATTTTATAGAATGAGGTCATCTTTGAGTGTTTGGATTAATATGTCTTAAACAGATTGTTTAAATACTTCTCTCTTTGAGTCCGAGGTCTACAACAACTTTCATTTTCAGCTATTATTATGTATCTCACTAAAAGCAAAGTCGACAGGAATAGATGAGTCCTGGATCTGAAGGGCTAATAAACAATCTTCTTGTTCATAGAATTTAATATTATTTTTGTGGGAATCCCTCACAAAACCAAGTCACCCACAAATCGTTTTAGTGGAATTGCCCATTATCCGGGATGGAATCCTTCATACAGACCTTACCCTTTTGGTGTGACGTTTGACACACATTAACCCACAATAGCCCGGCCACAGGGTAAAGCATGAAATTAAAATGAATTATTTTTGAAAACCAGGGTGTGCAACGATCAAGCAATTACGGATGGTTATTCTGAGAAAAAAAAATGTTTTCAAAGAATTTTTCTCCTTTGATGATGTGTGATGACTGGGGAGGGTTGTGGGTATAAACTGTTTTAAATTAAAAAATGCATTTTAATAAATTTACCTGACACCTGCCAGATTTTGCTATTTATAAAAACAAAACAAGGCAAACATTCAACTCTTTGAAAATAGATATAAATTTGCTTAATTAATCTGTCGTTATATTGATTTCAATTAACTACACACATTCATTGATGCGAACATTTAATTAAATAAATTTAAATCGATTTGCAGAAAACCACTTGTTTGAATTAATTACCTCAATCACTATGCGTATAGAGGTCAATTTTAAGTAGCTACTATATCATGTTATGTTTCGAATTAACATCGTTCGAATTAACGGTTCAATAATAATATGAATTTGTAATTGGACGTAACAAATTAATATCAATTTGTACAGGAATTTTAGTTGATGAATATATACACCATCTTGGTATACCAACATTTCTCAAGTTAAATTTAATTTAATAATCGAGCTGGGAAAGCTCCTAAGAAGAACCTAATTGGCACTGGTGGGCGCCGTTTTGTAACCATAACTGTAGGAAGGATTAGAGATGTAGATGCAATAGAATGTTTTTTAATTAGAAGGACCGTATGAACAAGCAGTCTTTGGAAGACGACTCAATCGGGAGCCGTTAAAAATCCCGCAAGTCAAAATCCCAAAAAATCAAAATCCCGAAAGTTCAAAATCACGGAAAATCAAAATCTCGAGTGATGAAAAAGAAATTCCTAGTGCCACTCAAAAGTATTACTAATTAGGAAAACTGTTGACAAAGGCGACTGCCAGACGACTATAGACATACCTACCCTTAGCGGAGCAATGAAGTTGCGTGAGCGGGTTTGCCCCCGAAAAAAATATTCTCGTATTTTGCGTGTTATAACAGAATATTGAAAAGTGAATATTCAACAGTGTTTGGTTTAAAAAATATAATTTTTTTTTATAAGAGTGCTATCGCGTATGTAGGTTAAACTATATTTTCACCAATCTTACTGTTTCTCATAAAAATTCAAAAAGGGCAAGATGGCATACCATGCTAATGGGCATGTTAAAACTTAAGAAAAACATTTATAAGTTTATTTCTATAAACTCTTGTATTTAATATTTGAGTAACGTATGCCGTTTTGCTCAACCTTGGTATGCCATCTTACACACCCCGTTAGGCAAGATGGCTTTTCGTGGACTTCTATTCAAAAATGTATATATTGGTGAAACAGCTGATACTTTTAGCATCTGATAAATAAAATGACAATGTAACTTTTCTTATCATAAGCCAAACGGTTAACATTTTTTGCTAGGTTCTGTAGCTGTAAACTAAAAAGTGTGCCATCTAAGGCCATTTTCCCCTAGTCTATGGTCGTTTTTGGTCCGTATTTCTTCGAAAATGACAATGGGCAGACAGTTACGTTTGATTTAGAGCGATATTGTCCAATGATTTCTTATTTGTCGGCGATGAAAGATCATGGCTTAAAAGGTATGTGGTTTCAACAAGATGGGCCAACAAGCCATACAAAACGAATAACTATGGCTTTATTGCGTCTGAAGTTTCCTGGTCTCGTAATTTTACTTTTTGGAGACGTCAAAAGACACTAAAGATCATGCGATTTGATACAGATTTTTTTCTGTATAGGGCTACTTAAAAGACCGTGTTCGCGCGAATAATTTCCTTATTAATGTGGTTAAAAATTACCTTAAAAGAATATCATGATGGGAATCTTAAGAGGCCATTTGTATGATATTATTTTCCATAATTAATGGCAAAGTCCTAACTTTATACATAATTGAATAAAATGTTCATCCGAAATGTATCGCTTTGTGTTTTTTATTAAGTTTACTTTCGAAACGGAAAAGTTAATGACTCTATCATCCTGTATAAAATGGAGAAATTGTTATGCCATCGTGTTGGAATTTAGAATGAAAAAACAAAGACTGAAAAAACTCGATCAAGCTGTTTTCGTACTTCGTCAGCGTTAGGTTCTTGGTTCAATCCCTGATTGACTAAAGTTTTTCGGGTTACTGCCGCTTGAAGGAAAGTACCTAAAATTGCCAGAGTAAATTTTGACAAATAAATGGTGCATATGTGCTTGCTGTTCTAATCTGACGTTGTACCTTATAGGGCCCTTTAGTTCCTGCTGAGTATCAACGCACCCACAGGCCACAGACCAGACATAAGATTTGAGAGCATTATACTAATTAGAACTCAGTACCGCTTGAAAATGCTCTTGGAATATTATTTGTATTAATATTTTATCGCTTCTTAGTGGATTGACTAATTTTAAATTAAAGTAAACGCAGAGAGCGATTCCAGACAATTGCGGGAGCTTACAGATTAACATTTCCTGAACACGCTAATTAGCTGATTAAGTCAAATGTCATCTTTCATCTTAACACGTTCGTAAGGCTTGTTCAATTTCAAGTTTCAACGTACGTTATGTCGTCACGTGCGTTGTCGAGATTCAGCACTTGACTAGATTCTAGATCAAAAAGATAACTATACAGAACTTTATCCTTTTATCATTATAAGCAATAGCCCCCATCTTTCTACACACACTCCACTTCAATCCAGAACCACTCATAAACATAAATGAAAGCATAATGCTTGCACACTCGCAGATAGGTACATTTCGTAATTCCTCGTTGACTGTTGACATAAAGATGTAATGATCAAAATAACTACCGTATCCTTCTCGTATGTGAATATATATGATTCATTCCAACAAACAGCACACGTAACCTAATACATTCCATTGAACATGTAATTCGCCTTCAAATCTTGGAATCATATCAGTTAACCGAAGATTTCCGCAACGTATATCCGTCAGCGTCAATTCCGATACTTTGTAACGTGATAGACATGTTTGACATATAGAAAATAATCACACACGCTTATACATAAGACATAACTATGTATATACTCGTAAGTCGTACCTGAAGGCATAAAGGATAGTAATGAATGTGCTTCCTTAAAACAAGGATCCATTTCCTTATATCATCGTGATTCATGAATCATTTTAATTATTTGTGGCAAGAAGTTTTGCCATCATCTGAAATAGATTTGTATTCATTTGATGTGAGGGTGTTCAGATTAATTAATGTTATGATAACTTCATTTTGCACTTACGTTATTAAATATTGCAAATATATCTAACATAGATATATGTATCTGTGTATAGGAGGTATGTGTGTATGTGTTTGGGTATCTATAATTACTACTTCACTATCTTCAATAGGTTATATCTTATCGTCGGTCGTAATGTTAAAGCTCAATATCCTTTTGACCTGGAAATACACAACCTAATTGTGATTCATGGTGTTGCTTTATTTATATATTTAGAAGAGAATTTGTTTTGGTTTTAAATGGCGCAGTGAAATAAGGCAACATTTTAGCATTAGCCAAATAGATTAACTCATTCAAAGTGAAATTGGGCCAAATGCTCTAAAAAAACGGAAAAAAACAAACAACGATGCTTTAATTGGAGCACAAATCTTTACATTTTCTGGGTATTAGTTGTAGGTACGGGTGTGGCTGACGCCCACTTTACATAAGAAACTATACAAAACATAATTTTTGCAAATAAATGGTACTGATGATAAATCCGCAAGCACGAATTTGTTCGTTTCTTAGTCAAAGGTATGAGACTTGTGTATAACAAAAAAAAATTTCAACTTCAGGCGTGGCATACGCCCAGTTTTCAAGAAAGAACAAAAACATTGTTTTAAAAATTTAAGGTACCAATATTCAATCTTAACCATTTTTTTCGTTCGTTACATGAAAAATATATTTCTTAATATTTTATTGTGTAAAATGTTTCAATACGCCTACTTTTAAGGGCGTGATTTTTATAAAATACCTTTATTCGGGTAAGATCGCTAAAAAACTTTTCGATTCAGCTGTATTTTACACATAAATGGCTAAAAATTGACTAACGATCAAAGCTCAGGTCTAAATTTTTTTTTTTAGTTTTAATGACACACCCATTTTTAATTGTCGTTTCCGTCAATGCTCTTAATTTGTATTCATGTTTTCTCACTATCGATCACAGTTTTGAAGTAAGAGGATGATGATTTCGGTTTTCTATTCCTTGATTACGTGGAAAGTTGTGTTTCAAGCATTGTTAAATACACCCGATATCCAATCGATATTTCCATTCGAAATCTAATTTTGAAAAATGTATGTTATGTCTTGTTTTGTTCAAATCGAGCTGCAAGCTTAAAATTGAAAGTCACAAGCCTCATAGTAAGTGCCAATAAAAAAAACTTCAACTTTGGGCGTGGCACATGCCTTCTTTTTACTGCGCCAGCAGTTATTGAACATCGGACACACAAAATTAATTTTATTGCATTTTTTTCTGCTAAAGAAGAATTTTGTTTCTGGAACTGGTCAGCGGCTGGCTGCGTGGTGGGGGAGGCAACGCATACACATTTGATAATAGGAAATAGGGTATCCCACAGTTCGTTGCAAACGTACTGTAGCTCGCGCTTGTGTTTTTTGTTGTATTATTCTCTTGGGCGGACATCGGACAATTCTTTAAGATGGACAACGTTGTTGTGATCATCGCTCTCCGCCTAAGCGCCTAAGGTAGGTTTCAGAAAATATAATAATTAACCATTTTCGAGAAAATAAAACTTATTTTTCAGGATGCAGGTACATAAAGTTTTTTTTTTTTTTTTGGGCCTTAAGTGAAAATCAAAATAACTTTCGAAAGACGACCAAAAATACTAATCACTAAGTTTAAAGAACGAATGCATAAGTCTGCAAGGGCCTGACAGACAATATTCTTTCTAACTTGGTTTTTTAAAGTAATTTTTTTAAACCAAAAGAAGGAACTAATTAAAGGCAATTTTTAAGATTTCTTTCACTTAAAGGGTCCTATTATTAACAAGCTAATTTTTCTGTATGATTTTTTACCCAATTTTTTAAAATGATTTTATAAGCTATACACAACTTCAGTTCTTGATAAGGATTTTTCAAAATTCCACACTGAAGTTTTCCTTCTTTCCTCCTAAAGGTCCACTGGAAAGTAGAAGTCTGCAGCCCTAGGCTTACAAGTACCAAGGAAATGTTCGCTTCCAACGCCAGCTCTCAAACTGCAGAATATATACAATAGAAATTCTAGATCGCTCATTTATAAGGGATGCTTTATGTTATTACTGTTGACAATTGAAAGCCACATTTTGATGGTTTTGTAGAACGCCACACCGTTTATGTAAGTTAAGACCCACACAAAAAAGAAGGTATAAAATATCCCACCAATGGCAGCAACAATTACTTGAGATTATACATTTTTGTTGTTTGCTTTATAGCTACCACTTTCTTGCATCGGAAATATGCATAAGATAGCCAACTTGATTCAATGCAAATCGAGTTGGTTGCAGCCTGTGACCGTGTACCAATCTAGTGTACAGCACAGACCAATACAGACCGTCAACTCGTACTCCTCTTGCCTGAAACAGCCTAGAAATATTTTTTCCTGTCTAAGAATAAGTGTACATCTCTGTCAGTGTCTGTGCATTTTGTAATGGCAAGCGCAACCATACCTGCGTATGCCATTTATTTTTTGGTGTGTTTGCTAAATGGGCTTAAGGCCCCGCCCATAGAATCCGATGAATGCGTTGACGTTCCATTTTTGTCTCTTTTTGACGTGATATGATAACGTCTAATAAATCGGTTTGGAATATATGGGCAGCACGCACGGAAAAATGTCAAAGTCACAGTCACAGTCACGTTACCTAGCACCTAGCTGTTTTGATAGCCTAGAAAGTCTATAAAGTGGGAGGGGAGGGTTTTGGGTGGTTGGTAGTGGTGGTGGGAGTGTGTGTGGGGCAGGTGGGGGGGGTAGTGTCGGGAAGAGGAACAATTGTCAAAATGGTGTGTGGTTGTAGCTGGTTTGGGTGGTGAGACAAAAATTGTCAAAACTAATGGATGATTCCTTGCTGGCTGTATTTGGGATGGGTGTTTGGTGTTGGGATGATTTGGTATGATTGAATGGAGGAGGGGGGGAGGGGGGTGAATTGTCAAATATGGTGGGTGGTTGGTTGGCGGTTCTAGGTGGGTTGATTGGATGTCAGTTTTGGTGGTGGGGATGGTTGATTTGATGGGGTGCGATGAGAAAGTTGTCAAAAATGGTGGGTGAGTGGAAAGTGGTGGCAGGTGGGGTAGGTGTTTGGATTTTGGGGATTTGGTGTTGGGAGGGGGTGAGGAAAAAATTGTCAAAAATGGTTGGTGGTTGTATTTGGGGGATTTGGTGTTGGGAGGGGGTGAGGAAGAAAATGTAAAAAATGGTTGGTGGTTGATTGGTGGCTGTAGGTGTGATGGGTGGTTGGCATTGTTCTGTGAGTGGCAAGTTGTTGTAGGTGTAATGGGTGGTTGGATTTGGGGGGAGGGTGTGGTAGAGGGAATTGTCAAAGATAGTTGTACTGGGGGAGGGGAGAAAAATATTGTCAAAAATGATGGGTGAGTAGCAGGTGGTTGTAGGTGGAGTAGGTGGTTGAATTTGGTGCATGGAGGGAATTGTCAAAAATAGTGGGTGGGTGATTGGTGGTTATAAGGAAGGGCTGGCTTTATTGTGTGGGGGAGGAGGAACAAATTTTCGAAAATAATGGGCTGTTGGTTGTATGTGGGGGTGATAGGTTGGTATTTGTTTTAACGGGTGAACAAAAAATGTCACAAATGGTGGGTGGTTGATTGGCTGTTGTAGGTGGGGTGGGCGGTTGGCGGTGGTGGTGAAGGGGGGAGGAGGGAGGTCGATTAGGTGTAGGGGGAATTGTCAAAAATTTTGAGTGGTTGGTTGTTGGCTGTAGTTGTAATGGGTGGTTGGTGTTGAATGATTTTGTAAGGGGGGTGAGGCAAAATTGTCAAAAATGATGGGTGTTTGGTTGGTGGTTGTGTTTAGGTGGTAAGGCAAAAATTGTCAAAAATAATTTGTGGTTGGTTCGTGGTTTTAGGTGGGGTGGGTGGTTTTTGATGGTAAGTAAGGTGGGATTTATTGTGTGAAGGGGTGAGGAAAAAAAATTGTCAAAAATGGTAGGTGAGTAGCAGGTATTTGTAGGTGGAGTAATGGTTGGATTTGAGGGAAGATTTGGTGTTTGGGAGGGAATTGTCAAAGTGGGTGGGTGGTGGTAAGGAAGAAAGATTTATTGTGTGGGGGTTGGAGGAAAAAATTGTCAAAAACTGTCAAAAATGGTGGGCTGTTGGTTGTATTTGGGGGTGGGAGGTTGATGTTTGGGGGAAGGTGTAAGAAAAAAAAAGTCAAAAATGGTTATTGTTTGTAGGTGGGGTGGGTGGTTGGTGGTTGGAGGGATACTACCTACACATGAACTGTTATGTGAAATGGTTATCACGTAAAATTATCGTCCGTAAACCGACTTTACAGACAACCATGTTTTTTTGTCTTCGAAAATGCTGCAAAAAATTATGCTTTACATAATTACAACTGTAACCAAAACCCTTAGAAGAAGACATATATTTCTCTTCTTCAATACCAAAACGAAACCACTTCAAATCGAAAAAAAATTGCTGTCAGCCAGCTGTCAACGGATTGTCGGAGAAGAAAAAGTTAAAAGTTCAGCTACTTCTGTCCGTTGCGTTGCCGCATGCGTTGTCTATCTATGGACCACTTCTCGTAAGAACACGTGTATTTAATCGAGCTGTCAGTTGCCGGACGCACGGACGCAATTCTATGGGCCGGGGGCTTTAAAAAGCAGGGGACAGGGAGAGCGTCACACTCTCAAAATAAATGGCATATCAGCTGATTTTCAGCTTGTAGGCAAAAAGAGAGACCATACAGTGAGTTGGCGGTCTATAATCTTATTGGTCTGTGGTGTACAGTGCCAAAATCCAACATTTTGATAAGCTTATTAAAACCCAGAGTTGACGTAGGATTCCATGTTTTAGAAATTAGTGTCCGCTGCTATCACAGACGAGAGTTTAGTTTTTTTTTTTTTTTTTTAATTAAAATAAAAAAGTACGTTTCGCCCAAGTATGAACGGTGCGCTCATCAGTTAGATTAACAAGCGTGCAATTTTTAGGGTTTTGCTGGATATTAGGCTCCCTAAAAAATATATAATTGCACTGAAAATTTTATATTGTGTCGATTTTATCGAACAGTGTGAGTCTTAGAAGAGTATGAACGGCATCTAACTGAAGAGCCCACCGTGCATACTTGGGTGAAACGCACAATAAGGCCACGGAACTTTTTTATTTTAATTTCAAATTTATTAAGTTTAATGCTCGAAAGAAATTAAATGCAACGATTTTTGTTGTTGTATTTCTTTTTCATTTTTTCAATTTGTATTTTCATTTTGAATAATTTTCATCGAGAGTTTAGTGTCCGCTGCTATCTCAGGGTCAAAGAAGATTACCTAAGATTAATTTATGTCAAAGTATTGAAAATTGTAATAATATTTGTCAATAAATTGTAGCTTACCTCAGCCTAAGATAAAAAGGATCTCACATAACAGACAAACTCTCCAAATTATACCCAAACTTACCGTGACATTTTGTAATTTGCACCCACTTGTTGACCTGGACTATGTCTAAAAAGCTTGATGCCAATTTAAATTACATCTTACATTTCCAAACAATTGTCACATAAACCTTTGGGTTATGTCCTTTGAACAAGTTAAATATCACCTGTCCAATACATTATCATCATCATCATACTTTGGGTCTTTGTTGGTTCCTCCTCCTCGTGATACCTACACTACAATTACCTGAAGCAATATTTCTTAAATCACCTTGAGCGGTGGCTTTCTGAAAATGACAATGACACACAAAGTGGTTGGTTTCGTTTGGTTTGAGTTTTCAAAACGTCTGTCGTCGTTTTTGGGGGCACCTCTAGCCCCACTTTAAAAAAAAAAATCTCTTTTGTCAATGGAAAGTGGATCTTATTAAAATGTCCCTTAAAACAGCTGTAAAAGGCAATAACATGAGGTGGTTCACGTGTATCACGTGCTAAGGACATAAAATTTCACTCAAAACAACACAACACATTTCATGCGCATTTTGAAATATCCTTCTGCTAATATTTCACTCATAAATTTCCCCAACATTCAACAAGAATTAGGACTAAAAATATCCTTGTTTTCAAACCATAAATACAATTTCTTGTTTATTCCGAAATTCAGTTCGTTTCGCGACGTGATTCAGAATTGTTCGATATCAGAATTGACGACGTTTCTGCCAGTTTTATCTTTTTGTGTTTTTGATTCTGATTACATTCCCCCTTTGATTGTGACGTTGTGTCTAGTCTTAAGTGCCGGCTTTTTAGATAGAAATTCGATAAAATTGTGCCAAGCATATTTACATGAATGTATTTACCATCATCGTCCTTCGCAGTTCGCACACACAAGCAGAAAAACTTTTCGCAATTTTGCTCGTTTCAACTTCTACACAAACTAATCGATAAAACAATGAGAGCAAAAGAAATTTAATGTTTTTTTTTTTTTATTTTATTGCTTAGAATGTCCTTTGAACAAGGATAAATAATAATTCTGACGAACCGTAATAATTGTGTTCTGACCGAAATAAAATGCTTTAAAAGCAATCCTCTATGTGTAGAGATATATATCTATGTACCAAGACCAAGGTGTAAACGTGGCATTTGTGGCGCCTCCAGTTTCCAATGTTTTCGTCCTTGTGCGTGGTTTTTTGTACGAGTAGTAGTTGTTGTATCGGTTTCCTATTAAGAAAAGTTTGAATGTGCGAGGCGGCGGGGGCGAGCTATTCAAGTGAATCTTTATATGTGTGTAAGTAGTGATTTTTTTTTTGTGTGATGTTGTTGTGCTACACAAAGGTCCTTGCCCTGTGTAAACAGACCTAATTGGATACGGCTTTTGTCATTGTCACCGTTATTCGAGATATAAAATATTATCTTATCTTGGCATATAAATACTCGTTCGTAGTAAGGTATGTTTTTATTTTTATGTTGTAGTTGTTGATGTGTCTATATAAGATAAGACAAGAGTGCAATTATGACATATTTTTTTATTAACCTATTCGATTTATTATATCAATCTACTCCTCTGTGGACTAAAGTTATAGAATGGTCAATGGAATCATAAAGACAGGACGAATAAAAAGAAAACTTTCTCTAATTCTCCCGAGGAAAATCTAAGAAATTGTTTGGGGATTTCTTTTTTATTTTGATAGGTACGTGGCGATGGTGAAATAAACAAAGGACACGTGAGGCATTCAAAAAGGATGGTGGAAAGGCATAGTCGTAAATTAATATGGGCTGCTTAAGAGAACCCACAACGTGATTGGGGTGATAACATTTTTTTTTTCGTAAGTAGATATCCTTTGAGAAAATTTAATGAGGCACGTGCAAAAACTTTTTTGTTCTTTAATTTGGAAATAATAGACACATAATATGCTATGAAGGCAGACATAAGATGTCGAAATAATTATCCAAGAGGAAGGTCCTATTTACTATGACTTGTATGTTGTACCTATACGCACCAACAGGCTTCGATGTTTGAAGTTCTGCTAAGGATAGATTAAGGGCCAATGTTAAGGGCTTATTATATGACGTTTTAGCTAAAAGCCAATGTATACACTTCCTATACTAAAATTGGCAGTATATGCGTCCTAGAGGCTAGTTATCCATTGGCTATACACAGCGGTTATTAGACCGAATCTCACAAATGGGGTGGTCGTTTGGTGCACTGCCTTTGATTGGAGCTTGCTTAAAGAAAACATGATGTCCTTTAATTGCAAAGTCATATTCCGGAGGCCAGGTTGCACTTAAATCCTTGGAATCCATTTCAACTATTTTTAAAACAGATCTTAACTGTCAATCACCTCTCAGAGAGATGGCAAAACAGTTAAACATTCACCTCTATTGGGGGCCAGGGCATAGAGCAAATCCAACGAACCTGCCAAACAAGGAACGATATTACCGTTTTTGATTTAGCACTACAACCCTCTGGGTGTTCACATTGCTTTGTTCAAATTTTGTGTTGTAAAATGAAAGCTACTGTGAGGACAAATCTTTTGTGGACAAGTGGTAATAAAGTGGATTTGGTCAAAGCTGGGTCCGAATCGCTCCAAAACTTTGATCTCTCTAAGCAGAGGGCACATTAGCTCTATTACAGATATTTAGGTGTCATTAATAGGACACTGTTTCATAGGTAGATACGCTATGGAAAAAAAAACTTTTTTAAAGAAATTGGTGAATTGAATTATTTGCACAAAAATTCTCTTCGAAAGTAAGAAGCACACATTTGTTGTTAGTATGTGTATGTTTAAAAAGGGTAACACCCCAAACGTTATGGAATGACAAGGGTATTATTTCGGATTAAGTGTGTTAACTTAAACCATACTATCTGCCAGCCAAATTAACCTAACCTAACCTCACCTGTACCTTCTGCAAATGTAATGGGTGTTTATTTTTAGACGTGTGGTTTTCAATCTGGCAATACCTACTTTTTTCGGAGTTGGTCTTTTTGACAACTGTCACTTGATTTATGCTCAGTTTGGTTTGCTAATTCTTTACCAAAATTATGATTCGGTTCGAGCGACGGATCGCGCGCTGTATCCAATATTCGGTCGAAATAATCGCACAGGAATTTATTCGAGTCAGCCGCGGCGGCCACTTGACCGAAATCATTTATAATAAAGCTAAATTCTTGGCCATAACATTAAGTTATATGCGTTTTATTTCTTCTTGAAAACCACACGTCTAAAAAACACAATTTATGTTGAACACAAGGCATTTTGAAAAATGGACGACTTCTCAGCATTCTTGATCAAAATGTGTTCCAATTATTATCAGAGTCCTAATGCATTCACTATTCACTTCTGACGTTTTTATTTTGAATCATTCCAGTAGGTAGTTTCGTATTCTGAATTCTGATTTATATTGTTTTCAAGGACTCGCTGTGGTTCACCCCTAATTATACTTATCCGCGGAAACTTCAGGACTCTATGAAACATTTTTTTAAATTCTGAATTATATGTTTGTATTTCTGGTTATAGATCAATTACATCATGAAAGAAAGTTATGCGTTTTCTTGGAATACCAAATAAAGATGCTGCTATTCTGCTCAACATTTCCAAAAAAAAAAAAAAATAAAAAACAAGTGAGAGCTACTTTAAGTTTTCAACGAACTGTTGGATACCTTATTCTCTATTTTTACTTGCTCTATAGGGCAAGCATTGGTTTCGTGCAGAAAAAAAAATCGAGGTTTTAATCAAACATGACATTACGATGATAGAGAAGCCCAAAAAAGTGGTTTTCGCCATACCGTCCGTCGGTCTGTCTGTGCGTCTGTGCGCTTTTTCACGTCATGCTACAGCCTAAACGGCTTGACGGATTTTCTTCAAACTTGGTATATAGCAGTTTGAAGAAAAACCATTGTCGAGGTTTTTTTTATTTTGTTTTAGCCCGGCTCAAACTGGTACCTTTCATGTAACGGTTTTTTTCATTTTGGATTTGCTCGAAAACGTCTCTAACGATTTTGATTAAACTTAGAATTTAACTAACCTAAGTTATTTCTAACAAAAAAACGTTTTTTGTTTTTGGCTTTAATGGTCGTAACAAAAATCAGGTTTAAACGGCTTTTTTCAAATGGCCATAAGTTCGCAACGGCTTGATTGAATTGACTCAAACTTCGTTTGGCATCGTTCTTTATAGTGTTCTATAGGATGGCTTTGTAAACTTTTCAGTGAAGCTTTTCTAAATGGTAGCTCCTATACAACGAGCCGTTCAGTTTTAGCCACTTTTTTTTGTTTTTTTCTAATTTTCTCAAAAATGGCTCTAACGATTTTTATTAAATTTTGTGTGTTATGTTCTTTTAGTGTTCTTAAGAGAACTGCGTTTTTAGTTTTTGGCAAAAAATGCTAGTAACGGAGATCTGGTCTTAACGTCTTTTTTTCAAATGGCCAAAAGTTGTCAACGGTTGTATCGAATTCAAACAAACTTTGTTTGGTATAGTTTCTTACAACTCTCTATCAGATGGCATTGCATTTTTGTCAGTTACTCTTTTTTAAATGGTGGCTCCCATACAAAAAGCCACTATTTTTTGGCCAAATTATGTAGGTTTTTCTAATATACTCAAAAAAGATTCCGCCGATTTTTATTAAACTTTGTATGTAATATATATAGAATGTTTTGAAGAAAACTGCATTTAAGTTTTTGGCTTCAAATGATAATAACTAAAATTAATTTTAACAATTTTATTAATTTGGCCATAAGCGGACATTTATATCCTTTTATAGCACCCAAAAGATGACATCTAAATTTGGTATACTAAACGTTTCTTAACGTAAACTTCTGTATATCGGGTTTTCCAGTTTTAGCCAAACTTTTTTAGTTTTTCCAAAATTTTTTCAAGCATGAGTTCTGCAATTTGCTCGAAAACAGTGTTTTAATAATACTATTGCAACCTCAGAGCAAGTACGTGCGACCCAGTCGTGCATTTTATTTTTTATGCGTATGCGTTCGCCCCCGCATCCAGCCCCTGTCCAGTCCCAGAAACAAAATTCTTCTTTAGCAGACAGGAAAAATTCAAAAACATTAATTTTGTGTGGTTGATGTTCAATTATTGCTGGCGCAAAGTTAAGTCTTTTTATTTATTTTTGTTGCCAGGGTAATTACTATGAACTCAGTAACATTTTTAAGTTTGCAGATCGATTTGAACAAAACCAGACAACACTTGATTTTTTTAAAATTAGATTTTGAATGGAAGTACCGATTATGGGTGTATTTAACAATTCTTGAACCACACTCTGCTACATAAAACATAACCAAGGTATACAAACCGAAGTGTTCATCTTCTTACTTCAAAACTGCGACCGAGAGTTAACAAAAAATTGAAAAATGAATGCATATTACGACTTTTGACCGAAACGCTCCTCAAAAGCAGGCGTGTCCTACAAATTTGTAAACAAAATTTAAAGCACCAATTAAGCTTTGATCGTGAGTCAATTTTTAGGCATATGTGTAAAACTACAGCTAAATATGAAAAAAGTATTTTATAAAAATCACGCCCTTTAAAGTGGGTGTTCGGAAAAATTTTACACAAAACAAATTTATAGATGTATTTTTCATACAACGAACAAAAAAAATGGTTAAAATTGAATTTTGGTACCTTAAATTCCTAAAACAATGTTCTTCATGAAAAGTGGCCTTAAGCCGCGAACGAAATTCAAAAGTTTCTTTTTTGTGTGTCAACCTTCTTAGTTTCGACAAGAGACGCGCACATTTTGGCTTGTGGATTTGTTATGAGTACCTTTTATTTGCAAAAACAAGTTTCTTATAGTTTAAAAAGTGGGCATCTACACCCAAAATAAGATTTTAAGCATCGTTGATTTATAAAAATAATATGGTTGGTTTTGTATGAAATAGTGGGCGTCAGCCACGTCCAAATTAAAATATTTTAATTTAATTTAGAGAAGATTTATCTGTAGCTGTTGTGTTTTTATCGTAACTGTACAAAAACCACAATTTAATTCTGCCAAACAGAGGTTGTTGAACAAAAGTGGCGATTGTTAGCGTGTTTGTGGGCGGATTTCAACAATTCGGAGCTTAGCATTACTCTGAAACCAAAAATTACATATACCTAATACATTTCAGCTTTCTAGCTCAAAAACTTCGAACTCTAGAAAGTAAACATACAGACGGACGGACATCGCAAAATCGACTAGGTTTTTGATTCGGAGTCAGAATATAAATACTTTTCTGTATATAACGGTATTATTTCTCTATGTTACAAACTCCACACCAATTACAATATACCCTAAAGATTAGGGTATTAAAAAAAACTCTTTTCAATTATTTACTTATATATTATGCTCCTTTTTCGCTTAAAGTTAAAAGCTGTTCAAGAAAAATTGTCAGTAACGGGAATAAATGACATTTACCTGTTAAACTGGTTGCTATGGCCTTCATGAATTCGTTCTCTTTCGGAATTGCCAGTTAGAATTATATGTATATTAGAAGCACCCAGTGCAACAACCAGATAACTCCACTTTTTGAAATGTTGAGCAAATTAAAAAAAACTATCTCAAAAATAAAAAATAAAACTTATTGCAAAATATTAGTTAATTTTGAAACAAAATCATCAAAATGAATTTATTTAATTGAAGATATATTAAAAAATTGTACATTTAAGTAAAAAAATAAATAAATTTGTTTTTGGACTTGTCCTCTTTTTGCACCGATTTTGGTATGAATTACAAGGGCACCTCGTTGTCATCTTCGTAGTCTGAATTTTCAGCTTCTTGGATTGACTGCTGCGACATCAAGTTGTTATAAAAAGGCATATCCGCTGGAGGAACATACTTTTTCGCCAAGCTTATGACATCCTCATATTTCTTGGGGTTGAGGGAAAGATTATTTGCGTACAAAAGTTTTGGTTTAAAGGGGTCACCATGCAAGTTTGCCTTTATTTCTATTTCGTAGGTCGTAAATGGCCCATGGTGACTAATAGAAGCTGAAACGCTTGCCATATGTTCTTCTTTTTTGTAGCAAAATCTTCGATATTTCGAGATAGTCCACTTAATCCGTTCTTTGTTCGTCACAGTTTTCTTGTAAAACGGAGCCAGGCTCGTCTTAAAATCAAATATCTCCTTATTGCTCACTGGTATCACATTAAACTTTTTTGAACACTTTTCCACTAAATTCTGCCAGTCCTTTGGTAGATAAAGACGTTCTATTCGTCGTTTTTGTTTTTCTATAACGCCGAAAGAGCGATCGCAGGGCAAATAACTGTGTCCCGGTTCTGGCAAGTGATGTTCTATAAGGCTTATAGTTTTGTGTTTTACAAGAGCATATAAATATTGGACCAGAGTGTTGTTTTTATTTTGAGCGCCACAGTTATCGGAAAATAAATATAATTTCGTCACGGTTTCACTTAAAAAGTGTTCAATGAAATGATGCAAAAAGCTTATTACTTCATTTGGACCCTTTTTCCCGATGGTCTCATCATACATGTACATATAGCTTTTCTTGGTACTGCATTGAAAGATGCAAAAATTAAAGACCCATAACTGCCTTTTATAAAAGACATCACCCGATGGTATTAGTGGAAGTGGCAAATTTTGTTGAAAATCAAAACAAATACACTCAACTGTCGAGTCTTGTAGGCACTCGGAGCTTCTTTCGCGTAGATCATCATAGAACGCCTTAGCCTTCTTTTCATGAAGATCTTTTGCAACCTTGAGTGCACTTTTTTCTTCCTCGGAATCAGTTGCAGCTATTTTCTTTTCATGACTATCACACGTCTGACAAGTGTCTGTTCTAGGTGATCCAAAAGAAAGCTTGAAATTTTTTACAAAATATTCCCTATAAAAATCGTAGGTAACTTTTGGCTTTGGGTTACCATTTTGTTCAGTCATCAACGCAAAAACGCTTGGCTCAAACTTTTCTAAATAAAGATTGTACATTTTTCTTACATTTAAGTCGGAAGGTAAGTACTTCGATTCCTTATTTTGGCTGTAGTGAGAAGATCGCTTTGGGAAACTTTTAATGTGGCTGTCAATATTTTGGACAACATCTTCAGGAATCTTGTTCACTCTGTTGGTGTGACGACCTCTCATGTCAGAGGGCACAGTTACTTTTTTAACCAAAAAGCTTGAGAGCCTTTCGATTCGACTTTTATTAACTCCATGAACTGAACAAAATGCTTTTTTACAAACCTCTATTTCATGTTTAATGCCCCGTATAAAATATTTATTTTGGAATTTCCTCACCTCATTTCCACTCGCAGATCGACGCCTCTTAACTGCATTTTGCCTTATCAATCCACACAAATATGCGTCTTGTTTTTCTTTATTTCCCAGCTTATTAAATTCATGAAAAACTTTCGCATACAAATCCTGGCGTCCAGAGTCAAAGCATTTTTTCTTGCAACTGCATGGCTGGCCCATTGTTTTTGCTGCTACGGTGTTTCCCTTAAGATTTGTGTACTTCTTGCCTTCTGCTCTCTTCCTTTTAGCTGCGTTTCTTTTCCACGCGTTCGGATTGCGCACACGCTTTTTTCCTGAAACCCCATATAAACCAATAATATTGCACCGAAAATTTAAGCATTTGAATGAATTACCTTTTTGAACAGGTAAAGCATCATCACTACTCGATATCTCCTCATCATGAGATCCATTTTCATATTCGGAGCCCGATATGGAAAAATCTGATTCACTTTAACTCATTTTTTTAATTACGTAACCTCGCACCAAGAATTAACTGAACCAAATGATACATTTCAAAACAATACAGTAGATTCAAGCAAAAACTTTGTTATACACTGATACCAGTAAAGACCGTTTACTGTTATGAAAGCGGTGCAAAAGCTTACTATGTTAAAGCGGTGCACAAGTATTTACAGTGTTGAAAAACGGTGCAAAAACAAGACAACTCCAGGAGATGTCTTATTCTTGCTCCGTTTTGAATAGAGTGATAACTCCAAACCCCAGTTTCCTTATCCAAGAGTCAATGGATTTGTCTTTTTTTTACACCAAACGATGCAGGATTTTTTTTTTCGTATTTCCGCATTAAAAAACATATTTCGCAAAAAAGTGGAGTTATCTGGTTGTTGCACTGGGTGCTTTTTTCTAGTCTGATGGTCGGGGCAGTGGCCGTTTAAAAGTAAAAAATTCCACATTGTGAAGTTGTTCTTGTTCAATTGAAACCTTGGTTATTTGTTTTATGTCATGTCACAGCAGTGCCCAAACTCTGCACATTGCCTTGAAGTCCTTCCTCCTGATGAGCAGCTAATTGTTCCAATATTGACAATTTAATTTTACCCATCACTGACCGAAGAATAGCCCAAATTCCATAAAACGCCGCATAGAGTGTACATTTGGTATTAACCAGAATTCGATGCTTAAATCCATCCATCAACCATCACCTCATGACATAGCTTTTGGCTATTCTTTATTCAACCTTCAACCAAATCATTGCATTGTTTCGAAGCTATGTCCGCGGAATTTCCAGACTCAGTTGGCGTTTAACGAGAACTTCAAAATTTAGATTGAGTGTTGAAATGTTTCTGCGGGCGCTTTGAATAGAATTTCGTTAAAATTACTTTCGAATGTTTATTCATTTTCATTTAGATCGTTACCCTACCAACGATGTTATAAATGTCCTTGAACTTTGTGTTGCTGATGTCACGATGATGGTGTCATGACCAGACCATCATATTCAAACAAAATGATGAAGTACAACAAAGAGTCTACACTTTAATCTGAAGTTAATAATAATTCAAATTCAGTGAGCATAATCCTTAGCACTCATAATTTCAATTCAAAACCACTTGTTATCCTCAATCAAATATGTAAACAGCAATAATTCCAAACCATACACATAGAAATGTCCTTTGTCCTTGTGCGGTGCGTGCATATTGAGGTGCAAGTGAGTGAATTGAGGATTGTGGTTGGAAATCGATAGAATTTTGAATTGGATCTAATGAATTCAAATCGACCCGATTATGTCATTTGTTGCGTGTGGTGTTCAAGTCCTTTTTTCATAGAGGATCTAATGCATACAGATTGTGTACCTTCGTGTTTTGATATGTAGACAAAGAAATTATTGGACACAATATTATTTGTCATATAGTTAATATTGAGCTACCATCATTTTGTGCATAATAAAGATAACTGATTCGCTCCTGATAAGATTTTATTACTACGTAGGATGTTTAAAACTTCTTTTCTCGTTGCCTGTAAACTTTTGAATTCTCGGAATATTTATATTTGTTGGAAGTAAAAAATATTTGGAACGGAGGAAAGGGAACAAGAATAAGTTAAAAGAATATTTTCTTGAAGATGCTAACGCATTATTCTCTCGATTTTTTTTCTTAGGAAATCGCTAGCCGAGAATAAGCAATATAATCAATTTTCCTATCTTTTAATACTGAACAGACATATGTATACTTTGATCGAATTATTGTAAAAGAACGTACAAAGTTCACGTTTGCTTCCGATGACTTCCAACTTTTCGACCTGATTTTTTTTATTAAAAATTTGAATATCTTATTTCGTTGAAAGCAGAGAACGTAGGAAGTCTACTCGTATAGGCGTTCATTTACTAAAAATTGTTGTATGTCGAAATAAAGTGTCAGAGTGTCATGTTAGATATTGTTTTAAAATGTATGGATCCTTAGTTCTTTAAATTTATTATTAATGTTGTGTGTTTAAAAACAGAAAAAAGCTACCAGAAAATAATATTATTTTGTAAATTTTCATGAAAAATGGTGTCAAAATAACTTTTAGCACATTGATGTGCTTGTCAACTTAAGGCCTTAGAACCAGACTGGAATACATTCAATTTGTTACCTAGAAAGTTTGATCAAAATAGTAAGGTCAAAAAATTTTAGCTTAAAGAGATAAAACTTGATTTTCGTTTTGAGCATTATAATCCAGGCAAACTAAGCCTAAATAATAAAAATAAACCAAAAAATTCATGTAGTTCCAATTTTTTCGGGAATGTGTTGGGGGAGGTCTCCTGTACATGCAATAAGAAATCCCCGTCAATCGGTGTGCCGCGGGGGGTGCGGGGTCGATTTAAAGGGACCTTCCCATGGTTTCGCCCGCAAATCTCGAAAACGGTGCGTCGTAGAAAAAAAATAATAAAGCAAGATATGACGCTGATAAAATTTCCTACAATTTGATATCATACATTATTTGAAAACAACCAATCATTTCCGAGATATGCCCTCTGGAAAATGGGAAATTTTTCGAAAAATTGTTTTCTTTGCCAAACTTATTCCCACATTTTTTTAACACAAAGTGATGAATCGAAAAGTTGAAAAAAATTTAATTTCCTTCAATAAGATATGAATAAATGTTATGTGTATTTAAAAAAAAATGGAATATGTGAGTAATGCTAAATAATGAACTTTGTAAAAGTTGGCATAGATGGCACCACTCAGTTCTATTCCCCCTACCATCCTACTTGCCTCACCTGGTAGGACCAAAAAGTAGGGTGTTGTTATCTGTTATCTCTCCAAGTCTGAAATAAAAAACATCACATACAAAACCGGGTTTTCTGTCCCACTGTTGAACATTGATTGTTGACTATGGCCTCTTTTCAGTTCCCGCGTGCTTTTTATCCGCTATGCTTAAATATTTCGTTTAAATATTAAAATAGTTCGCTTAAAAAGCCAAGTTTTAAAGGAACAGTGCAATTCTCAATAAATTGTATTTAATTCATTTATAGTTAAGTGTATAGTATATAGATTTCTTATAGTGTATATAAAAATAGTGGTACGTCCAAAATGGAAGATACGGAAACATGTGTAATATGCGACAACCCAGTGGTGATGGATGCAGTACAAAATTGGGCTTCACGTTAGTTTAAAAGCAAAATACCAGCCATCAACACCTCCCGGAAACATCCCCCAGACACCAAGGCCGTATCCAAAATTTTCTACGACCGCCAATCAACACATGAGGCGGTCGCAAAAGCTGGGGAACAGATGTTCCTGTTACTGTACCAGGCTCCAGCTTGAGAAAATGACTTCGATCGGCACTGGTACAATAGTTTCATAAAGTCCACCATCCGTACAAGGGCGAATCTTCCATCTCTTCCAACCACAAAAAGCGCTGCAGAACAACATTCATTCCGAGTGTACTATTTCTTAAAACCTTGATTACTCCTTCGATCTTGCATTTTTCACTGGTTTGAATTTGAATAAACTTTTTTTTTAAAACGTTCGACCAATTTTTTTTTCAAAAAAAAAAACTGTTTTTCGAAAACATATTCCAAATTTGCTTTGAGAATGCGAATTTCTAGAGCATTGTAATTTGTAACTTTTTTTTTGAATATTTGAAAAAACACAACTTTTGTATAAATGGGCCATATTAAATTTTTTATCAAAATCCGTCAAATGGCCTGCGAGCTGCGAGAAAATCTATTTTCAAAAAACCAGTGAGTTTTTCATTAAAAATCATACATCAGGTACCTACCGTTAGTTTTAGAGCAAGAATGCAAGATTAAAGCAAATCGGTTGAACCGTTTAGGTTTTAATTAACTAAACAGATAGACTGACTGACCGACAGACAGAAAGATTTGTCGGACTCACTTTTTCGGCTTCTCTTTCATCCAATCAAAAAAAAAACTTAATCTAGACTTAGACTTCAAACGAAAACGCCTCTATATCCTAAAGCTTTGTTTGAAAATTATACATCACTTGTGCTTTGATCGTGAGTAATTTTTTAAGCATACATACGCTGAATCGGTAGATTTTGTCACAATGTTCACTGAATACAGATATCTTTTAAAAATCACTACCTACATAAAAGTGGGCATTTTGGAAAAGCTAAGGTACGCAAAAAATTTGTTTGACATTATTTTCATAAAACGTACGAAGAAAATAGTTGAAATCAAAGAAAATACTTATACTTTTAATTTTTAAATCGTTGTTGTTTTTTTGAGAAAAGTGACCGTAAAACGTCTCCACCATTAAAATTTATTTCAGATATTATTTCAGACATTTTTTCTAAAATTTATATTTTTCTACTACGTAGGCAAATTATGTCGTGACATTTATCATAGTTCGTCTTCGTCATGATCTCACCGACTGTACTTATATGTATCTCTTCGTTTGGTTTTAGCACTTCAGGTCCTAGAAAAGTTAGAACAAGCAGAACAGAAGAAAATAAAGTGCACTACTGGGTCGTACGAACTTGCTCTAACTCTAATGTGTGACAGTGGTCTTCGGGTTTGAGATTTTGGAGAAAAACAGAAAAAAAAAAGCTGCTATGAAATTTTATTCATTTATTTCAAGTGGAAGCCCAGGGTAAGCCACTCCCAAAATTGTAAATTTGGCAGTTTCGGGGACCCTTCGGTGGCATCAGACACGATCAAAACAAATTTACAAAAAACAACCAATAAGCAACAAATTTAAGGTTTTACGCTCCAGTATGAGTACCGTTAATTTATAAGCACTATATTGATGGTTTTGTTTAAAAAGTGGGCATCACCCACGCCTAGATTCATATAATTTTATGTTTTTGAGAGAAAAATTACATATATGTAATGTAAGTATATCTTGCGTGATCAAAATTTAAGGATTGTTCATTGGTTTTAACTGTACAAAAAATATTATCAAATTTTGCCCTACAGAGTTTACACACAAACGAGTGGATATACACAGCTGGTCAAAAAAATAGGTGTGATTAAATTTTATATCTTAGCCATAGAAGTTGGAGCGGACCTGAAGGACCGAAAAATGGCGCAATATCCTCTGGAGTGACGAAACAAAAATTTATTTGTTCTCATCAGATTCTGGGCGTATTTCAGGCGACCAAAAAGAAAGGACCCAAAAGACGATTAAACACGGAGGAGGAAATATTATGGTCTGGTTCCGTTTTTTCTAGTATGGTGTGGGCCCTTATTTCTATATTCCGTATTAGTTACATCTTGACCAAATAAGGTTATAGGGATATTTTGGAAGATATCATGCTTCCATTTGCCGAAGAAAACATGACTCTCCGATGGATTTTTCAGCAGGATATAACGATCAGAAACATATGGCAAATCTTGTGAAAGAGTTGTATCGAGAGAAAGAAGTTTCAATTGTTTCATGGCCAAGTCAATCCCAGATCTCAACCCGATTGAGAACTTGAGCAATGAGCTTATGCGGAAACTAGGATGCCAACATTTTCCAAACTGGAACCGATTGTGGGATGCTCTTCAGAGTGAATGGTATTCTATACCCCAAGAAAGATGCCAAAAGTTTGTAGAGTTAATACCACGCTGACTTTAAAAAGTCTTGGATAACAATGTCGTATACTCGGGTTATAAGAGAATGGTAAACGAAAATTATTATAAAATACAACAAATTTTGCATTCAAACTATCATTATTCATAATTTAGGAAGACACACCTATTTTTTTGTCCAAGCGCAAATGTCTACACCGTCGGTTTTATTGTATAAAATTTATAATTACTTAATTTAAAAGCCTTAAATATTAATATTTCATTAAGTATTGATAGTCCAATGAAAACTAATGTTAAAATAATATTTAAATAAACAAAACATATTAAAAAATAAAGTTTATATAAAAAACAATAATTGCACCTATTTTTTTGACCAGCTGTGTACCTACATAGCTAAATTAATTCGACTCTTGATTTTGAGTATAAAACTATGTATATACATATACATATGTGTATACTTTTCTATACCTACCTATTACGGCATTATAACCCTGTGCCTGTGGTACAAACTCCACACTTTATACAATTTACCCATTTTATGGAAATGGAAAAGGGTTTAAGAATAAAATATTTTTCTAAATAATTTTGTAATTTTTTGTTTGTTTTTAAATTAATAGCCTACGAGCCACGAGCCCAATAATTTTATCCAGCATACGAGTAGGAGCAAATGCCTGCTACCCAGTCATGCATTTTATTTTCAGTAAATTTCGATTATCCGAGACCGTTTCATCATTCAAGTTCCAACCGTTTAAACTTTTTCATTACAAATTATTAATTTTCGATTTAAATATGTTTCCAAAGAATCGCCTTTTTCAATTTATAAAGCCATTTAAAAATACAGATACAATGATTTTTTAATTGTTGTTTCCGGAAATCGCAATACCCAATCAGTTGTGAATCATTATTCAAAACAAATAAGTGAGCAACATTGTATAAGTACCAGGATCTTTTTTTTAACCTTTTTGAAATAATGACTTTTTGATTAAAAATAAAATTGAAATATTCTGCGAATTCCGATTAATACTATTTGCTTCAATTTCAAGCTGTTCAATGGGCTTGAACAACAAGCCAATTCGTTATAAATTCGAGTTAAAAATTTTATATTTCTTACGAACTTCATCGCTATTGACAGCTTATTTAACCGTCATCCTACCCAGCCTAGCAAGCAAATGGCTTTGTTTCCACACCCAATTTTGTTTTATGTTGCTATATCCTTTTCAAAATCGACAAGTGTAGTTACCGCAGGCTTTGATTGACTTCCAATTCAGCAACCTACTTATACACCATACACAATAATTATACAGCTTGTTGATGAACAAATATATTCGATTTGAGATTTGCCTTTAAAACATACTAACATACATTATGTGTTATATAATAATTTATGTAAAAATATTTTTGAAGCTCACCACTGAACCGTCAAATCGACGAAAATAAATGTTCCATTTGATTTAATCTGCATACATTTTAAATTGAAAACAACTTTATAAAATATCCGTGATTTAGCGCAATTTTAATTGAATTACATACAAAAAAAAAACATAAGCGAGAGCTACAGTACTTTTCAACGACTGCATTCGCCTCCCAGTTTCAGAAATAAAATTCTTCTTTAGCAGACAGGAAAAAATTCAATAACATTAATTTTGTGTGGCTGATGTTCAATTATTGCTGGCGCAATTACAAAAAGGCGTAAGCCACGCCCAAAGTTGAGACTTTTTATTGCCAGGGCAATTACTATGAACTCAGTTCATATCAATTTTTAAGCTCGCGAACGATTTGAATAAAATCAGACAAAACTCAATTTTTTTAAAACTAGATTTTGAATGGAAATAGCGATTATTGGTGTATTTAACAATTCTTTATCCACATTCTCCTACATAACCATTGTGATGGTATACAAACCGAAGTGTTCGTCTTCTTATTCTTACTTCAAAACTGCGGCCGATAATTAAAAAACCGGTTGTGCACTTTATTTTCTATTGAAACGTCAAAAATGCAGTGCAGTAAGAGAGCTCTGTCATCGGCCTTATGTATGCTTCAAAACGAATTAGAAAATTAATAAAAAATACAAAGGATGACTAAGAAAATATTTTGATTAATTTTTTTGGTGAGTTTCGGTTTTAATTTAATTTTTTTTTTTTTTTTTTTTTTGCTATGCCCGTAAGGATCTTAGCTTCTGATATAAATGAGTTATCCGAACTTTTCAATTTTCTTACATTTTTATCTATACATTTTTTTTACTTTAGTCGAATGTTCGAATATTCGGATTGTAGAAAGAGAAAAGACTAAGACAAATTTGATACTCTTCTAATTGTGAAAAAACATTATTTTACTTAAGGTGGCAACTCACCATGAGACACTATCAGCAGAATGCAGAACGAAGTGACACCATCCGATAAAATATAGTAGGAGTATTTATGTAAAATTATAAAAATATCGTCGCGTCTTCGTAAACGAGCTGCCAAATTTATATGGAGAATCATTTACGACAAATTGTAAACTTTCCCCACGAATTTGTGTCGAAACTATCCTTAAGTGCATTGAATGAAATTAAAATTGTGTTCACATAGACCAACACAGATGGTAGGACAGTGATTTGTAGTCAAGAGTCATTTTGTCAATATTTTGTATAGCAATGTTTAGTGTCCACATTATTTGTTTAGATTCACAACACAAACAAACCTAATACAAAAATTTACATTTAATGTAAAGACGCACTAGATGGCATTACACTTCAGCGTAACTTAACTACAATTTAACAGCAGATATTCTTTGTAAGTAGGTAAGTGTGTTGCGTCTACCAGAGGAAGCTCTATAAATAAAGTTACCATCTTTTCTTCCATATTATTATTTGGAATTTCTCGCCACATTAACTTTCGGGTTCCGCTGACCGCCATCTGTCACTTGCTTTTGGACATTCCTCGTGGACATAACTCAATTTATATGTTTGAATATTCTTTCCTTTAATAGTAATTAGCTTAGTTAATTCTTTTAAGTTTAATCGATTGTAAAATTAAAGTAAAAACCCACAAGCGTTTTAAATTGTGTCAGCTTAACTACATAAAAGCGGTCTTGGAATTGCACTTCAACGTCAGTAAACGTCAAAAATTGTTATCAACGAAACTATGCCTCGTGGTTACGCTGAAGTATAGTTCCAATGGTGCCTAAGGGGCCAGTTATAGCGATTCGGAAAACCAAACCGAAAAAGGTGGAACGGGATGAAAATAATATTTTTTTCGGTTAAGGCGTTTATCTACACGCACGCAGTGTATTAATTTCCTGCATTGTGTAAAAATGAAATTTTCAATAAAGACGAAAAAAAACTACTTAAAAATTATTTCGGGGAGAAACGAAGTCGCATGAGTGAGAGTGAGCAAGAAAAAGGATTTTAAATCAAATTATAGTGCGAATCGATTCTTATGTTATTTTTGTTGGTGCGTGCGTCGGATCATTTTTTGACCATAGATCGGACTTCAGATCAAATTTAACGCACATTTGCAAACATACTTCAATAATTTGACTTTTCTCAAGCGTCAATTCTATTTTTTTTTTTTTTTTTTTAATTTTGTGAAATTAATTGTAGAAATTTTTTGTTGGAGTTTAATGAATTGATTAATGTATTTTTGCGCAAGTGAACAAATAAATGTGAATTAAAATTATTAGTTTTCTTATATTTTTATAATTTATGTATTAAGAACGTCAAAAGAAACACAAATAACACAATTACAAAAACCGACCAAATCTGTTCCAATTTCTTTTAGAAGTGAAATCAGATCAAATCTATATTTCCAAGAAAATATCACATACAACAGATTTGATCTGTTTTTCTTATTGTGTTATTTGTATTTCTTTTGACGTTCTTAATTTATTAACTATAAAAAAAATAAGATAATTAAAAATATTATGTGCATTGTATAATGATTTTAATTCACATTTATTTGTTCACTTGCGCAAAAATGCATTAATGAATTCATTAATTAAATTAAATTAATTAAATTATGCTTGTATGTTTCTCCTAAATAAATAAAAAATAAAATATTTATTTATGAATCCAAAATTAATTTAAAAAGAATTCTTTTTCCACAAATCTGTATTTACCAAAAAAATAACATTACAAATCATTACGACACTGCGTTGCTGGCGACACTGGTAGCTCGGTGCGTGACTTATGTTTTATGTGTCCCGTTTGGTTTAAAAAAAAAACAAAGTCTTTTTTTTTAATTTGGGCCACAGGCCATTAATACTTTATTATTCACTTTTAATTTTTACAAAGTTAACCGAAAGGGACCCGCCGTCTATAGCGTCGCTGCGATCACCTTTTAATACCGTATCAATAAGCTTCGATTCACCAATTGGTTCTTCCTAATATAGTGTCTTTCTGCTGATGTTGTCAATTGTGGTTCGATTACTTGACCTACTTTAGGTGTTGTCATCAGTTGATTGTTTATGGTTGATATTGCTGATGTTGCTGTTGTTGGTTGGTCGTTCGTTGCACTTGTATTCGTTATTGCTGATGTTGCTGTTGTTGGTTGGTTGGTCGTTGCACTTGTATTCGTTATTGCTGATGTTGCTGTTGTTGGTTGGTTGGTCGTTGCACTTGCATATGTTACTCGTGTGAATAAACAACTTCCTTGATAAATGTCAAACAGAAGTCAGTGGTCAGTGCCTCTGTCTCAGTCTGACTTATGATATTTTGTTCAAAAATGGCAACGAAAAACTTTTCATGACCCAATTTACAACGAAAAAAATGTTTTGACAGCTCACCTTCCAGTGGAAAGCGAAAACAATTGGATTGAAACAGCAAAGACTATTTGTTCCATTTTGGTGGAATTGTCAATCAGCTGTGCGAAAAACCAAATTTAACCATAAAAAAGAATAAATACATTTTTAACAAAAAATATTAGTTCAATTGAAACTTGAAACAAAAAAAATTCTCTGAGTTATTTAGCATCGATCAGTGTAGCATTTGTGTTTAAAATCGATTTATAACATACAAAATTTTCCATCTGAAAATTTTTCCGGTTTGGGATTCCGTATCGCTATAACTGGCCCCTAATGTAGTTTAGAATAGGTGGGAAATCATTAATTCTTTGACAATCCATTAGAAAGATATTGTTGAATCATTGAATCAGTTTATATGTTTCTGATTTCACATTATTTTGTGTAAAACAATGCTCCATTGAATCAAAATGAATAGTTCACTAAAATAATGTGCTTTTCGTGCATTTATTGTTGCTTGATATTGATGCAGATCTGTATCAAGCAGCGACTATTCAGAATCATTGTTTGGAAACAGCGTGTATAGTTTATAAATATTTGCGCGCTTTATTTCATTCATCTACAGCTACAAACGCTGTTCCTGATGGTTCTTTTTACTTGCGATTATAGGTACTATAAGGCAAGTTATGCATTCGTAAAAAAAAAATTTTTTTTTTGGCAATCAAACATAACATTACGATGATAGAGAAGCCTAAAAAAGTGGGTCCGACAACTCTGTCTGTCTGTCTGTCTGTCTGTCTGTCCGTCCGTCTGTATCGGCACCTACAGCCTAAACGGCTGGACCGATTTGCTTCAAACTTGGTAGATAGTATTATTATGATGTCCTTCAGAGGAGTTTTTGGAATTAACATCCTAGCTTTAAAAATAACGGTACCTGCCATACGATTTTTAGTGAAAAATTAATTTTTCTCCAAAACGGCTTCTACGATTTTGATAAAACTTTCTGAATAGTGTTTTATTTATTTAGAATAGAATTTTCAGGAAAAGTCTTAAAAGTCCCATAGGACCGTTTTTCTCGTAAGCCGCTTGACGGATTTCGATGAAATTTTTAACGTAGAAGCCCTTATATAAAAAAAATGATAAAAATTCTTAAATTTGTCAAAAAAAAGTTTTTTGAGTTTTTTAAAAAAGTTTAAAATTTATTTTTCAATTTTTGTTTTTTCCAAAAACGGTTTAATCCATATTTTTTAAATTTTATTTTTCTGATAAGAACTACAAAGTGCTAGAAGTTGGCATACTCAAAAAAAAAATTTCAAAAAGTTTTTCAAAAAAAACTGTTTTTTTTTTTGAAAAAACTGGTCGAACGATTTCGAATTTTTTTTTTTTTGTAAAAATTCAAAAAAGTTAAACAATCTTGATGGCTTATTTCATTTTCTCCAAAAAATGTTTAAGGTATTAAGTGATTTATAAAATTTCATATGATTTTTTCAACGCTTTTTCCCAAAATCTCAAGCACTCAAGATAATTTTAACACGTTAGAGCAAGTTCGTGCGACCCAGTCGTGCACTTTATTTCATTTGATAATTAAAATACACCATGAAATTTCATTTTCAGTGATATTAATATCTAGGTATCCGATGTAAAATATCCATGCAACGCGGTTGCAATTTTGATGCAATTATGAAAGCATCCAATGATATATTCTATAGTCCGTGAAATGTTTCAATTATTTCAGATGAATGTGTTTTATGAGTCGATGATTCTTCCGTGAATTTTCGCGAGTTTCAAAAACCCATTTCTTGTTTTATTTTACAATCCCAATTGTATTGCACTTTGCTTGTGGTTACCTTTATTTAAAATTAAAAATAATTGGATTGGACCCATCACCCTTGGCGTGGTCTGGTAATCCGACACTGGAATTACCAAACCACGGGGCACTTCTCACAATACGTGCCTAGATATGTATGCGAATCTTAGGGTGGCGTGTTTGATCCAAAAAAAAATAAACAGCTCACACTTCCATTTGTTTAAAGTTTCTGAAAAATCACGCCCCTAACTAAACTAACTAGGTATGAATAGGTCAACGATATTTTTCCGCTCTGACAGATGACAGTTATTTCATGATTTTAAATATTTTTGCTTATCTCAATGACCTACATATGTACTATTTCTATGCAATCGTCGCCACAATAATTTTGATGGCAAACAGTAAATATGAGTATTACGTAACGCGTTATGTAACAAAGTGGTTTACCTCCCCATTAGAAGGCATACTTGCCGAATGTCAGAAAACAGACCCTGACATGGCAGCAAGAATAAAACGAAACCTCTTCCAGGGAACCGAAGGACTGAGTTGTCGTAATGCTACCGAAGAAAGGTAGCTACTGTGTCAAGAACTGTATCAACTCGCGTGGTATCACCATTTTGTCCGTATCTCCAAAGTTAATGGAACTGATATTTTTGAGAGGACAAGGTCCAACATAGTGTCCACGCTCAAGAGGCAGTGAGCGGGCTTTCGAAGTAGTTGATCATGTGTTATGACATACAACGGCTATTTGCATTTTGATTCAACAAAATGGAGAAGCGTCTGGTTTAAGGATTAGCGCAAAAAAATTTTATTGTGAGACAAGATCAAGTTCAACTACTTAGGAAGTTATTTGTCACTGAATGGTGGAACAGTAGTGGATGTCAACAAGAGAATAAGAGAAGCTCGTAGTGCATTCGGTATTCTTTCTCCAGTGTGGAAATCCAGAAAAATTTTGCTTCGTACAAAGTTGAAACTGATTGAACCCAACTCTGCGCTGTTATGCTCGTGAAACGTGGAAACCATTTTCAACAACGAACTTCGGTTTAGATTTTTACTTACTTATGATGGCGCCACTAGAGCGTGGTGCTCCTGGGCCTTACTTAGTATGCCCCTCCAGCCGGCTCGATCTCTAGCTTGCCGTCTCCAATCTCGCACTCCAAGTTGTCGGAGGTCTCCCTCTACCTGGTCGCTCCATCGGAGATGAGGTCTTCCTTGGCTTCTGACTCCTGCTGGTTTGGCGTTGAAGACTTTACGAGCTGAAGCGTCGATGTCAATTCGCTCTATATGCCCCAGCCATCTTAGTCGTTGAATTCGAATTTTTCTGGCTAGGTTTATGTCGCTCTACAGTTCGTATAGTTCGTGGTTGAATCTTCTTTGCCAAATGTGTTCTCGGTTTACGCAGACAGGACCATAAATCGTACGCAGAACTTTTTTCTCGAAGACTCCAAGTGCCTTTTCATCCGATTGGGAGAGGGTCCATGCTTCCGCACCATATAGCAGGACCGGGATGATGAGTGTTCTATACAGTGTCACCTTGGTTTTTCTCGATAGGGCTTTATTCCTCAATAGCTTTCTCAGCCCAAAGAAACAGCGATTAGAAAGAGTTAATCTGCGTTTGATTTCAGCGCTGATGTTGTTGCCTGTGTTTACAGCAGTGCCCAGGTAGACAAATTCACTGACTTCCTCGAAGTTATACCTATCAATGGTTACGTTCTGACCAAGTCGGTGATGGGATTGGACTTTTGTTGATGAAAGCATATAACGGGTGATTTTTTAGCTAGTTTGGTTTTGGCAACACTGGTTTTGACAGCTGACGTGTGTTTAGTACCTTGTGTCACTGTCAAACAGCTTCAGTTTGGTTTGCAATTTAACCATGGATCGTCTTACAAATGAACAACGCTTGCAAATTATTGAATTTTACTATCAAAATTCGTGCTCGGTTCGAAATGTTCAAATTGTTCAAATTGTGTTCAGCGATGAGGCTCATTTTTGGTTGAATGGGTACGTAAATAAGCAAAATTGCCGGATTTGGAGTGAAGATCAGCCAGAAGCATTGCAACAGCTACCAATGCATCCCGAAAAAGCCACTGTTTGGTGCGGTTTATGGGCCGGCGGCATTATTGGGCCATATTTCTTCAAAGATGATGCGAATCGCAGCGTTATTGTCAATGGTGAACGCTACCGAGCGATGATAACAAACTTTTTTTTGCCCGAAATGGAAGTTCTTGACTTGCATGATATGTGGTTTCAACAAGACGGTGCCACATGCCACACAGCACGCGAAACAATGGCGCAATTGCGAGGCGAGTTTGGTGAACAGTTAATTTCACGTTTCGGGCCGGTCAATTGGTCGCCTAGATCATGCGATTTGACACCATTAGACTATTTTTTGTGGGGGTATGTCAAGGCTAATGTCTATAGGGACAAGCCCGCTTCGATTGACGCACTGGAAGCCAACATCCATGCATTCATTCGTGAGATACCGGCCGATATGTGTGAAAGAGAATGCCAAAATTGGACTCAGCGGATGGGCTACCTGAGACGCAGCCGCGGTCAACATTTGCATGAAATTATCTTTAAACATTAAATTGCAAGGTTCAAACTATCGATTCAAATAAACATTTCATTCATTTTTTCGAATTTTTTGTGTTTTTTTTTTTAAAAAAGTTCTAAACCTCTTAAAAAATCACCCGTTACTTCGTCTTGTCCTCGTTTATTTTCAGCCCCATTCTGCTTGCTGCTGTATAGTTGTGGAAGCACCGGTTACTGCTTTCTTTGTTCTTCCTATCACGAGCAAACCAAAATTATTGTGTCGATTTATTGAAAATGGTGCCTGATGTACTGGCATGGGTGCTCCGTATTACATTTTCAAGCACAATGTTAAAACAGCTGCATGACAGTGTGTTGCCTTGTCTTAGCCCTCTGGTGGTTTCAAAGGTTTCAGTAGAGTCTCTTCCAATTTTGACGGAACAGCTAGCATTCTCCAACGTCATCTTGACAAATCGTATCAGTTTAGCAGGGATTCTAAAGTTAGACATAGCACGACACAGTTCAACTCTATTAACACTGTCGTAGGCGGCCTTAAAATCGACGAACAGTTGATAAGTGTCGATATTATATTCTTGGGTTTTCTCCAGGATCTGGCGTAGTATGAATATTTTGTCGGTCGTAGATTTTCCAGGTCTGAAGCCGCGTTGGTAAGAACCTATAAGGTCATCAGCAAACGGCTTGAGACGTTCACATTAAACGCTGGACAGGATCTTATAGGCGATGCTTAAAAGACTTTGCCTCTATAGCGATTTTGCCCGCCTCGGCTTAGGACTGGACAAACAAAAGTGAACGTGGCCATACACTGAGGAAAACCCAATGACACAATTGCTAAGCAGTCTTTTTATTTAAACCCTTAAGGTAAAAATCGCATCAGAAGACCAGAAATTAGAGGTCAACTGTTTTGAAAACAGCTGAGTCCCATCATTTGAAGTTATGGGCACAGAAGGACCTGGATGCCGCTTTACTGCCTGAGCACAATGGTGTAACTGCAGCTGTAGTACGCATAGCACTGTAAAAGTTAATGTAAAAAAAAGTAGCTCACTATTTACGAACACAATGGTGTAGTAATGAACTCAAAGAAAAATCGTGTCTTCCATTTCGTTTATTGTTCTTTTGCAGCGCAACACGTTCGTGAAGTTGGAGACGAGTCAACTTGTACTGCAGCTACTTTCTGTGCTGCAACTGCAACTTCACATTGTAGTCGTGCAATACAAATTACGTTCATTTAACTTTGACATTGCTAGGTATTATTGCTGTAGCAACACCATTATGTTTTGGCAGTTATGATCTAGGAGAAGTTAAAGTGATGCTGTCAAAAGCAGTCTTTAGAAACCAAGAGAGAGATAGAGAGAGCAATTGCAATACCAAACCCATAACTTACTTCATGGGAACTTACTTCTCTAAAGACGTCTTTGTGCCACTCGAGGCAGCGTTCAACTTTATTTTGGTTAACATTTCATTTTTTGCAAATTTCAAATCATCATTAAATTGTGCGACATCATAAATAAATGTCAAAACATACACCAGTTACCTTTTTCGAAGGATAATATCGTGTACAGTTATAATTGGTTACCTACCCTTCTCATCCCATGACTTTTGTACTTTGCAAAATACATTTTTATTTCTCTTTACCTTTTTCTTTGCTGTTTACCTTGTTAAAAAGTTTGCTTTTGAGTCTGGTGCGGACATTCTCGTTTGAATCGTCACTTTTTTGTCTGAGTTGACTTTACTTTCTTGATATGACCATTGTTTGGTTTCTTTTGATATATCCGGCTTCCGGTCGTGCCTTCCTTCATATAAAATAATCCTTCGTTCAGCAATTACAATCCATCCTTCACAGGCAAGCACACATTTTGGGGATACAAATGATTGCTTACTAATCTTAATTTTAAAAGTAATAATACATACTACATAATATGTATATGAATTTGTCCAGTTTCTCAAATAAAGAGAATTCAATCCTGAATTAAGGACTTTAAAGCAGAACAAAACAAACTTGCATTTAAACAGAACTTTTATCCAAGCCACTTTAATGTTTCACCGCACAATGTTTTGTTCGAAATATCAGCTTTTATCATTAATTATTCCGTTCCATAAAACCTTTAAGCCACTAACTGTCAAAAGAGGTGAGATAACATTATAATGCTTTCACATTTAATCGTCCTGTTAACCCCTCGAGAATTATCTTGTGACAAATTTATAATAATTTATTATGTTGATGGTTGTTTTTAATGCTATTTCTTGTAAGGTTTTAAGTCCAAAAGTTTTATAATTTATATCATAGACTGTTCCAAGATGTTTTGGTATTATGTATTTTAAAAAAATAAAAGAAATTAGAAGTGAAATGATTTTTCGTTTATTTTCTTAAAAATTATATCGCATATATTATTATGGCTGCCAGGGAGACTGCATTTTAAACCATATTTCAAAGTGTTTCGGGCTGTATATTGTATTTTAAGACTTCCAGGGTCAGTGGCTTGGTAACATAAACTGCAGATTTTGAATAACCGTAGAGGAAGAAGAGGTCCAAATAGATGGCGAATGTTTTAAAGGTATATTAAAGGTGAGAACCAGCGCTACCACTTTACTTCAATTGAAGTAGATCTGCTTCTTTTTATCAAAAAAATTTAAAATCTACTTCCTACTTCGCACTATCACCAAAATACTGAAATCTGCTTCATTTTAAAAATACCTGTTTCAACCTACTTCAATTTTACAGAAAAAGGCAAAATCTACTCCCTTTTTTCCATTTCACTCCAATTTTTGTTTTACATACTACACATGTAGAAATGAAGATGAAAATAATTTTTTTTTGTTAAATTAAATTAAAAAGTGTTATGAAACAATATTTATATAAGAAGTCGGAAAGACTTTTAGTTTGGTTTTCGTTTGATTGAATTAAGGCTATTAAAAAAAAATTATGATTTGGGGGGTGTCTAAACCCAAGTTTTTTTTCGGGCTCTAGCTCACGGATTTCTTGGAAAATATTGGCTTTAAGTGATATAATCGCTTCCGGATTGTTGACATAACGTCGGTCCTTCACGGTTTCTAACAAAAAAGTCCAAAGTAGTCGTATCACAGCTCCGAGGCGGCCAATCGATAACACGATTTTAAAATTTAGTGAGCAAAAGATCGATTGTAGAATGGGCTGTGTTTCATAGCGCGTTAACCTGCATGAAGCAGAGGTCTTCCAAATCCATGTCTTCACATTGCTCTGTAACACCCACTGTTGACAGAAACGTTGTTCCCAGCCTCATTTTCGAACAAAAATTATCTAATGAACGATGAACTCATCACTTCACGATCCGCACCAAACTGTCACACTCTTTGTGGATGCATTGGCTTCTCGACAACAACGGGCGAGTTTTCCCGAGACATTTTGTTTGTTAACGTAGCTGCCGAGATGAATATGCGCCTCATCAGAAAAGTTGATTTTTCGCCGAAAATCGTTGTGCAATTCAAGCTGCTCTTAGCCCCAACGAACTTACACAGCATTCACTTTGGAAATAAGTTTTCAATATTTTCCAACGCTGTTCAAACATAAAGCCACACATTTCGTTCCGCGGAGGTATGATACTGAATATCTTTCAAGATTTCGAGCGGGAAACAGCTTGCAATGTCAAAATAACCTACGATTTAAAAATAAACCACTAAATAGCCCACCCTAGATGTAGATTTTTATAAAAAAGTTTAGTTTTAAAATCTACTTCGATTTTTATCAATCTGCTTCACTTTTTTCTTCAAATCTGCTTCGATTTTTTTTCTTGAAGTGGTAGCACTGGTGAGAACACTGATTGTGTACAACAAATGACATATTGTTTCTTTTCGATCCAAAAATCGAGGTGTGGAAGAAAAGTTATGAGATTAGTGTCACTGCAAGCGATCTGTTTACGCTGCGCTGTTGCCCTTGATAGAACACGTGTATTAGTACCCTCCCATAGCTCAGTGCGTGTTAAAACTCCTTAACTACGTGATTTTTGCACCTGCTATTGCTATTAGCGAAGTTATGTTTTGGTTGTACGTCGCTCAAAATTAAACAGCAGAATTGGAAGCAACGAAATCACCCTATTGATAGATGCTCTCATTTTTGCAAATGGCCTCCAATGTCAAATCGGTTTTGACATTTGTGGAGTAGACAGATGCAGAATACAAGTGAACAAGTCATGGAGCGATACATGAACCGACATGAACCGATATTCTGAATGCGGCGTTCCAGGGTCGCCTCATCTCTCGTTTGGCGATTTGCACTGGCCCGCAAGATCGCCGATTTAACCGTTTCAGACTTTTTTGTGGGGTTTTTTGAAGTCGCGTGTTTACGTGAACAAGCCCGAGACTCTGGAAGCCCTCAAGGACAACATTCGACACGAGTGCGAGAATCTGTCGCCCGAAGTTCTCGCTGAAGTGATGAAAAATGCCATAAAACGAGCAATCAATTGTGACGGCGCCCATTTGGCCGATATCATCTTCTCGGACTGACCAATACAATTTTAAAAGTTCAAATAAACATAATCAAAAAACTGAATCGAAGTTTTTCATTTAGAAAGAAGAAGAGATCCAAACAACATCCGATGGATGACTTCTTTTGGCACACCCTGTAGAATTGGCAAGTAAGACGTTTGAGAACTTAGAACAATTAGGACACTTTGAAGATGAACACCGTTCAAGGCGGCCTTCAACTTTGAAAACTGTCAGACCCTAAAGTGATGAAGCCCTCATATAAGCGAGGATATTTCATCCCTGCAATGTAACTTGATGTATGAGTGGAAGTTGTAACGAAGCATTACACGCTCACCCATTTGAAGGACAAATATTTTTTTTTAATTATTTATATTATTAATATTTTTTATCCGCACCAACCGACCAGTATAGCTGCCTAAGAATAACGATCGGCCCATTATCTACCCACCGATCCATTGCCACCGATTCACTGGCACACCAGATCACACCCCTGCTACCCGCAAATTTAATCAAAACCATCAGCCACTATGACCTACCTATAGTTGATATGCCGAACCAGTTTGTGTCATTATAAGTGTATAATGCAAACAGCATAGTTTACCTGTCAGCCATGCGAGACATGTGAGTTATTATATTGCATTTTTACAACTCACACTTAGTAGCTGTAAAACAATATGACATAGGGAAGGCAATTTAGTAGCAGAAATTGTCTTCTAACTTCCAGTTGATACAAAAGTACCAATTTAGAGTACTGAAGGAAATAGAAGACCAGGAACTAACAGAGTACCTTTTTTTACACATGGGGGTACATAGTTAGTTATCCGAACTTTTTGGTGCATCACCGTTAAAGGGGCTTCACTCCAACCGATTTTTTCCTTGCTCTACTTTAACTAAGTAAAGCTTGGGCCGAGAAGCTTTTGCCAGCTGATTAGTAAGTATAGCTTGGGCCGAGAAGCTATTGCCAGCCGATCAAAAGATTTTTCCTTGGTTTGCATTGCCGGGGCCGGACCGGAGCCTCACTCCAACCGATTTTTCCCTTGCTCTACTTTAGTACGTTAGCTTGGCCCGAGAAGTTATTGCCAGCCGATCAACCGAATTTTCCTTGGTTTGCATTGCCAGGGCCTTACATGAAATAACTTGTTATTTTATTATTAGTATATTTTTTAGTCTTAGAGTGAAACCAGATCTGTATATGAAATACCGTGTTAATTTTTGTTACAAGAATATTTGCTTTACAAAACAAGCCATAACAATAATATAAATTTAAAAGAGATTCAATTTTTTAGAAATAAATGAATTTATAAAATAAAATAAAAAAGGAAATTGTAATAATTTGTAAAATAAAAACCAGATATACGAATAAAAAGATTTTGAATAATGGAGTTCTGAACTTCCTACCCAAGTTTTTATTTGCTTTTCATTGGGAACACCTTGGACACTGGCGAGCTCACCTCAGCCTTAGTATAAAGCATCACAAAGTTTTGGAGGGAGGGGGGGACCAGATACTTGTTCTGATCCGCACATGCCTTTACAGGCTGGGTCATCTAGTGGTATCTTTTGAAATCATTGGTTATTTTGACACTGACAGCTGTTTCCCAGAAATAGAAATTCAGTACCATACCTCCGCTGAGCGAAATGAGTCGCTTTACGTCTGAATAAACGTTGTAAAATATTGAAAACTCATTTCCAAAATGAGTGCTATGTAGCCCAAACAATGTTTTTTTTTGAAAAGAAGTTTTGGCCGAAATAAAACACCAACGGCCGGTGCCTTTTATACCTAGGAACGCAAGTTTATTCAAAAGTTCGTGAAACTGGTCTTCATCGTCGTGCGGTGCGTACAGACGAGAAAGTGGCTTCTGCAGCCAAAAGTGTAAGACTCCAGTACCGAACATTAACTCGCCATCGATCTCACACACTAAGATCTCGGATCGTTCGCTTCCAAAGTCTGTTTGACTAAGCAATTAAACGAGCATGACCATTTACATACTTCACAGTTTGGGCCTTAGAACAGCTTGAATTGGATAACGGTTTTGGGAGAAAAATCATATTTTCTGACGAGACGCGTGCCCTATCATCTCGGCAGCTACGTGTTAACAAACAAAATTGCACCGAGTGTTGGGTGGCGTCATTGGACCATTTTTTCTGGGAAAATGAGGCTGGGCAAAACGTTTCGGTTAACGGTGGGCGTTACAGAGACATGTTAACCAACTTTTTTAAGTAATAACATCTTATGGGAGGGTAAACCGCTTTTTTACGTAACACGTTACGGGGCCACTTTGTTTGTCATCCTTTTCTCTCCTCTCTCACTTTAACCCACAGGGCATTTTATAATCAATAAAAGATTTTATTATAATAATAATTAACCTTTCCTCACTTTATCTTTATTAATATACATAAAGTAAAGATTTGACCATTGGACTTTATTTGTGGGAACCGTGAAGACCATACCAACAATTCGAAAACAATTCAAGGACTTAAGGCCAATATCATAAAAGCAATAAGTGAGCTACAGCCCGGAAAGTTGGAGTGACAGAATGCGATACTGTACTTGGCTGTGTTGATAATATTGACATCATCGGAAGAACGATACACGCTTGTCAGTAGATAAATCAAATCGAAACCTTAGGGCCAACGCAGTAGTGGAAGACCCAATCTAAGGTGACGCAACCTTAGCGTGGGTAAACTGGAAGCAACTTGGCTATAGGGATCAGACTAGGTGTTGGAAAATATGTTTTTAGAGTCGATATATTCAACAAAAAAGGTAAATATTGTGAGCGAAATCTGAAACATTCGGTCTTCAGTATTACAAGTGACTTTTCATCCGATTGAGAGAAGGTCCATGCTTCTGCTTTATATAGCAAGACATCATCTTCCTGGTTCTTCACGATAGGGCTTTATCCTTAAGTCAATATTAAGCAAAACAAAAAATAAAAGCGGGACGCCCGACAGATGTGTAACATTCAAGTTTACATTTAAATTCATAATTTTTAAAAACCATTAAAGAAAATATTTAGTGAAATAATTTTTAATAATTAAGTGATTCATTTTAATAAAATCAATATACAATATGTACATACGAAGGTAGTCCCAGAAGTATTCGACACACAAAATTTGGGTAAAAAAATCTTTATTTTTCTACAAAGTCTCCTTTTAGCTCGATACACTTTTCCCAGCGATGTTTAATAGCTTCGATACCCGGTTTATAGTGAGAACCGTTGAGCTCCTCAAAATAGCCATCAACCGCAGACACCACCTCTTCATTGTTGGCAAATCTTTTACCACCGAGCCATTTTTTCAAGTTTGGAAACAGATAATAATCCGACGGGCTAAATCTGGCGAATAGGGTGCGTGAGGAAGCAATTCGAACTTTACTCGTAAGTCATTGATTTTGGCCATCGCTATTGAAACATTTTCACAATATTGCGCACAGCTTTCTCATGGCCAAATATTCAGTCAATATGCGATGCACTTTTTGAAATGCCTACCATGTCTGCTAGCACCCGCACTTTCAGTCGACGGTCACCCAATACCATTTGTGGATTTTCTTCAACATTTCTGGCGTGGTCGCCTCATTTGGTCGACCACTCGTACGACCTCGTTTAAACTCTGTCACCCAATATTTTACTGTTGTAAACGAAGGAGCAGACTCACCCAGAGTAGAATCTAGCTCCGCTTTGATATTGGTTGGACTGAGGCCTTTCAAATGAAGGTATTGTATCAAATAACGATGACCAAATTTTTCCATGTTTACATAGGCTGTCCAACAACCGACATTTAGGTGGCTAAACTCTTGAAGTTTTTTGGAATCTGTCATAATATGAAGGTTTTCCAGGTCTGAAGCCCCATTGGTAGGGACCTATTTGATCAACATCAAAAAGCTTAAGACGTTGACAAAACTAATTTTTTTTTTTTTTGTGAATCAGGCTGATGGTACTGAGATTCCAATCATCGGGCATACATACGACTTAAGTGGTATACTTAAAAAACTACACTACAATGTATCACTCACGTGCTTTTAATTTTTCTTTGCTACCCTCAAGGGGTTTTTGATTTCTTTTCAATTATTGAAGGTCCTTACTCCTCGGGATATTAAATACTGGATTCATATTCTGAGACACCAATTTGTTGTATGAATACGATGTCCTTAAATACGTCCTTGTTTTACTACATATTCAATGCATGTTGTAACTCTCCAAGGACATCTCATAGAACCCATAAACGCCTGAGGTAAACTACAAAACATTAGCACCATTTATGCATTTACAAACTTGTGAATTTAGGACACGAAAACTGTTTCCTCTAACGTCTGGTCTATGTGTTTTCGTATATTCCCTTTCGAATACCCTTTTGGCACATTTCAACATTGGTTATTCGGTTTTCGTAAAACATTTTGTGTCGACACGTCTGAGCAACATCATACAAATTGCATGATATAATATATATTATACCACCAGGAGATTGAATCGAAAACACTGAGGTAAAATATTTGTTTTCTGAATTGTTTATGAATAATAATTTGGTGTAGCCACAGCACGGAGATACAAAATTTATTCTACGTTCGGAACTATCTCTCCTTTTTGGTTAGGTATAGGTACTTGTGTATTTTTTATTGTTTCAAATTTTCGCAAAGCAAAGCAAAATATGCAGCAGATGTTTCAGCTTTTTTTTTTTCTCCCATTTGGGTAATTATTAATTTTTGAAACTATTTTATTATGACAGAGGAAAAATTAAGAATGCTTTCAAGTTTCAGAAAAAAAACTTATTTAACCTAGATTTGAACATCCATTTTGGTCCAAGTAGATTTTATAAAATTTATTGAAAAAAGGATTTGAATAAAAGAAAAAAGTATCTTAATTAAAGTTTGCAATTAAAACATAGCTAACGATTCTGGTACACCCTGAACGAGACATTGAATGGATTTTGTATTAATCGTTGGTTTCTAAGATCTGTTTCAGAAATATTGTTAGGACACACTTTGATATGAACAAAGAACAAAATAAAAGACACTTTGACGTATCAAAAACTTTGTCGTTCTAGTTGTATCCTTTGGATATCAGTTCTTGGGATGGGAACAATCTTTTTGACTTTTCACTTTGAAATGAAATACCATAGAAAATGAATAATGAAATTCTGCACTTTCATTCATATTTTTTTATTTTTTTAAGAAGAATAAAACAGCTTTCAATACTTTTTCATAACTCACCTCACCTAGGGGCACCCCAGCATGGTTGACACAATGACAGAATCCCTACCGACAGATTCTACTCTCCTGAGATTTATTAGACATTGAATGGCAAGATAAAATTTTTCAAGGACGAACAAATTTTTCTCACGAAAGTCTTAAAATCCGTGCATACATACATTGTTTTTTTTTTTTTTAGTTTTTAAAAAAAGACGAAATATCGTGCAAGGAATATACATATGTCCTCTGCAACTGCAAGGCTTATGCACAATGTGTGGAAGAAAAATAAAAGAAGACAAGTTGAAAACAACCTTAGGTTATGTGTTCTCAGAATCATCCTCTATGCAAATAGTTTTCGAGTATATTTGATTTCCTTCAACTCAATTATGCAAACTTATTTGAATGTAGAGGCATGTCTTGTGTTTTTGTGATATACGTCAAGTCATAACGCCTTCCGTGGATCTCACTCTGAATCTATTGTGCTCATCAAAATGTTAGCAAGGATATATAGGAAAATAGAAGGAGCAATGGAAAATCAGAGCCGCATGACGGGACTTGTCAAAAAGATATTTGCTCCTTGAATATGAAATTAGTTTTTTTTTTCTTCAACTTATTTCACTCAATTCATTACAAAACAAAAAACCCAATGAAGCTTGAATTTTTGATTGTTTTTGAAACTATTAAAAATGCTTTAAGAATTATAAAAAAATGCACAGGGCAACGCTGCATTTGTAGCTGAAGTCGTGTTTAGTCAATATTTTGTGAGGTCTTGCACTGCGGGTCCAATTGTGGCTCCGGCTCCGTTATGGTCATGCAGAAATTATCGACATTAACGAGTCTGTTGGCCTGACTATTGATGCACATATTTCTTCATGCTGAATACCATTAGGTTAAGATTTGTAAAGATACATTCACGATATGCCGTTAAACATGATTCGATTAGTTTAGCCAAATATAAGAAGAGCTCTTTATTTTCACTTTGAAAAACGGCTCCCATCAACTCTTTTCTAACCTATATTTTTACAATCAAAAAGAAAATTCTCCTTGATTTTGCATTTTTTACTTGCCTTAACAGACAAGTATTGGTTTCGTGCAAAAAGGAAGTCGAGGTTTTAGTGAAAAACGATATAGCCCAAACAAAATTTGTTTTCGCCATACTGTCCGTCTGTCTGTATGTACGTCTGTGCGCATTTGCACGTCAAACTTTAAGCTACGGCTTGACGGTTTTAAACTTACATAGTTCATTTAATATAGCAGTTTTAAGAAAATGAGTTTTTTCGTGTATAAGGTAGGTAAACTCGAACTTGTATTCAAGTACCTACCTAACGGGAATTTTTCAGTTTCAAATTTGCTTGGAAATGGCTGTAACGATTTTGATTTAACTTATTTTTAACAAAACTACAGTTTCCGTATTTTCCATAAGTTGGAAACGGCTTAATCGAATTCGGTTAAGCTTTTATTGGCACAATTTTTCACTAAAGATGTCACTCCATTTTATTCAGTTACTCTTTTTAAAACGCTCATTTTTAGAGTGAAATATTTGTTTTATTGCCTAAAATTTTTTCGTTCATCTGTTGCATGTCGCAATATGGCGGCGCCGATGGCTCGCATCAGCTGACCGTGTATATAGCTACACTTATTCGTACACATGCTCCGCAGGTATGTATTATATACATATGTGTTTTGATCAGTGTATTAATGTAAATGTTGGTGTTCACTTGATCGTGATGGACTTATGGACACTGATACAGCTAGTGAGTCAAATAAACCGATAAACAAGGGAAAACCAAAAATTTTGCGAAATGCCAATGATCAAAAAAACAAAGTTTCACTTGCGTCGTGGTTTCAGTAAACCACACATTTTTTTCCTATTTATATGGAAATTGCTTAAAGTATAAAAAACTGGGTTCTCTGTTTTTCGCTATAAATACCGAAAGGATGCAAGATGGCGATCAAGCTTAAAAGATCAACTTTTTCTAACGGTTGCTCCCATAAAACGAAATTTTCAGATTTATCCATACATTTTCAGTATTAACCAATTTTCTTCCTTCTCTTTTTACAGCTTTTTCATTCTTTCTCCTTGGTTTGTTTTGTTTACTTCTGTCGTTGCTCTAGTTTTTATTTCAAAATTGTTTTTTTGGAAAATATCTTTTCAATTGTTTTCAATTAAGTTGCGTTTGATTTGTTTTCACATAATTTGCAGCCTCAATTTCTTCCAAATAAAAAATTTCGAAATTTGATTTTGTATGGAAAAAGAAATCGAATTTGGAAATTTGCTTCGAAATCACATCTTTTGCCCTAATAAAAATATTTAAATTTTTGTAGATTTTTTTTTTAAAAAAGCAGGAACGTTTTTGTTCAAACTTCGCATGTGAATATTGGAAGTTCTTCCCCGAAAAATGCAGTAGACGCGTAGATAGAGCCGCATAAGTCACGCTTTTATTTTTGACGTTGTTACAAGCGATCATAGATCCCAGAAATCTGTAATGTTTTCACTTTGGATGAATTCTACCATACCATTGAATCCTTCAGTAAAGGAGATCAGTACATTTGTTCAGTCTTTGTAACTATAAGATATCCATTTCATTCAGGTACCTGTACTTGAAAATTCCCACATTGTAAATTGTGGTTATCTTTAATCTTATCTTTTTGTGCTAAAATTTGTCCAACAAGAATTTCAAGTCTTTAATTTTAAACCAAGCTTTGTAATACGAAGTCGCATGTACTTGTATTAACCCACATACTATCTAACATACATACACGCATCGATGCGAGCTCTCTCGCCTTTTGGCTCGGAAATATATATTGTTTCTTTGTCGTGACGCATTTTCGTTTCATCGAGTTTCAAATCGCAACGATTCTAAAGAATTTTCAACACATTGAATTCAAAAAGGACTTTGGTAAAGGTCTTACATAAGCAATGAGAAACAAGAACTATTACAACTCGAGTCCCGTATAGTTTTCGGGAAGTAGCAAAGGTGGAAAATCGTTGTCATAGAATAAAAAAAATATTTAAAGACGTGTGTGAATAATAATATTGCGTTTGAGACTTTGTAAAGGTGATAGAATTGTGAGTGCTCTACGGAGTTGGAGGCGGCCCAGCGGCGGTTGTTGTTTAAGATCCCCAATTCTTAAGAGAGTTTGGCATTCTCGTCAGGAAGCTATGACTTTAAATATAAACAACAAAGATGGAGCGCTGAAATAAAAATATTTCATCGAGTTCCTGGTACATTGTTTCCATATTCTTTGATATTTGAAATTGCCCGAATTTTCTCCTCGTCTTTCTCGTTACTTCTGGTATTTATTGAAGACACTTGACCAAGCCGAATTATTACTTTATTTTGTTATTCCTTATTAAAGCCTTGTCCTCATCTCTACCATTCTCAAAGTAATGTTCAACATTAAACAAACTTGCATTATATTATTCTTTCTTTAAAAAAAAATACCCAAAATGTACAAACATGCATTGAAACATCCTTTCATCTGAGCATGAACGAACGGTATTTACTTTGGCAACCCAAGCTTAATTTAATTTCCAGGTATTTTCTTGTCATGCATGTCAATTTTCAAGTGTTCACCAGGAGTAGGACATGAGTGATCCCAAAAAACTTTATTGTTTGTTCTGACAATGTAAACCGTAGTTTGGAAAGTCTTCTATACTTTTAACACAGAATCAACTTAAAGTTTATTTATGTTTTTTTTAGAAGTGGATCTTCATAACTACCTACATATAATTATATGAGGGTTGTGTTTTTCTTTTTTCTCAAAAAATCACCCTTTTTTGACTTAAAAAAGTAAACATTATTGTTTGGTTTTCTTTGCTCCACAAAAATTTTTTGCACAATCATAATCCAAAATCGAAGATGGGGGTTTACAATATTTTTTTTTTTTTTTTTTTGAATAATTTAATACTAATGTCATTCAAAAAGGTTGGAAAAAGTCAATGAAAAATCGGCCATTTTGAACATTTAAAGCACTCAAATGAATATCCATCATCAAAACTGGATGCGTGGTATAATTTCTAAGAATCCTGCTAAAAGGACTTTGAATTTTATTAATCAAAGTTTAACCTCATAGCAATAATGATATTTTGTTCTTGGACTTGCGAAGGACGTTCCTAATTTGATTATATTTTTCCATTAAATTATTGTTTTGTCACTCCTTGATTTAATTAAATTTCATTGTCGTAACAAATGTTTCATATTGCTATAGATACATTACACTCCGCTCCACTTGAATAGAATCAAACTTTTTTTTACTCTCAGAGTGTTAAGCGCTTTGGTAAGCTTATAAATCCCCCTTTTTTCTTTTTATTCTTTAAAGACGGATCTATTGCAAATGTTTGCGGAATAATTCGGAAAAAACCATTGTGTTATATTCTGCGATACCAGTGGTTTCATGTAATTTAAAGAAATCGCACTCCATGCTTCTTTGATTCCAGCAGTAAGTGAATCTTTGTCTTCATATTGATGTTCAGACTCGAACACTCTACGAACAATCTTTCCCCAATACGTTTTCTATAATATTAAGGTCCGGAGAGTACGGTGGCCATCGAAGATAAGTAACATTTTTCTCGGATATCAATTTTTTTAAAATGTCCATGATATTGGTCCAAGGACATTGGTTAACTTAAGAAACGCTTCTTGCAAAATATGCTTGAAGGAGTTTCCCGGTCACTTTCATTGTGGAAAACTCCAGATCAATTATAGTTCCAAACCGGGAAATGGCACCCCACACTATTACACCACATTTTCCACAACGATGGCTCTCAAAAAACCTTGGCTATTTCCTCATTTCATAAAATTAATAATTATATCTGTCCGGACCATCTAAATTGAATTTATTTTGTCAGAAACTACCACTGTTCCTTCAACGTCATATACTTCCTCCAAAAATTTATTCTGTTTTGTATTCGCATTTTCTTCTGTTTTCGGCGCTTTAAATGTTGTTTCCCACGAATGACATAACTAAATGGTAAGTATTAAGACTGACTGTTATTTATTCTTTTCGCCTTGATTTTACCAACTGAAACGGAAGAACCGGATTACTCAATTTTTCCCCCAAAATATGTTTCTTAATGCAGATACTAAAACCAAAGAGTTTCACTTTATTCAATGCAATAAAAGTCGATGTTTTGCAGTTGTCTTTGGCTTTAAAACGGAGCACGAAAAGGCAACTCGCGGAGTTGTTTTTAATTTTCAAAAACAAAAATAAAATTTGGAGCTATCCGGTTGTTACTCTGGATGCTTGGGAAGCTTGTTTCCCGGATTTATAAACTTTTATATACTTACCAAAGCGCTACACGCTCTGATACACAAAAAAAAATTGTTTATTTCTATTCAAGTGGAGCGGAGTGTATACATACACATATACGTTTAAGCTTTGCTAAAATCATAATAATTTTCTCTTTTATAGGAGTATTCGCCTCTGCCGAAATTCTTAAATTCATCCATTTTAAAAATTATCACGTAACAAGCCGAGCAATAATTTCGTCCTTCCAAAGGCATCATGGTGGTGGCCAATGAACAATGACGACCCCCATGCCGTCAGGAATATATACATCACCTTATCCCGAATTTAGAGGTTTTTAAGTTCGCATAATAAATATTAAAAATCCAAAACGAGCAAAGCCTTGAGCGAGAATCATGAGTTCCTTGGATGGATGTTTTTCGAAGCCCATATACTCCACCCAGTCATAATAATAATTATAATTATTCATGTTCTTGTAGCTTGTAGGTTCATCTCGTTTTGAACGCTGAACGCTTCAGCTAATTATGCATGTAAATGATTATGGGATGGAATTCAATCAAAATTAACGACAAGAAAAATTAGTTCTCATGTATACTAGGTACATTATTTTTATATTTATCATCCGGATCTGTGTGAAACTCAGGTGTTCTTTGGTAAGATTAAAGTACTAGGATTCTGCATAAATTAGGTGCCATGAGTTAATGAGTCTCCTCGATATGAGCATAAAGTTTTGGCAAAATCTTGGAGTTCATTAATATTTTTTGTTCTTGAAAAAAAAAAGATTGATATGAAAACTTCTTTCCGACTTGCCACACATACAAACTTCCAAAAATTGATAGGTTATGCAAATTTAATGCACAAATGCGTGGCACGAAATTAGTTCGTATGCATGTGAGTAGTGAGCATGGATCTATTATAATGGACAGCTATTCTAATGGAAGCTTCATTCTTTTATATATGTATAGCCTATAGTATTATGAAAAAGCAGCTTTTTGTGTTGAAGGGTTCTGCCGCTTGAGGTCGCTGCCTATGACAGAAGTTTGAACTCTTTGTTTTTTATTATGACCATTCTCGATCAATTCTTTTCATTGTATCTATATAAATTATATAAGTTTTATTATATAGCATAATTATATAGGTTCTATATAGGTACAATGTTCTTTACTCTCTTCAATCTGCTTTTCCTAAACCATATTATGCTGAAAGCCAGTTGTAGGGTTCTGACACACCGTGGCGCGCCAAACAAGTTGTTTATTCATTGTACTATAGGTTATAATATACAATGGCTTCATACAATAATTGTTAAAAAAATTTCGCCAAAATGTGAGATCGCGGTGCTAGCTCTCCGGAACGCCACTTCTGGGAAAAATGAACAGCTTAAAATTTTGAAATAGAAGCGACATCAGTTCAAAAAAAATTCAAAAAATCGAATTAACCAACAAGCAATTACGGGCGTTCTTAAATTTAATTCTTAAAACGTGCGACATCTATATTTTGCCTTAAACTATCTAAAGATAGCGCATCCACAAGAAATTTTTTGGTGGTAGTTGCAGTGAAGAAGGGCTAGTGTCTCCAAAAATTACTGAGAACAAAATGGAACCAACTTGTGGTAGGCAACAAGTAGTCCATATAACGTCCATGCATGCTGTGAGCATGGAAAGAAATAAAACCACTCCATTTAAGGTAACATCCCACAAATGATTCTTTTGATACTTTACGACACAGTGTTCTTGCATTGCAAATCACGCTTTTCGCCTTAGCAACATGGATTTCTTAAAGAAAGGCCAACAACAACAAACCTTACGGAATTTGTGTCAAAAACTGTTTTTGCACTAAGAGATGGTAAAGAGGTGGATGTGTTTGCGTTCATTATACTTTACAGATCTCAGTAAGGCTTTCGACAAAATGTCCCATCAAAATATTTTGCTTAAGCTCAATAAATTTGGTTTTCCACCATTTTTCATTTCTTGAATCCGGTCTTATATAGTTGACCGTCAGTATGTGGTCCTATTCCGATCGTGTGAGTAGAAACCCTATTCGTGCATCATCTGGTAAGCCACAAGGCAGTCATCTTGGACCTCTTATTTTTGTATTAACCAACCCTTAGCCTTCGCCGTGTTATAGCTGACATTCTCTTTATTCATCAGTCAACTAACCCTCATCGTTTACGGTGAGTTCCACTATTTCGGCCAAAGTGTCACCGTACTCAATACGGTCAAAGCGAACCTTTGAGCAGGATGCAATATAAAGCCAACAGGTCGAACACCTTTGATCTCTATTTGAGCAAACCTGTTCTCAGAAATGCACTTTTAAACTTACTACTCACCCCTTCCCTAAAACTGAACAAAAGACTGAAGTTATTTTTAAGGTAGCTATATGTTACATAGTCTTAAGTTAAATGAAGGTTTTTGTGTAGCTTAAATTAAGCTGAATAAATGTAATTTTCCCTTTTTAGTGTGTCGAACTGCCAAGCTGAAAGCAGGGTTTGATTCCTGACTGCGCCAATTGTCGTCCAGTATTTCAATATCTACTCTATTTTCCATACACCTGTTTAAATTTTTTGCAATGGGTAGTAACGATAGCAAATTTGTTCTTATTGAACAATCAACCATCTTTAGCACTTTTTGGCCTACAAATATTTAAATTTCCTTTTACATTTCCATAGAACGGTAAATAGTGTCAAAATTAGCTTTTGTCGAATTTGGATATAAAACAATAAATTGATTTTTTTCACCAATAGAAAACCCCATAAAAGTTGACTTTGACAGGTTGAGATAACCATGTTGTTACCATATCATATGACAGCATACATTGAAGTAACAGAAGAAAACAGCATACCAAATTTAGAGCCGATCAGACCTCTGGAAGTTACTCACATCTCTTCGTCAGCAAAAAGGGTCCCGATAATTGAATTTCTTAGGAGCACCGATATAGCTAGTCCAGCCCTGTACATATAAGAACAACCTTTTAGTCAGGCTTGGACCTTGGCGTGCCTGTTTTTTTTTCAGGCTCAAACATAAAAATGCATCTACGATAGCCGTTCGGATTTGGTGGTAAATTGCGATTAAGTAACAAATCCTCCAAGAGATTCGGTGATAAATTATTATATAGCATTCAAAGAAATGGTTTAGATTAGAGTGTAAGTCACAGACCCCGCCTGGCCCCACTTGGACCTGCTGTACCAATTATGCGATGATGTTATATTTTGAGAATTTACAGTTCTACTGCTTGCTGTAATGGCATAATTGTTGCAAAGTGCGTCGTCGAGCGAAAAACTTTTGTTGGATTTGTCTTGTCTTGAAAAATTTAAACAGTCGATTGATGTAAACTTTGGGGCTTATATGCGGGAGACCTTCGCAAAATTCGTGCAGTGGCGACGACCGACGATTGAATATGGAAAACCAAAAAAGATGGAGTTGACATTGACAAATTTGACATATGTACCTACCTGTTCACATTGCTGTTGCTTTATCTGATGATTAAATTAAAGCTACCTTAACAGAAGGTGCAGAAGAACCAGAAATTCTCTTTTCTGCCGTTTTCTTTATCGAATAGTAGTTCCTGCTTCTCTATCCATCTGGCTACATAATTGTCTGCCGATATCCCTAAAGAAAAGTCGGATTCATTTCCTTAGCTTCAAAATATGACTTTTTTTCGTGCAGAACTTAAAACACAATGCCAAAAAAGAACGCTATGAGTTTCTTGGACCCCAACGTCATATCGCTTACATATACAAGTAACGTTGTATAAATATTGTACAATTTCCGCATATCTTTCGGGGCCAGCTTACCTACTTTTAAGCAGAAAAGAAGTCCTAGAGACGTCAATTAATTTTTGTATAAAGATTCTCTTTCATCGTACTTTTCAAAACCATTACTTGTCCCTATGTTGATGGAACAAAATCAATCGATTCAATTATTAATGTTGTTCACCTTAAATCTACAAGTACATGACCTATTTTGTGTCGGGGGAGACTTAATGGCACAACCTTCAATAAAATTCCAATGCCAATGTCCATAAGTAGCTATTTATAGGATGTACGAGTATCTGTACATTAATATAGTAGTTAAAGCGACTCGCAAGAGTGCAATTCCAATTTCGATTGTCATCGTTCTAGGAAATCCACAAAAATGTCACAAGCATGAATACAGTGTACACCAACAACGCCCGACGCCTTTCATATTGATTGTCGATAAACATGTCTCCCAATGGATTCTGGAAAATCGTGGCCATTACTCAAACTGGGTACTTATTCTGTTGTCCTTGCCAAATTGAAAATGAAATTGTACAATTTTCAGAAAAGTATAATGAACTATAAAATTTATCAAACTATAATAATGTACATATATGCTTTGAATGATTATAATAGGTATACTTAACCTGTATCAACTATGTACATATCACTTGATTACGAACAGGTGTTTTTTTTTAATAATTTAAATTTTTAACTGGGAAACCCCAAATGGAATATGAGAGAGATATAATTATGTTTATGATATAAAAACGAAAATTTGTATTAAAAACTGCAGTCCTTTTTTACGTCTCACTTGATAACGAAGGATTAAAAAAAACTAAAATTAAACGAAAAAACTACCTGTGCGTAATTAAGTGAGACGGAGTGTGTCTATATATAATCTGAACATTGATTTGGCATATATATTTAAACCTTTACGCTCTAAAAAATGAAAAATCTTATATTTAAATGCAGTATTTTAGAAAAAATCTGAGTTAGGGGAAAATATGGAATTGTATATTTAGGGTGTTTCCCGATTCTAAGAAAATGAAGAGTTTTTCAATAAAGGCGGGTAGATGTTGAAATGAAATCAAACAAACCAAGTGTGAGGTATCAAGAAATCTTTTTATTTGAAAGGTCCATGGTATATGCCATTATGTAAGAACTAAGAAGCTCCTACGGTGGCAAGGATTCGAGTGGCAGAATTTTCGATGACTCTTCCGGCTGAATCCGGCTGATTTTGAGCAAATTGCATTTGTTATGTCCCCTCTTATGGGCATTGGTTAATTGTGGTTTATTCCATAGATTTGCGACTACAGGAAACTCCATAAGAAAAAATTTATCGGCAGCGCCCTCCTTCTGGGACCACATGTCACTTAGGGAAATTTATTGCGGTTATCAACGTTCTGTAGCGCTCCTAATTTGATGGTGACCGCCTCACCAACGTCCACACTAAATACTTCAATTTCAGGGTAAACACAGCCATTCATGATTCATTCACAAATGCGTGTCATCGCTAATGATGATTTTTCTACCGGTATTGTAGCCCAGTCAGTGAAGAAACGTCTTTGTCTATGGATATGAACTTTGAGCCCTTGGGTCAGTTGGATCTTTTATACGGTTGTAGGCAGGCTCAGGCGAAAGGACGAGTTCTTGAGCTTGAGCACGGTGAGGAATCGTCTGCTTTGGGTTCTGCTCCACATTTTAATGGACCGCGGCGATGATCTCGATCCATCATGCGTTCCTTTGAAGTACAAATTATGGCTTATTGCTACACAAACTGGTCGTCTAAATTTTGGCCGCCAAACGTTGAAGACTATTAAATCGTTACGTTAAGTTCGTTTGTATAAGCCCAGGTGGCAGTTTTATTGAGGGTCAAATTAATTATTCCCTTACTAATCCGCCCAAATACTGAGCATGTGTTCAAATTATTGTTGTTTCTTTGTTTGCAAAGAAACTCTTGTTGCAATATTATAAACATTTTTATCCTATTCACATTAGATTGAAATTCGTACTTTCAAATAATTCTGATAGTGAATTGTCATCGAAACTCCGCTCCAGCAATTAATAAAACAAAAAGTCAAATCCCTTTCCACATTTTTTTTTTTATCGGATTAAATGGAGTTAATCATCGGATGGTAAAATTCCAAAAGTCTTAATCCCTAGTTCAATGCCGAACTTCACTTTTGTATACTAAATTGGTTTTCAGAAAAAGTCAAAAAAAAGTATTTCCAAAAGAGTTCACTTGACTCAATCCCTATACCAGTCCTTGTGTTGTGTTAGATATTTAAATGATTTGTACATTTTGGTTGATGGTGCCGTTTTTGTTGTTTGTTCCACTAATCCTGCTTTTAATTGGACTGAATTGAACGCTCTGGTTGCTACCCTTCCATTAACCAACACTTCAAACTAACCAACGAACTGAACTAACCGAATAGAACCAATTTAAGCCAATGTCAATACCTGAAATAGTATAGATACATAAACGTGCAACCACTTGGCCAAAACACCTCAATAGGAGAGCAATGCATTTGATTCAAATTGGTCAACTTGATTTGACCAATATCTAACTCGGTTTATACACATCAATGGGTAGTGCTGAAAAGAATTTTTTCCAACATAAAAAAACCTCACAGCGATATATTTTTATGTAGGTAGATGGTATGATGATTTCTAATGTCCATGGGTTGTAAAAAACGAATAATCTATTGAAGGTATTAACAAGTCCCAAAAAATTTAAAATTCGAATGGAAAAGGCATTGGAAATCAAAATGTAGGGTCATTCATTTTCCGGTTTCGAAAGTAACACAGTAAAGTAACACACAGCGATACATGTTTGATAAATATTTTATGTCATTTTAAAGTTAAGACTTTGCCATTAAGTGTGAAAAACAATCATTTAAATGGCTGCCTCGGGAAAATTAGCAGCATGGGATCCTTTTGAGGGAATTTTTTTAAACACATTTTCGCTCATTTCGGGCGGTATTTCAGCAATAACTTGACTAATGTTAGTTTTTAGTGCTAATAGATTTCAGGGATTGTTTGCGTAAGCACGGTCTTTTGCGTAGCCCAACAGAAAAAAAATTAACGGTGTTAAATTGCATGATCTTGGTGGCTAATTGACACCACCAAAACGTGAAATAATGCGACCAGGAAACTTCTCATACAATACACGTGTTGTGTGGCTTGTATATTGTATCCCTGAATTGTTGTAACCACATATTTTCCAAGTCGTGATCTTCAATCCCCTACCAAAAAAATCGGTTATCATTCGAAAATATCGTTCCGAATTGACCGAAACCTTCTGCCTATTGGCATCTTCGAAGAAATACGGACCAATGGCACCTTTCCACCATAGAGCAATGGATACAACGGCCGGCACCTCTTCGATCAGCTGTTGGTTTTCTGAGCCCCATGTGAGGTAATTTTGTTTGTTTGCATATCCACCTAGTGAGAAATGTGCCTCATCGCTGAAGAAATTTTGATCGAAAAATCGGTGTTTATCGTCTGTTGTTCCAACCCTCACTTTAAGTTAAATAAGGTTTAATAATTTTAAAACGTTGTTCAATTATTAAGCGATCCAATATCGCTAATGGCACACATTCAACTAATATTATGACACTTCAGATGACAGCTGAGTTTCACAAGTGTCAAATGCCAGCGCAACCAACTTGAAACCATTCAATGAATGACCCGTAATTAACTCACCAAAAATATTTAGAGTTTTCGAAATGGGTGAAAGCAGTTATTACGCAATTGTACAGAAGTGAGAAAAACCTTAGATCATGGTAAATTTGACTCCTGTTATAAGGTCTGGATCTTAATTATAAAAAAAATATATGAATGTGTTGTGGTATAGTCCATATTACTTTGGTTACCCAATACGAAAAGTATTCAGTTTGTTAGCGTGACCGTCATTACGAGTTTATACTGCGGCTCTGAAATCGCTTTTGGGGAAGTTGCTGCAAATATCTAAGAGGGCTTCGATTCAAACATACAAAATCAGTTCAAATATTAAGAATGTCCCATAATTTTAACATTTAAATATACATTGCATAAAGCAGTTAGTCTGCAGGACAGATGTGCAAACTCTTCGAAAAATTGCATGCCTACTTCTGTCAAAAATAATTTAGTCCGTGACTATTCGTATGCACCAATGCCACCAGTTTTAAAAGGGACACACTAATGTGAGTAGCCAATTTTTAAAAGGATATTATGTACTTCTTTTTCGAAGTGAGTCTTCCTCATATAACTATCCACAGAGTATGTAAGGTTGTCTGACTAGTAGCTAACTCAACAGTTTCTCATTTACAAAAAAAAGTGCGTGCGTAGGTACACATGTCAGAAATAAAACTTCTTTGGCAAACTAATTTTTTTTTTCCACCAACCAACCAATGCAGCTTCTTAAGGCCGCTTACCCGCCTAACTCATTTAATAGTATACACATCACATTTTTCATATTAAACTTTCAGAGCTCATTTAACCACATACCAAGTCACATCCCTACTACCCGCCAATCAATTTAAAACCATCAACCTCCTGACTGCCAATGATGCCAGATGAAATATATGAAATCCCACCGGATTCGAAATAAAATCGTACTAATTTTGTACTGTAGGGAAAAAAAACCACCATATTTTGTTAAATGGAAAGTTTTACGCTAAAAGCCTACAAAATGCATTTTTCAAAAAAAAGAAAAAACACCTTAGACCCGCACGTTTGCACTTGCGTCAAAAATTTGATATCCCAGTTCAAAACCTAAATCAATTTGATCGCATTGCAGTCAACTCGTTAAGTTTGCGCATGTAATTTAGTATTGAAAGCACACTATTCAGCTTAAATGCAATCCATTTAACACCAGTTTGAAACTGGAATTGCAAAAAAGTTTATTCGTGTAGGGATAGCCTTATGGAATAAAATTAAAGTCTTGTATTTTTTCGTTATTTACCAAGACTATAAAAATAACAGTTGTCATAATTCGGTTTTTGGGAAACAACAAAAAAAAAATACTTGTTTGTGTAAAAAATATACTTGCTGAGCTCAATTACTATTTTTTTTTTTGTTAAATCTAACTTTAAACCTTAATTGTACTTATTTTTTTTTTTTTTTTGTGATAAAATAGTTTTTAATATTTATGTATGTAGGTATGTACCTATGTCGTACTGAATTATCCTTAAAACAATATCACCCCATAAAATAACAATCCAATCCAAAATTGTCCACCCATAAAAAACCACCAAACGTTTGTTCCCACTACTTTACCATTTTGGTGGGAAATCAACCAATCTGGTAACACTTGCTGACTGCCTACAGTGGATATACGAAACACTTTTGCCTGCTAATGCTAATACACACATAAAAATGTATACCGTCCCTGCTACCCACCGTTCTATTTTTAACCATCAGCCGTCGACATACCCACAGGCCACAGTTGATATGCAGAACCAGTTTGTGCTATTATAAAACAAACCCAACCTAACCTACAGCTCTCTCTCCCCATGGCACTGTGCGTGATGCGATGTTCGCTCTATCTCACTCTCTGTCAATCGGTCTCAATCGCTGTCTCCATTTTTGGGGACGGAAGTCACGCTTATTTCCGCTGCATCAGTAAAAAATGTACCCCCCATGCGCCTAAAGAAGTTTCACTTCAAAAACCTCTACAATCGTTTTTCTTCAAACTGCTATATATCAAGTTTGAAGAAAATCCGCCAAGCCGTTGAAAATGGCGTGAAAAAGCGCACATCCGCACAGGCAGACCGACGGACGGTATGGCGAAAACCACTTTTTTGGGTTTCTCTATCAACGTAATAATCATGTTTGATTTTTTTTTTCTGCATTAAACCAATACCTGCCCTATAGAGCAAGTAATAGTTGTTTTTAAGGAATCACCATCTTGATAACCTGAACACTATTTTTTGTTTGTCCTTTTCTACATCCGTTTCTGTGTACACGTAACAATTCAGCGTTAAATAAAATGTTATCAAATCGATTTTAAAATCTTTATTTCTTCAGAAAAGTACATCATACATATGTGTATGTATATGTACCTACTTTCTTCACAAAGTGTAAACAAGGTAAATCGATTTTGTATCTTATAGGTGGCGGTAGTTTGGGTTAAATATATTTTCAGATGTTTTTTTACCAAAGTTTGTATAACCCACAAAATTGCTCAACCAAAAAAATCATCGAAGTATCTCTAAATTTGTTTAATTTACTGAAAAGTTTGAATGCGTAGGTATACAGTACACAAGAAAAAGTACATATCTGCAAGGGAAGGGAATAAAAATAAAATGAACAACTTCCTTAATATTAAATGCAATGCTTTAGTCTCTGGAGATTGTAAACATTTATTCTGTTGCACATAGAGATACCTTTTGGACGGAAAAGATTTCTTGCAGCGCAGTAGGTCGGTATCGGTACTTGCATAACTAAATTGAAGTATTCAATTTGACCTTAATTTTATGTTGCATTTCGAATTTGTTTTTAAGTTCGGCAGCATTTCTAAAGATTTTGATTAAATTTCCTTAAAGAATACTCCTCATATTTATAAAGGAATCCCTTTTCTAAGCCTGTGCTCTTGCAATTTGTATGTAGGTATCCCAATTTTGCATAAGCAGTAGGTATTTGAAGATTGTTCCCTGAAAATGAAATTGAAATAATTTTTATTGTCGAGATCAAGAAGCATCTTTCAAAGGAATGCACTCAAAAAGGAATTAACTCTACGTTTAAGTTTTCGGAACAATTAACTACGTTTTTACTGTATTTGTATGCCATTATTGAAACATTAAAAAGCCATATAAAAGTCGTTTCGGTGCACATTACGCAAGTTCATATATTTAAACGCTATTAGACTTATATCAACAAGTTCTATAGCTGCTATAGAGGTTTTTAAGCGCAATCGGTCAATAAAGCAACAAGCTTGCCTTGGATGTTATGTAAAGGCCTTATACAAGCTAGTTTAACTAAACGTGACTTAGAAATAGCAATACAAAAAATTATAAATTTCATTCTGCGTTTTGTAATTTATACAATTTGACTGAATTTTAAACTTATACGTTATTGGGTTTATTAAACTTTAGTCCACATAAGCATACTTTACAGGACTTTTTTGGTCTTTCATCTTTCACCTGCCTGGAAACTTGACAGACCGTGAATTCAGGTATAACTCTCGAATTTGTTAGATATAAAAAATTTTAAGAAGACACAAAATCTAAACCAAATGTTTGCTGTGACTGAGAGCTTTTTACTTGTCAACTCCTTCGGAAGGCCTTATGCAGGCTAATGACTTGTTACCGAGCGAGAGGGTCATAGCTCAGTTCAGTTGGTCAGCGTTTTACTTAATTTTTCGAAAGAAATACCAATTATGTACAATCTATATAAATAAAAATGGATCGCAAAAATGTATGTTCCCTCATAACTTCCGAACGACTTGGCCAAAATGGATAATTCTTTGTTTTGAGTTTTTGTTATTGTCAGGAGAAGGTTTGTATAAAAGAATATTTTAAAACATCGGTTTCCTATGAATGCATTTTAAGTGCATTTTGTCAAATTAAGAACAAATCTTTTGGAAGGACATTTTGAGGAAGTCTAGGAAGGTTTCTATGAAGATTGGTCAAAAATCGGTGAAGTAGTTTGTCAGAAATGCATTTTTGGTGCATTTTGTCACAAATCTTCAAAATTGCAAACAATTGGGATGCATAGTTTTAACATAATAAAAATTAAATTTGAATAAATTACTTAACTGGATTATTGAAATGCACCTTAAATATTTTGGAAAGTTGGGTAAATAGGGAAAAATCAAAGTGTTTTCGACAATGAATTTAAGTTATAAATTTGTACGAGCAAATCAATTGCATTGTTTTATTTATTTAATTTATTTAGAGGCAATATATCGCGGGGCTTATTGCCCTTACATTGTGCATCAAAAAGCACCTCAATAAGCAGAATATTCAACCAAGCAATCCCTTTGTGTTAGCGTTGAAACGAATGCCGGGTAATTTCTTGGATTTGGATTGAACCAGGTAAACTAATTTTTAGGCGGGAGGCACTATTTCTTTTCTCTCCGAACGGAAAAATGAAATACCCGACTGGGTCGCACAAGCTTGCTTTAACGTGTGACAGTGGTCTTTAGGCTTGAGATTTTGATAAGAATAAATTTTTCGGCTGGAGAAGGAACTTCTATATTTCAAGTGTAAACTGATGAGCATTCCTAGCAAGATGAGTATTACGGGGGAATCGTTTAATTGGAGGAACGCAGCTGGCTAAATAGAGTGAGCATTTTGTATAAGAAGCGGTAAAATAAGGAAAGACATGAAAAATTTCGACGATGTTCAAGTGATGGAAATGTTTCGACAATCCTTTTCTCCCCTATCAATTATAACGCTTTTTTCAGCTCTATCGAAGCAACTGCTGAGAGATGGGATTTATACTCGAGTTTAGGGCTTATAAACGCTTTGTAAATTGTAGGCACATCAGAAGGATGAATAACTTCTTTTTTTTTTGACAGGTTAATCACTTTCTATACATCAAACGCATCAAAATATAGAATTTTTCAAAAATGTTAAAAAAGGCGGTACGGAGTTCGCCGGGTCAGCTAGTAAGGAATAAATAAAACAACCCTACATCAAATATTACTGGCGGGTTTGATTAGACATCGATTACATATACTTACTTACTTACTTAAGGTGGCGCAGACAGTCCATTGTGGACCACGGCCTCAACCAACAGTCTTCGCCAGCTAGACCGGTCGCTAGCCAGTGGCCTCCAGTTGCGCACAATCAAGTTGGTTGTTGGTTGATTTCGTTGTTCTCCACTTGATCGCGCCACCATAGATGGGGTCTTGCAGTACTGCGTCGGCCATCCGGGTTGGAATTGAAGAAACCAATTACATAGCTACAAACATTGAATTAAAAAAAAATATATTGAATTCAATCATTATTTTTCTTACTTCGAGGAAATGTACTCCTGATGAATTTCAAGAGGCAGTGACCTGTAAGATTTAAAAAAGGAATTGATCTTAAATCAGCGGGGTTTTCGGCGCTTAGTTTATTAAAAACAAGCTCAGATATTGTTTGATGCCAGTGCTGATGTGCATTGGAGTAAGACTCAACTAATAATTCAGATATAATTAAAGTGCATGCACTGGCATCTTGCAGTCACAAAAATTGCATTGAAGAAATGTAACCTCTTTTCTCTGTAATATCATTTTTCGTCAAAAAATCCAAATTTGAGGTTCTTCTAGCATTTTGTATACAGTGTGATTCACATAAATTGCGACAAGGAGCTATAGCGTAAATGTAAGATCGAAAATAGAAAAAATCGTGTGGCCCCTCGTTTGGCCTGGAGGTGCAATTTTCCAAAAATTTGATATAAACCAAAAAAAAAATTGTTCTTATACAACGACACTCACAATGTCAAGCTATAACTTTTTGAAAATCTCGATACATCTTTTTTTCTTATATTTTTAAATAAAGTTAATTGAGAAATAAACTAATTTTTGAACAAATTAATTTTTAAACTTAAAATTTAGTAAACAAATCGATCAGGGTTAAAACTATAGAGATCTAAGGGACTTCTGATTCCAAACCGACAGTGTTTTCAAAGTGATCATTTATACAGTTTCTTCTCTAGTTTTGATTATTTTCTGCAATTAATTTATCTTTAGAGAGCACATTGTTTTTTTTTTTTTTAATTCAAAAATTGACAAACAAAATATAAAAATAAAACTGGAATTACAAGAAGGTTAATCCTTAAATTTTTTTACCTAATTAACCTAAAAGTTCAGTCTCATAAGAACTAAAAAAAAGATTTGGTAATTTTCTTAGAGTAAAAGACATTTTTCATATTTTCTGTTTTCGACTTAAAATTAATAAAAGCGTTGAATTTCGAAATTAAAAATAATTCTTAATTTAGTACAACTTTGAAAAAATTAATTTAAATTTTTATTTTAATTTTTTTACTTTTTTTCAAAATAAACTATTCAAATATTTAGATACTATGAAATTTAAAAAAAATAAAAGAAGTGATATCTGGCCTCACAAAAAACATGACATTGTGAGTTTAATTTTTATTAGTGTTTTATAATTTAAGTGTATTGCAGAAAATTGTACGTCCCGGCAAAAGGAAAGGGAAATGGACACCTCTCCAATACGAGTTTTTTTCCTTTTCTCGACCCTATCTACTCGCTTTAACTTTATATCAAACCTTCTATGCGAATAACTGTATTCAGAACAAATTTTTTTTCACCTACATTTTTACTGTATATTGCTGCTAAGTAGGTATTTGATGGACCATTGCAAGACAGAAATTAAATCCAATGGTCCCGCATCATGGTACCATTAAAAGGTTAAGAACAGCTGAGCTACCAAACTAGTAGGAATTCATTTTGATTTCGGATTGGATTGATAGTTTTCTTGGAAGAGCTAACTATGAAATATATTTTCCCCAGCAAATTTCTAGAAAATGCCAATTTTAAAAGTGTTCGAGCAGCTATTCCAGAGAGCACATTTTTTTTTTTTAATGAGAAATCTACTTGAAATTATTACTCCTTTTTTATAATTCAAGTGGATTTCCTGCTTTTGAATACCTACATTTACCATTTAATGGGAAAATGATAAAGAGAAATTCATAATGTGTATACCTATACCGCTACCATACAAATATTTCAAAAATCATTAAAATAAATGTTCTCGTTTCTGTCTATTTTCATTTTTTATGCGAACAATAATATCATTTTTAGTGCAGCCTTGTGCCATTTAAATGCCACTTTTAGATACTTTTTTTCCATGATTACCACGTAAATTTGGTTCTATAAAATTTAAGAGTCAATCTTTGAATATAAACTTTTCAAAGGAGAATATTATATTTTATTCGCATGCATTGTTTTTTATGTTGTCTTGGCTTTGTTTCACATGGGTGGCTCTGCCTATGCCTACAGAGAGACCTACAGGAATCCATTTAAAAGGTGAGGCTTTACAAAATATAAATCGATAACAGACATGTTTTTGTTTACCCATCCATCGCAATTATTATTCCTGCCATACGGCATAGAAGAGGGTACTTATAATAACAACATGGCGGCATTAAAAGCTATACGATGGGCGCGTACCTACATAAAGGATATGTTTTCCCAAGGTATATCCTTGTTTGCAGTTAAATCTAAAATTAACATGGTTGTTTGGGTTATAAGAATTTGTATAGGTATGCCGTATAACCGAGCATGTTGCGTTAATGTGGTCTGGTTTGCTATTTTCATCATAGGTACAAAATTTTATGAAGAAAGTGCTATGGGCTTATCGTTTATCTGAGCAATAAATAATTTAATTTTCAGCAAAATTAAACACACATTTTTTTTTGTACTCCAACCTATATGGTTGAGGTGAATCAATATTTTCATCTTTTGAAAGTATTCCAGATAAGAACAATAAAGGCCCTTATTCAAAAGGAACATTTTGGGGATATGAAATGTTTCCAATAAATAGGAGTAGGAGTTTAAATGTCGAACTAAAATGAAGATAAAATCAATGCGAAAAGTCCTTGTTGTAAGTGGATTTTGTTGAAATAAATTACAATACAGTTTGTGTAGTAGAGAAATACAACGCAAAACCATCAAGCAACAGCTTCTATGGTTATCCTGAGCTTAACATAATAGTTTGGATCTCCGAAATCTTTATTTATTGCTCAAAAATTAAAAACAGAGCTGGTCTGTTTCTAGCGTACTTAGAAGAATAAAACTTCTTACAAAAGCTTCACTTACTGTCAGACCCATCCTAGCTGCCTCTGCTTCAATACCTACTTCATATTTTTAAGAATGTAGTTCGCCCGATGATTTTAAGATCATCAAAATCAGCAGTAAACTATGCATGTTGAAAAACCGTCCTGTGAAGGGTTCCTTGTCAACAATAAACCAGGTAATGAAATCATTGAAATGCCAAAAAGATTCAACGAAAAACTGGTTTGCTCAGCGATCTAAGCCAACTTGATGTACGTAAGAGGTAATTTTAGGTTTCTCCTGTTTGTGATCCTGAAATATAGGACCTGGACAATGGATATAGCAAACATTTGGGGTTAGAATTAGACGGATGAGGTTAGGAAGCTATCAGCAACAAATCGCATTACAGTTTTGTGTCTCGTTTCCGCACGTTCTTTTCATCAATGAGCTTTAAGAACTGATACCAGGAAGCCGACTTGACATCTTTTGTGTCCAAGAAACGAAATGGAGGAATACTTGAGAAGACTACAATATGATTTCCTAAGGATCTAATAAAGGGTTTTTTTTTTTTGAGTTAAAGAACTTTAAGTTGGCAGAACTTTTTTCATTGGCAGTCATTTTGTCAACTGCCATGTGATTTATCTTAAGTTTGGTTTGCCATTTCATCATGAATAGGCTGTCGCCTGAACAACGTGCAGATTCATTTTGAAAAACTTGGTTCGGTCCATGAAATGCATAGCGCACTACGTCCATTTTATGGTCGACACAATCTTCCATCATAGCAATTTATTAATTCGGTTAACGATGGAGGTTTTCACATGACCGACGGTGACGTTAACTCTAAATTCTATATGATAAAACTCATCATTCGGAGACGTCATAGAGTGCGTACCGAAGAAAGCTATTGCTCCATCTGTCATCTTGCACAACAATTGGATCTGCGTCCATAATTTTTATGGAACAAGAATTGAAGCCGCATAACCACGGGGCAAGGCCGGCGTACATTCGCTGAAAGGGCCCAATCGAGCGTCTACTGTATGACAGACAAAAATTTGTTAAGTTTATTTAAGCAACATTATTTCTGCTCAATTTTGATAATGTGTTTGTCCATCCGCATGAATAAGCGTCGCAAAAAAACAGCAGATTTTTGTGTGCCAAAGTGTGGGTTCCAGAAGACTTTCTTGTTCTTCTCGACGCTTTTTTATTGCCAGCGAAAAGTGCTAATGAACCATATATGACTTAAGCTGCAAAAAATATTGGAAACCCAATACTATCAGCCATTAAGACGTCTGTGTTTATTTATTGATGAATGTATCCACTCTATAATCATTTGTGGAATGTCACTCGAAACCGAGGTGGCTAGGAGCATCCCCCGGTCGTGATTTTAAGTTTGACTTTACTCAAAATCGAAAACCCACTTTACTTGACTAGCCCAAATTCTTACACTTTTAACGAATACCCTCACACAAAAGAAGCAAGTTTTCCTTACTACGACAATAAGAATGTGGACACCATTTGCACATCAAACTCAAAACTATCAACCCTTTTCAATCCTTTGTCGAAAAATTGTTAAAATGACAAGGACTTTTTCTATACGAATATTATAGCCAAGTTATTATCATATGAGTGCACACAGAAGTCTACATAGGTACAGGGTGATTCAAATAAAAACTAGAATCTTTCGAAACCTAGATTATGAACTAACTACGCTAGTCTTAAAACTTTAAGGTTATGTGTGGACTGTGGATGCTATCTCTTTTCTAAGACTGAATTAAAATATGAAACAAAATACGATATCTTCACCTAAATAAACTACGAAAGTAAAAGTATTTAAACTTCCTTCCAACCAAACCATCCTGTGTTTAAAAGCACTTCTCTAATTCTAAAACAGCAAGAATATCCATCCCCACGGGGAGTGGCGATACAAAAGCAATCTCGATTGTGGCTGCTACCGTATCCTGGAACTTCACAACCTCTCCCTATAACCATCTGGATCCGATATCCGAAAACGCTTTCACCTTAATAAATCAATCAATCACGTTTCACAGTCCTGACACATCAATTACTGAGAAATTTAATAAATTTAAAACTATACCACTCTGTCAATCAATTCGGGCATCTCTAAATGTGTAGCTATATTATTGATTGGGGTATTGGGGATAAGTAAGAATGGTTTCTTATTGCTTCTGGAGAAAATATAAAAATATAAAACCATTATCTTGTCAATTAAATGGCCACAACAGATCTTGAGCAAGGACGCTGGCTGGACTTGAAGTTGAAAAGAAAAGAATTATTTGTTGGATTTGGAGGTTTGTAATCAAATAGATTTCTACCATTCTATAGGGGGGAAAGTGTATGCGGTAAACGACAGCTATCATGATGTGGGTTCATTAATGGCTACAGTGCTTTTAAGTATTTCTTAAAGTACATATGTTTTGTGCATATATGTACATATGTATATATATGATGAATGTGTGGACATAATTATGTTTGTGTAGATGTAAAATCGATTAAGAATTTTTGTGGAGTGTATTGGCTGAATCACAACGACGCGTTCACCTCAGCCTCGCGTACGTTACGTCGAACAAGCTTTACGGACGCGTCGAAATGAAAGCTGACATGTTTGACTTTTGAGTAATCAACTAATCAAAAATAATAATTCTGAGGAAATAAATATTTTATTTGCCTTGCCTGTTAAAACAGGTATAGCTTTGTTCTTTGAACTTCACCCAGAGTCGACCCAGGTTTTCATGACAACCCAAGGAATTGTCAAAAAAAAAACCTGGAGCTTTCCCAAAAATCTCAAAAAACACATTGGGTCTGCTGATTGTACTTTTTTTTTGATTTTGAACTACTTTTATTTAAAAAAAAATGCATTCATTTGCAGTTATTTCAGTTTCTTTCGAAAAAAGAAAATGAAAAATCTAACACAGACAAAAAACCAGAAACGCTTGACAGCAATCATCACTTTAAAGTTGATTCGGTACCTCAACTCCCTGAGCAAAATACTTCAAAAACGACCCAAGGTTTAAAAATAAAGAGAATTTTTCGGCGAGTTGAGATTTTTTCAAAAATCGATCTGTTTCGACTCCAGATTGACTTCAGAGCTCAACGAATACAGTTGAGAAAAACTTTAATTCTTTCCTTATCAGGAAAAAAATGTCAGAAAAACATGTCTTTTTGACGTTTCACGAAATAAGTAGCACTTTATTCAGTTTCAACATTGCCGAGACATAAATGCCAACTAGACAACGGGACAAATGTTAAGTGGACGAACGAAGTTGCATGAGCGAGACTGGACTGAACAAAAATTATGTATCCGTCGTATCGATCCACACACAATGTTATCGTCACAATGCTTTACTGGTGGTGACTCTTGTGGCACTGTGAGTGCGATTAAACACTTGCTCCAAAATTTCGTGATTGCATTGCACACAATTTTTGCTTTAGAGAAATATTTTAATCGGGGTAAATGTGTGTCAGTCTGTTTTTCCCCGCTCATCTCCGAAACGGCAAGGCTGATTTGGCCGGAGTCTTACAAGCAGGTAAGCCTGAACTATAATAGCCAGAACGGCGCGGGCGGACCCGTCCTTAATTGTGCGAGAAGAAGCAATTCGTATCTCACATCCCAAATAGCGGATTGCTAGGTTTCGTCAAGTTTTCGAGCAGTATACATATGTAGTTTAGGTTTCCGTCTGCGCTCGCTATCGCATTTTACGGACGAAAATTTGACATCTGACTGAGAATGGATATGTGAGTTAGAGTGAGAGTGAGGGGTATGCTGATGCTGACTTTGTGTGCAACGTCACAGTCAGAGAGAACATAAATTATATTGTCATTATATTCTCTCTGGTCATCTTATTGTTCAGAGGAAAATATACATGTTTTGCTTCCGCGGCAATCCGTCCGTTATGGGTGGCGTGTTCATTTCACAGTTTAGACATTTCGTCCGGTTTTGACACTAGCTTTGACACTTAACTCAGGCTTGTATTAATCCGGATCCGGTCTTCATGTTGTTGTTGAGTTAGACTACCTTAGGTGGCGTTGGGGTCGTTTTATATGGGTATGCCAAATACAATTTCCATTGTATATATGTACATTTTAATAGAAATTTCATGGAACATGTTTTTTTAGTTCTGAACTTCGTCAATGGAGTTGTATTATCTACTTTACATCAAATGTCTTCTTTTGTTGTGATCCATCAAAAAATATTTTTTTTTAGAGTCTTAAAGCTGCCTAAAACAGCATCAACATAAACTATGCTATATTTTACCTCGAGTGACAATGACGAAAGAAGGCTTAAAGTAGACCCTTCAAAATCATCCTCGAAGCAATCCGGCCCAACATGCTATCCGACTTATTTCTTTTCCTGCAATATGCAAAAAATTGGGAGCCGAAATGGATTATCTCTCGAAACACTAAGTGTAAACTTAAGTGTACAAAGTTCTTTCAAAGGAAATCCTTTATCGCAACAAATTGACTTCCTTCAAGAGTCCACATGACTCGAAGTCCGTCCTCTCTTCTTAATCCCACAAAACCAATAAGCAATGTACTTTTCCCCAAACCTCAAGGCTCCAATATGGGCTTCCCACATTACTTCGAAAGTGTAAACAATGGAGGAAACCAACTGTACTATACAAATCATTTGTTTCGTATTTAGTTGGTACATTTTTAACGATTTTTTTCAGCCTCCTCGAGACGAAAGTTTCACACAATAAGTTGAAAAAAAAAAAAAAAACACCTTCCGTAAAAGTTTCTTATCCTTCGAATATATGTACGTATATAAATATGTGTGTATGTATATATGCCTCACACTTGGGAATCCAAATAAAAAGAAAAAAAAAACACCCACATTGCATTTGCTGCAGTGCACTTGAGGAATTTTCTATTTTTCCAAGTAATAGCAATCTGCTGTTCATTCCGAGCTGCATCGTTGAGCTTGTCGCCTTTTGTGATGCATTAAGTCTTAAGAGGCACAGCTTTTACTTCACCATTGTGTTTGGTACTTAAATATTATTTTTGTAGACCGTTGATTATGGCTTGCTTGTTATAGGGGATTTAAAATTTCTCAAGACGCTATGAGTAATAAAATACATAACTGGGTCACATACTCTTGCTGCTCTTATTGCAGATAGTTCCTTTTCCTGCATTCAGTGGAGCGCAATAAATTCATTGTAATTCCAGTGAGAAGATGAAGATGTGGTTTTAATTTATATCGTATTCCACCTTCCCGAGTCTATACACACAAAAAAAGAACTGTACTAAGTTGAAAACTTTTCCTGCACAAAAACAGGCGTTGTTGGGTTGAGGCAAGGATACGAAATTATATGGGGGATAATTTTTCTTCTACATTTTGGGGGAATTTAATTCCAACACATACAGTTTTCTACAGTTTTTTTTAAGCTCTTCATTATAATAGATAGAGTTCTTCTTAATAGTGCAGGAAAAGAAATAAAATGCACGACTGGGTAGCATAAACTTAGTCTAATGTGGAAATGTTTTATAAGAAGAATTGTAGAGCTTAGAGTGAAATTTCAAGGACGCGTCACGTTTAGAAACATTTCTTTACATGAGACACGATAGGAAAGAAAGATAATAGAGTAGAAAAAGTTATATATTCCGGCGAGATATGCATTTATCATTGTTTCCAGGGATGCCCGAGTTCCTGAGCAATAGATTAAAATGGATCAGAATGATATCTTCCCCATTTCTGTGCAGTCGGAGAAGAAGGGAGGCAAAAGTCGGTTTCGAGTATTGGAGGTTAATCACAATCTTTGCGATAGCTTAGCAAACCAAACAGTGCTGTTGTGATCAATGGTCGCAGGATCCGTGTCGAAAGTCGAGTTAGTTTTATGAGAAGACATCACAGTGGGAAAATGTGCTCTGTGTATCTATTTCCATGACTGAAAGGTTGATTTCAAGAGAAGGTTCTTCTGATGGTTTTACATCTTGTGATGTTATTGGTAACTAACTTTAAAGGTAACAGAAGAGCTTTCTAATTAAGTTTTTATTGAACACTATAATAGCCTACTCTGAAACCTACTCGAGACTTTCCGGTGGGGTTTGGGTTACCGTACTGGATAATGTTGGATGAGCTCTAGTGCAACAACTGATTTCTCGCTTGGCACAACCTCGAGCTTAGCACTAGGATAGGATTCTTCTAGGATACTAACAGCAGGCTTTTGCAGATCGTACGAAATCTGCCTAACAAAGCGACGAGCTTGGCACGTTCTGGACACCACCATATTTTGCTTCCTCAAAAATGGAAGATTTCCTTGGATTCTTCATCACCAGAAAACAAGTGTAGGTATGACCTATTGCAACAGTTGCGTCATCGCTGGTTTTGGTTGGGGTATAGAAGGGGAGCCCTTTGATGAGGTCTCCCCAGCGGTAAGACTGATATTCTTGGTCCCACCGGGAGTGTGGGCGTCCCACTTGCCCTACAAAAATAAAATTGAGTATAAAACCTATCTATAGATAATCGGAGTTTTATAAAACTAGTTTACGGAAATGACCGGGGGGTTTAAAAAGCCCTTTTCATGATTAGTCTCAGTGCGAGCGATAGGAAATTAGGGAGGAAGCGGGAAACAAGGTGTCGATGAACATTGGTCTTGAATGCTTGAAGATCAAAATGACAAGGGGAAATTGTACCAGGTAATTCATTCCACATTCTTGTTGTACGGCTAAAGAAAGAATCCCTATATTTCACGGTACGTCCGAAATTGGGCTCAAGTGTAAACTGATGAGCGTTCCAAGCAAAACGAGTATTATGATGGAAATGTTTAAGGGGTGGAACGCAGCTGGCTACCTCGAGTGAGCATTTTTTGTAAAAGAATCTGTAAAATAAGGAAAGACATGAGACATTTCGACGATGTTCGAGTGACGGAAATGTTTCCATAATGTTTCTCTCTCCTATCAATTTCAATGCTTTTGAACTCTGTCGAGCAGGTAGAAAAGTTTGAGAAGCACCTGCCCAGAGATGGGAGTTATACTCGAGTTTAGGGCGTATAAACGCCTTGTAAATTGTAGCCAGATCAGAAGGGGTGAAAAACTTCTTGCATCTATTAAGAAAGCCTAAGCATCTTGCATCATTCTTAGCAATCTCAAGTATATGATCATTCCAACGAAGGTTGTCACTGATACACATACCGAGTACTGATAGCTTTTCGGCCTCCTCGATGCAAGTACCATTCATGGATAATGGCATAGGGGGTATGTTTAGCTTCAACGACAAAAGACAGCATTGAGTTTTCGACGCATTAAACTCCACACGATTTCTAGTACCCCAATTCACAATGCTGTTTAAATCGGAGTTTAACGAGCTTATCATACGATTTCGTTGTAATAACACGTCCGAAGGCGAAGGCCGTGAATTATCAAACGTATATGAAAAGCTGAGGGTTGAGTCGTCAGCAAAACAATTTAATGGATTAGAAGTCACAGACAAGAGATCATTTATAAAAATGAGAAAGAGAGTCGGAGACAGAACGGAGCCCTGGGGCACACCAGCATTTATTTTGTGGAGATCAGACTTGAAACCGTCTAATACAACTGGTATTGAACGGTCCAGAAGATAGCTTCTAATCCAACGAATAAGAGTACCATCGATACCAAATGCACGCATTTTCGATAAAAGAGCTTCATGCTAAACTCTATCAAATGCCTTTGAAATATCAAGCGTAATAATCTTGCTTTCGCCAAAGCGATGCAAAGATTTGTTCCACTGTTTGATGAGATATGCCAGTGGAACGATTGCTTCGAAAGCCATTCTGTCGGTCATTTAAAAGCTTCCGATCTTCGAGATATTTCTTGAGCTGACGATTTATCAGTGTTTCCATGACCTCGGAAAGAAGGGTTGTAAGTACAATTGGTCGTTAGGAGGAGTCACTTTGTTAAGAGACAGGCTGTTTTCCAACTACTAGGAAAGATTCCTGAACGATATTAGCAATGGAAAAGCTAACGCAATGGTTTTGCCAGCGATGAAGAACACCTCTTCAGAAGTATAATATTATACCATCCGGGGCAGCGGATTTGTGTATATCAATATCTTTGAGAACTTATGCCGAGTGCAGAAAAATATCTGTACCGTTCTCAAGTACATGAGGGGCTTTGTTGATTGCAGGCAGCGTATGACTTGCAGCTAAATGAGCTGCGAGCATATTAGCCTTCTCTGAAGAGCTGTCTATTGGTCTATCGTCGACGATGAGTGTAGGAACTGATGATGACGTTGAGTTCTTGACGTTTTTTACAAATGACAAGAAGTTTTTACTGCCTTTGGGATAGTGCAATATTTTTTGCCGTAGCTTCTGGTCATGCAAAGTTTTTGTGATAACGGAGTTGCACGAGTTCCTTACTTGTTTGTGTTTCTTCCGATTTTCCTCAGTTTGGTTGGACTTATAGGATCGGAAGCTTACTTCTTTCAACCTGATAGCTTCTGTACACTCTTCGGTAAACCATGACTTTTCTTTTAGTTTGATACATTTTGTTCTCATTCCAAGAAAAATCACTTCTGTAATCATTTCAGCAATATGGCATCAATGTCATTATCGAGGAAGCATAATGACCAGTTAAAGTTGCGAAAGAAATTATTCAGACCGTCCCAGTTGGCTTTCTCGTATTGCCAAACGGTCCTATTGGGAATTTTTTCTTTAACTGGATGGTTGGAGATCGAGAAATTAGCTGAAATGACACAATGGTCGGAGGTGCCAAATGGAGAAGTTACTTTAATAGTATATTTATCAGGATGGGAAGTAAGGAACAAGTCAAGAGTATCTGCGGAATGCCCATCAGCATCCGGTATACGAGGCTCATCGACAAGCTGGGTAAGAAGGTTATACTCAGCAAAGAACTAAGTATACCTTCCTTCGAGTGTTATCTGGCCAGAATAGCGGAGCCAACTTGAATTGTGTACATTAAAGTCGCCCGTAATCACGACTTCAGTGTGAGGACAATGGGAAACAATTCGGGAAATTGAATCTGACAAAGCATCTAACTCCTGTAAAGAGAACAATAATGAATAATATGCTTGCGGACAGTAATTTAAGCCACAGAAAATGAAAGTTTGTATTGGAACAGTGCCCATTTTGGGAAAGGCTCTGGCAAGCAATATCATTCCTAACATAATTAACAAGACCATGGTGGGAAAATAGTAATGACACTACTTTATATCCAACCAGACAAAATTCTGATAAATCAGTATTCTGTCCAACCTGGGTTTCACTTAATGCCAAACAGCTGGCCTGTATTGTACAGTATGGTCGTACACAGCAAAGAAATTCTTTCTTAGCCCACGTACATCTGAATAAACGACACAAAAATCACTTGCCATTCTAAAAAACCAAACACACAAAACTCAACTGTGACGAAACTAAGTTAAATCGTGAAGTGTAGGCCCATATTAATTCCAATGATAAACAAACTGTCCTAGGTGCCCATGAAACAATTCGCACACGAAAATCAATATAGACATACATCAGATGCTACGTTATCCACTTATTGATTAAGTGTGCTTTAATTCATGTGTCCAAAAACAAGTAAGTACCTTTAAAAGAATCTAACTGCAACCAATACAAATTAAATCCCTTCTAATTTATACCACTCAACCAAAGTTGGTATCAAGTTACAGAGAATCCTTTGATGGTATAAAAAAGAGCGAATAGTTTAATTAGCTCAAACAAGCCCAAAAGAGTCAGTTTACGGACGTGGCAGTCCTCACCATTTAATAGAAACACCTCCTATTCATCCTACTCAAACTCCTAGCTTAAACGAATGCTGAAGAATTCAACACAAAAAAAAAAAGAAAACGAAATGTCTCAACTAGAAAAATCAAACAGGCGTTATGGAACAAACGAAGTGAATAAAAAAGATGCTCCAAACCTTTGTCATTACCAGATTTCCAGTAGATAAAAACTATTCTAAACTAATCTAACAACAAACTACCAACCCCTCATCCAGTCAAGAAGAAAAACTATCCCATCAGCTTAGCTCCATTTATTTTACATTCATCTTCATGTAGGAGTAGTTCTAATCTTTCAATTTTCATCCCTGTCACATCATCTCACCAAGATAATGGTTAGATTGGTAGACCATACCATTCCCATATGTCATTGACATATCCTTTGCGACTCTTCCTTTATAAGCATTCGTCGTTGTGGGGAAGAAGTGCTGACTTCGCTATATCCGCTTCTCCCCTGTAACTTTTGACTCAAAGTTTGTTCGAAACGATGGCTTTGATGAAGAAATCCCATTATGAACAATGTTCCTGTTCTTGTCGTTAGGTAATTCAATTAAATGGGGATCTAAACTGAACAATTAATTTTGGTGAATGATCCTTCCTTACACACAATGTATCACAAACTATTTCCAACATATATTTATGTTCGTGTAGATAAACGTTTTTTTCTCAAGTTTTTTTTTTTTTTTGATAATGAAAAAAAAGTCTTTCAACTAAGTTATAATATCGAGCTAACAATTTAAATCTATCCTTAAAGAATAATGTGTTTTCTTATTAAATTAAATCTAAGCCTCATAGATTCAACTTTTTTAAGCATTTAACATGATTAGAAACTTTGAGTTTTACCAACCACAAAAAAAGCAAATTAACTTGAGTTTTGAAATTTGAAACTTATGTCGACAATCTATACAAATTAAAGTATCTACTTTAAAGTTGCTGAAACTCATTACGTGAATCTAAAGCATCTTCTTCATGATTTCTAACATGATATCAAAAATGTTTGAAAAAATTATGCTGGGTAATGGCTTCGTTTCATTGAATCATTAAGTCTGATGGAAGTTCACACCATTTGCACACATCAGCTGCAATCTATGAAGCAGTGGCGGAATAAGATATTTACCGGCCCGAAGCATTTTCAGTTTACAAAACTGAGCTGAACAGTCAATATTGCTTCTTTTTTGTCGGGTGTAGCTATGATTTCAACTCTCGCACTTGTATGCTTCACATTAGTGATCCGTCTGTGGTGCTAACCGGGTCGACCTTGAAAAGCATGGGTAGGATTCACGGTCCTAGACTGTTCCATATTTGAGGTCAACATAAGCTAGTGTCTGTGTAGCTGCATTTGTCTGTACCAGGAGTTTTAAAGGCCACCTCTCCTCTTCCTCCCTCGTGATTGTTTTGGAACGTTGCATGATATTGACTTTTTGAAGGGCTTCCAAAAGTCTTTTTTGAACGTGACTGTAACTATTTTTTACAAGACGGTATTTTTTGAAGGCTTCCTCAGCTTTTCGTACTTCTTATTCCATTAAGCATCTTCTTATCAGCTATGCTGCTAATTTACTCACCCCTATGTGAGTGACGGACGCACAACTGAGGTGTAGAATCTTCCCTTTCCTTACCGGCCAAACAATATAGCGGAGTCTTTCCGACTCTCCCAAGTATCATATATCCTAGATATTTAAAGTTTTCATATTTGGGAATCACTGTCCTGAAATAGACATTCATGGACCAGAAAATGGGCAGCACAAATAGGTATTCAGTCTTTTTTAGACTTCCCGTTTCCTCCAAAACGTCCAACCATGTGTCAAATGCTCGTTGCAGGGGTGGGGGATCCTCACTTATGATGGTACTTTAATTCCAAACAGGTAGGTAGTCAAGGACTACAATAAAGAGCAGGAAACTCAAGACACTTCCCTGGTATTATACACCTACAGTAAATTGGAGTTCTTCGGGGTATCCAGCTAGGCACCATAAGCAGAGCAATCAATATAATGTGGAGTTTTGAAGCCATTTCTTAGAAGATTTTAGCTAATTGAAAAATTGGTAAGCAAAATGAACTGTGCGACTTGTGCTGCATTAGCTACGAAACTTACTTACTTGGCCCAATGTGCCCTTCAGCCAACTCGATCTATGGCCTGCTCTCTCCAAACTCGCCCTCCAAATATTCGGAAATCTCCCTATCTTCATCCGAGATGAGATCTACCTTGGTTTCTGACTCCCTCTGGTTTGGCGTTGAAGACTTTACTCGCTGGAGCGTCGATGTCCATTCGTTCTACATGGCTCAGCCTCTTAGTCGTTGAATTCGAATTTGTCTGGCTATTCTTATGTCGCTATACGGCACGTATAGTTCGTCGTTGAATCTTCTTTGCCAAATGTGTTCTCGGTTTACGCAGACAGGACCATAAATCGTACGCAGAACTTTTCTCTCGAAGACTCCAAGTGACTTTTCATCCGATTGGGACCGGGATGATGAGTGTTCTATACAGTTTCACCTTGGTTTTTCTCGATAGGGCTTTATTCCTCAATTGCTTATTCAGCCCAAAGAAACATCTATTAGGAAGAGTAAGACTGCTTTTGATTTCAGCGCTGATGTTGTTGCCTGTGCTTACATCAAAAGCAGTGAATTAGTAGCCCGACAACCACAAGGGCACCTGGCGATCTCCAGATGGTCGGACATCCAACCTAATCGACTGCATGTTGCGATTGACGGAAGACACTCCACATTCCGAGCAGCAAACATCGATTTCCACCACTATATTCGGTGGGTGCAAACTTAGAGTACGGATCCCCATGGCGACCAACTAAGCCGAGCAAATTCAATGTTGGACGACTTCAATCGCAAGAGACCGCCACTACCTATGCCGACCGCGTATCCCTTGAGCTTGCGAGAAATCCTTCGGCTGATGATATGAACTCGGAAGACCAATGGCAGCTATGTCAAAAAACCATGTTTTTGCAAAAAAGAGGTGCGAAACTTTTACAGAAGAGTGAAACAGTCTGCATTAGGTTTCACAAGTTGCCCTTGGCCCTTGTAAAGATCAGGATGGAAACACCATAGTAGAAACGTAGGCGATGTTAGCCATCTGGAGAGACTACTTTAACCAGTTGTTAACTGGCGATGAAAGCCAAGATCCGGTCCAAGATCAACTTATACCAGTTAATCTAGATGACGACAATGAGCTACATCCGCCCGACCAAAATGAAATCCAAGAAGCCATCACCATACTAAAGGTGAACAAAGCGGCTCGATGCGATGGTCTACAAGCGGAGATTTTTTAAACACGCTCGAGATATCGTGGTCTGGAGCATACACCAACTCATCTGCAAAATATGGGCGGAGGAAACAGGAAAGTATGTGATATGAGTGGAATCTCAGTACCAGCTGTCCGAATCCCAAAAAATGAGACCTACTCTGCCCCAACTATAGAAGCATAAGCAGCAGCAGTAGTAGGTAGCACTGTCAAAGTTAACTGCTAACGTCAAAAAAGTACTCACTAAGCAGCATGCACTAATACAACGGTGTAGCACTGAACTCAAACAAAAATCGTGTCTTACTTCGTTTGTTGTTGCTTTGCAGCGCAGCGTGAAGTTGGAGTAGAGTGGAATTGTACATCAGCTACACTCTGTGCTGCAGCTGCGAATTACGTACATTTAACTTTGACAAAATATTCACATTACGCCATTTCCTGGATAAAACCCAAAAATATAACATCGAAATCGATACCCACCACATGTTCGTCAATTTTAAAGCAACCTACGACCGACAGTGTTAATAGAGTTGAACCGTACCATGTCTTACTTTAGAATTTCTGCGAAACTGGTACGCCTTATCAGGATGACGTTGGAAAATGCTCGCTGCTCCGTCAAAGTTGGTGTGGACTCTTCTAAAACCTTCGACACCACCAGAGCTCTAAGACTAGGTGACGCACAGCATAGACTCTCTCCCAATCGGATGAAAAGGCACTTGGAGTCTTCGAGATAAAAGTTCCGCGTACGATTTATTGTCCTGCCTGCGTTAACGGCGGAGAAAACAACATTTGGCGAAGAAGACACAACGACGAACTATACGAATTCAACGTCTAAGTAGCCCTCTCACTGTGTTAATTCTTTTTTAAGGACTATAACCCCTTGAGAAATATGGTCTTCGTATGAAATTGCAAAAGCGTTTTTTTGGCAATCCTGAATGAAAAATGTGTGATTTGAATTAATTGGTTCTTGGATCAGTTTCAAATAAAAACAAGGCGAGTTTTCTTCTGAACAAAATAAACGACACACACACGAAAACTTTATCGTCCAAGCACATTGTGCAATTCTTAGCGGAACTCTTAGGCGAGAATATTGTTTCAAATACATAGGTTTCAGATTCCACCTCAAAAGAAAAGAACGAAATTAAATTCCTGGAAACGTATGTAGGTAATTGGTGGGAAATGCTACACCCTTAGGACTGTCCATTTCGCTTCGGAACAGTAGATTCAGTCAAAGATATGCTCTCAGCACTCAGTGACCGAATCCCAGTTTCCAGCAAATTGCTCTATTGCTTCACTCTCTCCTGTAGTCTTGAGCTTTATAAATTTATCGTGACGATTACAGACAAGACACGTATACCAGTTCATATAAGAATGTTTGCTTGGATGCAATGTATTTGTTCGAAAAACTTCAAATTTAAATTCGTTTTTCAGTTTTCAGTGCAAAAAAAAAAAGAACAAAAAAGGATAAACCGTGTTAGCTTTTTGCAAAGTTTGTATATATAGTTTTGAAGAAAGAAACAAAGACGAATTGAAAACAATGTCGTTTTTTTTGTATTCTTAGACTCATTCTATGCGAAAACTTTTTGAATCCATTTCAAGTTTATTATGCAAATTTAATCTTGAATAGAAACATGTCTTGTGAATTTGGGAGAAAGCAGAGGTGGAAAAAACAGAAGATAAAAGCGTCACACTAAGATACTTTTTCTTTTAAACAAAAAAATAAAAAAAGTTTTCAACGTGGGAACGTGTTTAAAATACTCCGAAAATTCCAACTTATGTAGTCTTGTATATTCACTCTGGAAAACAAACATTTTGAGATTTTAATTATTCCCTAAATCACTTAAGTCTTGTGAGATTTTTCAACCATTGTTTTACTTAAAAGCCTGAACTTTGGTTTTTGGAGACTTTTTATTTCACTTTTTTTCTTAATTCTTACGAAGTTTTAGTAGGATATAGGGTGCCCATCTGTTCTTTATATCCTATACTTTTCAGTATATTTAAAAAAAATCTTTATTAATTTATTCGAGAGATTCTTGGTGTATCCAAGACAATTTGGACAACATCACATATCGAATGTCACTAAAATTAAGGATCAATTCAAAAGCGATGGTCAGCATAAATTGATTTTACGGAACGTGTTCATAGATACCACAAAGAAAGCGAAATATTCTGCTGAAAGAGGTGATGCAAGGGCAACGCTTTTTTTTACTATAGAAGATTTGCAGCACTTTTTTTCGCTGGTCAATGAACACAACAATGTAGACTTGAATCATCAATTGAACAACATAACTATCAGGTTCATGAGGGGTATTGACGCCAGCCACCCCTCAAGTAGTAAGGAGATAAGCAACGCGCTCCATTTTCTAATGAAAAAACATAAGCGAGAGCTACAGTACGTTTTCAACGAACTGTTGGATACCCTATTCCCTATATTTTTGTATGTGTTTGCGTTCGCCTCCCGCAGCCAGCCGCTGTTCCAGTTTCAGAAACAAAATTCTTCTTTAGCAGACAGGAAAAAATTCAATAACATTAATTTTGTGTGGCCGATGTTCAATTACTGCTGGAGCAATAAAAAAAGGCGTGTGCCACTCCCAAAGTTGAGAATTTTTATTGCCAGCGCATTTATTATTAGCTCAGTGACATTCAATTTTAAGCTTGCAGATCAATTTGAACAAAACAAGACAAAACTTAAATTTTTAAAAATTAGATTTTGAATGGAAATATCGATTATGGGTGTAACAATTCTTGAATCACACTCTGCTACATAACCAAGGAAAAAAAACTGAAGTGTTCATCTTCTTACTTCAAAACTGCGACCGATAGTTAAAAAAATTTAAAAAATTAATATAATTATGACTTGACAGAATCGCCCCTTACAAGTGGGCGTGTCCTAAAAATTTAAAAAAAAAAATTCAAAGCACTAACTGGGCTTTGATCATTGGTCAATTTGTATGCATATGTTTAAAACTACAGCTGAATCGTATATTTTTTTAACGATCTTACCTGTATTTTATAAAAGTCACCACCTCCAAAGTGGGCGTACCTATTGAACAAAATTTAACACACAAAAATATAGAGATATATTTTTCAAATAACGAAGTAACAAAAAGCTTGAAATTGAATATTGGTTTTACCTTCAATTTTTAAAACTACGATTTTCTTTCTTTCATGAAAAGTAGACGTAAGCCACGCCCAAAATTCAAACATTTCTTTTCATACACAAGCCTCTTAGTTTCTACTGCGAGACGCACACATTTTTGCTGTAGATTCATTATAAATACCGTTTATTTGCAAAAATAACTTTTGTATAGGTTTTCTAAAAAGAATGGGCCGCAGCCACGCCCAAAATCATTTTTTTTTTTTTTTGATTTCATACACAAGATGTTTATGGAAGTACAAGTAAAACCCACAAAATTTAGTGTTTTTTGCTCTGTTGTAAGCATTGCTATTTTATAAAAACGATAGTTAAGGTTTTTTATGAAAAGTGGGCGTCAGCCACACTCAAACTGAAATCTTTTTATTTAATTGGAAGAAGATTTAACTAAAGCTTGTGTGGGCAAAATTTTAGCTTTGTGCTTTGATCGTAACTGTACAAAAAAACATAATTTAATTTTGCCAATTTGACGTTGTTTAACAAAAATGGCGAGTGTGGGCGTGTTTGTGTGCGACTTTGTATACTTGCATACATTTAGGTACTTCCTTTTGCAAAATGAAATGGAATGAAATTTTAGGAATTTCAGAGTTTTAAAAATTTCACAAAAATAATTTTGTCATCATTTGACCTCTCAAATTTTAAATAACAGCTTGAAGTTGGTAACAATTCGTTTGTGTCAGTGATGTTTGACAAACTAAAGAACTGTGTTCACAAACAAAGTACATTATGTTCCATTATAAGTTTTTTTTAGCAAGTGTTCCATTTTAACTTAGGGGGCCATTATAGGTCACTTTACCCTATATATCTGTCAAATATAAAAGTAGTAGAAGAGAAAGGATAGAACATGATTTATCGAAGAAGTGTCTGGTGTATAATTTTGATTTTATTTGACAGCGCATACCCTGATAATAGTTTGAAAATGTTCATGCAATTAAATACTAAACTTAACATACGAATGAGCCGTTATTTTTTTTGGAATGAGATGATCGACTCCTTTCAATTTCAGTACAAGGCCACAAAGCCTAGACCTAGAGAATATAAAATACTAAGTATAATCTGTTCTTTTTATTCCTCCACTGGTTATTTTGACATACGAACTCATGTTGGAATATGGTACTGAACAGTACCTACGTTGCAAATATACTGTAGCTTTCGCTTATGTCTTTAATCTTTGTTTAATGGCATATGGTTGTGAAAGAACATTTAATAATTTAAATTCTAGATTCTTGATATTTCAATCCATCAGAAAAAATTGTATCCCTTTTTTGAATACATATTATGTTTTCCAAAAAGGAATCAATCAAAAAAGCCTAAGCGTTTCTTAATAATGTGTTCAGCTGTTTAGGCAACATTTGTGTGCTTGAGATGATTTTCGTTGGAAGTTTTTCGGTTAGATATATTAATTCTATTAAAAAGACATTTGATAAGACAACCGTTTCTCAGAATATTTAAATCTTCTTGATTGAATCTTAATCTAATTTCGTAGAATTTATTGTTACTAACTTACAGCTCATTTTATTAAATCAGTGACATTTTGAAACTAAATACTTTACGAATGCGAATGCCGATGTTGATAAAAATAATAATAACCGCAAAGAGATGATGTAAACGCAAAAAGGAGCTTACTGTGTAAATATTTCTTTGAAAGTGGATTTTTCTGGTAAATATGTTGTATTCATGAGACTTATAAAACGTATGGTAACAATTTTAAAATGTTGATGTTTTTGTTTTATGTAAAAAATGACATTGCTGAATTCTGGCATTTATCCAACTTTTGTTTAATTAAAATCGAGTGTTAGACAATTTTCCAGGTCAAAGAAACTTTTCTGTTTTGACTGTTTTTTTAAGTTCTCATATTTGTTACTTATGAATTATGATCATGGGAACAGGTTATGGATTTCTTCAAAAAAAAAAATAAAAAAAAAATTAAGAACAATCAAATAACATTACGATGATGGAGAAGTCGGAAAAAGTGGGCCTGAAAATTCAGTTCGTCTGTCCGTCTGTCTTTCTGTTTTTCGGTTTTTCTGTTTGTCTGCTTGCACCTCTACAGCCTTAACGCAGGGCTGATTTGCCTTAAATTCGGTACATAAAGTCGTACTTACTTATGCAGGTTACACATTATCGATCATGAGCGACGGATAAGTAATGATGTCAGTTTGAAAGGATAAGTATCGTGGACACACTATCAAACATGGTTTGTTGACATGATACAACTACTAAAGATATGGCATTGCGCATAATACAATGAAAAACGTCAAACTCCATTAGGTGTCCGTGACGTAGAGCGCACAAAGAACATGTAGAACCGTTGAAATACTTTATACATGTATAGTATGTCAATGTGTAGAACGTAGAGCGTGGAACGTAACAAAAATTAAAACGGGAAGGCGAAAATGAGAAGGCGAAAACATCATGTGTGTCCGTGACGTAGATGTGCAGAGCGAAACAAGAATTAGAATAATTAGAAGTTGCTATCTATCTTGGTGAGTTGTATCAGCAGCCCCGTTCCCTTTCTGCACTTTTGTACGAATTCTTATGTCAATTGAACAGACATGTCAGTACGACTCAGATTTTTACGGGAACGAGGGTTTTTATTTATTTTTAACTCGCGGCGATAGCTGCTTCGTATAGCATTTAGTTTTTTATATCCGATATGTCTGCTGTTTTTTTTTTTTTTTTTTTTGTACTTTTTCATGATTTCAAGAATCTGTTTGAAGGTCCCTTGTTTGTTTTTTTTTTTATTCGCACAATGGCTGACTCGATTTATGGCATTCTATAAATTCATCCAAAAATGCTCTATCGGAGTCCATTTTGTATAGCAAATCACAAACTTTGCGCTCGTGGTTTTGTTTTGATTGATGTTTGACGTTTTTTGTTTTTTGTGCACATTATCGAAAAAATTCACGAGCAGGCCCGACTGTCATTCCATTACCAAAAAAATTTGCGACTATCCATCCAGATCGACGTCAATCAATTAGATGTACACATTATCATTCTTATGCGAATTCAGTCCAAATTCATTAGTCATGATCGATAAAGTGTACCCCACATTAGAAAATATTTGGTAATCTGCCAGTGATTTCTATAGGTGCTGTAACTGTACCTGTCATTTATAATTATTAACAAAATGGTTTATTTTATCGGAAACGAGTCTAAGGATTTTGATAAAACTTTCAGGGTGCTAATTTTTCACAAGTGTCTATCTTTTGGTCAAGGAAGATTTTTTTTTAAATCGCGGTTTCTCCTTAACTATTCTTCTGTTTAGTAAAAATTTTGACATTTACAATGATTAGGTTTTCAATATCTCGGTTCTTGTAATTTTCTAAAAAAAAAAAATGTTTTTTTTTGAAAATATTTTGGGGGCGTGGCTTAATTTTTTTTAAATTATTTTAGCAGGTGTTAGCTACAAATTTCCGTATATTTTTTTATACTCATACGAAAATATTTTTTCGAAAAATTTAAAAACGAAACGATTTTCAAAATTTTTGCAAGATTGTGGAAGCCAGTCGTGCATTTTAGTGTCCAAACCCTTAAGCCCAAATGAATCACTAGAAACAGAGTCTTAAAGCTGTCTCTTGTATTTTATTGCTTTAGCGCTATATTTTTAATCAGTGCTCAATTGAAATAGCCAGTTGCATTCCACTCCTTAAGATCAAAATATGATCGTAATACCCGCTCTACTAGGAATGCCCTTGAGCTTAATTTCGGTTGTGCCGTCAAATTCACTGATTTCTTTTTTGGTCGCACTACATGTGAATGCAAAATTCTTGAACCAAATCTATATTTCCAATCCATCTCAATTCTTCCTCTGTATTCGAATCGGTCGCACTGTGCTAAGATTTTACATACAAAGGGTTGTCATAGCCTTTAAATGCGCGTTAATTATATATAAAAAAAAAAATCTACGCTAATACACACAAGTTTGATGTTTATTGTCTTACCTTCGAAGCTTAATTCTAAAGAAAAATGTATCCGTACACTGTGACGTATGAGTAATTTTTCTGACATAAAAGACATACACAACAAGTGAAGTAACTATTCAATATAAATTTAACGAAACCTGCACTATTTAAAGTAACAAGTAACATCTATTATTATCTAATAAGCGGTATGAAGAGTTGTGACATTTTTAAATTAATATTCCCCACAATATCATTCTGTCAGATGTCAAAGTTAAAAGTCATACTTACCTAATTATTTCACTAATTACAAATAACTCGAATCGAAATCCCAACACCATTATCAAGAAGCTTCACGTGCTTTAACATCGATTTAAATAGTTTTGTTATACTTTTCCTAAGAAAATTGAAAAACAACAAAAAAGGATATATGAAATAGTTGCAATATGTGTATTTGATGTGTGGGTCTATGCCCTTGGGTGGAAACCCACAAACGTGTGGCTTACAACCTTTACTTCACAACACGCACACACGATGTTTAAGTTAAAACGATTTCCAAGTAAAATAAACTCATTTCGAGTTGCTTTGAGCAATCCAATAGTTCTGCCCTGTCGGGAGCTGGAGCGGAGGAGGGTGGTAACTTTTGGTTATTTTGGTATGTTTATTTTCATTTTAAAAATAACCATAGCTTCATGAGATATAGGGTGCTCTTTGGGGAAGGCATTGTTGAATTAGTTTAAAACCCATTGAAACTTGAAATGTATCATCCATCCCTTTAGATCTGTGGAGAAAAATGTTTCCACTGTGGTCACGTTTCCTGCTTTTTTTTCAACCCCCTTGTGTATGAATATATTGGAGTAAAATGCCACAATGTGGTCCGGTCTAATCCCATTAGTACGAAAAAACACAATTCATCCATAATATCCCTGAGAAGGAAGAACATTGCGATGAGGAAGGTTCCACAGGTGATTGACACGAGCAATAGGGTATGATAACGATGACGACCGTACACAAGGACATGAAGTAAATATGGTATTTCATATTGTGCTTTGCTAGCTCAACTCAAACTCAGGGAAAGTCACTTGGTGAAGCATAACATAGGAACGAATGATGCTACAGCTGGTATGGCATTCAAATAATGACAGTATCTTTAGTGAAAGATGCACCAACGTTGAAGCAATCGGATCCCATTACAGTTTCTTCTTTGCCTTTAAAAAACACTCTTTAATTTCAAAAAAGGGGACATTTTTCCCTTATGGTACCAGGTTGACCTTAATGCCAATTTAAGGTCACGACGTTCGGTCAAATGTATGCGGCACAAAGTGCTTATTTCAGCAATCCGTTGGTTGTATCATTCGAGACGAGAGCATCAAGACATGGAAAATCGGATAAGACGATTATAAGGTGAAGCAGGGCGGGCTGTTTCAAAACTGGCCTATACAAAATTTTGGCAACTATAGATTTTTCGGTACCGATAAGGACTTACCAAGTCAAGATTTTCTTGGGTTGGTTGATACCGGAGGTTTGTAAAAAAAAAAATCAACATCTGTCACTTTTCTGACGGTCGGCGTGTTAAAGAAAATCAAATAGTTCTACCCTAGCCAAGATGCTCTAGATGTTTTGCGGAACATCTAAACAGACCTTAACGACAGGTCCTGTGTTGACGAATTCCAAATAAATGGTGTTTCAATTGACGCGGGTAGATTTTCAACGGCCTGTGGCAGCCTTGTTGTTTTAGTGACATCTGCCAAATCATGAGGAAGCTCAGTCCCAGTCTCTCTCAGTCTTTTCATAACTGAGGGTTCGTGCTAACAATAGAGAGAGATGGAAAGATCTGGACGCTGACCTATGTTTAAGGTGGAGATAGATTGTTGTTGTCAACAGAAGAAGAAGTTGCGCTCTTTGCGCCTATTTTACGGTAGATGTGGTGGCCCTTCATAGTTGACTCTTCAATGTTTGGTAGCCAAATTTGAGACGACCAGTTTGAGTCTGAGCCAGTCTATTCCTCGCCGTGCACAAGAACTCTGCCGTTTTCGCACTCTTTAACTTGGCTAATCTCACGTCGGGAGCTGGGACAACAACCGTACAAAATCCAACTCACGCAGGAGCTAAAATTTCATGACCAAAGACAACGTCATTTCTTCGCTGACAGGTGTTCGGAGAGTTTGGAAGAGAGCCCCAATGTTGGCCGAAAAAATCATCTTGAGCGATAAGGTGCATTTTTATATGAATGGTCGTGTTAACAAGCTACCACATTAATCCACTTTGAAGACTTCCAATAATTGGCCTTGCGAATAATTGCTTGTCATCACAAAAGCCAATCTAAAGGTTAACTGAATTCGCTTGAATTCCTGGCACATCAACGAGTTCAAAAATTCTGTTGGATAGTTGATCGCTTCATCCTCGTCGGTCACGCTTCCACCGGTTTTGTGTCAATGCAGTTCTCCAGCGGTTTAACTTTCACTAATCCAATTGAGATTTCTTATAATTTTGTGCAATGCCGGGTATCACTTTGGTGACAAGCTATTACTTCGAGGAGGATCTGACTCGCAAACATTTTCCGGAAACGTTATCAATAAAGTCGAAACATCAACGGGAATTTGGCCATTGCCAAATTCAAGCAGTTGTATCGAGAATTCGGCGGCCGATGGGTCGCTAGTGGAAGGATAGTAAGTATTTGTTTGGTTCTGGTCGTTTTGTGGATGACACATAGGTCTTGGCTATGTTTCAGTTTCACGGAAAGGGACCGGGAGTTCCGTTGATGTATAACAAAGTCGTGTCACGGATGTTGAACAATATATTTATCTACAATATTTTTCGTTACAGATGGCGCCCAACGTTGGGCATACGTTTTGTATGTCTCACGGCTCACGGGCCCATTAGTGCATTTATCCCAAATGATGATTTTGCATTCTCGCATCAATTTCGCTGTCGCCGAATTCTTGGTCATTGTGCACTTTGGCTTGTCAACCGTGAGAAGATTCATAGGCAGTTTCAAAGCGCTATGTGCAGTTCGACCGCCTTCCAACAGTGTGACAACAATACTAAATACAGCCAACGCCATCTTGAGCAAATAGTTGCAGTAATCAATGAAATGACGAATTTCTCACCTGTCCCATGGGTTGTATAGAGAAAGTGAATAAAGAAAGGTTGTTGCAACCTTGGATAAACAAACACCTCACGTCTGAAAAGTGGATTTGATTTATCCCTGATATTTTATAGCTGATAGCCTTTCGGGGCTCCCACATGATAGGGGCCTAGGCACGGGCCCTGTGTGCCCTTATGGTAAGGACGGTATTGCTCATAAGGTGAACATAACACGTTCCATCGCTCAAATTCAGCAGAAACACTGAGGCAGAATCATTGAAAATTAGACCACTTGGATCTGTGACACCGAATGAAGCCGGGTGGGTAGTTGAATGATGACATATTCCATATCTCATGGCATGTGAGCCTTTCAAATAAAAAGAGTTTCTAATTCACACACAGCTCCTTTGATTCTCATTTCAAGATCTACCCGCTCTTATTGAAAAACGATTTATTATGCGATGCATCCGTGACCAGTATCGGGTGCGTTTTTTGCAAGCGAAAAAAAAAACAAATAAATATCATTGTCAACCATCACAGAGCACTTCAGCTTGAATTGGCTGATGATTCTCAAGATTTGCAAGTTGGAGTATGCAACTCCAAGTAGCTTCGACCTCGAGATTGAGCACGGAAAAGAATCCATAAAGTACCAAATCTGGAAGAATACTAAAACCAATTTGGTTTCAAACTATAACGTCTTCGCAATAAATGACTACTGAATTTTTATATTTCTTTCCTTTCCCAACAGACTGTTCGAATCCCTTTTTATGGCATGAAAATCGTCTTAAATCTTTATATTATACATTTTTCTATAATCAAGAATAAATCATACATATATATGTATATACATCACGTATGTGAAAATCAGATTTTATGTCACACGAATCGATTCACTCGAGGATAAAATAATATAAATGTAAGCATCAACTTTATTCTTCATTATTGGTTTCGTTCGTGAGTGTTGAGGGTTCCTTTGAATTGGGTTGGAAGGTAATATACGAGGATTATCATCAGGAGCATTGATGTTGACGCACTTGAATTTATGACATTCGATATTACGTTTTCCACTTCGGTAATCTGAATGTAAATTTAATACTCACGAGAGAGAGAGAGCAGCGATAGAGCGGGGGACTAACAACAACAACATTATGTGATAAAATATCCTTTTTATATTCATAACATTATGTATGTACTCAGACTCACCCACATACATATGTATTGTATATTATACATGTAATGTATTTTAATTTGACACTGGTATGTGGGAACATGATAAATGTGAAATCAATTTCAACTCAACATGTCGAATTGAACTGAGAAACAAATTGAAGGATGCAGATGCAGAACGAAATCAATCAATAAAGTTTTGATTTATGTAATTTTTTTTTTTTTTTTTTGTAGAAAAGTCTTGAAAGACGTACTACCAATGAAATTGAAAAATGTGAAATAATGTCGAACTGAATAAATTACAGAATTTTTTGGTTTTATTTTTCTCATTCGCTTATATGGCAAACCAATGATCCCAAAGGTGACGGTTGATGGACGTACTTCAAGTCAAATCACTACCAAGACTTTTCTCCTTTGCTGAGATGTGTTATATGATTAGGAAAAATTTCCATGAGTGTAATCTCATCAGATTTGTTGAAAACAATTCTTAAAAAATTCGATCAACAAAAAAAAGACAGGGATCTGGAACTGTAGCGACTTAATAATTAGCAGAGTGCATATTTTGTGCATGACATAAATCAATTAGAATGACGTGCACTCTAAACACACCATGTGAACTAAATTTACCAAATCCCGAACACGTCCACGCGAGCGCTACAAAAAGTGCAATAATAAAAGAAAATGAATAGAGCGAAATATAATCTGGTTTCTTTTTCTATTTCCGGCATCTCGAAATTTTTTTAGTCAGCCATCTTTTAATTTGTGTAAGCAAGATCATTCTTCTTGTATTGAGGTGTTTGGCTGGATGTCGTTCTACGCAATTATAAAGAATAGAATTTACAAAATCAAAAACTTAAGTTATTACTTAAGTGCTGAGTTAAATGTAGTTTTAAGATAATAAAGAAAAATATTTTAGTTCGCTAAGAAAGACACGACGTGTTTTCATTACTCGACGTCATCGTCCTCACGTTTCGAGTAGGAGCGAGAACTCCAAATTGGTGACCCCGAGAGCAGAATACACTAATTATTATAAAAGAAAGACCTCCACCTCAAGCCAAATTTCGTCGAATACAAAAAACACCACCATCGTGAAGCTGCAGCGGATTAAGATACATAACCCACCACCAACCATCAGACAGCGAACCACCGCCACTCTTACCACCGTCAAAAAGGCTGCTCCCTCAAGCCAATACCAAGGTGCTTGGGTTCAATCTCGGCGAACAATTACTACCACCAGCATTTAAAAATAAAAAAAAAAAGAAATTAGGAGCCCAAAAGTCAGACGACACGTGCAAGCCAACGTGCAACCCAGTGGCACCTACCTTTGCACACCATTTTACAATCACACCATTTGCCATCGAATTTACCAACCAAAACGCTGCGATTCAACCAGTAAGAGTACAATATCACCAAAATTTAACGACATCAACACCACGCTGCCATGAACCACCGCCACCATCACTAGGAGAATACCAACAGGCCACAAAAGACAGATCACCAAAGAACATCCAACATCAAATCATATTCAACAATCAACAAGAAACACCTAATCCAACCAAAAAAAAAAAAAAAAAAAAAAAAAAAAAATAAAAAAAAACATATGTAAGTAGACACCAGTTCAGCCAAGCATTATTTACACTGTAGATGTAGACTGTAGTATTCTTATCACATGTTTATTTAAAATATTTTATGAATAAAATTCGAAATGTCGGAAAACGAAAACAAAGAAGGTAATGTTTCACATCCACAAGCGCCAGAAAACGGCGATTCAGTACCACCGCCGTTAGATTTTCAATCGCAACATGGCGAGAATCCCTCAGGGTTCAGTCCCTCCAACGGAAACAGCACTAATGTCATGCACGAGAATTCCATCAATTCCATTCGCGTGCGGCTACCATCGTTTTGGGCAGCCAATCCTAGGACTTGGTTCATCCAAGCCGAGGCACAATTCAGCGTGTTTAAAATAACAAGTCAAGAAACAAAATACTGCCTCATCGTCGCAGCGCTTCCAATAGAAACATGTGAATCAGTGATAGACATACTATCCGAACCACCTCTTAAGGACAAATATAATGTTTTAAAAAGTGCTCTCATAGAAAGACATTCAGTCTCAGAGACAAAAAGATTAGAAGCATTATTAGAAAAGGCAGAAATAGGGGATCGGAAACCCTCCGAAGTTTATCGCTCTATGAAACAATTAGCAGGAACCTCATTCAACGAGGATGTTATAAAAAATTTGTGGATGCGGCGGCTCCCGCAGTCCATCAATATCGCTCTTCTCTCAGTTGGAGAAAAGAGCATAGACGAGTTAGGTACTTTGGCGGACAAAATTTATGAAGCGTCGCAGAATGCAAGTATTTTTGCAATTGCTTCACAAAAAGTCGATTCGCCCTCAAGCCTCAAGCTACAAAAAGTGCAATAATAAAAGAAAATGAATAGAGCGAAATATAATCTGGTTTCTTTTTCTATTTCCGGCATCTCGAAAACAAAGCACACACAGGGAAATTTTCATACCGTCCACTTTAGAAGATTGCGATTCAGCTTTCGTTAGAGTTGATAGAATCAGAACTGGTTTCACATGTCCATACGAAGGGCCATTCAAAATAATTCGACGAACGAGGAAGTTTTTTGTTTTAAATATAAATAATAAAAACGTCTCTATATCAATCGACAGATTAAAGCCTGCTTATACGATAGAAAATTTAAAAAAAGAAAAGTAGCTAATACAAAGTTACGATAAATAATATTAATGCTGTTTTCGTGGATAGATTGTCACTGGGGGAGGGTGATGTAGCGACTTAATAATTAGCAGAGTGCATATTTTGTGCATGACATAAATCAATTAGAATGACGTGCACTCTAAACACACCATGTGAACTAAATTTACCAAATTCCGAACACGTCCACGCGAGCGCTACAAAAAGTGCAATAATAAAAGAAAATGAATAGAGCGAAATATAATCTGGTTTCTTTTTCTATTTCCGGCATCTCGAAATTTTTTTAGTCAGCCATCTTTTAATTTGTGTAAGCAAGATCATTCTTCTTGTATTGAGGTGTTTGGCTGGACGTCGTTCTACGCAATTATAAAGAATAGAATTTACAAAATCAAAAACTTAAGTTATTACTTAAGTGCTGAGTTAAATGTAGTTTTAAGATAATAAAGAAAAATATTTTAGTTCGCTAAGAAAGACACGACGTGTTTTCATTACTCGACGTCATCGTCCTCACGTTTCGAGTAGGAGCGAGAACTCCAAAGAACCAAGCCTTTAAGTCCAATTAGCCTCACGTCTTTTTTCATGCACGAATAAGGTTATTGACAGACGCATTCATGACACTTCTCTGACCCTGGCTACAATTTTGTTGAATCATTTGGTTACAAACAATATTTAGTCGTCCATCGACCAAAAGGATATCTGATGTGAAGTCGTTTTCCCAGATTTCGAGAAAGCCTAAACAGTAGTACTTGTGAGCCTACAGACTGCATGCGCACTCACAATAAACCTCATATTATGTAGTACCTACGAAATTGGATCATGTGATGATCTAGCCTTTATCATGGAGGAGTCTTCAGAAATATTAATATAAAAGAGACTTCATTCAGCATTGGACATGAAACAAATCAAGGTGAGAGAGTAAAAGTTTTAAAACTTTTCGAAAACACATTCCAAATTTTTTATGAGTATGAAAACTTCTTGCAGTAAATTTTATCAGAAAAATAAAATTTCAAAAAAAAAAAAAACAAAAACTTGGTTGTCTTTAAAGTCGGTTTACGGTCGATAGTTTTACGTGATAACCAGTTCACAAAACAGTTCACGTGTAGGTTGTTTCTCCCCCACCAACAACCATCCGCCCCAACTACAACCACCAACCAATCACCCACCCAGTATTTCTATTAATTTTTTCCTCACCCTCCCCCCACACTAAATCCCCCCGACCATCAACCACCCATCCCACCTACAGCCACTAACCAACCACCCACCATTTTGACATTTCCCCCCACACCAAATGAAACCCCTTTCCACTCATTAATACTGCCAACCAACCACCCCTCCTACAACCGCCAACCGCCAACCGTTTTTGACAATTCCTCCACTTCCTATCCTAACCAAAACACCAACCCCTCAACACACCACCTCCACCAACCATTTTTGTCAATCACCAATCACCAAACACCCTCCCCTCACACTTTATCGACTTTCTAAGCTATCAAGACAGTTACGGAACGTGACATTGTGACGTTGTAAATTTGTGACATTGTGACACTTTTTCGTGAGTGCTGTCGGTATATTGTTCATCGATTTATGAGACGTTATCACGTCAAAAAATTGATCAAACCGTGTTTGAAAAAAAAATTAAAAATTAAGAAAAAAAGTTGTAAAAAATTAAAAATGCATGTTATTTCGTTTTTAAGGCTCCTACAATAAAAATTTCATCGAAATCCGTCAAGTTGTTTACGAGAAAATCTGTTTTGAAAATACGGGTCCTATATGGTGCTACCGTTATAAGGCTTTTGCTGACAAATTTTTTAAAACCGAAACATACATTTTACTCAAAAAACACTATTCAGAAAGTTTTATCAAATTCGTGTAAGCCGTTTTTGAGTTAAATTAATTTTTCATTAAAAATCATATCGCAGGTACCTACCGTCATAACAATACTGTGTACCAAATTTGACAGACATACGGACATTTTGAAAATAAGCTTTACGTGGACAAGGCAATTAAGCCTTTAATTCCGCGGCGACCCTACTCGCATACCAAAGTCAAATTATACTTAGAGCAGAGCCCTAAAATCTACCCTAAGGTAGATATCTTAGTACCAATTTTATAGAACATGTTGAGGTATGTCCACACTCTTTGGTGAGCACCTAGGTATCTAAAATTCCGCATTCGGAGTTACCATAGCCACCACGATACTCCCACAAGGGTGCCTACCTTATAGATAGTCCCAGTGACAAAGCCCAGACTTCATCACCCAGGACGGCCTATCTCCCGTGGTACCAGAATATAGCTTCCAGTGGAGCTTCGCAACCATAAGGTCACTTGCAGATGAGCACCATCAATTTCCAAGGCCTGTCAGCCTTAAGATATGTGCATTCAACCACTTGCCAATGTAGAAGCAAATGCGCACACAAAGTCTTAATCTCTTTGCCGCATACAAGATATACTTACTTACGTTTCCAGCACAGGACTCAATACTGCAAGACAAGAAATATAGCTGCAATTACTCCGCCTTATTTCTTTTATGTCAAGATCCCTGCCATTCATATTGTTCCAGAGAGACCACTAGGAGGTGGAGGATAGGCACGCCTATGCCCTCTTAAGTTCCAACTATTATCTCAGAGCAGAGCCCACCTTCTATCAAGTTAGAGACTCGAAATGATGGTTGGATAGTAGCTAGCTACAAAACAGGCACCCAGCGAAGGGTGCAATACCAGGACGCGATGCCTAATGCCAAGACATAAAGAGTATTGTCGAATTTTTCGCTGCCTTGGTTAAGCGTTTAAGGGCTTAAGAGAGTTATAGTGTTACACAATTGGTTCAGAGGTCGTTCAGAGCGAGCTCGGTATACTCGAACTCTGTTTAGAGCTCTTTTCTCCCGTGGTAAGCTTCCAAGCAAAAGCTAAATTTTTTGCAGCGGAGTTTGCTGCCAATTCCACAATAACACAAAAAGACATCCATGTTCTTGAGAGCTTAAATGGTTTCATGTGGAAAATCTCCTTTCGCATCAGTTGCAAGAGTACTTAAAGATCACGATATACACAAATCCGCTGGCCCGGATAGTATCTTCCCATAGTTCTGAAGAGGTGCTCTTCCACGTTGGCAAAACCACGGCGTAAGCTTTTCCATCTGTCCTACTCTACAAGTCTCTTTCCGAATGGATGGAAAACAGCCCGTTCCTTAAAAAGGCGTATCTTCATCGCCCTCAAACTTCCGCCCTATTGCCAAATATAGTGGAACCAATCTTAACATCGTTATATAGAAAATTTGGTTATTTCAAAAACATTTGATAGAATTTGGCATCAAGCTCTCTTATGGAAAATGCGTGCATTGTGGTTTTTCGGACCGTTGTCTTGGACGTTTTCGGTTTGCTGTCCACAAAATAAATGCTGTTGCGCTCCAAGCTCCAAGGCTCTGAATGTGTTTCTTATATTTATAAATGATCTCTTTTCTAAGTCGTTTAATTTACTTAATTGTTTTACTAATGACAGTACCTACACTTGGTTTTTTCATATTAATTGCCAGATTCACAACCCTTTTCTTCGGATGTGGAACTGCAACGGCTAGCTTATGATAAGCTCATTGAAATCCGATCTAGATAGCAGTGTCCAATGGGGAATTGTCAACCGAGTGGGATTTAATGCTTTAAAAACTCAATAATCTGCTCTATCGAGGTATCCGTCAAAACGGAAATCTCTCCGAATTCATACGGTTCGGACGATTTTTGCTTCGAGATATTTTTCCAACCAGCAGTTCGGAATATTTCTCCGAAAAATTTTAACACAAAGCGGGAAATTGCGTTGCAGTACGTTCAAGTTCATTTTTTGGTGTAATTTTTGACAGCTAGGTAAAATTTTTTTTCCGATTTCCTCCGACACAAATTCTTGGCAGAATTGTTTTACGAATTTAAAAAAAGTGTTGAAAAATGTAAGTTATACAAAATTACGATTATAGATATCTCGAACGTAATTGAAACCTTCTAAAAAGTATGCGTTGCGGAAAACTGTCCGCTCCGATGGATACCTCGATAGGGTCGAATGTCTGCTGTAATTAAATCATAACCAACTCCTCATGCCACTATCCGTGAGTTGCACATGCATTGAGGAAACCGAACAACTTTGTATTCTAGCTATGTGAAATATATGTAACTTAAAACAACATGGTTCTAATAAAATTGAAAAAAATGCATCACTCAAAACATCCCCACCAAAACTTTATGTTAAGGAACTGACCGACATTTTATTGCCAGTCCTTCTTGATTTAGTTTTAAATACCAACCACAATAAATATTCAGATTGAAGAAAAAAAAAAACATTCCCATAACACTACCTTACCTCCATCTGCTGATTGGGCCAATTTATGCAAATTCGGCAACCCCATCAAAGCTCCCTAATTACAAGTACATGCAACCCTCTTGAGCCTTGACAGTTCTAGGATCAATTAAGGAAGAAAGAAAATAAGGTTTGGGGCTGTCATAAATTCTAATTAGAAAATAAAATTCCAACCCAACCTCAAGAAAAGTCCAACCTCTTCCAACAATACAAAATGTCAAGTTCAAATTGATAAAGTGGTCGTCGAAAAATGAATAAAGAAAAGGACCCTTTAGCCAAATCAACTATGTACACTTGGTGAATGGTGCGGTAAATGGTGATGCATTAATTTAACAGCAACTTCTGCTACCCCTCATTTTAAACAGTTATATTCCTTCGTCACTTTCTATATCTATGGTAATGCTCGTTTAAACTTTTTGATTTACCAAAACCATTTAGCCGCAAGGATTTCACTGACTCAATAATCCTTGTTCTGTGTTTGTTGATTGCTTGGTATTTTTGAATTGTTAATTTGAATTCTTATTGATTTATAATAACTCTATCCTTCCTTCTGCTTTATATATAAATATATAACTGGTGGTGATGGTGGTGGTGTATGCATGATGTGGGCGTGAATACTTTCTGACGCTACGCTGACGAAAAAAAGGACATGTGCTTGCTTTTTTAGAGATGGAATAATAGATTGGAATTTATATTCCGATCCATTGAATAGCATACCGCACGTTGCATTGTAAGACCGTACGTTTGAACACGAGACATGACTATTCTACAATGCCTGACATACCGTTATGTGAACAAGCATGTTTAGCAGGATTCCTTGGATATATGCAATTGGTTTCTAGGAAATCTCTTGAAATACCGAAAATCTGAATTTCAAACTTGAGATTCACATTTGTTTTAGTCACACGAAACGTTGTTGTTTGTCAAGTTCCGATATTGATATGTGGTGGGTTCCTTAATGGGAAATTTCAAAGGAAGCGTTCTCGTTTGAATGTGTTTGGCCATCCAAATTGTTTTGAAATCTCGGACTTACATATATGGAATGCCTACATTGCCTACAGTGCCGGACTGAGATCGACGTGGTTAGGGCGGTCCGGCCCCTGTGGCAGACTGATAGGGGGTGTCATCAGTAAAAGCAAAATATCTTTTTTGCACATTACACAAAATAAAAACACAAACCCTTAAGATAGGTTGTGGATGATAATAGGAAAACCACTATCGCCCAACAACAATAACCAAGGAACCAAGCATTCAAGCAAGCCGCGCAATTTTGTGCTCTGTTTTCTTTTTTTATTAAAGGGTTTTCCAATAAGAGGTGTTATTTTAATACTCAAGGAAAAATAGTATTTTTTGAGATAAATGATCATATGTTTATTTCAATGTAAACAGGAAAATATGCCATTAGTAATGGAAAACAATATCAGCCAAATGGCCACCACAGCTACGCTTACACAACAGTATCCTTCTCATGAAATTTTCCATCACCAAATCGCAAAGTGGTTGCTGTATGTCCTCAATAGCTTCACGAATTTCATCTTTGAGGTCTTGAATCGACGCAGACCTTATCTTTCACGGGGCCCCAAAGGAAGGTGTTAAATTACAAGATCTCGGTAGCCAATTGTGATCACCTCTTCGAGAGATAACACGGTCCGAAAACTTTTCCCGTAAAAGATCGATGGTTTCGTTGCTTGTGTGGCACGTAGCCGTCGTTTTGTTAAAAGCCAACGTTGTCCAGATCAATACCACCCAATTCCGGGCAAAAAAAATTATTAATAATCTCTCGACAGCGCAATCTATTCACCGTAGTTTTTAAACAATAAATGTTGGAATTTCCGAGCCCCAGATGCGACAATATTTTGCTTGTTGACGTAGCCATCGAGGTGGAAATGGGCCTCATCAGTCAAGATGATTTTTCGATGAAATTCCGGATCATTTTCATGCATTTCAAGGACCCCATCAGCAAAGACACGACACGTTGTTGATGATCGGCCGGCTTGAGTTCTTGTGTAAACTGAACTTTATAAGCCTTAAGACCCAAGTCTCTTTGCAAAATACGGTGTAATGACGTTTGTGGAATGCCCAATTCCAAAGATAGACGAGGAATGGACATACCTGGTTTTTCTTTAAAACTTTTTTTTTGCTACAGCAGCAATATTTTCAGTTGTTTTTGAGCTTTGTGCACGGGTTTTATTCATCACATCGCTAACTTGTAAAATTTTTCCACCAATTTTCTGAATAGCGGCCCGACAAGGTGCTTCACGACAACCATTTTTATTAATGTCATATTTTCTACTTGTCAAATGTCAAAAAATTTCAACTTCAAAAGTGACAAACTACCGAAATAGCGGGCTATTCAAAATAACATCTCCAATTGGAAAATCCCTTTAAAACAGAGTGTAGTTGTTATTACTCGAAAAATTTGTTATCATCCTGCTATTGCACCCACAGAGCAAGTGGGTGCGACGAGTCGTGCATTTTATTTCAAGTTATTATTGTTTCTTCTTTTTTAAGCCCTTCTTATACCTTCTTCCCACCCTGAACATTAGGAAATTGTTCTTACTTGCCATACGGTTTGTTTTTCTTTTTTTGTTACAACAACCCAACCTACACGTTATTGCTTGTTTTCGTATCTTGTGTGAATCACCCTGTAAATGCACTTAATTTCTTGTGCCAATCAAAGTTTGCCTTCTAGAACTCCAATAACCCAGTTTTATGGTTTCTATGCACATGGCACATCAATCAACTTCAAGCCCTCAACTCAGTTGAAATTCCTGGAACAACTCTTGATCGTAAATGATTTATGTGCGTCAGATTTCGTCTGTATAACAAAGCCCCAAAAACGAAACTTGTCACAAAACAGTTTTAGTCGCTTCAAGCAGTCCAACAACCGAAAACCGAACTGCACAGTTCGTCGAATTAGAAGGATAGTATACTTTTGAAATGAGAGAAAGAAGAAAGCAGGTAATAACCATCATTTAGTTCAAACTTTAAAGGACCGGAGAGGGAGCACTCCTTTCCACCAACCTTTTTGTAAAGCTTTAAGTACCTACGTTAAGTGGTTGGCAAAATGCTGCAGGATACTTGCGTATGATGTCTCTACATCATCAGGACACAAACAGCTGGTGCAGTTTGGGGCTAGTCAAGGACAGAAGTGAATAACCAGGGTCTCGATGTATACTAAAACTTTGATTGGAATTGACCACGGCAACTGTTCAAACGTAAGTTCCTCCATCTCCTATTTGGCTTAGTTCCTGTACCTGTATACCCAAATAAGTCAGATATTGCTTAAAAATCAGCAAATATTGGTTTGTGGCTGATTTACCCACCAAACGAACCCACATTCGTCATCGCACATCCAGGTTCTATCTACAATCCATGGCCTTTATAAGTAATGAACTGTATTGCACCATTAAGCCCACACGTTCGCCGGGAAGATGCCATGGGCTTGGGTCATTTTAAATGCTGGAAAAAAATAATTAATGTTTAAATTGGACTCTGTTTTCCATGACATTTTTTATAATTTATTTAAAATGATATATTTTTATTGATATTCTTTAAAAAGTCAGCCAACCTTCTTCTGTTCTTGACATGTTTTTTTTTTATTAATTTTAACTTCACATTATTAAAAAAGTGAAATTAAATGATAATAATAATATTTTTCTTTGAAATTCCCACTGTAATTTCCGCTACTCATGCTGTTAATGACAGGAGCACTTATTTCATTTTATTAAAAACTCAACTCCTTGAAAACGACGAACGCTATTGCGACGCGAATGTACTCAACCTCAAGTATTATTATATCACATTCATTTTACTTAAGCTGTCGTATATGTACATATACATATATGTATGTAGTTGTGGATGTGTGGGGGAAGACACTCTACAAGTGGATTAACAATCCTTGAGGAGGACACTGAAAGAAAAAGTCGACCTAAATTTACAAAACAATCAGTAACACATGCCCAACTTGCGATTATACCAAAATTTATTAAAAAAAACATAAATGGGAGTTACAGTATGTTTGCAACGAAGTGTTGGATACCCTATCCCAACATAATATGTTCGATTGTGACAAAATATTATGCAACAAATTTTTTGACGTGATAACGTCTAATAAATCGGTTTGGGCAGCACGCACGAAAAAATGTCACAGTCACAGTCACACTGACGTTACCTAGCTGCTTTGATAGCCTAGAAAGTCGTTGAAGTGGGAGTGGAGGGTGTTTGGTGGTTGGTTGGTTGTGGTGGAGTGTGTGTTGGGCTGGCGGGGGGGGGGGGGTATTGTTGGGAAGAGGAAAAATTGTCAAAAATGGTGGGTGGTTGTAGCTGGTTTAGGTGGTGAGACAAAAATTGGCAAAACTAATGGGTGTTTCCTTGGTGGCTGTAGGGGGGATGAGTGTTTGGTGTTGGGAGGATTCGGTATGATTGGGGGGGGGGGGGTGAATTGGTAAATATGGTGGGTGGTAGGTTGGCGGTTGTAGGTGGTTTGATTGATTGGCAGTTTTGGTGGTGGGGATGGTTGATTTGATGGGGTGCGATGAAAAAGTTGTCAAAAATGGTGGGTGAGTGGTGGTGGTGGTTGGTTCTTGGCTGTAGGTGTGATGGGTGGTTGGCGGTGTTGGGTGAGTGGCAAGTTGTTGTAGGTGTAATGGGTAGTCGGATTTGGGGGGAGGGTGTAGTAAAGGGAATTGTCAAAGATAGTTGTACTGGGAGGGAGGGGAATTGTCAAAAATGGTGGGTGAGTAGCAGGTAGTTGTAGGTGGAGTAAGTGGTTGAATTTGGTGCATGGGGGGAATTGTAAGAAATAGTGGGTGGGTTGGTTGATGGTTGTATGTGGGGGTGGTAGGTTGGTGTTTGGGTTAAGGGGTGAAAAAAAATTCAAAAATGGTTTTGAACACTTTTCTTTGTGTATACAAAGTAAGCGTCAGCCCACCGCTAACAGTTCCATAAATAAAATTCTTCTTTAGCAGACTTGAGAAAATACAATATCTAACATTCATTTTGTGTGTCCTATGTTCAATTATTGTTTTGGTATAAAAAGGGGGTGATTCACAATATTTAAAATTCTCAGTGCCAAGATAAAGCTATTGCTATGAGCTTAGTGACATAAAATGTTAAGCTCATAGCTCGACAAAGGAACACATAATAAGGATTTTGAAAAATTAGATTTTGAATGAAATATTGTGATTGATTCTTTAACGACGCCTTGCTACGTAACGAATCTTAAAAGTGTTAATACAAAATATTAAGTACTAACTGAGCTTCTATTTTTAGTCAATTTTTAAGTATGCCTAAGTTATAGCTAAAGCGAGTGTTTTTTAACAATTTTAACTGAGTTAAAGGTTTTTATACGAATCCCGCACCTAAAAGTAGGCTTATTAAAAAATCTTACACAAAAAAAAAATTATAAATATATTTTTCATTAACGAATAAAAAAAACTAGTGGAAAGTGAGTACATACCTATAGGTATATATCGGGTGTTTTTTTAGAGGTATAGAACTTTAAGCTGGCAACACTATTTTAACTGGCTGCCATTTTGTCAGCATTTTAACATGAATAGACTGACGTACTGAACAATGCTTCCAAATTGTGTAAATTTATTTTGAAAATCGTCGTCCTGTTCAAAATACGTATTGTACACTATACGTCCATTTTATGGTGTTTAGCGATGAAGTTCACTTTTGGTTGAAAGTTGAATGAATACGTCAAGCAACAAAACTGCCATATTTGGAGTGATGATAATCCTCAAATGTATGTTGAGACACCGTTACATCCCCAAAAATTGACTGTTCCGTGTGCTTTATGGGTTGGTGGAACAATTGGTTCGTACTTACTTCTTTAAAAAACGATGCTTGACAGAACGTTACAGTCAATGGTGCCCGCTATAGAGCCATGATTACTGACTTTTTCGTTCATCAATTGAACAACCATGATGCGCAGGAGATGTGGTTTCAACAAAACTGCGCAACATCTCACACAGCTCGCGCCACAATTGATTTGTTCAAGCAAACGTCCGGTAAGCGCATAATTTCGCGTTTTGGTCCTGAGAATTTGCCGCCAAGATGGTGTGATTTAACGCCGCTTGACTATTTGCTGTTGGGATATGTTATTGCCGATATACGGCCACAAATGTTTTTTTTTTTTTTTGTTTTTTTTTGTTTTTTTTTTTTTTGTTTTTCAAAAACAAGATTTTTATGATTTCTAGTGAAAAGTTTGTGTCAGCCACGCCTAAATCCAAATATTTTTATTTCATTGAGAGAAAATTTACCTACGCTTTCGTCTGCAAAATTTTAGCCTTGTTCTTTAATTGCAACTGTACAAAAACACACAATTTAGTTTTGTGTGTTTATGTCCGTCTGTGCCTGTCTGTTTTCAAAGTTGGTTTTCAATGTCCGCATTCCACATTCTTGTTGTGCGACTACAAAATGAGTCCCTATACTCAACAGTATGTGTGCGAAGATAGGCTCGAGTCTTGATTGACATTCTTAGCGATGCGAGTGTTACGGGGACCCAAAATATTCTTATTAAATTTGTATAAAGTTTCATATCGTGAATCATTGAAACATGTGAATCTGCTTTTTACACAAGGTTTTTTTTAAGTGTATGCCGAAACCAAACATTCCACACCATGAAACCATGAAGAGAAACACTTTTTTTTATCAAAGAGGGTAGGTGCATACGTATATGACAAATTGTGTGTAAGTTTTTTTTTTTTCAGATTTAGTTTGTTTTTATAACTTCCATGCCCTGAATCAGGATACTGAAAATAAAATAAAATATTCAAGGATCCTTTATGTTTGTGGCTTAAGTTGAAATAATAATAAAGGATTTGCGGATTTACGAATACGAATATCCAGAGAAAAATCATTCAAAAAGGGGGGCGAAGGTGGCTCTGGAGGTGTGTAAGCGTCAGCGTCGTCGCGGGCGGTGCGGTGGCGGCGGTGTTGAGCTGATACATTGCCTTTGCCATTCCATTTACTTAAGCTTCGAACTCCTTTGATTCCGAAAACCCAAACAAAAATACACAAACAAAGGGAATAATAAAAGTCCTTTCACTTTTACAAAATGATAATGATGATTACGTCAAGGAAACGCGAGTGAGTGTTTTGTGTACGCAACGCACACATTTCCATTTCTAGGAAATTGGAATACTTTGATGGGTATAAACAGACACAGTGCAATTAGCGAGTATAGACTTGGTTTTGGAAATTCCTTTGGGGTTTCGTTTTTCTTGGATTTCAAGTAAATTAACACTTTAAAATATTTCGTAGAATAAAATTTATCTTAGAACTCTATTGATTTTCTAGAATGTTTTTTTTTTTATCAAAAGGATTGCTTCAGTTCTGGTTTTTGAAAGGAAAATAGAAAAATATTTTCCAATTAGAAAATCGTAAGACCGACTAATTTTGTTTTCAAAATATTTTTCAAAATAATGACGAAATCTAATGACGGACAAATATTTCAATTAAAAATATTAAGAACGTAAATTAAGCTGAATTTTTTAATTGATTTTGATACATTATGTACATATTTGAAAACAAATTCTGAAGAACTACGATACCTGCTCAGTACAAGCGCGCAAACTATTTTTTGATCACAGCAGATGCGCTGACGACACATACAAAAAACACAAAGTTCGTCATAACCAAATTGAAAATCAAAAATTTTGTAAACCTATATGTAGCTCTTGGGAATAGAAGGACGGAGTTATAACCCTGCTACAGTGGAAAGGTGACCTCAGGAACTTTAACAACAAGCGTCGTAACACCATTTTGTCCCTACTTCCAAACCTTATGGCAACTATCATTCTCGAGAAAATAAAGTCCAGAATCGAGTCTTTTCTGAGGCGGTATACCAAGCGGAGTTCGGAATGATGGAAGATGCGTGATGTTGATCACATTACCCCTCACGAATAATCCTTAGTCAATCATCGGAGTATCAAAGGCCTTTCAGCTCTACCTCATATTCTTTGATTTTGATTGCGTTGATCGCGATATAATCTACAGATATCTTGACGTAAGAGCCATCCATATGTGTTTCGTTTTGAACTGTGAACAGCTTTCCGATGCATTTGAAATGCGATCGAGATTGAACCAGGGTGTTGGCTTCAACTACAACCAAATGGAGAAGCGGCTGGTTTAAAGATTAACTCCAAAAAGATAAAACAATTCACGCACCAACAACCACAGGTTCCTGTGAGACAGGAGAAACTAGGCCAGGTCACTCAGTTTGTCTATATGGGAAGTTATTTGGCATTATTTTGTGGAACAGACCTAGATGTCAACCAGAGAATAAGCGAAGCTCACATTCGTAATCCTTTCTACAATGTGGAATTCCAGAAAAATTTCAATTCATACCAAGCTGAAACTGTTGGAATATAACGGCAATCTGTGATGATATATGCCTGTGAAACGAGTAAACATGTACTCTGGCAACACTGCGAGTAATTTACAGGCTTTTGTGAAACGTTGCTTGCATTAGGTACATTTTATAGATCCGATGGCTACAATCCATATCCAACAACGAATTGTGGCTTAGGACTATATCACTGGACAATTTCGATGTAGACATCACGGATAGAAAGTGGCGCCGAATTGGCCATATACTGAGGAAGAACAGTAACACAATAGCCAAACAGTCTTTTCAATAGAAACCTCAAGTTAAAAGGCGCGTTGGAAGACCAAATAAAACCTAGAGGTCAACTGTTTTCAAAGAAACTGAGTCCCGGAATTTGGAGTCTTGGGCATATTTGAGGAAATAAATTTGCACGATTTGCAAACATTGTTCATGAGTAAGTCTATCCATTCAAAATGGCAAACCAAACTGAGTATAAATCAAGTGACAGCTGTCAAAAAGACTAACTCCGAAAAAAGTATTTCCAGATTGAAAACCACACGTCTAAAAAAAAACCCTTTACAAGAAATGCTTATTGGATCAATGGCCGTTTGGTAGGTACATAATCTACTGTATTCTTTTAAAGTGCCCCAAAAAGTTTTACAGATTTAGTAAAAATGTTCTTACAAACTACGTTAAATACTAAATGTGTGTGTTAAAATAGTTTGTAGAAGAAATAGACAAAACGTTTAAATATATGCTTTTTACATTTATGAATGTAGGGTTTTTATTTTTTTAGAGGTAAAGAACTTTAAGCTGGCAACACTGTTTTCTTTCATTGACGGCCATTTTGATATCTATCTTGTTATTTGGCCTTGTTTTGACTTACTAATACATCTTGAAACTATACTGACCACCATAGAGCACGGAGTACATTCGGTGAATGGGTTCAAAACGAGATAACTGTTGATCCCATTTTTCACAAGAAAATTTTGTTCAGGGATAAAGCTGATTTTTGAATTAATCCTGAAGCCACATTGTTGAGACCTTCGTTACATCGTATTTACTTCTTTAAAATCAATGAGGCCAGAGGGTTGCTGGCTGAGCACAATGGTGTAGCTGCAGCTGTAGTTCGTAGCAATGTCAAATGTTAATGTCAAAAAAGTAGCGCACTTAGCAGCATCCACGAATACAAATGTGTTTTGTATCAAACAAACAAAAATCATGTCTCCCATTTTGGTTTGTTGTTGTTTTGAAGCGTTCGTGAAGTTGGAGCCCAGTCGATTTTTACTTCAGCTACTCTCTGTGCAGCAGCTGCTACTTCACTTTAGCATTACAATACGATTTACGTACATAGAACTGCAGCTTCACCATCGTGCTTAGCCAGTTACAATCAAAAGACACCATCTTAGAGCCATGATCAATGACATTTTCATTTCCTGAATTGAATCGCCTTCATGGAGCGAAGCTTCAACAAGATAGAGCAACCAGCACACAACACGTGCCACGATTGATTTGTTGAAGACAAAGTTATTGTAGGGTAGGTACAAAACATAATGAGGAAAGAGGGAAATGTTTTAATTTGTTTCTTAGAATTTTCTAGTAATTCAAACACAGTTTTTATATATTCACCATTGTCTAGAAAATTTTGAAGGTCAACACGTTTTCGGGTAAACTTTGTACCCCATAAAATGTTAACCGGCATTCTGATTTCTAATAATTGTACCCGGTTTGAAGAGAATAACAACACAAACTAAGTTTTTTTTCCAAAAAACCTCTAATTTTTCTGGATAAGTATCACTGAAACATAAAAACAAAACATGTGCAACTGCACAGCCATGTTCCTAATAAGTTAAATATAGAACAGACAAACCGAATATTTTTTGGAAAAACTTCAATTTATTTTACTTTGTTGTGAAACGTTGGTTAATTTAAAATGTGGTGTTTACCATACCCACCTACTCTTGCTGCCTGTCTTTAATTTGTTCAACGCAACATTAAATCAATACACAAAATATTAATTTTACCAACATCATTTAATTAACTCCGCAACAACGAGTACCTAGTTGTGTACTTTTTAAACCTAACATCTGGGTTGAGCCCCCATTTTTTGTATTTATTTAGCAAAATTTAATCAAACACACGTACAATGTGCTCATTATAAAATACAAATCACGTAAATATAACTCACTCACCATACGTACAATAAAAAGACTGTGTCATCAAAAAAATATGTTTTTTTTTTTTTTTTTTTTTTTACTGCAAACTATCATTATTTTGCATTGAACAATGTTTTTTCTTCAATTTCTAGGAACATTTCCTACCCCGCAGCACATTGCAGTATAAAATGAGATCATAGCTGTGCAGATAAAAAGCATCAATGTTGGGGATTAACTACAAGTATAACGATGCATTCGCAACCAATTGGCCCCGGTGAATGTTTCCTGCTGTAAGGACACACAGACGAGTGCACAATTGAAGGTTTCATCCATAAAATAGCAAGTGCACTATGGGAGCAAATTCATCCTCTCGCACGGACGCCAGTTTGCTATCCGATGAAGATGGTGAGATTAAATTTGTATGGTTAAGGATATAATTTTTATTGGTTTTTTTTTTTTATCTTTTCTTTCTTTCTTTCTGTTTGCTTTGTCTTTTTACAAATTTTAAAGTTAAATGATCCTAGAGATAGCTCTTACATAAATTTTAAATTAACAAAGCATTGGCTTTTGTTTTAAGATAAGTCTGGCTTTTTATCTATCCAATGCAAAAAAAAATGGTTCGACATCAGTTAGCTAATTTGAAAAAAAAATATTTAATTCCGAGGAAATGGTTTCATTTAAAAAATAATTTAAATAAAAACTCTTTAAAATGTATGCCAGCGTTAAATACCTACATAAAATTCTGAATCCATTCAAATCACAACTTTCAAGTCAAAGACAGAAGGCCAAATGTATTTTAAAATATCATCAGATAGTATAGGTACACGTACAACAGCTCGGAATCAACGAAATTTCTGGACTGTTGAAATCTGGGCTTTACAATTTAGATATTTGGTGACTGAAGTTGTAATCTTATATATAAAAATCAATTGCTGTGCGTTTGAAGCGTTAAAACTCGAGAATGGCCGGACCAATTTTGGAAATTTTGATCTTGAAATATTTGTAGAAGTTCAGGGAAGGTGTAAACGGTGAGAAAAATGAATTATAAGTAAAAAAAAATTACGACGAGATACCTTGCGTGCAAAAATAAAAAAAAAGTAGTGTAAAAGTGTCAATTATTTGAAATATTTATCAGTCAGAATTTGATATATTAATTTATTGTTTTTTGTTTTGAAGTACAAATATACACAGACAAAATATGTGTTATATTTTTGAACGCTACAAATTTCATTTAAATGATGTACATACATACATACATACATTATGTATATGTTAATACATAGGTATTCTAAAAAAATTTAACATCAAAAGCTTTCTAAAGAAAAAAAATTTCAAAGAAATAAATGGTAAAAGATGGTAGAGAAGGTAAAAGATGCTAAATGGTAGAAGATGGTAGATGATGTACATAAATAGTTAAACGAAAAATTTGGAAATTTCGAAAATATTCAAAAAATAAAGTGCATGACTGGATGGGACAGTATTCTTAGGGTTTGAGATTTTGGAAAAAAAGAAGGGAAAAACCTAAGTGTATGAAATTATTTTTTCAAAAACTTAAAAATTAACATTCTTTTGTCTTTAAAGAGGCTTCTACAAAAATTTCATCGAAATCCGTCAAGTGGTTTACGAGAAAATCTGATTTTTAAAAACCGGTCCTTTGGGAGGTACCGTTATAAGCGACTTTTCCTGAAAAATCTATTAAAACCAAAACATAAAGTTTGCACAGAAAACACTATTCAGAAAGTTTTATCAAAACCGTAGGAGCCGTTTTTGAGAAAAAATAATTTTTCACTAAAAACCGTTAGTTTTAGAGCTAGAATGCTAATTCCAAAAACCTCTATGTAGCACGTCATAACAATACTATGTACCAAGTTTGAAGCAAATCGGTCCAGCTGTAGGTAACTATGCAGACAGACAGACACACGGACAGACAGACATACAGACAGACAGACAGACGAACAGAGAGACGGACAGACAGACTAACAGACAGACAGAATTTCGGACCCACTTTTCCAGACTTCTCTATCATCGTAATGTCATGTTTGATTGTTAGAATTTTTTTTTGACGTGATAACGTCTAATAAATCGGTTTGGAATATATGAGCAGCACGCACGGAAAAATGTCACAGTCACAGTCACGTTACCTAGCCTTTGCTTTCATTGCCTAGAAAGTCGATAAAGTGGGAGGGGAGGGTGTTGGGTAGTTGGTTGGTTGTGGTGGGAGTGTGTGTGGGCCAGGCGAGGGGGAGGGGAGGGGTAGTGTCGGGAAGAGGAAAAATGGTGGGTGGTTGTAGCTGGTTTGGGTTGTGAGATAAATATTGTCAAGCTAATGGGCGGTTCCTTGGTGGCTGTAGGTGGGATGGGTGTTTGGTGTTTGGGGGGATTTGGTATGGTTGGAGGGGGGAGGGCGAATTGTCAAATATGGTGGGTGGTTCTTTGGCGGTTGTAGGTGGGTTGATTGGTTGGCAGTTTTGGTGGTGGGGATGGTTGATTTGATGGGTGCGATGAAAAAGTTGTCAAAAAAGGTGGGTGAGTGGAAGGTGGTGGCAGGTGGGGTAGGTGGTTGGATTTTGCAGATTTGGTGTTGGGAGGGGGTGAGGGAAAATAATTGTCAAAAATGGTTGGTGGTTGGTTGGTGGCTGTAGGTGGGTGGTTTGCGGTGTTGGGTGAGTGGAAAGTTGTTGTAAGTGAAATAGTTGTACTGGGGAGGGGTTATGGGTGAGGAAAAAATTGTGGAATTGTCAAAAATAGTGGGTGGTTGGTTGTAGGTGGTGTGGGTGATTGGTAGTGGTTAGGAAGGGGGGATTTACAATGTGGGGGAGGAGGAAAAAATTTTCAAGAATGGTGGGCTGTTGGTTTGTGGTTGTATGTGGGGGTGAGAGGTTGGTGTTCAAGGGGTGAAAAAAACTAAAAAAAATGGTGGGTGGTTGTAGGTAGGTTGGGTGGTTGGTGGTTGGAGGGCGATACCTATACACATGAAGTGTTTTGTGAACTGGTTATCACGTTAAATTATCGTCTGTAAACCGACTTTACAGACAACCATGTTTTTAATTTTTTTACGAATGCATAACTTGCTTTATAGTACCTATAATCGCAAGAAAAAAAGAGGCGGTACGGAGTTCGCCGGGTCAGCTAGTAAATAAATAAATATTTGGCGCAGCTCCAAGCGGGGAAAGGCTTTGGGACTTACACTCTCAGCCATTCCTGTGTATAGTCTGATATTCTGCAGGAATGGAAGGGTCCTACAATTTACCACCGAATCAGAACGGCTAACAGAGAAGCACTTTCCATGACATGATTTACTTTTGAAGGATTTGTCATATCCTCGCAAGAGGCAGTAGGGTATATGGGGTACATTTGACACATTTTTTTTTTATTAGTGCAAATAATTTCTTCCTAAATAAACAATTTTTTTTTTATTATTTTAACTTTGTTTATTGCACTACAAATATGAAAAGTAAATATGCATCTTTATTGAAAAGTATTCAAAGCTCTAACAGTTAAAATTTTTTGTTTCAAAATTTTACCTAAAAATGACGATTGCGCCCCCTATGAGGCACTTTCATCATGTAGGGAACTTTCGGCATAATTGCTTGTGAAATAGAAAGTATACTCTTAATTGGAAAATAAAGCAAATTTTATTGAAGCAAACTGTTAATCACGTATTTTTTATTCCAACGAGTACCTTTTACAAAACAAATATGAAGCATAATATAAAGCAACAAAACAAAAACAAAAAGAAATGCGACCAGGAAATTAGAAATCAATTTAAATGGGTTTAAAGTTTTGTTAATAAAAAATACATCATTGGACATTACAGGAAATCATATCAACCTCCATAAAAACTGTTTAATTTTGACGATCCACGTAGTAGAAAGTGCCCATACTTCTTATTTTTGGTTTTAATAATTTTTACAAAACTTAAAAAGCTTAAAAAATCACTTATGTACCTACACGAACGAAACTACACAAATCTACACAAAAACAGGTCTAACCAACGCAAAAGTTGAACAAGAACTGTCACGATTCGCTTGTGATGTATACATTCAGTGTTGTACCTATCAATTGTCATCAAAATATATCTTTTATGGCAAACCGTTTTTCTGCAATTAAGGAAGTCGAAAGTGCCCACTCGTCAAAAGTGCCCCACCCTACCCTACTCCGGAAAAAAAACTTAGGTGGAGTCAGCGATCGAGCCTAGAACATTTGGCGGGCAGTCCGACAACCGACACACTAACCACTACGCCACGGTGCCGTGAAATAACGCTTAATGAAAGCGAAATAACGCGGAATTTTGGAGCTCGGCGTTATTTCACAATCATAAAGTGAAATAACGCCAAACATTACTTTTGAAATAAAGCCGAATTCAGAGAAAAGGCAAAACAATTTGCCAAGGCTACTGTACTTGTTAGAAAACAAGTTAACTTCACCGTAATTATTCTTTGTTGGTTGAAACATCTTTATCCAGGCAGTCTGTGAACTAGAAAAATTGTCCAAACTGTACCTACTTCCGGCTTAGTCGACTTCTGTATCCCTCTACATCGCTTTTTGTTTTCATAGAAGCCCTGAACCACAGATACAGAATACCGAGATTCCTAAACATACAAATACATAAGTATATCTAAGTTTCCATTTAATTAAGAAATTCGTTTGATGTTACAATTCACGAGATTTTTGAATTATTATTTTCTATGCAAAGCTTTATAGCAGGATATTTTCTCGGGTCCTTCCTATATTTGAAGAGAGGAAAGGTTTTTGGAAGTATATTTTGATGCGTGGAAAGAATAGCTTCATGAGTGGGAAAGGGGCGGTTTGCAGAGCGATGAGGGGGGAAGGCGGTTGGCACGATCGGCCGTTGGCTGGTGACGCGGGCAAAACTCTGCAAAACAATCAAAAAATCGCGCGCCAAAGGCAATTTCTTGTGCTGAAAGAGTTGTGCATCTTTTGAGAGCCAATTTCCTCATGGCATGTCCTAAAGCCAAACTGAGTGTCCGGAATAATATTTGTGAACTTTATCGAAAACCTTATTGATACTCAGAAGAAAACTTATCGACAAGAAATTTGCTGGATTTTAGCTGTACTTTCCCTTCTTCATGGGAGTATGTACCACATCTGTCTTTCAAAGTTCCAGGTATATTATGCATTGTTTAGTGCGTTGTTGAACAGCGTGGTGATATTGCAACTGCTTCCTAAATCCTAAGGAAGAAATATTGTGTGTATTGGTATATACCATAAACTCCTGCGGACTTTTTTACTTGCGATTATAGGTACTATAAGGCAAGTTATGCATTCGTAAGAAAAAAAAATTTAACATTCCGACAATTCTGTCTGTCTGTCTGTCCGTCTGTCTGTATCGGCACCTACAGCCTAAACGGCTGGACCGATTTGCTTCAACCTTGGTAGATAGTGTTATTATGACGTCCTACATGGGGGTTTTTGGAATTAGCATTCTAGTTTTAAAACTAACGGTACCTGCCATACGATTTTTATTGAAAAATTAATTTTTCTCAAAAACGGTTCTTACGATTTTGATAAAACTTTATGAATAATATTTTCTGTGCAAACTTGATGTTTTGGTTGAAATAGATTTTTCAGGAAAAGTCTTATAACGGTACCTCCCATATAGGACCGGTTTTTTCCGATTTTCTCTTAAGCCACTAGACGAATTTAGATGAAATTTTTAGAGTAGAAGCCCTTTTATAAACGAAATAATAAAAACTCTTCAATTTTTCAAAAAAAAAATTGTTTGAGTTTTTTAAAAAAGTTTAAAAATTTTTTTTTTATTTATTGTTTTTTTCCAAAAAACGGTTTAATCAATTTTTTTAAATTGTATTTTTCTGATAAAAACTACAAAGTTCTAGAAGTTGGCATACTCAGAAAAATGTGGAATATGTTCTCGAAATAGTTTTACCTAAAAAAAACCGTTTTTTGAAAAAACTGGTCGATTTTGAAAAAAAAATTCTTTTAATTTTAAACAGTAAACGAAATCAGATGACTTACTTCATTTTCTCCAAAAAATGTTTCGACTTTTGATTTTTAATTAATTAATAAAATTTTATATGATTTTTTCAATGCTTTTTTCCGAAAATCTCAAGCCCCAAAACCATTTTAACACATTAGAGCAAGTTCGTACGACCCAGTCGTGCACTTTATTTTTTTCATTGTTTCGAATACGAGCTTCTACTCTACGTTCGATATTAGCATTGAACCGGTCAAATTTAACAAGGCGGTTCGGTTGTGGGTTGTGGCATTTTCTTCATGCATCCTGGTGAAACCGAGTTGATTTAATCTTATTTGAATTGACATGCCCAAGAAAATTCTAAAAAAACATTTTCGAACACTTAACAAAACAACTTCCTTCCGAAAAAACAACGAGTTGGATTTTTTTGAAATTTATTTTTCCTTAACAAAAAAAGAAATCAGATAGCGTAGGTACCTACTTAATTTTTTCCAAAACTTGAATTATGATTTATTTATGTATATCGTATATGCGGATTTTCTTTTCAAAATTCCTCTCCCCAAAGCCATTCTTAGGGTGGTATTCACCGAAGACTATTAAACTGCTCGTTAGTTTATGCGCCTCCATTGTATATACATTTTTATAGTTATTTAATGGAACATGTTTATTTTAGTTCTGAGCTTCGTCAATGGCGGTGCTAGTTGTCTTATCTACTTTACATCAAATGTCTATTGTTGTTTTTGCTTCCCATGGCAGTCTAGATAAAAACCACTTCTAACACACAAATCAAGTGTTTGTGAACTTCGTCCATAGATGGCGCAACCAAACGTTCCTCTTATTGGGAGTACTAAAGAATCTATAGTATAGATTATAAATACAATGGCGCCTCCTAACTTAAGTTCGAAATTTCGAAAAATGGCTCTTTCCTTATTCATGAACACACCCTATCAAACTCCCTTTCGAAAACAAGAAAAACGACCGACGAACAGATGTTTGTTTGTTTAAATGAAAGACTGCACTACGTGGAACTGCGAGCTGCGGTAAATATTTACTAATAGTGCTTGGTGAACAGACTTACGAGGCTCTTAATTAAAGACTAAAGAGTGATCCGTGAATACCAGAATACCACCCTTAGAGCATATACACCGGTCAAAATCTCATCAAGCATGTGAGAGTGTGTGCACCGTGCTTGATGAAAAATCAAAATTTTTCTTCAAGCATTAAACGTATATACGTAGTGCACACACTCTCGTATGCTTGATGAGATTTTGACCTGTGTATATGCCGCTTAAGCCATACGTACAAGTATGTTTACGCTACCCGCGTGTATTTGGTGTGAAGTTTGTAACATAGAGAAATAATACCGTTAGGTATAGAAAAGTGTATATATTCTTAAGGCTTAGTTCTTGAACCGGTAAAATCCGCCCACACACACTTCCACAATCGCCATTTTTGATGAACAACCTCAATTTGGTAAAATTAAATTATGTTTTTTGTAAAGTTACGATAAAAACATAACTCTAAAATTTTGCTCACGTAAGCTCTAGGTAAACCTTCTTCCAATCAAATAAAAATATTTTAGTTTGGGCGTGGCTGACGCCCATTTTTCATACAAAACCATCAATAATGTTTTTATAAAATAATAATTGTTATATTAAAGAGAAAAACATTTAATTTTGTGGGTATTACTTGCACATAAACATCTTGTGTATGAAATCAAAAAAAATGATTTTGGGCTTGGCTGACGCCCACTTTTCACTAGAAACTATAAAAAAATTGTTTTTGTAAATAAACGGTATTTATAATGAATCCGCAAGCCAAAATTTTGCGTCTCTTAATAGAAACTAAGAAGTTTGTGTATGAAAAGGAATTTTTGAATTTTGGGTGTGGCTTACGCCCACTTTTCACGAAAGGACGAAAAACGGAGTCTCAAAAATTTAAGGTACTTCCAATATTTAATTTAAACCTTTTTTCATTCCGTTCGTTATTTGAGAAATATATCTCTACATTTTCTTTTGTACATTTTTTCAATACGCCCACTTTTAAAGGCGTGATTTTGATAAAATACCTTTGTTCGGGTAAGATTGTTTAAAAACTACTCGATCCAAGTATAGTTTTACACATATGCCTAAATACTGATCAAAGCTCAGTTATTGTTTCAAATTTTTAAGACACGCCCACTTTTAAAGGGTGTTTCCCATAAAAGTCGTATAATGCGTTAATTTTATAACGTTTTTTAACTATCGGTCGCAGTTTTGAAGTAGAAAGATGAACACTTAGATTTATATTCCTTGGTTACGTAGCAGAGTGTGGTCCAGGAATTGTTAAAAACACCCATAATCGCTATTTCCATTCAAAATCTAATTTTTAAAAATTTAAGTTTTGTCTTGTTTTGTTCAAATCGATCTGCAAGATTTTATTGTGCAAGCACTAATCGAACATCACACCACACTAAATTAATGTTATTGTACTTTTTTCTGTCTACTAAAGAAGAATTTTTTTTCTGAAACTGAAACATCGGCTGGCTGCGGGAGGTAGACGCTTACACATACAAAAATATAAGGAATAGGGTATCCAACAGTTCGTTGCAAACGTACTGTAGCTCTCGCTTATGTTTGTTTCTCAATTTGCTTCATGCTTCTGTTTTGTCGCGCTGTACGAGTTCACCCCTTGGTTGGATTGATTTGGTGATACGAACATGGCGCATCGCGTTGTGGTGTAGGTGAAGCATAAGAATGGATGTTAAACGAGAATACAACTACCACACGGCACAAACACAAACCGTTGTTTAATGGTATTGGTGTGTTTGTGTTTTGTGGATATAATGTGAACAAAATACGACAAAAAAAAAAAAGAACAACGTCCACAACGCGATACGCGACGCGTTGAAAACAAAACTTGATGTGCTGGCAGCTGCCACTGCCACGATGCGAAAAAATATAATGGATCTGTATTTAGTGTTTCTTCTTGTTCCAATTGATGCCAACGTGTAGCGTGTAGTGTATGGGTTGTGCTATATAAAATGACGACAGAAAAAAAGAAAGTATTTTATGATGAATTATGTGAAATGACGAAAACAAATCATGATCGTAGTCTTTTCATCAGTAACGAACGATACGAGACTTTAATTCAAGAAACTGAAAAGGCCCTATTTTTAAGAAAGAACAATAAACCCATTACGTCAAAGCAATATCGTCGTTTAAAACGGTTTGATGTATTAATATTTGATGGCACTAAAAAACTAATTGAGAGATTAATTGATGAGAAGTTTGATATAACGAAAATTCGATACTTCTGTAAGGCTGATGAACTCTTTGATATTTTGGATGCTGCGCACTGTACTGTTGGACACAAAAGCACAAGGGGTAAGCACAATACATAATGTACCTACAAATTTCATATTTTATTAGTATCAGTAGTTATACGTTCTGTGAGGTGACTAGCAAAAGAAAGGAGACTGTCCATAACCACTAAACTAGGTGGGCGAAAAATGCAGTCCATTATGAACAAAATTAAACTACACTCCCTATCGCATTTTACCGACTATAGGTACAAGTTGACGTTGACACCTGACTGTGGGTGGAAATGTAAGGTATGCTGACTTTGTTTGTGACGTCACAGTCATCTTATAGTTAGAGAAGAATGAAAACATTCACTGATATGCCAGTTTTTAATACTAGGTATAATTATTATACCCTATTCCATAGAATGGGTATATTGTATTTGGTGTGGAGTTTGTAACATAGAGAAATAATACCGTTAGGTATAGAAAAGTATATATATTCTGACTCAGAATCAAAAGCCTAGTCGATTAAGCTATGTCCGTCCGTCCGTCCGCCCGTCCGTCCGTCCATCCGTCCGTCCGTCCGTCCGTATGTATACTCTCTAGAGGTCGCAATTTGTAAGCTAGAGAGCTGAAATTTGGTACATATAATCTTTGGTTCAAGAGTAAGGCTAAGTTCTTGAACTGGTAAAATCCGCCCACAATCGCCATTTTTGTTGAACAACCTCAATTTGGTAAAATTAAATTATGTTTTTTTTACAGTTACGATAAAAGCATAACGCTAAAATTTTGCACACGTAAGCTTTAGGTAAACTTTCTTCCAATTAAATAAAAAAATTTTAGTTAAGGCGTGGCTGACGCCCATTTTTCACACAAAATCATCAATATTGTTTTTGTAAAAAAAACAATTGTTACATTAATGCGAAAAACATTAAATTTTGTGGATATTACTTGCACATAAACATCTTGTGTATGAAATCAAAAAATTTTATTTTGGGCATGGCTGACATCCACTTTTCACTAAAAACATAAAACAATTGTTTTTGCAAATAAACGGTATTTATAATGAATCCGCAAGCCAAAATCTTGCGTCTCTAGTGAAACTAAAAGCTTTGTGTATGAAAAGAAATTTTGGAATTTTGGGAGTGGCTTACGCCCACTTTTTATGAAAGAACGAAAAATGTAGTTTTAAATTTTTAAGGCGCTACCAATATTCAATTTAATTCTTTTTCCTTCCGTTTGTTATTTGAAAAATATATCTTTACATTTTCTTGTGTAAATTTTTTCAATACGCCCACTTTTAAAGGCGTGATTTTGATAAAATACCTTTGTTCAGAGAAGATCGTTTAAAAACTACTCGATTCAGCTTTAGTTTTACACATATGCCTAAATAATGACTAATGATCAAAGCTCAGTTAGTGCTTCAAATTTATAAGACACGTCCACTTTTAAGGGGCGTTTCCGTCAAAAGTCGTATAAGGCATTAATTTTTTAACGTTTTTTAACTATCGGTCGCAATTTTGAAGTAAAAAGATGAACACTTAGATTTAATTCCTTGGTTTCGTAGCAGAGTGTGGTTCAAGAATTGTTAAAAATGAGCGTAATCGCTATTTATTTATATTCAAAATCTCAAAATTTTTAAAAATTTAATAAAATAAATAAAAAAAGTCTCAACTTTGGGCGTGCCACACGCCTTTTTTACTGTGCCAGCGCTAATTGAACATCACACCACACAAAATTAATGTTATTGTATTTTTTTCTGTCTGCTAAAGAAGAATTTTGTTTCTGAAACTGGAACATCGGCTGGCTGCGGGAGGCAGACGCATACACATACAAAAATATAGGGAATAGGGTATCCAACAGTTCGTTGCAAACGTACTGTAGCTCTCGCTTATGTTTATTCTTTGTTTTGAATTCTTTGTTCGTTCAGTAAGAATATGAGGAAAATTGGAGTTCGTTATTTTACTTCAAATAATTGTGTTAGAACGAAACGAAACTTGTTCTTGCAAACATTTTAATGTTTTATTGTAAAATTATTATTATTAAGTCGTAACAAGTTTATAATGCGTGCAACATCGAGTGAATTTCCTTTTAATCCAAATAATTATTTAATAAATTAAGATCAGATAACTGTGCTTTATTTTGTATGTCTTATGTTATTTTTTTAATGTTTTTAATGTGTTTTCTTATGTTTTAAATTCAATTCTTAGCAAGTCTTATCTTATTAAAATAAAATAATAAAAATAAAAGACTGGTTGTGACGTCACAAAACACCATGATGGTGGTTTGCATGTAGCAACTCAGCATACCTACCTTTTTTTTGTATTATGAGGATGACAGTAAATTAATGCGATAAATATATGTTTTCGCACCACTGCGTCCCATGATACAACTAATAAAGATATGGCATTGCGCATGGTGCCAAAAAAAAACGTCAAACTATTGTCAAAGTCCCGGGTGTTCTTATGACGTAGGCGCATAGGGTAGAGCGAAACAAAAAAGTTAAACGGGAAGGCGAAAACGAGAAGGCAGGTGTTCTTAAGGTGTTCTTATGACGTGATGCGCAGAACAAATCAAAAATGAAAATTGGAATGCGTTATCTCTAGTAGTTGTATCATGACTGCGTCCGTTATGATTGCTTATTTGACAGATTGCAAGAAAACATACCGTTCGGTTTTGACGGAAGCCATTACCTGTAGTTCAGCATTAAGTCAATGGAAGTTAGTTTTTTGAAGTAATATATTGGATAGAATGGGTTGGATGTGTATGTGTAGTGTATGCCTGGACGGGGTATGTTACTTTTAAGGGAATTAAAAGTTATTATTAAATTAAACACAATAAATAGTTTTATTATTAGGATTTATTACGATGTCTTTTCACAAGATTACACAGATCCAAAAACCACGCGTGTGCCTTAAACAGAAGTCCACCATAATTATACAACGTTTGGTAGTTGAAGGCTGCGTTCACAATTATACTTAGGTGTTGTGTTAATGGTGACGTTACATTTATTATATTAAAGTGCGTTTACATTACAGGGTATGGGTTATTTATGTATACATTTTGTTTATTTTAAAATAAATTTGTTTGAAATGTTGCCAGTTTCCGCAATCGGTGATATAAGCAACCGCAATGAATACACAAATTTGGCTTTAAAGGCACAAGCGCATTTTGTTAACTTTCGTTAAGCTTGAGGAACTTTAATCTTTAATTTGACAGCTGAGTTAATGGCAGGCTTTTTTCGATCTCTTTTGAACTCGAATGGAATAAAACAAGAAAAATTAATTCTGACAATAGCCGCTTTCATTATGGTTATTCATTATGTTTTTACAAACATGACGAGAAGCACATGCTTCACCGTGCCAATTATAGTTGCGATTTGCGCCTTTGCTCTGATAAAAGTCCCCAAGAAATTTTACCGTTTTACTATCCTTTCAGTTTCATACTTCTTGCCATAAGATGACGTAAAATGTCATTTTTCTTAAACACGAGCGCAGTAGAATTTGCTGTCAAAATATATGAAGAAAAATGTACGAATACGTGAAGTATTCATGACACATCTTAATCGTTTCGTATTAATTTTTCATTAGTGCCTTAGCAGTTTGCCAATAATTTAAAAAGTAAGTTCGAATTTTTGTAGAATACCACCCCTTTCTTTTGTCGTATAGTCACATTACGAAACTAAAACGATCTATAGTTGAATTATTTGTTCGCATTCTTTAATTTAATATCTCAACTATTTTTTCTAGCAATGGAAACTGAAGTCAAGAAGAAATATTGCAACATTACTCGGGCAATTATAAACTTATACCTTTCCAAATGTGATCAATGCCAGCTGAAGAAACAGATCTCGAAACCCCGTCCAAAAGTTGAACCTTTTGTATCTGAATGTATGAATTCAAGGTGTCTTATAGATTTTATTGACATGCAGTCCAAACCAGACAATGAGAACCAATTCATTATGATCTATCAAGATAACTTGACGAAATTCACAATTCTTCGTCCGCTAAAGACAAAAACTTCCAAAGAAGTAGCTTACGTACTTGCGGACATATTTAGTTTATTCAGTGCACCCTGTATTATGCAGTGTTATGATGAGCCTGAATTCAATAAGAATGTAATTGAATGTTTAGAAACCTTGTGGCCTGACTTAAAAATTGTTCTCGGAAAATCAAACCCGTCTGAGAGTGAGGGTTTTGGTGAAGAGTCCAATCAAGATATATTCGATATGTTAGTTGCTTGGATGGATAAAAATGGTTCATCGAAGTGGTCGGAAGGACTGCGATTTATTCAAAACAAAATTAATGGTGAAATTCATCGCAATATCAAAAAAAGTCCTCACGAAGCTATGTTTGGACGTCCAAAAAAAATGGGACTTGCAAATACAACTTTGTCTGATGAAATATGCGCTGTCATAGAAACTGAAGAAACATTATTGGAACTTCTTCTTCTGCAAGCAAGAGAATATAATGACCAAGTAAATAATGATGACGATAAAGACGTTGATGAGCAATTTCCTGAAACGGAAATAATGGATGTCGACGACACTACTTCTCAAGAATCTGAAAATATTCCTATAGATGATATACAAATTGAAGAACCTGAAATAGGAGAACCAGGGCATATTCAAGTAAAACAAAATAAAAAGAATCAGCCAAACATTCCTTCACCCTCTTCATCAACTTCAGACTTGACATTTTTACCAGATTTCGAATATGAACATTTTTCAAAAGAAGGAGAAAAAGAAAGAGAAAGTGATCCTCCAACCGCTGCGTTAACTCTCACTTCAGACTTACTATCGTTTCAAGATATAAAAATTGAAGGACTTACAGAAGTCGTAGAACATTCTGAAGACGAACCACAAAGTCACTCAAGCAATCAGCAGCAAAATGTCCCTTCAACCTCTTTAAGCATGTTATCTGGATTCAATCCAAGCTTTATAAAATGTCGCTGTAAGAGATACTGTATTGATAAGAAATGCAAATGTCGTTCTAAAAACTTGAAATGTAATCCAAAATGTCACAAAAAGTTATCTTGTAAAAACAAATAGAATAGATATTAAATATTGTTCCTTTGGTTGTTATTTTCATTAAGAAATAAATTTAAGATCTACTTTCTTTTTATTAAAAAAACATGCACATATACAAAATTATATTGTTTCCAGCAGCATTTTATATCAATAAATGTAGAAATAAAGTCGATAAAACGGTATGGGTATCTACGCAGCTTACGTAACTGAGGAAGGGCAAATCTCATGATACAACTACTAAATCTATGACATTGCGCATGATACAATAACAAACGTCAAACTCCCTATATTGTCCGTGTCGTATAGCGCACTAAACGTAAACGACAATGAGAAGTGGAATACGCTATCTTTAGTAGTTGTACCATGGGGTTACTTGATTAAAGGAGCGCCAGGGCCTTAACAAATGTACCCCTCCAGCCAGTGCGGTCAATAGCCAGTTGTCCCTTAAGGGCTAACCATAATTGTAGAATGGTACGTACGTTGACTTACGAAACAGTAGAAATACATGTGATTTGTGTACCCAACCCGAAATGACTTTTTGATAAGTTTCGGCAAGTTTCGTTCACTTTTGATTTCGTACGTAATGTACGCTCTCAGTCGTACATTACGTACGAAAATCTGACATTCTTTTTTATTCTAAAGAGTATTCTTCTTCTGGGCAACTGATGTACTTTACAAATCGGAAGGAAACTTTTCGTTTGGTTTTGACACTTGCTTACTTTTTCTTTCGCGTATTATAGTTGGGCCTTAAGCAACGCACATCTAGCCTACACTTGATGATACAACCTAAGTGAGTGCCTTAGCTGCTGCGTCGAATGAACGAACGAATGAACGAATGGACAAATAAAGTAGATTTTTCATACTTCTAAGCAATATTTTGCAACAAAAACTATTTTAAAATTTAAAATGATAGAAACTCGTTAAATGTAATGTTGAGATGCTAAAATGTTCATTTTAATTGAAGAAAAAAGAATTTTAAATGAAAACAAGTTGTTCGTTGCTAATTTTAATCTGACTGTTAAGAATTGAAAAACCCTATTCGCGTTCCACATACCATCCACATCGCAACGAATAAATTATTCGTGCGCGACTCAATTATGATATACGGACATGACGTTCGTTGTTCGCAACGAATAAAATAAATTGCATGTGAATGAAACGTCAAAATGAACGAATGTTCGTTCATTCGTTGGTCGCTTTCATGAATTGTCCTTTAGGGTCCCAATCGAAGACTCGGGCCTGGTGTATGATGTTCCTTTCTGCTTTGTATTTTCTTGGTTCTTTGAGAGAAGACTTTACCATTTAAATGAATTCTGAGCCCAAGAAACTGACAATAATTTGACAGATGTGGAACCCAAGGTGCGTTAAGAAATTAAATATAATGCGTCCTTTCCAAATTCTGTCGGCGTTTGCAAATTTTAACGAAGGTAGGCTAAGCTGGCCTGAAACCATACAAACAGAGGTCACGTTCAAAAGGGCTTAGACGACCACGTGTCACGTTGTTTGTCCGCGATGAAATCCTAAACTACTGAACCGATTTTAATCAAATTTTGCAAACTGTTTGATCCAACTTGAGAGATAGGATAGTTTAAATTGGTTATAACTCGGTTCAGCGGCAAATGCATTATAGTCCATTTTATCAAACTACTAATAAATCTTTTCGTACGATTTTTCGAGGATGCCTAGGAAAGTTTCTGTGACGTTTCTTTCAATTCCGGTAAAGTTTGGTTTGTCGCAAATGCAGTAAAACAAGCAAATCAATTCCTGTACTTTATTAACCTACTGGAAGAGGAGCGTGTCGTACCTTCAAATATATATTTGAAAGAGCATTAAAGTAGTGAGGTTTTTGAATTTGGCAGAAACACACATATCATGTGCTTGGCCACAAGGCGACGGGTATTTGATAAGCTTCTATATAAGTTCTTATTTATTTCCCAGGACTTAACTCAGAAACCACGTTGTAATTTTTGTAACAAGCTTTTTATAGGGTGAAATGGGGTAAGAAATACAGTAGATATGCTTTTGATAGTGAATTGTGTAATACATCTAAAGAAAAGTGTTTGAAGCTTGGTTTACTCGAAAATGATTATCATTGTAATATAACACTAACAGAAGCCACGCTTACGAGTTTACCAATTCAAATACACACTTTGTTTTCAATCATCCTTACGACTTGTGCACTAACTACACATACAAAAACGCTTTGGAAAATCATAAACAAAGCATAAGCGAGGATATTCTACGGCGCAAAAAAAACATCAAAATCAGGAATACACTGCGAGGAAATTTTTAATGAAGCACTCATTTTACTTGAAGGTGAATGCACATAATGTTTATAAATTTATCACAGTTTATATTATCGCGCCATCTGCTCGGAAGGGCAGAACAACGTCTGCTGGGACAGCTAGTATAATATTGTTATGAAAGCAAAAGTGAACTTTAGCAAATATTCCATTGAGTTTTGAGTTAGCTAATTTTTTCTTATACATATATTGTAGTAACTTGTGGCGTAGGGGTTAATGCGTCGGAAGGTTTTGGGTTCGATCTCTGAATCTCCTTTACCTTTTTCTTTTTTTGGATGCTGTCTCTTGCGAGGAAGTGACAAATCTTCGAAGAGTAAACCATGTCATAGAAAGTGCTTCTCTGTTAGCCGTTTGGATTGGGTAGTAAATTGTAGGTCCCTTCTATTCCTGCAGAATATAAACACATGCACAAGGATTGTTGAGAGTGTAAGTCACAGGCCCCGGCCCGCTGGCGCTTGGAGCTGTTTGTGCCAAGTGTTTAATTATTTTTTTTACTTTGGGAAGGATAGGGCACAGGGGACCGCTTAATGGTTGACAATTAATTAAAAGGTATTGAACGGAGAAAAAATTCTCCAATTTCCTCACCACTTACCTTAAGGTTTTAATATTAACTAAGTAAATAAATGGCTTTCGCAACTTTATCACTTCTGTTTTTAAAATAAAATGTGCAAAAAAGGTGCTTTTGCTCCTCTGTGCACCTTATGGAAAACCTTCTTCTCCTATAGGTAGGTATTTATTTATTTTATACTTTTTTATCTGCAACAAAAACAATCAAAAATTAAACAGGTTCATATTCTATAGGGGGCACTGAGGAGTACCTAATTCATCTGTTCCCCAACACGAATGCCTTTAAAAATGATATAGACGTGTTTGACGGCGGCGAATATTTTCGCCTATTGTAAACACAATGGGCCGTATTCATAGATGATGTTTAAGTTGTTGCTAGGCTAAACTGGAGTTTACCTGATGAAGTTTCCATAAGCTAAACTCCAGTTTAGCTAGCAACAACTTAAACATCATCTATGAATACGGCCCAATCACTTTTGTGGACTTTTTTTTATATTTCCTGTAACTTTTTGGCTAAGTCACTTACTTATCGTTTTAAACAGAACGTGGTCGTTCTATTAAAACTCCCTAAGTCCATTATTTGTGTTTTGAGATATTTGCATTTAAAGCTAGTAATCAATATAAAAAATCGAAGAATTTTTTGGATTTCGGGAGTTTTAATACTATATAGTTTGATAATAGAGGAACGTAGAGCTTAGAGAGTTTTGATAGAACATAGATCTTGTCATTTGAATAAACTTGGCGTATTTATCTCATTTTTTTTAAAAATGGACTTAGGGAGTTTTAATAGAACGACGACGAGAAAGTCTTCTGTGCACAGAGTACCTGTGTCCCGTCCTCCTCTACATAAATGTCTATTTTATTTGCGGATTTAGTACCTAAATGACCAAACAGTTCACTTCAGTTATTCAGCTAGGAGCAGATATACCGACATACCATCTAGAAATTCTAGATTCGGTTAGAATTTCATATTAATTGTTGCACTCAGAAACACAAATCTGATCTGAATAGGCTCTTTTTTAATCCTATCCAAAAATTTCAAGTAATAAGGTTTGAAATAACCCACTTAAATGCAAATTAGTTGTAAAAAGTCGACTTAAATGTAGATCTTGAAGTATAAAAAGTAATCTTTTTTTTAATAAATAAACCATTTTAATTAGATGCCTCTTATATGACACTCGCTGAAGCACAACCCTCTTAGTTGGAATGCAAAAATGGTAGAAAAAAAAACTAATTAAGAAAGATATTGCGAACCTGGCGCGAGGGGGTTAGCAATAACTTTTTTAGAGATTAATTAGAGAAGCGATTGTGGGATTTCTTTCCTGCACGTGTGTTATGACTTTGGCTTTGAATAACTAAAATAATATTATTGGACAGAAAATAAAAGTACCCCATGGACCACAGAGATCAATTTTTTTTTTTCATTCCATCGTTGTTAGAATGCAGCAATTTTCGCTTAACCATATTGCCATCCGGTTGGCAGTTTCTTTCTTAATTAGTTTCACTTTTGTCTACGACCCAGCGTGTGCACCAACTTTTCCAACCTTTGGGATTTAATAAGTTAATATCTAAATTCATTAATTAGCTAAACTTTTCTCCACCAACTTTGTATAGCTATACGAACTTAAACATTCCCCAACCGGGTGAACTTGGATGTACTGAAAAAAATATCGACTTACACACTGCTGGTCAATAGAATAGATTCATTGCTCAGAAAATAAATGAAATCAACGAAACGTTTTTTTCGACCTTAAATTTAAAATAAATTTTTGTATAGATAAAGGCAAGTCAAGAAACAGTTAAAAAAAAAAAAAAACGAAATAGCTGAAAGTACCGTGGAGTTTTCAATGGAATGAAACTAAATTGAGTGTGTGGTTGGCTTCCAATTATTGCTGATTAGGTCGGATTTAACGATCTCTAGCTGGAATAACTTTAATCATTCCAAAAAAGAAATGTAAAAGTAAGCCGCCTAATAAATAAATCCAACAAGAAGGCAACTCTGCCTAACTCTGCGTGTCCACATACAAATCCTTATTTCCATTTCAAAACTGTCAGATTATAATAAGTGCAAATTACATTATTATGGTTATAAAGGGTGTTTTTAGACGTTTGGTTTTCAATCTGGCAATACTTTATTCGCAGTTGGTCTTTTTGACAGCTGTCACTTGACTTATGCTCAGTTTGGTTTGCCATTTCATACTGAAAATCTTACTCCTTGACAACGTTTGCAAATCGTGCAAATTTATTAAAGAAATAATGATTCGGTTCGCGCGACGCATTGCGCGCTGCGTCGAATATTCGATCGACATAATCGCCCAGGAATTTATTCGAGCCAGCCGTGGCGGACACTTGCCCGAAATCGTTTTTAAAACATAATGGCAAACCCTTATCCTTATGATAAAGCTAAAGCTTGGCCTCAACAATAAATTATATTTCATCTTGAAAACCACACGTCCAGAAAAAACACCCTTTACAACGTGCAATAGGAAAAATTTCGTTGAGCTTTGGTCAGCTAAAGCTTGCTTATGTCTATAGTGTGTTTGGGCTTTAAGCATTTCAGACACTTCAGAATTTACATTCTCAGAAGTAAGCCATTAAGATGTTTTTTTTTTTTTTTTAAATCAAGTCATCAAAAAGTTGAATGCTGCTTTCTTTAAAGAATGACAATATGGTTTTATATAGGAGATAAAAGAAGATACCGAATAAGCACATTGTTTTTGAATGTCTGTGTATTGCAATGGGAGGGACAAGCTGACTCGGACATAGCGTTCAACTTTCGTTTTGTGCGGCTTAAGAATCTCTAAACTTAAAATTATAAAATCGGGCTGAATGGTAAGCGGAGCTTAGACCAAGTGACCAACTCCATGAACACAATGTAATGGGAGCTACAATCATAAAAGCAGTAAGAGCAGCAGACTTAACACCTTTCGAATGTTTGCAGCACATGGAATCAATATCTTATACAGGCAGCCGCAAAGCATTTTTCACATTTAACTTAACAGAAATAAAATGCACGACTGGGTCGCACGTACTTGCTCTGTGGGTACAATAGTACGATGAAAACAAACTTTTCGATCATTGAAAAATTTGGTAAAACCTAAAAAATGTTGACTGAAACTGGAAAAACCGATATACGGGAGCTAACGTTAAGAAAACCTTTAATATTTAAAATTAAGATGTCATCTTTTGGGTTTTATAAATGATACAAATGTCCACTTATGGCCAAATTAATAATACTATTAGAACCAATGTCCGCTATTATCATGTGTAGCTAAAAACTAAAAATGCAGTTTTCTTTGAAACATTATATGTATGTTACGTACAAAGTTTCATTAAAATCATAGTTGCCATTTTTGAGTAAATTAGAAAAAACAAAAAAATTGGCCAAAACCTAGTGGCTCTTTGTATGGGAGCCACCATTTAAAAAAGAGAAACTGAAACAAAATCAATGCCATCTGATAGTAGCTATAAGAAACTATACCAAACAAAGCTTGAGTGCATTCGATGCAACCGTTGACAACTTATGGCCATTTGAAAAAAGCCGTTAAGAGCAGATCTCCGTTATTTGCACTTTTAGCCAAAAATTAAAAACGCAGTTCTCTTAAAAACACTAAAAGAATATATCACACAAAGTTTAATCAAAATCGTTAGAGCCATTTTCGAGCAAATTAGAAAAAACCAAAAAAGGTTGGCTAAAACTCAACGGCCGTTTAGAAAGGCTTCAGTGAAAAATTTACTAAACCATTCTATAGAAAACTATGAAAAACTATGTCAAACGTAATTTGGATCGATTCAATCAAGCCGTTGTGAACTTATGGCTATTTAAAAAAAAACCGTAAAAACCTGATTTTTGTTACGAGCATTTGAGTCAAAAACAAAAACGCAGTTTTGTTAGAAATGCTTAAAGTTAGCTAAATTTTGAGTTTCATCAAAGAGTTAGAGCCGTTTTCGAGAAAATCCAAATTAAAAAAACCGTTACTTGAAAGGTACCAGTTTGAGCCGGGCTAAAACGAAATAAAAAAAACCTCGACAACCGTTTTTCTTCAAACTACTATACATATATCAAGTTTGAAGAAAATCCGTCAAGCGTTTTAGGCTGTAGCATGACGTGAAAAAACTCAAAGACGCACATCCGCACACCCGCACAGACAGACCGACGGAGGGTAAGTCGAAAACCACTTTTTTGGGCTTCTCTTTCATCGTAATGTCATGTGTGATCGATTTTTTTTTTGCACGAAACCAATACTTGCCCTGTAGAGCAAGTAAAAATCAACAGCAATGCACCGTGGAATTTCTTTAATTTTTTGATGAACTTGGTCGAAAATCATTGAAACGGGCAATATATGTCAATGCTCTTGGTTATTGGTTGGTAATGAGCCACCCTTGTTATGGTTGTATGGATATCTTTATTCTTACGATAGCGGAAATAGCATATACCCCCTTTTTATTATTTTTTTTAAGTAGTGAATCTATTTTATTAACCAGCAGTGTATGATTGACGAGTGTATTCAATTATTCCCATCATCTCCGTAGGGTTCTTTTATCGTGTTTCGTATGTCAATTGTCCTTCTTAAACATTCCAAGCTCTGTACTGTCTACCTAATAGCATCGGCCACACTTTTCCCCCAACAACCGCATACATTCCTCCTTTAACGTAAGGACGATTTTATAACCTTACACATTTTCACCTAATAATCCCACTCCTCCCCCAACGACCCAGCTTTAATTAAAATAACCTCAATTGTCTAATTTGTCCTTTTTACCTTTTTGTCTTTTTCAGTCAACTTCGATCATTTTCAAATCCTCAGAGCCATCGGGAAGGGAAGTTTTGGCAAGGTAAGTGATGAAAATGAAAGTGCTCAACAGTCTTTTCCATTTTATTTATTAATCACTTCATTTGCGAAAGTGTTTCAGACATAAAATCATTAGAAGAGCCAGCACCAGAGCCAGAGCCAGACACGCCAAGACGATAATCGTATTATCTTGTTTTTTGCTCCCCAACCCCAAGGCATAGGGTGACACAAAATTTAAATCTCTTTAGTCTCTTCACCCTCGATTAATATCAAACCTTCAACATTTTAAAATTATTTTTCATGCAAAAAGTAAGCCATCATGGATGGCTGCTCCAAAGTTCGGAGTGGAATTATATTCGTTATGTATTTTTAATGGAAAGAAAAAGGAACGTTTTTATTTTTTATAATTTTTTGTTTGTTTTTTAAGTTTTGTCGTCGCAAAGGTATTTTTCTTGTTAAAAAAAAAATTGACAAAAAATAAACAAAATAATAATCCCTGACCCTGATCAGAATGAAAGTAAAGTTTTTTACTTTTTTCTTTCTTGGAATGTTTGCGGAGTTGGCACATTTTCATTAAAAATGCCATCCTCCTTATCCTTGTGAGGTTAAACTGAATTTAAGGATGAACAAAGGTTGGGATATTTTGTTTCTTTTTCTCTAAATTTTGTGGGAATTTAAAAAAAAAAAACAAAAAAAAAACATCGTTTGATGTTTGATCTTATCATAATCTTGCTGGTGGCAGATTGTCTGCTTGAGGTTGTCGATTTTTTAAAAAAATTTAACTTTCTTGCAACCTCCTTATGGAATTAAATAAACCATTTAATTTAAAGGAGGTCTGATGGAATTATCTATACACATTACCTAAGTATGCCATCAATTTTGGCACTAAGTAAAAAAAAAATAATCTTATTCCTTTCATATTTTGGCCATGCTTCCTTTGGCTTTGTGTGTTTTCCTGTAACAAGGGGATGGGTGATGTAAGCATCTTTTGAGTAGAGAGCATTTTCAGATTATAGCCTTTCATTAAAAAGTTTCATAGGTAAAGGACAATTTTCTCTCTTTCAGGAAAGTTAACTTTACTGTTTTTGTTTTTTACTAGACAATTTAGATTTTGCTAAAAGCAAATGCTTCCTTTACTTTTAACATTGTTAATAGAAAGATTATGCTGCCAAAGCAGAGGAAGCTATTCATAATATGAACGCCGAAAGAGGAACATTCACAATAAGTGCCCATTTAATTTTACCAAACCAACAACCAACTAAGGTCAATTTAAGAACCACAATTATTTAAATGAGTTATTCGGAGTGAGTATCACTTACATGAATTTATCCGCATGCCTGGCAGATAAAAAATATGTCACTAATGTGATGACTCAAGCAAAACTGGCGACACTGGAGAGTGCCTTTAGACAATCCCCAACAAATATTGTCGTGGACATTTTATTTGTTCTAAATTTGGATTTGAACTTTAATTCAACTAGCCAAGTTATCTTCTCAGAACAATTAGAGGAGGTAGTTGTATGCCAAGAAAGAATTTCAGACAACTTACGGGGTGCTCCTAAACTCTTCTAGAAAAAGCTATGAGGACAAAAATTTCCGATTTCTCGTTCAATGCACCATTTTTACTTGCGATTATAGGTACTATAAGGCAAGTTATGCAATTGTAAAAAAAAAAAATTTTTTTTGGACAATGAAACATAACATTACGATGATAGAGAAGCCTAAAAAAGTGGGTCCGACAATTCTGTCTGTCTGTCTGTCTGTCTGTCTGTCTGTCTGTCCGTGTGTCTGTCTGTCTGTATAGTTACCTACAGCCTAAACGGCTGCACCGATTTGCTTTAAACTTGGTACATAGTATTATTATGACGTCCTACAGAGGGGTTTTTGGAATTAGCATTCTAGCTCTAAAACTAACGGTACCTGCCATACGATTTTTTGTGAAAAATTAATTTTTCTCAAAAACGGCTCCTACAATTTTGATAAAACTTTCTGAATTGTGTTTTCTGTGCAAACTTTATGTTTTGGTTGGAATAGATTTTTCGGGAAAAGTCTTATAACGGTACCTCCCATAGGACCGGTTTTTTGAAATCCGATTTTCTCGTAAGCCACATGACGGATTTCGATGAAACTTTTAATGTAGAAGCCCTCTTATAAAAGAAATAATTTAATTTTGAAAAAATTTCAAAAAAAGTTTTTTTGAGTTTTTTAAAAAAGTTTCAAAATTTTTTTTTAATTTTAGTTTTTTTCAAAAACGGTTTAATCTATAATTTTTTAATTTTATTTTTCTGATAAAAACTACAAAGTGCTCGAAGTTGGCATACTCAAAAAAAATTTGGAATATATTTTCGAAAAGTTTTTCAAAAAAAACTGTTTTTTGAAAAAACTGGTCCAACGATTTTGAAAATTTTTTTCGTAAAAATTCAAAAACGTAGAAGAAACCTGATGGTTTACTTCATTTTCTCCAAAAAACGGTTTAGGTATTGATTTTTAAGTGATTTATAAAATTTCATATGATTTTTTCAACGCTTTTTTTCCAAAATCTCAAGCACCCAAGACCATTTTAACACATTAGAGCAAGTTCGTACGACCCAGTCGTGCACTTTATTGTTTATGTGTTTGTGTCATCAAACTTTTCAATAACCAGTGGAATCGACTTTCTTCGTTTCCTGCGACGATGCCTCGGTCGTAATGAGTCTCCGATCCACATCAGTAAATTAAATGGACCACCTATCCTATGTTCACAACGAATAAACCTCGAATAAGCTTTAACATTCAAAGCTAGCCTGAAAACACTGCCTCTCAAACATCCGAATTTTTTCCATTTGAGATAGGGGAACGTTAAACCACACAAGGACACATGGCACCAAAAGGCGGCTTTAAAAAATCAGCAGTTGGGTCAGGTCTAAGGCTCGGTGGAAAAACAGACATTGTTCCAGCTACGAGTAGGTGAGCCAAAGTTCTGAAATACACTTTTACTCACCATTGGTCCAAGGACGCGACCAGATTTCTACCGGTTATTCTTATGCGGGGCCGGAAAGTCGAATTTGGCGGATGCCACCACTTCATAATTTCATTCCCATAGACATTTTGAAGACCTTTTTTTATATATGTACCTGTTCTATAGATTTGTGGTGTAAAGTAATACCGTTAGGTAAAGAAAAGTATACATGTATATGTACATTCTGACTCAAAATCAAAAGCCTTGTCGATGTAGCGATGTCCGTCCGTCCGTCCGATGTATACTCTACAGGTCGCAATTTGGTTCAAGAGAAAGGCTAAGTTCCGAACCGGTGAAAAATAAAATAGAAATATACATATTCCAGTTTGGGCGTGGCTTCCATACAAAACCATCGATTTTATTTATGTTGTATTCCTTGCTTTCAAGAATTTATTGTTATACACCCGTAATCGCTATTTCCATTCAAAATATAATTTGAAAAAATTCCAGATATGTCTTGTTTTAAAACAAGACTTAAAATTGAATATCACTAACCTCATAGTAATTTTCTTGGCAGTAAAAAGTCTCAGCTTTGGGGGTGGCAGTCGCCTTTTTTATTACCCTAGAAGTTATTGAACATCGGCCAGACAAAATTAATGTCTGTTAAAAAAGAATTTTATTTCTGGAACTGGACAGCAAAATACATTGCAAACGTACCGTAGATCCCGCTTATGTTTTCTCTTCATTTTCTATTTTGTTTCTTTTCTTTCTTCATCTTCATTGCTTTTGCGCCCCCAGAGGCTCACGCCCGGGGCTCTTTCTTCATCTTTATAGGTGACAATGACAGTGGTTTTGCGCCCCCCAAAGGCTGACGCCCGGAACAAGTGCCCCCTTTGCCCTTCCCCAGATCCGGCACTTTCTTATGCTCCTAAAAGCCCCGGACAAATAGATTATTTTTAACTTCTAGCTATCGTAATATTGTTGAATCTTGTCGAAGTCACGTTGCAAGGAATGACCAAACGACAATATATATGCACTTGTCGAGTATTAAAGAGCTTATGGCCGGAAAAACCAAGGAAGGGCTCTTTTAACTTCCTTAGTGAAGTCCCGGGCTCAAACCTCGAATAACACTTCTTCAACGATCTGTGCAACGATGTCTCGAACAAGTCTAAGGTACTTTAGGACATCCTTGAGTTCTTTCAGAACTTAATTTGGTTTGGGGGGATGCACATTTAAATAAACATACCTAAGAGTTCCCTTATTGTCCTTCCTCATCCGCACCGTCTTTTATTTTTTCATAGTTAGCAAAATGGGATAAATCAAAAGACGGTGGTGCTGGCAATTACCTGGCAATCTTTTACTCGCTAATTTATGAAACGCTTTTGGATGAACATGGTATTTATCACGATAAGGTAGAAAGGTAGTAACGGTAGTATGGTGTTCTCATTATATTCTAAAGATGTCTTGACTTGCATCTTATTCTTGACCTCGAAGACAGTTTATATTGTCCTTCCATTCAAATATCGCCTCACAAACTTAACTTCTTCAGGATGTTCATTGAGCGTTTTGTGAAAATATAATATAAAAAGCATCTTTTTCAAGCTGCGTTACAACTGGTTTTGGGAAGCATATGCACGTATATTATTCAACATTAGATTTCAAGACGCGTAACTTATTCCGCTTTTATTCTTAAAACTAATCAGCTTTTCGAAATTTTGATTATTACACATACTCATCGTCATTTCAAGCTTCTGTGCTCTGTTCAACAAAAATTGTCAGTACAAGGAAGATAGGCAGCTTGCCTTTCATTCTGGTTGCATTGGATTGTATGCATCTGTTTCAAGTTAAAGTTTTCGTAGTTTGCATTATAAATCGTCCAAAATCAGAAAGCAGTATTCTTTATGCTAAGGTACCATCTGCTGATTTAAAACAAATTATGTATCTTTTTCAAAAAACTTAAATAAACAAAATACCACTTCACTGCCACATTTTGTTCAATCTTTTTAAATACTTTGCTATCTCAAGAAATCCAAATAGCCTTAGATCTGGAAATATCTCTTCTTTGAAATTTATAGGGTGCAGGTACCCTACGTGTCAAGGTGGCGTAGGAGAGCATAACAAATAACAATGATACAGCCAGAGGCGTCGGGTCTGTCTGGAATACATAATAATACCTCCCTCATCTCTCATGATTTTATTTCATAATAACACGATTACGAATGATAAAGTATCTATTTTTTTTTTTTAATGTAAACGATGGCTCAGTAAAATAACAATTTACATATTTTTTTTTTATTGCTCCGTCAATATAGGTGTGTATCGTTCAAAAACGTGATTCTGGAATTTTATATGCCATGAAATATGTAAGCCGCGGTGCTTGTGAAAGCCGCGGGGCCTTGAGTGGTGTGATCAAAGAGGTCGACTTGCTGTCATCTTTGGAGCATCCTTTCTTAGTAAATTTATGGTTTTCTTTTCAAGGTGAGTATCAAAATATATCATAAGAATATTACTTTTTTTCCATAAAGTAAACGAAAAGTATGTGAAAAGTACTATCGTGCACTGAACCCGTCCGCACTCATTCAAGGACATTTTCTTTAACTTGGAGTTGAAAACTTGTATATATTGCAGCAGTGCCTTCACACAAAGTTTAGATCTTTATTACTTTTCAGTTCCATGCAAGTGAAGTCGTTTTGAACTTTTTTTTTTTCTTCCTTAAAGTGTTTCCTTTTTTTTTTTTTTGAATGTGTTTTTATACAGCATATAGGTACATACTTGCTCGTACTTATTATCGTCCTTTTTTTCTTGTTTTGCAGATGAAGAGGACTTATTTATGGTGTGTGACTTGCTCACCGGAGGAGATCTCAGATATCATCTTCAGCAGAGGGTACGTTGAGATGTATCTTATTCATTACACCAACCACGAAGATACATTGTTGAAAAATATTTTTTTTTAGCATCATTATTCTAATTTAGAAATAGTTTATGGGAGAACTTTAATTATATTCAGGATTTTAAGTTTATAAGTAGCAAACATGAAGGGTTTATAGTCGTTCGTGGCTTAATTATTATGAAACTTTATTGGATTGAGTTCAGAAAAGGATTTACCCTTACAATCTGTATACTTTGTTCCAAGTTTGGGGGTAAGTTTTTCAATAACTTTGGTTCAATTGATGCAGCTGCCAAAAAAAAACAAAGAAAACTTTGAAAATCCAATTTAAAATCAGTAACTCTTGTTTTAAGTTGAAGAACTTCGTTCGATTTATTTGAGTATAAAAGGACTTGAATAAGGAATAAAAAAAGTAATCCTTGATACTCAGTGGCATTAGTTAAGGAGGCCAGGCCAGAATTACACAGAGTGTCGCACCAGTTTTTAGGGGTGACACCAGAAATAAAGTAAATTGAAACTTTACCAAACTTTTACACGAACTATTTGAAAAGTTAATTTGCTGACGATATTCTACTTACAATTAAAGAACAAAATATAAAATTAAATCAAATCATTATGTTTCATTGTTTAGGACCTAACCTTTTGATGATTCGTAAATTAGCTAGTTATGTTTTCATTGAAATGAAAATTTAGTCTTTTGAAAACAAAACTGCGACGCTCTCGGAAGTCCCCATACCCTAAATTTTCTAAACATGATTTGTCAATTAACATAAACTTTGTTTGTTGAACTTTACCCGGGATTTTACTGAAAATCCCATGTTAACAGAGTAACAAAAAAGAAGTGTTTTATACAATTTGAGAACTTTTTTACTGATGTACCTTAACACCCCTAGACAAAACTTGGGTCTACTTCAGAGCGACATCAGAGTGTTGAGATTTTTCAAAAAGTCATTTTTGGGGCGACACTTCAATGTGAGCTCAGAACTCAATGAACAAAACAGTTTCTTCAACTTTGGTGTCAAAATCTTGAAGTCAAATTTTGATCAGAGTATTGCAGTATTTGGGGTCGTATATCGGCAATAACACGTTTTTTTTTTTTTTTGTCAAGACTTCAATCGTCTCTGGTTTATCGGTGTAGAATAGTGCCTTCACATAACCTCACAAAAAATAGTCTAGCAATCGCACGATCTTGAAGGCAAACTCACAGGTCCACAACGCGAAATTATGCGCCCTAAACGTTTCCTTGCGCCGCGCCGCCAGCCGTCTTCTTGAAACCACAGTCTACACTGACTGTAACACTTTGATCGCCATCGTTATTTAAGAAGTATGAACCAATGATTCCACCATAAAGCACACCAAACTATCAGTTTTTTTAGATGTACCGGTTGAGTCTCAACAATGGTTTGAAAATTATCCACAATCTAAATGCTGCAGTTTTGCTTATTAATTCAATTTTGATTTTTTTTAATTCAACCAAAAATGAGCTTCATCCTTCATCACTGAACACGAACAGAGTCAATGTTTTTCGTAATAGATAAAATGGCTGTCAATGAAAACAGTGCTGCCAACTTTAACTTATATACCTCTTAAAAAACAACCTTTACATTTTTGTATGTAAAATGAATAGACGAAATAGACACACTTACAAGCATTTCCAACTGAGGCCATCGGCTCAAGACAACACAAGACAATGACATAACAGAGAGAGCCAGACAGAACAAAAGAGAGAAGAACGCACAACATTATTAAACTTTTTAACGGCTAGACCAAAAACCTTAAAAACTAGCTTAAATATCTACTTAAAATAACTTACTGACCCTTGGCGGGTACACTAAATTATACCGTAACCATTAATTCTACTGCCTTTCGGCTTAAACCTAATTTTTTTTTTAATTCATAAATATATATTTATTTTCGAGAAAATATTTCTAAAAAAAACGCAAATTAAGGATCTTTTAATTTTTTAAATAAATAAAACTAAAGACTTCCTTAATACCTACATTAAACCTACTTAAAACCATCTTTTTTTGTTTGAAGTGATAACTTCTTATGTCAGGGTAAACCGCTTTGTTACGTAACGCGTTACGGCGCCACTATGTCCGGCTTCCCTTTCTCTCACGCATACGGCAGCAGTAGGCAGGCTCCTCCTCTCTCACTTTAACAAACATCTCTAGCCGTATATTAAATAACCTTTCCTCACATTATCTATATTGATATGTATAAAGTTTAAGTAATAACCTAACCTTTTCTCAAGTTAAACAATTTCAATATTAAATAGTTAAACTTAGATTAGTTTAATTTATCACTTCTCTCGAGAGTCCCGAGACGCACATGTTTTTTTTTTTTTTTTTGGAAGCGATGCTTTGTCAGAGCCAAGGCCGTTGACTATATACTAATCAAAATAAGTCTGGTTATCATTGACAAAACTAAATTCTTTTACACTATCCAACAATGTATATACGTCAAAAATGTGTGATTTGGTAAATCATTTCAAACTATTTGACAAGTGTTTTGACCAGGTAATCTGTCTAAAAGCCCCTTCATCATTTTAAGCATTTGTTCTTCAGAGAAAGCAACTGGAAGGCTGATGGTGGAACTGGGTGGTTGGATATAGTGTGGAATCACATTTTTGGGATACCGTGACATTTGACACTAAAAATATACCATGTATGACCATATTTCAATTCACGGCCAATTGTTGCTTTAATCAAGCGTTAAAAGGTATTCATCCTAATATGTCACTTTAATGATATTTTATTTGCCTGCATGAAATGCCTTCTGCCTAACCAACCAAAATGTCTGAAAGTTGCAACAAAATATTGTCAAATGACACGTTTGTAAGCCGAGACCTTATGTTAGACAGACTTGGCATTTAGACTTATGGCAACCCGTCATTGCCGTACGGAATTAAAATGGCGGACAGCTTACGTGAACGGATACACGTTATTCCACTACACGATCTGCCACATATTAACTTGACATTTCAAGTATCTACTGTAACTTTGTGGTAAACGACGCTTTTAGAGTTTTCTCTTTAGTCTCTTATTAAAGAAGTGGTGATCTTGAAACTTCGCACAATTAAATATTGGAGTGTACTAACTTCAAATCTTCGCATGCTCGATCACCTAACCATGCCATTCAAAGGCAATTTAAAAAAAAAACAAGGATAGGACTGCAAGCATACAATAAAAACTAAATTTGTAGCATGCTATAATTCCTCAAAAACCTAGGCCCTGATTTTGGCCAAGTTTAATGTTAGTTATTTTGGGGCAGTTAATTTGACAATAACACTTTCTATCGTTTTATTTTCATTGCAGATTGAGTTTTCTGAGGAAAGTGTTGCCTTATTAGTATGTGAACTAGGTTCAGCATTAGAATACCTTCAAAAACAAAGAGTAGTACATAGGTATGTTCTAGACTGACTTATACAAATTAATTTAATACTTACAGCACATTTCATGTTTTATTTATTTCCAGAGATATAAAACCTGACAACATTCTTCTGGATGATGCTGGTAAGTTGATATAAGTTTTAGTATTATACACTTTTTTGATTCAGTTTTAGAACCAACAAAAATTAGTTGAACAATGCGCAGGAAGGTACAATATCTCGAAAAAAAAAAACAATATTACATATGCCCACTACACTCAAAACCTCGCATTTTTCAAGATGTATCTTAATGTAAAAAAGAGCATAGGCCTGAACCTGCTTCGTCATAACTTTAGTTGACACACTTGTTTATACCAAGGAGTGATTCCTCTAATCGTTGCATTATAGTTTTTGACAGGCTTCCAAAATATCGGTCATCAAGAGGTACCTACAATATTTTCAAAATCTTCCAAAACAACAGATATAATAGGCGTTTTTCTTTTTTCATTCAGAAACGAGCTCTGAACAGAGTTCGAGTATATCGAGCTCGCTCTGAACGTCCTCTGAACCAATTATGTTCAGAACGCTCTAAACTATTAATGAAACGAATTTAATATCCCACTTGAAAAGCCAGAAAAAAGTTTTTTTTTAACAATTAAAATACCTGCGGCGGCCATTTTAATTGCTTTTAATTTCAGCCGCCGCCGCTAAAAAGTTCTTTTATAAATCAATTGAATTGATTTGGATGCGTTTCACTTTTGACGTTTATATTTTTGTTCAGGTTTAAGCTTTGTCTGCCCAGCTATTTATTTGGAGCTCGTAGAGCGCACTCTGAACGCACTCTGAAGGCGAAAAGAAATACTAATTCTATGCTCTGAAGTCTCAGAAGCAAAAAAGAAACACTTATTTATTTTTGACAACTCAGGCCCTGCTGTGAACTAAATAAAATGCACGACTGGGTCGCACGTACTTGCTCTGTGGGTGCAATAGTACGATGTTAACAAAAAAATTCGAGCAATGAGAACAACTCATTTTTTGAAAAATCTTGATGAAAACTCAAACATTTAGGCCAAAACTGGAAAAATCGATATACGGGAGCTAACGTCAAGAAACCTTAAATGATAGAAATGTCCACTTATGGCCAAATTAATAAAACTGTTATAACCGATTTTCGCTATTATCATGTGTAGCCAAAAACTAAAAATGCAGTTTTCTTTGAAGCCTTCTATTTATATTTACACACAAAGTTTCATAAAAATTGGGGTAGAGTTTTTGAGTAAATTAGAAAAAACAAAACAAAAATGGCCAAAACCTAGTGGCTGTTTGTATGGGAGCCACCATTTAAAAAAGAGTAACTGATAAAAATGCAATGCCATCTGATAGAGAGTTGTAAGGAACTAAACCAAAAAAGTTTTGAGTGAATTAAATACAACCGTTGACAGCTTATGGCCATTTGAAAAAAAAGACGTTAAGACCAGATCTCCGTTATTATCATTTTTTGCCAAAAACTAAAAACGCAGTTCTCTTAAAAACGCTAAAAAAATATAACACACAAAGTTTAATCAAAATCGTTAGAGCCATTTTTGAGCAAATTAGAAAAAACCAAACAAAAGTTGGCTAAAACTGAACGGCTCATTGTATGGGAAACACCGTTTAGAAATGCTTTACTGGAAAAATTGCAATTCTTTCTTATAGAACACTATAAAAAAACTATGCCAAACGAAGTTTGAGTCAATTCAATCAAGCCGTTGCGAACTTATGGCCATTTTAAAGAAAGCCGTTTAAACCTGATTTTCGTTACGACCATTTGAGCCAAAAACGAAAAACGCAGTTTTGTTAGAAATGTTTAAGGTTAGCTAAGTTTTGAGTTTAATCGAAATCGTTGAAGCCGTTTTCAAGAAAATCCAAAATGAAAAAAACCGTTACTTGAAAGGTATCAGTTTGAGCCTGGCTAAAACGAAATAAAAAAACCTCAACAATGGTTTTTCTTAAAACTGGTGGGTTTGAAGAAAATCCGTCAGTCCGTTTAGGCTGTAGCATGACGTGAAAAAGCGCGCATCCGCACATCCGCACAGACAGACCGACCGACGGACGATATGGCCAAAACCACTTTATTGGGTTTCTCTATCATCGTAATGTCATGTTTGATTAAAACCTCGATTTTTTTTTTTGCACGAAACCAATACTTGCCCTATAGAGCAAGTAAAAAGAAAAACGTCTAATGAAAATTTCTTAGAAATCCTGCACTTTATTCAGAAAAATTATGTCCTTATTGTAATATCGAACAACTTGAACTGTTAATGAAAAGCTTCGGCCCAACAAGCCACTCTCCACGGTTTTTTTTTTTTTTAACCTTTTCTATATCATTCTTGTTAGAACACAGGCTACCGTCAATCTCAAATCAAATACATTAAACATCAGATATACAAATTGTTCAAAGACAGCAGTTAAATATACCTAGTATCCTTAGCAGATATGTTTCAACCAAAACTTAAACGAAGTTCCACCACCAAAAAAAATTACATTCAGATTATTCGCAGCTCATGTCAAAAAACCAAATCAGCATACCTTATAAAGGGTGTTTTTTTAGACGTGTGATAGTATATAGTTAAATATTATGGCTAAGAATTTAGCTTTATTATAAAGATAAGAATTTGCCATTATGTTTTTAAACCAATGCGGGCAAGTGGCCACCGCGGCTGGCTCGAATAAATTCCTGGGCGATTATGTCGACCGAATATTGGACGCAGAGGGCGAACCATTATTTTGGTAATAAATTTTCATGATTTGTAAACTTTGTTCAGGAGTAAGTCTATTCATTATGAAGTGCCAACCAAACTGAAACTGAGCATAAATCAAGTGTCAGCTCTGTCAAAAAGACCAACTCCGAAAAAAGTATTGCCAGATTGAAAACAACACGTCTAAAAAAACACCATTGGAGGAAAAGAAGCGTCCAGAAGCATCCGGAAATCTTCTGAAACCGTTCGATTGGTAAGCAAATGACACTTCTGACGATTCTGATAAGAGAATTTTGCTTCTGGATTTGAAGTCAGAAGCACAAATATAAATATAACTCAAATGTCACCCATAAAATATTCATTGGTTAAGGTCTATTCGCATCGCATGCAGCAATGCCGAAAGTTTTGGCAATGCCGACAAATCGAGTCGCGAATCAAGCTATACGAACACCACTTTGCACCACTGGCAAAACTTGTGAAACTGAATACTACATTGTGTTAAAATTTAACAGAAGCGATTTTGCTTGTTTCATTGGTTATCAATCAGAGATTTACAGGTGATTAATTTTAAAACTTGTAGATTAACCATACGCTATAGTCTTGTAAATAAGACAATATTTAGGGAAGACATAGTGTCAGTCTCTGTTTTACAAGTTTTTTCCAGAGTGCCACAAAAACCTAGGTTTTCATTCCACAAAAAAAGACGCTAGGACTGCAAATTGGGCAGTTGGCACTCACTACCACAACACCATATAAAGTTTCCATTGAAAATCACATGCATCGTGTGTGTCCAAAAGAAAATCGACGTCACTGTATCAGCTGATTCGATACCTGAACTCGACCATAGATTAATGTAGACCTTTATCAGTACGACACCTGGTAAAAAAAAACATAGAATTTCCTTTTCAGGCCGAGTTAAAGATTTCCAAAAAACGAATTGCTGCCACCCCAGAGTGATTTCAGGTTTCAACCTAAGACTCATTAAAGTGACAATTCGAGAGTTGTCAAAGTGACAGTAAACACAAGCTGACATGCAGACACCCGGATTTCTTTGCCGCAGTCAATAAAACATATCAGTGTCACTACCGCTTAATAATGTTATCACCACCAAAAACGTGAGTTTACGCATACTCCAAAAAGGACAAAAATACCCCCTCTTTTTCCTCATCAAACGTGTCAGTTAAGCATATGCTCAAAATAGCACGTTTTTGACCTCCCTTCAACAATATTTGTTATTCATGATGCAAATACACCAACAAATCAAATCGAAAACTTAATGACAGCCACTATTGCGATTGTGTTTGTCCACACATTCATGATAATGCGTAGCGCATAAATTTATAATTTAAAATAGTCAGCCACTGTTGCAAATTCCGACATTATGCATTTTTTGCCTAGAGAGCTAAACTTCCCTACATTATGACATAGACATGTTCATGACAGAGAACAATTTAGTGTTGCTGAAACAACTGCGTGTATGTTAATATTTAATGAAAATACTTTGTTACCACTTGCCACCATTGTTGCCTTGAACAATTTTTCACCTTAGAAATGATGTTAGAGCAAAAATATGCTCACGGAAGAAGCTATAATTCGTGCCTAAAAATTGCATGCTTTTCGCAAACAAATTAAATCTTGAGCAACAAATCACATTGTTGCAACGTTTCCTTTCCTCATATAGGTGAGCACTGAGCAGTCCTAACTCCTAATAAATATACCCAATTTCACTTCCCATAGTCTTAGAAGTAGGTACTAACTCATGTTACGTGCTTCAGGCCCATTTTTAAACCGGAACCCTGCAATATTATTGTGGTAAAGTATGATGGTGTATATACTTTGCCTGATTAAAGTTGAAAAAGGAAAACGTTGCTAGGTATATACAACAAAAACCATTATTTCAGAATTAGCACGTTTTCAACATTTAAGCCTCTGCCATCACATTTCCATTTTGCAAAACAAAATATTTTAGCCTTTGGCCAAAAATACAAACACAAACTATAACCAAACCATCTGGATAATACCATTTAACAGGTCACGCACATTTGACTGATTTTAACATAGCAACGAGACTGCAAAAGGACGGAATGGCCTGCAGTATGTCAGGGACCAAACCCTACATGGCGCCAGAAGTCTTCATGTGCGCGTTGGATGAAATTGGTAAGTATCGGCTGTCGATGCCGGCATTGGCAACGACATCGACATCGCCCCATAGCTGTGTGAATTCCCACCCATTCAATTTAATTATTTAGCCCTTTAACTATGTATGTATGTATAATATTCTCCATTCTACCTCCATTTCCAGCTGGTTACAGTTTTCCGGTCGATTGGTGGTCATTGGGCGTAGTGGCGTACGAAATGAGATCTGGCTCCAGGCCTTTTATCGTCCACTCAAATACACCACTTACGGAAGTTAAGAATATCCTTCATAGTCCTCTCCACTATCCGAGGCATTGGAATAGCAGTTTAGTCGACCTGCTTACTAAGGTAAGAGAGTTTAGTTTTTAGTTTTTTTGTTCATTTTATATATTCATAAAGTTTTGCATATATAAAGTCAAACTTTTGGTATAGGGAACCCAGCAGTGTTGCAACTTAGTTGCCTTGCAACCGACACTAATGTCACTCTGAAAAATGTACGAGTATCTACAGATATAGAGGGAGGGTACTCATAAAATTGTAATACCGGGGAATTATGAAAGTTTGTGGCTTGTTTTTCTAGGGAAATGTTATAAAAGTTCCTAACTACACTAATCAGTGGAGTTTTTGCGCTGCACAAAGTGACAAAGGCTTTTGAGGAAAAAAAAGAAAAGTTTTTGATATAAGTTAGGCTCAAGGGCTACGAACTCATGGAACTCAACTATGCACGACGTGAAAGTCGGTGTTAATTTATTCCGATGCTACTCTGTTGGCTTACAGGTTTCCCATTCCTCAATTTGCAATAAAAGTTTCAGCTTATATGGAACCATGTGACAAACACAGTGTCCAACATTTTTTTTTTTTTTTCTTTTTTGTAGCTGAAATCGGGAATATACCCTTATGAAGTCAAAGCTCAGAGTTAGGGCTTAGGAAGTTCGATATAGAAGGGGATTAAAAGGGGAGACCTATGGCATAGAAAGGGAACGAAAAGCAAAGCAATAAGATCATCAAGGACAATATGAAAGAGGGCTTCCACCGTGCAACTGCCCGAGGGACTCACAGTTAATGACCATATAGACAACGCCGCCGTTTGTTCGCTGACTTGGGCCTTTGGAACATTTCGAAAAGGAGTACAGCTTTCGGCCAAACAAATCAGTTTGGATAAATGGCAAACGAATATGCCGTATATGCAAATATGACAACGCCAATCGTCAAGAGTTTGTCATGTTGGCAATGCACTAAAAAAACAAAAAATACTGTTTGGTGGTATTCTCCCGGCGGAATCACAAGTCCGTTGTTCGCCGAAAACAACTGTGGTGAGGATATTGTTGTAAGCGGAGAGTACCACAGACCAATGATAACCTATTTGTGTTAGCCATAGTTGAACGATATAGGAGTGAAGAACATTTTGTTCCATTAGGACGGTGATACGTGCCTCACAGCTGAGGTTACAATAAAAACAGTTTTCTTTCGTAGAAGTGCCGTAATATATGGTTATCGTGGTGTTTTTTAAAAGTTGTTTCTAACCCAATATGCCTCGACAGAATATTGTCCTGAAAGTCAATATAATGTCATCGCTGGGTGGCAGTAAGAATTTGACCTTTTAGGTTCCTCCCACCATAATAGGTCATCGCACAGACGTTGTCAAATTTTATACACATAACGGCAATTGCATGCAATTCAGAAAAATGGCCTAGCCCAAAAAAAAAGTTAACCAAAAATTGGGCTTTTTCGAAATGAAAAATATGGTTCCAATGTTTTAATCTATATATAAATAGGAAAGCAGTTTTTTTTGTGGTACCAATTGCGAGGTGGTTACCCAACCGATTGAGATGATATACAGGGTGATTCACGAGCGTTGTGCCAAAAAGCTAGAGCGTGTAGGTTGAGTTGAGGCAAGAAAAAAATCGTATGGGAGGGGGGTCTATTCCCCCCGGTTTAGCCGGGAGGGACAATTTTCTGAAAAATTTACTTATTTTGTAAAAAAAAATATTAAAAATCAACGGCTTCGTTTACAATACCGTGTTATACCTTTTTGGAAAGCCAAAACAAAAACAAGAAAATCTATCCTTCCAGGATGGCACAAGTGATCATTTAGTTAATTTGTTCGTGTTTTTGTGAAGAAGTAGGTTCGGTTATTTTTTAATACGGTTTTCAGTTTTGAATTAAATATTAATGAGAGCATTGAATTCTGAGAACAAAAATTATACTTAATTACGTAAAATTTTGAAAAAATTAGTTTTAAATTTATTTTTTCAATTTTTTTTCAAAATTTTGAGTTTGAAAATTTATATTTTTTAAACTATTCGTTTAAACAATTTAATTTAAAAACAAAATAAAAGAAGAAGTTTTTGGCTTTCCAAAATGGTATAACACGGTGTTGTAAACGAAGCCGTTGGTTTTTAATATTTTTTTTTACAAAATAAGTCAATTTTTCAGAAAATTGCCTCTCCCGGCTAAACTGGGGGGAATAGACCCCCCCTCCCATACGATTTTTTTCTTGTCTCAACTCAACCTACACGCTCTAGCTTTTTGGCACAACGCTCGTGAATCACCCTGTATATCGTTGCGAAGGTATTACTGAGTAGGTGTGCTTTTTTTGTATTTTTTTTTTTGAAAATACAGGTGAAAATGTCTTCGAGTGTTTTTTTACCATTTTTTCGTATAAATTCGCTGTGAAATTTTTTTTTCCCACAGTTTTGGACATTTTAATAGCCGAATTTTGGCCACTGGGCGATTCTAGTTTTAATAAAAGACCAACTTCCAGCTTAGGTGGAAAGTACATTGCTTGGTAATGACTTGATTCCAAAAGCAAATTACTTTTAACTTCTGGCCAGACGTATCCTCCAATTACGTTAAATCTGCCCTTAAAAAAAATTGGAATTTCTAAAAAAAGAACCGAGAAGTTTCTTCTAAAAAAATACTAGGCATAGCTAGACTTGATGGCATAGTACCTGCCAAATTCCAGAAATATTCCCATCCAGCATTTTCGTTGCTATTCAGGCTATTATAGGGAAAACGATTGTTTGTGTTTTGCTTAAATTTTCTAAATTCATTAATACCTATAGCGCACTCACTTTCTTCCATTCATGGCATTTCTGAGCATTAGATTGGCCCTTTAAAAGTCACCGGATTCTAATTACCACTCTACTTCGTGTCCGTTTTAGCAGCGATTGCATCTTGATATTGCTTGGTGTGACAAGTATCTCTAATTAAATATTAACTAAAGGACTCGTGCAACACAGTAAGGTGTTTAATTTTGCACAGTAATGAAGTTTTAAAAGTGTTACAAGGAATGAGACAATAAGTTCTATTGTACCGTTTTTGTTCTTGTTTGATGTGAATGACGCTCCCATCACACCCCGAATGTTATTTATCTTTATCTGCGCTACATTTTCAACAATATACTGTGAAACAGGAGTGGACTTATAAAAGTTATTTCACTGAGGACAACAATTGAAAACAACAAATTTTTCAATCGTCGTCACAGCTCCTTTAAAAATTTCAACGGGGAAGTGTCACAACGGATTCCTTTTTTTTTTTTTTTTTCGTTTTTTGCTCGATCAACCTCGAAATGTTTACTGTTTTCTTTATTCTATTAGGTACTACTTTAATACAATCGGATATATTGTTTAGTATAGAGACTTCTCCGTTAGCCGCACTGCACGAATGTCAAATGTTTAACCTGGCTCACTCCCATTTCCCATATACAGACATTCGAAACAGGTACATCAGTAAACATATAAATTTGACTCATATCGTTCGGGATAGACCTTGAGCGCTCGCTATTTATAAAAATATTTTAGAACATATTTTAAAATTTCAAAAACCAATATAAGCCAGAAGAAAATTACATGACTTATAGATTCTTCAAAAACCATATGAAGGAAAATTTGTATTAATAACTTTTGGCCTATGACAAAGACAAGTTAACTCTATTAAAAACTAAATTTAAACATAAATACCGCATATACCTAGTGTAGAAGGAAGTTTCCAAACTGTTTATTCGCTAACTCCTTCTAAACCACGCAACGGATTTTGAAACGGTTTTCAATATGATGTAGGTAACTTTTTCCGGAAGGTTTATATTGCTTATTTTATCTCGGAAAAAAAAATGAAAGCCGTAGTAACGCACTTAACAATTAATATGCGATTAAAACTCCTTACAGTATACAACATTTTAAGGTATGGGCTTGAACACCTATGAATGTACTAGAAGGAATAAAAAAATGTTTATTGAGCGTGAAAAACGTGTGTGTAAGCCTCTACAATTGAATGAAATGTATTGAAATTGAATTTCGTATGACTCATAACAACGACTAACAAAACTGATCTGACCAATCTTTATTTTAAACATGCTTAATTGAAAAGATCTTACCTCTTTTTTAGTTGTGCTCAAAATAGTGAATGCACGTAATATTGACCGCATGTGCAAATGGAGAAACCGTGATGGTTTCGGAATGCAATACCGGAAATACCTTTCCAATTTAAACAATTTTCAATAAAATTGCATTTTTAAATTGATATAAGCCATTAGTACTACCGCTTGAGGTGAGCCATCTAACGACGGAAAACTAAGCTCTTGATTTTAGAGGTTTTTGTCTAGATTACTGTGGGAAGCAACAACAACAATTAAAATGGTGAAACGTAAAAAAATTGTTGTTGTTGCTTCCCATGGTAATCTAGACAAAAGCCTTTAAAATCAAGAGCTTAGTTTTCCGTCGATAGATGGCGCACCTCTATACTATAGTTTATACAGGGTGGGCCAAAAGAAGTCATCCTATTGGAAGATGCTCTCATTTTTGCAAATGGCCGCAAATATCAAATATGTTTTGACATTTGTGGACTAGACAGATGCAGAATACAAGTGAACAAGCCAGGGGGCGATACATGAACCGACATGAACCGGTACATATTCTGAAGGCGAGTTCACGGTTCGCCTCATCTTTCGTTTTGGTGATTTGCACTGGCCCGCAAGATCGCCCGATTTAACCGTTTCAGAATTTTTTTGTGGGGTTTTTTGAAGTCCCGTGTTAACGTGAACAAGTCCGACACTCTGGAATCCCTCAAGGACAACATTCGACACGAGTGCGAGAATCTGTCGCCCGAAGTTCTCGCTGAAGTGATGAAAAATGCCATAAAACGAGCAATCAATTGTGACGGCACCCATTTGGCCAATATCATCTTCTCGACTTGACCAATACATTTCAAAAGGTTCAAATAAACATAATCAAAAAACAGAATCGAAGTTTTTCACTTAGAAAAAAAAGAGAGTCAAACAACATCGGATGGGTGACTTCTTTTGGCCCACCCTGTATATACAATGCATAAACCAATCACCATTTTAAGCAACATTGCGTGGTTTGTAGGTTGTAGCTTTTTCGTACGTCACCTCCAAACAAAATTAGTTCAAAATCAGCTGGTTAAGATTTAATATGAAGGGATTATACAGGGTATGTAGTACCCCATGGCGTAGTGGTAAGTGAAAAACGTAGTGGACTGGTACGCCGAAGGTTCTGGGATCGATCCCTGACGACTCCACCTAAGTTTTTTTCCGGGGTACCTACTGCCTCTTGCGAGGAAGTGACAAATCCTCCATGAGTAATTAATTTCATGGAAAGTGCTTCTCTGTTAACCGTTCGGATTCGGCAACAAATTTTTTTAACATCACTTACAAAGTCTTTAAAACAAGTCTTACTTCGATTCAGTCGTGAGACAGTGCAACGATCACTCCTTTTGATTAGCCTTAAGTTACGTGTGCTCTTAAATCAAAGATTTTTAATTTTTTTTTTTTTTTTTTTTTTTTTCAAAATACAAAGGCAAACGTTATACAGTTCTCGAAGAATTTTCTATTTCTGGTACATATTAAGAGAATTACCTACGTTAACATTAGCCAAGGTGTGCCAAAATATGCATTTGCTTAAAACCTGTGTAAATGATGTCTACAACACCCTTACCTTTCCATAAAACTTTTTTTCTTCAAACACATCAATAAAACATTTTCAAATTATTTTCTACGAATGCAGAATCACCCTTTGTAATAAAAAATGATTGATGTCAATGAAAATGGAATTTTAAAACGATCAACAAAAAATATTTTCTTGTTATCTCAAATTTTTACAAATAAATTTTTTGTTTTTAAGTTAAAATCATTATTTTCTCTAAATTTGCATACAAAATAAATTAAGCAAAGTTAAAATTTAATAAAATCAAGTGATTGCCTTAAAAAAGTTTCCAACATAATTTGTAGAGCACCAAACCACTTTCGGGCATCGGAAAGTAATTCCATCAGCCCGTTTTGTGGGGGTGTCGGGTGGTCTATATTTTGTTTTTAACTTCCTAAAAATAACAAGCCAGAGTTTTTAAATGAGATGTAGATAAAGTCAATTGTGACAACAAAAAAGTTGTTTTAATTGTTTTCCATGAAAACACATAAAAACAAAGAAAAACACAATAAACAAAAATAAATCTGTTTTCAACAACACAACAGCCCCCACAACTCACAACCCAAACAGCCGCTAAAGTTGAAATGTATTCTCACTTAAAGAACCCATAGACTATAGGTACTGCATCCAAACTTGGGCTGAATAAACTTTTCTGTGAAATTGGCTCCACTCCAACACCAACACGGTTCCACTTCCACCTTCTCAGAAATCTAGAAGGTGGGAGGTAAAATATAATGTATTATTCTTACTTGTTTTATTATGAGTATTTGTATGACCTTGACTAACGGTTATGTTCACACAAAACCTTTTTTTTTTTAGGACAATGAAGGCAAAGGTTTGTTTTTTTTTATTTTGTGTGAGTGAACTGAGACAAAGAAGAATTCATGCCTAATTCAATGTCCTTTAAATGTTCCTTAAACTTTTGATTTAGGATTTCAAAGTTTTTTTTTCTTTTTGATTTTAAAAAATGACATAAACTTGTTTAACTTTTGCCCTGTGGCAGCTGTGTGTGCAGAGACAAAGTTTAATCTCATAACTTTGACATCTTAAGGGCTTACTGGTTTGAAAGGATATTAGGAATAAATTAATGTTAGTCCTATTAATCAGAATTCAGGATTTAAGTTGACTTGAGTGGATTTGGATTTGAAAATACCTTAAACATAATTTTAAGCATACTATTGTGGGGATATGCATGTGGATTTATTTTACTTATAGACGCACCCTCATTAGGAACACAATACTCGTTGCTGGAATTGGGTTTTATATTTTCTTTTATCAAACCCATTGGGGACGTGCAAAAATAAAATAAATAACTAAAATTAGATAAGTTTAAAGTGTTACAAACCAAACATATGTATATTAAAGAGAAATCAAAGGGCCCACATGTATTCAGTCGCAAAAGTATTCAATCTTTTTTGGAATTACGCTAGCATTAGACGGTCCTTGTAATGAGCATTGTACCTCTGACGTCATTATGACTGACGTATTTATGTCTCCTAAAGTCGTCATGATCATTTTAAAATGCGGTCATTTGCAAAGACCCACACAATGACTAGCACAATGACAATGTCTCGAATCTGTGGGTCCTTGCAAAGACCCATTACAATGACCGGCATGTAATAGCCCTGCCATTGTTGGTGGGACGCAATGTACAATTTTTTTAACAAGTGGTCTTTGCAAAGACCATGTCCCAACCACGGACCAATAAGATACAGACTGCCAACTCACGGTATGGTCTCTCTTTTTGACTACAAGCTGAAATTCAGCCGATATGCCATTTATTTTGAGAGTGTGACGCTCTCGTTTTTAAACACACCAAAAAAATAAATGGCATACCCTGGGATGGCTGCCATCACAAAATGCACAGACAGAGATGTACACGTATTCACAGACACGAACAAATATTTCGAGGTTGTTTGAGGCAAGAGGAGTACGAGTTGGCGGTCCCAACAATGACCAGGTAGGAATTTTTGCCGGGCCATTGTTGCCCGGCAACAATGGACCACTTTTTTGTTTTTGTTTTATTGTTGTTCAATTTCAGCAAGCTGCCAAAGTGACAGATCAGGAAATTCAGATAAAGCTCTGGTTCCTAGTTCCTTTCAATTCTCGCAGCAATTTTGTACCGAAGCCTTCTGTTTCACGACGTAACGTAACAACCATATTGTTTGGACCACACAGAATGAATTCTAGGTGTTGGCCTTTGGTTGTTGTCGTCATCGGTCGTCTGCGAGAATCGCCATCTCCAACTTTTTTCAGAAAACTCACGTTCATTATGTAAATATTTTCTACAGAAAAAAGAATGACAATCCTGATTGTCACTCAATTTTTAAATATCCCTGAAACGGCAAATTTACTTTTAACATTGACCAATGTATAAATGTCGTGTTATGCTCACAATGCAATCACTACCAACTGGCAAAGAGGTCATGTCGTGTAATGGCCATTGATGTGCTTGTCATTGCAAGGACACCGAATTGCAAAAGTAAAAAATGACCAACTTGCTGGTCATTGTATTTTGGGACAACAATGACAGATTTGGTTCATTCGTGTAATGGTCATTGTAGCTAGCAATGTCACGGTGAACAATGACCATGCACTGACAGCACAACGACACATTTTTTGTGGCGTCAGAGTGTCATTGCAATGACCAATTACAAGGACCGTCTAATGCTAGCTTTTTAGGGTTCCCATTTCCCTTAACTATGCCCACCCATATATAAAGTGCTGGTTGCAGGGATGAAGGATCCTCGCCATTTCGCCTTCATTTAGTCAAGGACTGCAAAAAAATAGCACAGGACTCAAGTCTCCTTTTTTGGTGTACACTGTACGTACACGGTACACCTACTGTGAATTGGAATTCGTTGCCTAAAGCTGTTCATCTTACTGCTGTCACTGTTACTCGTACATGTTCATGATCTTCCAGACATGGCTTTCCGGAACTCCTCGTTTCCTGAGGGCCACCCATATCAGATCTCGTATTTGCCTATTGAATGTTTTCTCAAAATCAGCAAACACTGGCAATCAGACAGCAGTATAATATTTCGCAATCGGTTATTCAAAACTTGACCCACGGTTACTCATGGTGTGCGACATATCAGCTTAATTGAGCGTTAATTAGGTATCACAGCTTTGCATATCCTCCTTCCCATTGAACATTACGGGATATGGTAGATTTCCCTTTATTTTTAAGGAATCCGATTACCTCCATGACCGACCCCCATATTACAAAATCTTCTTCCAAGACTCAGATGATATTTCGTCTGGCCCAACCGCTTTGCCTTTTTAGAGTTATTTACTCGTACCTCCTCAACTTACTTCTTCGATTTTATAACCGCGTAACTTGTAGAGTAAGATTCAGCAAATATTGGAAAGTATAGCCGGGTAAACTGTTAATTTAAAAGTCCATCACATTTCTGTCGCGAAGAATTTTTAGTCTTCTAAAAAAAGTTGGCGCCTAGCATTTTGAACAATAAGCACTAATTTGTGTATATATTTGCGACCTTATTTATGTTGTATTGTCGTAGCCCTTGAATAGCTTGGCTTGCAGCAGCATCTGGGGGAAAAATTCCTTCCAGCACGTTATACGGAAACTCCTTACTCGTTGCTTGAAGCGGTTGCGCTTCTTCTTCGCTTCTTTCTTGCAGTTTATGTAGGTAATCCACTTCGTAAAAAAAAGTTATACTAAAAAAACTAATGGAAAACGGAGTCAATAATTTCTCATATTCCATGTACGTCTTTGTCAATCTATGGCCAGTTTAATATAACATTAAAACCAGATTTCTGTTATTTTCTCTTTCAACCAAAAACTATAAACATAGTTGTTAACTGTAAAAATCTTTTTTTTTTAGCTCCTTTGCGTTCATCCTGGTGGTCGCATCAGCTCTCAACAAGAGCTCCAGCAAACCCCTCTACTACGACAAATCGACTTCAAAAAAATATTGGAAAAGAAAGCCAAACCACCGTTTAAGCCACCCGAAGACCATCTCAATTGCGATCCATGTTTGGAACTCGAAGAGATGATAGTAGAAACCAGACCATTGCACAAAAAGAAGAAACGTCTTGCCAAGCAGCGATCTGCTCAACGAGATAGTGATACAGAAACTATTTTAGTTAAAGAATTTATAGTCTACAATCGTTATAAGGAACTTAAACGAAAAGCCATGGAGAAAAAGGAAAATGATTGGCAAAAAGAACTCGAGCTAGCTATGGCCAATTCTATTGTCAATAGCTTAGCCCCAATTAAAGAACGTGAAGTACCCAGCTGTTCCAAGGAGCTACCTGAAAGTAGTTTAGATTACATTGACAGAACGCCTTCGCCAAAAACATCATCAACTCCATAAAAATTAGTTTTGTATTTTTAAGGGAATTTTAACATTGCACTTTAGATTTGTAAAAACGGACCACGAAACTTAAAAAATAAAAATTAGAAATAAAACTTAAATTAATTGTATAGAAAAATAAATGTTATAGAACAAACGCTTTTTAAAGTTAAAAATAAAATTAATGATTTTGTTATAAAAATAAAACATTAAATGAAGTTTTAATGAAACTTACATCTCAATTTTCGTAATTGTTAGAAAATATTCAAAATTAGGGATTTGTTCCAAACTCTTTTTTAGTTTAATTTAAATTTACAAAAGGACGAAAAACTTTTTTAAGATATATCATTGTTAGATGTTGACTAACAATCAAATGTTTATTTATGTTGAAATTTAATCAAATTTATATAAACTTAAGTATTTTTAAGAACAACAAAATTATTGTATTCGCAGAAATAAATTTTTATCTTTATTAAATTTAAGATCAGAACAATTTATTAGAACTAAAAGAATTTATTTTTAATTAGACAAACAAAAGAAAAAAGAACAATATTTGTTAGCACTTATTATAACTTAACTATATTTTGCATAAATTAATATGTTTTCATATTGTCACCATCAGCTGTATATTCCATTAAATTTAATGAAATGTTTCTATTGTGAAATTTAAGAATAAATTAAATCAATTTTTAAAATATGGTTTTTTCGTGAATTTTTTAAATGTGCTGCAAAACAAACAACAATTTTTTCAAGTTGGTGAGCTGAATAACTTCAGAGTTCAGACTGAAGTATTGAGGGAGTGAAATCATGATAAGTACTTTTGCGTGGCAAAGGAGGAGAGCGTCGTTATTGTGGGATTTAAGGTATTAGGATATATGTACATATGGAGGGAAATTGGGAAAAAGGAGTGTGGAAAAAAAACAAATGTTAAGTTCGAGGGACGTAAACTGCTCTCGTCCTAAGTTAACTTTCCGCCTGTAAGAAAAAAAACACAGACCAAAAATCATAAATTAATTTTAAAAAAAAACCAAAACTGCCATGTTGTTGCAGTGTGGCCATTTCCAACCCTACCAGAGGAATCTTTGGCCATCTTTATAACCGAAACTGCAAGGAGGCCATCATCCGCGAACTTAACATTTCTTGCTTTGTCATTCCAATTTTCAATACTTATACAATCTATCCAATCCACCTCTCCTTTTGCAACAAATGGCGCCCAACGTGGGCCAGTTGTGCAACATTGTGAAACAAATAATGTATCCAACTATGTTAGCGTATTTATGTACATGTACCTACACCCAAATGAATGAATCCAAGTTTCACAGGAAAGTTCAGAAAAAGCACAGAATTTGGTGTTGCATGCTATTTGTATGAATTATTATACACGCAGTTAGGCTGCTATACCCGAAATTAGAATTTTTATGAAGATTTTGAATGAAACAAGAACAACTTGTGTTTGATACCACCAAGTTCATAACAAGCTTATGTTATGAGTTATAGCTATTTCACGGGATCGAACCCGATCATCAGACTCCTTTAGTGGTTCTCAATCGCTTTATGTTCAATTTAATTTTTGAAGAACTTTTGCCGAGCTGGGCTTGAACAACTAACCTACCATGTGAGGAGCTAATACAATACGTACTACACCACCGCACCCACCTGAAAGCTGTAAGCCAATTACAGGTTTTTTTTCGTTATATCGCATTATACTGAACTGATTAGCATTTTCATATATAAGCCCACACAAGTGTGACAGAAATAGCAGCTATTTGTATAACTATGTTAAATGTAATGTTTTCAACTTAAGACGAAAGCAAAAAAAAGTTCCTGAGGAAAAACCGTTGCAAGGTCCCCACCCCACTCTACTCATTTCCCACAAGGAACTCAAGGTCAAAAACTTCGTATAACTATCCCTGCACAACATCCCAAAGTTTCATTAAGTTCCGACCTTTTTTCAACTAAACCCACTTTTTCCAACCTGTCGACTGGACTAAATGTATGTACTAGTACGTGGCATACATATGTGCAATATCATATACACTCTATATGATATTCAAGTTTTAGAATCACGATATCTCAGGAATTGTGATTCTTACAAGAAAATGATAATGGCCCCTATCATGGTTTCCGTTCGGAGAATCCTCCGATCGGAGAACAGTTCCGATCGTAGCATTTATTGTGCTCATGGAACAATGGGCCCTATCATGGTAACCGATCGGAAAATCCTCCGACCGGGGAAATGTTCCGATCGGAGCATTTATTGTGTTCATGGTAACCGAATCGGAAGAGAAATACAAATGCGTACCGACGCGCATACCATGGCATGAGGAAAACAAAAAAATAAAGTATGAACCTCCTTTGTAGTCGAATAAAACTGCACAGCGCAGCTGTATTTTTAGGGGATGAAATACATAACACAAGCAGAAAGCCTCAAACAAAGGAAAAAGAATACAAAAAAAAAAACAAATACACACGAAATTAAATACTTTGTATTTTTTTATTACCATCCGACAAAAGTCCGCAAGTAATTTGCTGCCGGAGACAATCGAGAGAAATACAAATATAAAAAAGCCATGCATCGCATGAATTCGCTGTGCGTCACTGTCATTTTCACATTTTCAACGCATGATTTATTATTTTTCGGATGTGTGTCCGATTTATCAATCGGAGAGGTACCATGATACAAAATTCGTACATTTCGTCCGAATTAGAGACGATTTTTCTCCGATCAGTTACCATGATAGGGCCCATTAAATAGTTTGTCTTTCCTTTTTATTTGAAAATATGTATTTTTGTATTACCTTACCATCCGACAAAGTTCCACATGTGATTTGCTGTCGGAGAGAATAGGAAGAAACACAATACACAAATCAAATAGATCGCATGAATTCAATTGAACGCATGCTTCAATTTTTTTCGGAAGATTGTCCGGTTAATCAATCGGAACGGCTACCATGATACAAAATTCGTACATTTCGTCCGAATCTGAGGAAATTTCTCTCCCATCGGTTACCATGATAGGCCCCAATAACAGCATTTGTAGATAATTTCATGATCTACAACTTTTGTATTTTTTTGATCAAACATACCGTTTGCCAGAAAAATTAGAAAAACCGTTTATTTGACCTTTTGATATTGAATAACTTTTAAGGGGCCGGTCGGATCGATTGGGATGTTGCTTAATTTATTTGAAAAGGTATTCCCAACGTTTGTACAAATTTTTAGTTCTATGCGAATTTGTGCCAACCGAAATATTTATTTTGACCGGTCTTATTACTCACTTAAAAATCACTAGTTAAAACGTTTCTTGAAAAAGTGAAGTAAGCCATCTGATTTTTTGCGTTTTGTATTTTAGTAAATTTTTTTTAAAAAACGGGTTTTTTTAATTTTCGAAAACATTCAATTTTTTTTTTTTTTTTGAGAATGCGAATTTTTAGAATTTTGTAAAAAAAATTCTATTTTAAAAAAATGTATCGAATAGTTTTTGATATTTCATGTATCATGATAACCAATTTCTTCTCTATCTTTAAGTTTGTATACTAGAGGCGATAGTCCCTGCAGCTTGTGCTCTTTTAATTTAATATTAACAATGCAATTGTAATACATATAACAAAAATAATACTTAGTTACGTAAAATTTTGAAAAAAAAAATTATTTTGAAAATTTTGTTTTAACTTTTTTTTCTCAAAATTGTGAGTTTGAAAGTTCAAATTTTGAAAACGGTTCACTAAAGAACTTTATCACTAAAAGAACTTTATTTAAAAACACTATAAAAGATTTGAGTTCCATGGATGCTTTTTACTTTTTTTCACTCATGGTGACGCAAGAAGTGTATGAGCTGATAGTTCTTCAGACAAATTTGAATGCTCAAAATACTTTATCTAGTAGAACGATCACTCAAAACCCGCGCATAAAGAGATGGGTTGATACGGATGTTCCCGAAATAAAGATTATATACATATATGTTCATTGTCAAGTACCCATCTATAAAAGATTATTTGAGCACCGATTCATTTTTCAAGGACTCTTTTGTCCCTCAAGTATTGTCACGAAACCGTTTTCAACTGATTTTGAAATGTATCCATTTCGCCGATAATGCAACAGTTGGTGGTAATCGTTTGGGTAAGGTGAGCGGTCTTTTGGAAAAACTAGAAAACAATTTTATGAATTCTCGAACTCCTGGCGAGATCCTAGTTGTGGGTGAGTCCATGATTCCCTGGCGTGGGAGACTACAGTTCCGCCAGTATAATCCTGGGAAGTCTCACAAGTACGGCGGCGTAAAAATTTACAAACTTTGTGATCCTAGTGGTTATACATACACTAGTTCTGTATATGCCGGGAAAAACAATTACCACAATCAAAGAGGCATTCCAACGGACTCAACGTCACATAGTACGCAAACAGTGCTAGACTTAGCGGACACGGACAGTTATCTTGACAAAGGCAGAACTATGGCGACTGACAATTTCTACACATCGGTTGCCTTGGCAAAGACTTTGCTTTCTCGCAGGACGTATTTGATAGGAACGCTACGCAAAACCGCAAAGGAAATTCTAAAGACGTAACAGATGCAAAGCTAAGAAAAGGTTAAATTGAAGGACGTCAAAACTCGGCTTTCGTGGTTGCCAAATGGAGGCACAAGCGAGACGTTCTTATGCTGAGCACAAAACATGGTCTCGAACTCGAAGTAATGGCAACTGGAAAAAAGAATCGGAATGGTGAAGACATCACAAATCTAAAAATGGTTATTGATTATAACCACGCCAAGCAGGGAATTGATATTTCCGATAAAATGGTATGTTATTTCACCCCATTGCGAAAGACAATTAGGTGGTATCATAAAATTGCTTTCGAGTATTTGCTCTCGACATCTGTTGTCAATGCGTTGGTGATTTATAAGAAAAAATCTGGACAAAACATACAAATCGCCCCGTTTCGCAAGTCTATATGCGAGGCACTATGTGTACAAACAACTGCCAACGTACGTGTTGAACCCCAATCTTCCTTGTCTCATGCTCTTGAAGAATATGCATCAAGAGACCAAAACAACGGGAAAATTAGAAAACGCTGCTCGAACTGCTATGGAGAATTTTCCAAAATTATGGGATGGAATGAGGCAGCAAAAAAAGCCAAGAATATGTTTCCACTTTTTGCAACAAATGCGATGGAAACCCAGCATTTTGCTTGGAATGCTTCAGAAAAAACCCTGAATTTGTTTTTTTATCTTTTTTCTTCTTACATTTAATAATATAAAGTACTTGAAATAAAATTCTTTTAATTTTTTCATTTATAAATTGTCATTGTTTTTTTTTTATTCAAATAAAAATGCTCATAACTTCCATAATATACCCTACCGTGATATTTTTTTCTTTAGATTTTCTTTAGACTTTTAACTACATGCCAAGGTAGAAACAAAATCATTTTATCAGCAGGCCACGATGAAAATGAGTCTAGATAAAAATCCTGACCCACCGGTGGGTCATGTGGCAGTCAACGTGTTAAGTCAAAGCTAAACGGAAGGGAATAGAATAGACCCCCTACCATACGATTTTTGTCTTGTCTTGACCCAACATACATGCTATAGCTTTTTGTGACAACTTATACCAATCACCCTGTATATTTTAAAGATCCGATGGCCACAATAGCTAACAACGATTTCAGGGGCCATAGAGGACAATAGAATAAACGAAGCCCTGGATTCTCTGCATCCTTTCGCCTGTTTGGAATTCCAGCGAAATATTGCTACGCAGACGCACCAAGTTGGAACTGTTGTGTATGTGCTCTTATGTGCTCTGAAACACGGAAATACTCAACAATATCGAGCAAACTGCAGGCCTTCGTTTGCCGTTGTCTGCGTTACATTCTGGATGGTCGCAAATCATATCCGCCGTGGAACTGTGCAAAAGGAACGGGTAGAACATTTTGGTTGCAGACATCATGCAACAGAAGCAGCGTTGCACAGGCCATACGCTGAAGAAACCTGACGACAATATAGCGTAACAATCTTTCGAATGGAATCCTCAGGTAGGAAGACCAAAAACAACTTGGTCATCACTAGTTAAAGAAGCTTCAATCTAACCGAATACAATCATGACCAGAGCCATGAAGGGGAAAAGATCTTGTATTTGAAGCACTGCAGTACATGCTGTCGGACAATATTCTTGTATAGATATAAAATAAGAACACAATTTTTTTTTTGGAAAAAAAACTAGAAATTGCATTTATTGTTTCATTAAAAAAAATCTACCGTTTGTTTTGTATTAGTACAAAATGTTTAAAAGAAATTGTTTTGTTTGTTTGTTTTTTTTTTTTTTTTAGTTTAGTATTGTTTCTTTTTTCATCGCTTTTGTATAGTGAATTCAATTTTTTAACTTATTTTGTATTCAAACAGCATAATTAAAAATTAATAGCTGCTGATTTGAAAATTAATATATTTAGTTTCGATATAAACGCTTTCGTTTAGCTGATCTTTTGTTTTCAATGATAGTTATTTGAATTTATTTAATTATTGTGACACATGATTATGAAACGAGAACAATAATTTTTAGTTTCGTTTTTTGTTTTTATGTTTTTATATAAAAAATTTTTTCCGCATTGAACTCACAATACTATCAATTTAAAGCTTTCTTTTTTTGTAAAATACATTAATCAATTGTTTATATTTTGCTATTTTTGTATTAATTTTTTTTTTGTTTTTATTTTTTATTTAACATACCTACGCTTGTGAGTGTGTGTGTTTGTTTGTTGGTTTGTTTGAGTGTATATGTATAGACATATATGCAACGGAAATATTAAAATAAAAGGAATATAAAAAATAAAATATGTATGTATAAATATTATTATACTCGCATTCGCATTGATTAAATTAATTATTTAGTATTTTTTTTATTGATTTGCTGTTAAAAAATACGCTGAATCGATCAAAAAAAATAATTAAAAACAAAGAAAAATCTTGTATTTGTATTTGTTGTGGCAACGATTTTCTGTTTTCTTTTTTATAAAAGCTTATATATTAGTTCTATTTACTCTTGGTTTTTTATTTACTTTGTACAATAATTATATTTTGTTTCTTCTGTTTTTACTATTGTTTTCTATTGAAGGATATTAAATTAAAATAATCAGCGCATTTCAACAGGCAAACGAACAAAAAGAAGCCAACTATTTTTTTTTTTGTGTTATTGAACTTTAAAAAAGCATTTAAAAAACAACTTTCTGTTTTATTTCCTTGTATGTATATATATATTTCTCGAAAAAATACAAAAAAAAAGTAATTAAATAGAAATGATCATCATTTTTTGGGGGGACATCCAGGGCTAATGGGGAGGGGGGAATAAAAACTTAATTTAATTATTTAGCATGATAATCAAATGGGCAACATGCTACCCAAAAAAAAAAGCATTTAATAATCTTCAATGGATTAAAAAAAAAAAAAAAAAACTTATCAAGAGAAGTGGAGAACATTTAAAAAAAAAATTAATAATTCATATTATATGACTTCATGTAAAATGCTCGTTAGTATGTTTGAGGACACTAAGCAACTCCTTCTCGTTTCAAACACGACTCCAAATGTCCCAACCAAAAGTACAGCCGTTCTAGAACAGCACGAAGCTCATACTATACAGTTGTTGTGTCCACTGACTCAATTCGCTGTGAAGAGTGTGATTCCAGCACCGCTTCATCTTGTTTGGCTAATTCGGCTTTGGCGTCGAATTTAATCAATTCCGTTGTGAGGACACATGTTTCGTTTTGTTCGCCAGCAGTTATTGAAAACTCTGATAGTGACTTAAGCACACTGCTGACATCTTCGTCTTCTTCGGTAGAGACCTCACGTTTGGGGAAATGCAAATAGCACTTTCCAAATTGACCTAGAATTAATAAATTAAATATTACTATCCTCGCACGGTATGAAATAATGATGAGATGATTCAAAACAACATACCCTTCCATGTTATGTAGATGGGATTGACTTCGCGTTTTCGCAGCTCGGTCTTGAGGTCTTTTACACGAATGAAATTGGGGATGTTGGTCACTTTGACACAGAAGCGTTCTTTGCGGGAGACCGCCTTACGTTGTCGCTGGCGTTGTCGTGGACGTTGTGGTTTATCTTGCTGCTGGTCTTGCTTGCCTTGTTTTTGTGGGGCGTCTTCTTTATTTTCGTCTTTATTGTCCTCATTCGCGCTAGCTTCGCTCTTTGACTAAAAATTATAAAATAAAGAATTTTCAAAGTTTTTGTTTGGTTGTATGACATAATACAGAAAGAGTATAGAAAAAAAGGCTTAATTCATGTTCGGACTCCGCGTAGCACGAAAAAAAAAATCAAAAAGAATGCAATTGATAGTAAGATCCTATTGCTTGTAACTTTTGTAGGTTTGTTTAAGGGCTGTCGCAAATAGAAACAACGGAAAAGCAGCTAGAAACCGCAGGGCAGCTAGAAACCGCAGGGCAGCACATTGGACACTGTATATAATGATTAAATTAATTTCAATTGACTTTTTACGGAAACTAAAAAAACGTTTTTCGAAATATGTAGCTAAGTGAATTGAGAGTAGAGCACACTTTTCCTTTTAGACTTAATACAACTCAGGTCACGCTTTGATAAAGAAACCATATCAAATTGATTGAAATTTGACGGTCGTGCAAAGATCACGTTATTTTCGGTTCAAGTGCGTGTTGAATTAAGTGATATAATGACGAGAAAACTTAAATTGAAATTGAGAAGCGAATCTCTGTGGAAATTCAGCAGAAGAAGTTCCTTTCACAAAGGACAAAAAGGCTGGAATAGGACAGTGTCTTATGGTGCGATGATTCTGAGTTCAATTTTATGGATTCAAGTCACCGAACAAAAAAAAAACTTGACCCTAAAACATTGTGACGGTAATATTTAAGAGAAGACGTATTTTTCTTGGCATGGAGAAGGGTTTATGTTTCAAATACAAAAAAGACACTGTAACATTGTAAGTCAAACAAATAGTGCAGATGCAGAGTATTGTGTTGACATTAGCCATTAACATTAGTTTTCATTAGACTATCAATACTTAATGAAATATTAACATTTAAGGCTTTTTAATTAAGTAATTATACATTTTATACAGTAAAATCGTCGGTGTAGACATTTGCGCTTGGACAACAAAATAGGTGCGTCTTCTTCTAAATCATCAATAATGATAGTTTGTACGTAAATTTTGTTGTATTTTATCATAATTTTTGTTAACCTTTCTTTGCTATCCCTAGTATCCGCCATTGTTATTCACAACTTTTTGAAGTCAGCGTGGCATTGAATCTACAAACTTTTGGAAAGTTTCATGGGGTAAGGAACACCATTCCCTCTTTAATTTGGAAAATATTGGCCTCCTAGTTTCCGCTTAAGCTTATTCCACAAGTTCTCAATCGGTTTGAGATCTGGGGATTGACTTGGCCATGAAACAACAGAAAATTCTTTTTCTCGAAACCAATCTTTCACAAGATTCGCCGTATATGTTTCGGATCGTTATTCCTGCTGAAATTTCCATCGGAGAAGCATGTTTTCTTCGGCAAATGGAAGCATGACATCTTCCAAAATATCCCTATAACCGTATTTAGTCAAGATGTTACTAATACGGAACATAGTAAATAGGATAATAGGACCATAATATTTCCTCCTCCGTGTTTAATCGTCTTCCGGGTATAGCGAGGGCGATAGTCCTTTCCTTTTAGTTGCCTGACATTACGCCCAGAATCTGACGAGAACAAATAAAGTTTTGTTTCGTCACTCCAGAGGATATTACTCCATTTTTTTGCTCCTTCAGTTCCAATCCAACTTCAATGGCTAAGATATAAAATTGAATCACACCTATTTTTTTGACCAGCAGTGTATGTATGGGTTGGTTTTTTTTTTTTTTTGAGAAGTTTTGATGGTTGTTGTCTATGGTTTGACAGTTGAGAATGTCAAACTGTGTTCACATTTAATATGGAGCGAGGACAATCCTCAAGCCTTCAACGGATCACCATTACAGCTATGTAAATTATTGGCTGTTTGGTGCTGGCGGCATCATGGCGTTATTTATTCCGAAATGAGGGAGGAGCTGCGAATGGCGAGAGCTTTCGAGATCCTGCTTATTTTTTTTTATTCCAAAAATTAATCAGCTAAACACATCCACGAAATTTTGTTTCAAGAAGGCGGTGCTACTTACCATACAGCGCGCTGAAACATATGTATTTCAAAATCAGTTTGGTGACACCTTTATTTCCAGAAGTAGTCCTGTTAACAACTGCCCCCCTGCCCCTCGTTCGTGCGACTTATCGCCTCTCGATTACTTTTTATGGGGCTATTTTAAGTCATTGGTTTATGCCGACAAACCAGCATTTCTTAAAGCATTGGGTCAATATTCAATGCACCATTGACGCCATACGGCCAGATTTATTGGAAACAGTAGTGAATAATTGGACTGAAAGAATGGACTATTTAATTCGTAGCCACTGCGGACATATGCCACAAATCATGTTAAATAAAAATAAATGTCATGAAATTATCTCTCAGAATATAATAGAAAAAAATTAATTCCAACGATATTTCTGTCTTGTATTATTTCAAGTTCTCCAGCTCTTTAAAAAAAAACACCCATTATAAACAGCGTATTGAAAAATCAAGGCAGTTTGCGGAAGCAATGTGTCGGATTCTTGATGTTTCTATATCTCATATCTCATAGATGCTAAGCTATCCTTAAAAATAAGAATTGAACAGTATACAGCAACGCGACGGTTGAAGTGTTAGTTATGTTATAAAAATTAGCTTGTACGAGCCACATGCCTCGCCCAGGTATATTATACTAGACAGTGCGACTATTTTCAAGACAGTGACATAGGAAGCGAATAGAAAATATTCTTATTGATTTTAAAATTTTTACTTTCTTATTAAATTATAAAGAACTCCCTATAATCCCGAAAATAATAAGAAAAGGAAAAAATAAAGGGATTTTATATATAAAATATCTTCATAATTCTCACCTTGTTCCCGCGAGGTCTCCTGCTGTTTGGCTGCCTCCTTCGCCTTGGGCGTTCACTTTGAGTTTCCTATAAAATGATTGTTTGTATAAAAAAAGGAGATCCAATAACGCACAAACATCTCTTAAACTTACACTTCTGCGTGCCCTTGGTCTGTATGGACGGCGTCTACGCTGGTATCGCTTGTTAGCACTACTTTCAACGTCAGTATTCTCTTCCTTGAGTGTTATGATTTTTCCAGCTCTACACAATAACAAAAAATTAATTTTCTCAGACATTCAATCTTTTGTAAAAAAAATAAAAACTTACTTTTCCTCATTCTCTTTGAGAACTTGCAATACTGGAATTATCTTAAGTCTACGCTCAGATAAAATTTCCCAGAACAGCCCAGTTGGACGAGGTAGAGGTTTTGCAACTCGAATGACTTCTGTTGGTGTAACAATTAAATCAACTGGAGTATCGTATTTTTGGAAAAGATTTGTTGGCAGATTGTCTACAACCTAATTAAAAGGAGGGTATTTTTTTTTTTTTATTGAATTCAGGGGAGACGTATGTAACAAAAATTATAATTCTTGTGGTTCATTTTCAATACTTCATGCATTAAAGTTTTGGATATTACAAGAGAAAAACAAAAACTCGTACCTGTAAGTCATGGACAAAGGTTGCAATAATTGTTTCGGGTGTAATTGATCCAATTTCAATAAGTAAACCGATGTCAAGGTCAGCGAATCCATTGCCACGGCCAATGCGGTATCCATCGCGTGATACCAAACATGATCCAATGACAACCAAGTCGAATTTCACTTTGTTTTCCAGCACTTTAATTAATAACAAAAAAAAAAGGATTGAAAAATAAAACAATAAAGGAGACGTTAAGTGTTATTTGAACTTACAAATCTCAGTTCTTGATTTTTGAACATCTTGAACATGGATGACTCCTTTTCTTTCCTCCTCAGTAGCCTCGGCAGGACACTCAACTTTGAGATAAAGAGCATTTGACTCACGTGTACCAGGTAGATAGAGTTCTTTGCCAGCAGCCAGCACTTGCAATTTAACTGAATCCAATGCTCTATCGATGTTTACTTTTATTTTATCTAAATTGATTGATTTTTTTAAATTAGTATATTGTCATTATGTTTCAGTAATTTTATTTTTTGTATTGTAAAACTTACTGGCTTTTTTAAATTCAGCAGTTTCGGCGAGTAAGGCAGCAGCCTTACTGTTGTCGACAAAATCAGGAATACGATTGAAAATTCCGTTGAATCCGACACCTGCGGAGTTTTCTTGGATTTTTCTCCATGTTTGAACACGCAGAGACCGCTTCGTCACTTCAGCAACAACTGGAGCTAGAAAAAATACAAACAAAAAAATTTTACAATAATTGTCATACTTTATAATGATTCTGAGACAGTTATTGGGACAAAAACCAAAGATTTTCCAATTAGATTTCAAAAGAGAACGATATTAATTAATTCATCCTTGGTTTGCAAAATAAACAAACACACTACCTAACATTTTAAAGGAGTTTAATAGCCAGTTACGTCTAGGAAACATAACAATAAAAAGAGGAAGGTTGCTCCAACCATATCCTATTTTGTTTTTCTAAATAAACAATTTAAAAAATTCATAACAAAATAAAATGCACGACACGTACTAGCTCTGTGGGTGTAATAGCACGATGATAACAATTTTTTCGAGCAATAACAACTAGTCTAAGTTCTATAAAATAAACAAAGAACTTCAAATTCTTTGTTTAAGAAGTGTTTTGTCCCGCAATTAAGTTATTTCGTCATACTAAGACCTTTAATTGGATTAAGTCGTTTGTAAACAGATGTCCGTTTCTTATACTTAAGAGCGTGGCTATCTTTGAAATGCTCAAAAATACCCACAAATTAATCAAATTTATTGTTTAAGCCTTTTTTGAGAAATTTAAAAAAATTTTGACTAAAACTGGAAACCCCGATATAGCTTTATTATTTGAAATGTAGATGCCATGCCATCTTTTGGGTGCTATGAAAGATATATTTTTTTGAAGGATTTTGAAGAGTTTTCTTCATCGGCTTTAAGGTCTTAATAATAAATTAATAAAACAAGTACATTATTTTTCATAACGTTTAGACTGAGATTTCAGTGAAACACAATGAAAAAAAAAAAAAAAAGATAAACATATTACAATTTAACAAAAGTTGTAATTAAACTAACAATTCCAGGATTTAAATGAAAGATTAATTTACATTAAGTATTTTTTAACAAAAAACAGTGACAATAAAAAATAAAAGGAAACTTAACAGAAAATATTTAAGCTATATGCGCACTTCTTTGTTAAAAGTTTGTCAGCAACTGTTTAAAAAAAAATAGAAACTTTAACCAGACAGAATATTACATTTTATTTATGTAGATTCTAAAGAACAGTACAGTACATGTGTAAGTGTATATCTTGTTTACGGTTCATATTATTTTTCTTGTTAAGGATGTACAACGTTGCAAGAGTGATGAAAAATGCCATAAAACGAGCAATCATATTACTAAATAAAAAAAAAACCTCAACAACCGTTTTTCTTTAAACTGCTTTATATCAAGTTTAAAGAAAATCCGTCAAGCCGTTTAGGCTTTAGCGTGACGGGAAAAGGCGCACATCCGCACCGACAGACCGACGCGACGGACGGTATGGCGAAAACCACTTTTTTCGGCTTCTCTACCATCGTTATGTCATGTTTGATTAAAACCTCGATTTTTGTTTCTGCACGAAACCAATACTTGCCCTATAATAGGCTGTAGAGCAAGTACAGGGTGGGCCACAAGAAGTCATCCATCCGATGTTGTTTGGCTCCTTTTTTCTCTACATGAAAAACTTCGATTCTGTTTTTGATTATGTTTATTTGAACCTTTAGAATTGTATTGGTCAAGTCGAGAAGATGATATCGGCCAAGGCGTCGTCACAATTGATTGCTCGTTTTATGGTATTTTCATCACATTCAGCGAGAACTTCGGGCGACAGATTCTCGCACTCGTGTCGTTGAGGGCACGGACCAAGAAGATACAGACCGCCAACTCAACATATGGTCTCTCTTTTTGCCACCAAGCTAAAAATCAGCTGATATGCCATTTATTTTGAGAGTGTGACGCTCTGCCTTGCTTTAAAACCCATTTAGCAAACACACTTAAAAAATAAATGGCATACGCAGGTATAGTTGCCATTACAAAATGCACAGAGAGATGTACACGTATTCACAGACTGGAAAACATATTTCGAGGGTGTTTCAGGCAAGAGGAGTACGAGTTGGCGGTCTGTATATGGTCTGTGGTTGAGGGCTTCCAGAGTCTCGGGTTTGTTCACGTAAACACGGGTCTTCAAAAAACCCCACAAAAAAGTCTGAAACTGTTAAATCGGGCAATCTTGCGGGCCAGTGCAAATCGCCAAAACGAGAGATGAGGCGACTCGGGAACGCCGCCTTCACAATATCGGTTCATGTATCGCTCCATGGCTTGTTCACTTGTATTCTGCATCTGTCTTGTCCACAAATGTCAAAACAGATTTGACATTGGCGGCCATTTGCAAAAATAAGAGCATCTTCCAATAGGGTGATTTCTTTTGGCCCAACTTGTACAATCATGAAAAATGCATCTCTCATTTATTTTACTCAAAAGAAATCCTACCGGCCAAAATGTTCAGCAGAGGTCACACGATACATAACCCATTATACAGGGTGATGCGTTTAAGGTGCATCAAAAATCTAGAGCGAGGAGGGGAGGGGGGTGGGGGTGAAGAAGTAGGTTCGGTTATTTTTGAATAATTTGGCAACAAAAGGTAAAGCCATACTGTTTTCAGTGTTGGATTTAAAATTTATTTTTAATTTTTTCTCCAAATTTCGAGTTTGAAAAGTATTTTTTCTATTCCCTTACAAAATATAATTTATATATTAATAAAAATTAATGAAGAGATTGCTGGCTTGTACTTACATATCTATCATGGAATTCTAAGTGTTACCGTTGTTTCTAAACAATTTGTTTTTGTTTTAAGTCAATTTTTAGCCCTCCCGGCTAAACGGAAGGTATAGACACCATTCCCATAAGATTTTTTTCTACTCGCTCTAGCTTTTTCATACATACCAAATACCTACGAATCACCCTGTATGTATGAATGTATGAATGTAACTCCATAAATTAAAAAAATTAAATTGCACAAAAACCTGGCCTAATCCAAAGAACTAGGTGTCGCATGAAAATGTACAACGCGGCTTTTTAAGAACTATGACTATGAGTAGGTAGGTAGGTATATATGGGTTCCTACACAATATAATATAAAACTAAAAAATATAAGTTTTTATCAGCCAAACTGAAAGCCAAATAATTTGTTTGCACAATGTTTTTCATGAGCTTTAAATGACCCGGACATACAAATAGGTATCTTCCCTAATCATTTGAGTTTATTTCAGTTTCCATGTAACTGTAGCTTTACATCCAACAAACCAAAAGCACTTCAAGTTTACAACAGACTGATTATGATTGGTGACTTGTCGTGGTTTAATCTTTCCAACATTCCTAATCTATAATAGTCCCATAAAAACATTCATACATCCAAACACAACAACTACATATGAATACACTCTATGCATTCTACTTCAACACAATTTTCCAAAAAAAAAAAAAAACTAAAAATCTCGCAATGACCTCGACCGACATTTTTCTCAAAGCTTTCTCATTACGCCGTGATGCATATGGCCAATGGCCAGGCCAGGCAAAAATGGTGGTGTTCTCACCAAAAATGCTAGTGCTGTCCTATTATCTAGCTTGCAACAAGTTTTCGTACAAATATCACACAAAAATAATGACGTCATTATCAAATAATTGCAAGCAGCAAGCAATAGTCCAGCACAAGCACACACTCGTCGATAGGTAAAAAAAACATTAATAATTTGGCCATCTTAAAAATTTATTTTAGATGAAAAAGAAAATTAGAAAAAAAAACTATTCCCAACGCAGAAGTCAGAACTTTCGGCAAAATGAATGGAAAAAACAAAGTGTGAAGAAAGAGGAAATTAAATATGGTTACCAACCCACTAGCGGCTGATAGGGGGTGAGAACGGGAAGCGGTGCAAAATAAATTTGTTTCAAAACATTTGGCCAGCTAGGTCATCACTTCATCATCATCACTCACGCGGGAAGGTAGGAAGGTGTAGGATTAGGATAGCGATAGGAAGAATAGCGGCAAAAGCCTTCAAATCGAAGGTTTTGTGAAAGAACCGTTCGTTGGCGTTTGCAAGTAAAAATCTATTTGTATGCAGCGCAGCGCGGTGATTAGATTAGAAAATGGCATACTTTACTGTCGACCACAAATGGTAGGGGTGACAGTTTAACGGATCTTTTAACAACAATAATTGTTGTGGGTAATCTTTCACAGTACCGTTCGTTTTTTTTTTTTTTTTTTTTTAGATTAGCACGAATTTGGAGAAAAAATCGTATGATTTTTGTATGTTCGAAAAGTAATTAATTAAATTATTGAGGAATTATGTAGGTATATTTTAATTTTGTTGAATTTGCTCATTTCTATGATTCATAACATTTGGAGAGAATTATAGTGTTCTTCTCCGCCCAAATCGTGCTAGTGCTAGAAGAGTCCAACTACGAACCACCACCGCGAAACAGCGAAATAGCAGCTATTTGTCTACACTTTTGAACTGAAGTGATCTAGCTTTGTAAGGAGGAAAAATAAAGAGGCCAGGATGTAGACGTGCCTTTGCCTACTAAGGCCACCTTTTTTTTTTTTTGTGATAATCCTGTTCCCTTAATTCGTTTTACTGTATCTTTTGAAGCGCGAGAGCCATCATCACAACGGGTTTTTGTCAACTTTTTTCCTAGATTTTTCAATAAATTTTAACTTACTGGTTGAAGTAACTTCTTCAGCTGCTGCTGCTGGTGGTGCTGCTGCGGGTGGTGCTACTGGTCCTGATGCTGGTGCAGGGTCAGGCACTGAGTTATTAGTGTCGTTTTCGATGGGCTTTTGTTCCTCCATTTAAACCGGGTTCTTCTTATCGTTTTTTCTCGTCCAGAAACCACGTTTTCTTCTGCTTTTTATTACTTCTCGATGCTCTCACACTTGATGCAACGCGTTCAGCTTCTTCTCTGACTTCGCCTTTTCGCCTTGTTCTGTCCAAAACCTCAAAAAAAAATAATAATGAATGTGTTCGTGCGGCGATGAGATTTTTTTTTTTTTTGCTTTTACTATTTTTGTAGAATGGCAATGAAGATTAGGGAAAATCAAAACAAGTCTTATTTATTCGTTTACGAGTTTTTTTTATATATAATTCGATATTATACGAACTTCGTTAGAATTCAATAAATAAATATTTATTGAGAAATAATTTATTTTGGAAGTTTTTTTTAATTATAATTCCAGAATCACTGGGCACTTTGCACGCCTAAAAAAAAATCAAATCGCCTACTATTTTTGCTCTGTTTTTTCTACTTTAAATATCATTGAGATGGTGTGTGTGTTTTGAATGTTATCGAAATTTTTGGGAATGACTTGGAGAGAGAAAACCGATTTATCGGGATACGAGAATGAATGGGGTGAACAAGGACAGATAATATCGATTACAAGAAATGGCGAAATGTTTCATGTTATCATTTTCGAGGGTTTGTTTGATTTGAAGTTTTTACCTGGTGATATAAGGGCGACTGCTCACTCATATTTCGCTTGATATTTTTTGCAGTTTTAAGTGCATTTGGTTATTTTTAGATTATTTGCTCCTAAAAGGCGAAAAGGCTTTGAAACTAAGAATATTTACAATATTTTATTAGTTTTTTTTTTTTGTTTGAAGTTATCCATTCTGTCATTCTTATCAATGCTTCTGGATTTACGCTTTACAGATAGTTGATAGGAATTGAAATAAAGTTGATTTAGCAAGCAAATTCAAACAACCGACAAACTCAGATATTTCATCAATATTTCGACTCGACTTCAATATTCTAGTAGGTGGAGTCCAAATAAATCACAATGAGGAAAAAATATACATAGCTGGGTAAAGCATTCCACATCAATGTTGTGCGGCTAAAGAATTAATATTTGTTCTTTACAATACGTCCAAAGTTAGGCTCAAGAGATAACTGATGAGCATTCCTAGAAGTTCGAGCATTGCGGTTGAAATGTTTGAAGGAAGGAATGCAACTTCTTTTTGAAACAAAGCGGCCAATAAAACTTGTATTTAATAGTTTGAAAGGTCGTTCCTTACCCATCCAAGAAGAGAGTCATCGAAACCGAAAGCATTGAATGCCCTTTGGGGACGCGGAAATATTTTAGATTATTTGTTATAAACTGAGTGTAAACAAACAGAAAAATGCTATAAAATGTACATTTATTTATTGTAATGAGGACAAGACGAAGTAAGAAGCAGAGCATGCTCGTTGGAGGCTTGATTGATACATCACGATGGACAGATATCAATAACTGTCAATTTGTCTCAGAATAATATCAGATCAATCGAAAGATTACTGTTTTATTGCCAATTTCTTGGAAGTCATCTTAAGCTAGTTTTGTGAAACTCGGTAAAGTGCGTGGTATGGTTGGAGCGCACGTACGAAAAGGCACCTTGAGAAACGTAGCAGAATATGATTGACTCTAACTTAGGTATCGCGATCATGCGAAGAGTCCCACAATTGGATTTGCAACTGCCCGGGACTAGACTGGTTGAAGTGGCTACTGCGTTGAGGCCGCGGTCACAATGGAAAGCAAGTAACACTCTTCTGGTGAGTGACTTTCTTCTCACTCAAATTAAAGAAATCAAGAATTTAATTAGTCTAACTTTGCATTTATTTGGTTTAAATAAAGTAAATGCTCTAAAAAATATAAAATATTTAAGTACCTAATTGTTAAAACTTATATGCTTAAGATAAAACTTAAAACTGTTGTTTTCGAACTTGCAAAATATCGAAAACACCAACTTAAGGTAAAAATAATAGAGTAAAATGAGTCAAATAGATGCAAATTTAAATCAAAACAAAAAGAAATTGTAATCAAAAATAGGACGGGCAATAAAAAAGATAGGAATTAAATCTGGAATCACAGGTGATGATGCGCAGCAACAATAATAGTAGCAGTCTCTGGCCTATTTATTGATTTATTATTATAAATGGGATCTCGTCGGTTGTTTTGATTTTTGTGTTATTTTTTGAGTTTTGTTTAACGAATTGCCTGGGCCATATGCAATGGAGTGACCATTAATTCCAATTCGGCATCCTTAAGGTTGGCGCCTCGCAAATTGGCCTCTTGCAGGTCGCTGCCGGATAAATTGCAGCGTTCCAAATCGGCGCCCGCCAGCACAGCGGCTCGCAGATTACAATTTTTCATGTTGGCGTTTTTAAGATTTGCAACGCGTAAATTTACTCCGGCCATATTACTACCTTCTAGGCAGGCGCCTTTTAAATTAACGCCTTCCAGGTTGGTGCGAACACCCGTGGGATCTTCAAAATTACAACCACGGAGATTCGCACCTTCCATGTTGGCGCACAAACCTTTGACGGACACCAATTGGGAGCACTCCAGATTTGCATAGGCCAAGTCAGTTCGTTCGAGGCAACAGTATGTGAGATTGGCATGCGACAAGTTGCATCGTTGCAGGCACGCGTACTGCAAAAAAAATAAAAAAAACATCAAAATAAGTAGAAAGTCTAATATTGAATAAAAATTGTAAACGGGCACCACCTTAAAATTGATGTTTCTAAAGTCTAATTTTCGCAAGTCGGCTCCAGCCAAATTCACACCTTGGAAACGAATCTCCGATATGTGTGAAGTTTGGATTAGGGCTTTTATAACATCTCTTCTCGTCAATGGCACATCATCAAGAGATTCATTTGCCACATTGAGTTGAGCCTCTAGCTGTGGTATGAGCGAGTATACACCAAAGAACCTTGCCTCCTCTAAAATGCCCTCAACATTTAAATGCGAGTCGTAGATTAGCTGACCATGTCGCAGATAATTCATTATAGGTTCAAAATAATGTGGACTGCGGTCTATCAGATAAGCACCGTGTTCATCAAGGTCACTGGGGTTCATAGCACCATCCTGCGAAAACATTCGCGATAACATCGAGTCGGGTTCCTTGTTTACCAAAGTACTGAGTGTTGTTATGAATGTCTTACCGCCGACATTCAATTTGACCCATTTGGATGAAGGGAACCTTCGAGGTGGAGGTGTTGTTTCCTTTGAATAAGAGCATTGCTGTTGATTTGGTTGCTCCGACTGGTGATGGCACAGGGCACGACTTGATTCACTTGTGGTTGAGTTGGATTCCTCCATTTTATATAATCATTTCTTTAATTATCTACTATTGAATGGTACAGTCTGTTCTCATGGAGTTATTTTATATGATTGTGGCTAATCTTTATTTTTCAGTTAAAAAAACTAGAGTACATTTACATTTTGTGTGAAAATAGAAGAAAACATATTTTTCTACTTTTTACGTATTGACAGTTGCGCGTATGACGCAAATGCGCCAGTGCTGCCAAGCCGATTTTATTTTGTGGAACGTAGTTGAATTTTATATAGTAAAATAATGACTGGCGAGAACTTTCAGTTTACTGTCGCTGAAGTGCAGTTCCGCTGCAGCCTAGAGAGACTGAACTCATACAACTTAATAAATTCGCCGATTAGGAATATATAACAGTTGTTGTGTAATGAAAATATGATTTTACAATTAAGAATTCATGTATGTATGCGGCGTACATCATTCCGCAAACATTTGTTGACTGGGTGCGGCAGAATGGTGGATTAAGATTGTTCTGCATCTTGATTTCTGCAACCAAGAAGGATATAACATATAAAAATCATACTTGTTCGATAGAGAGGTGAGATAAAAAATGCAGAACATCTCGATAAAACAAGAAGTACTAGAAATCAAGATCAAGACAAACATGTTCCTCTTTACGAGTATGCTATGTTTATCTTTTCACTCTTCTGTATAATGACGTATATAGATCTCTCACGCTTTACTTTTCTCGAAAATTTGCAGATCACGATGTTGCAGAACAATGTAACAATGTAACAATGTAATATGGACCAGTTGTGCAATAGTGGTTCATCCTTTGATCAAAATTTAAAATCGAATTCGGTTCGTGTTTGCATAATCAAAGTTTCTTACGTTTTGGCTCAAGTCGTTTAAAGGACTATTCGCATGAGAGCGACTAACGAACAACGAATGAACGATTATTCGCCTATTTTGAATTTTCATTCACATGAAAAATGTATTCGTTGCGATTTGGATGGTGTTAATACAGTTGGTGGCGAACAGTTTATTGTATGCCGTTCTAGGTACACTAAAATCATTTTGTATCTTAAACTATTATCGACTGGTCTAGTTTCGTTCAAGAATGCTTTCAATTTGATTTGTTCATCAGTTCGTAGATTTCGTTGGTCACCCTCATGACTTATGTGAACACTTCTTAAGTTTAGGATCCGTAATTATATAGCCAGTATGTGTCTAGGCAGCATTTAATTTGTTATCTACAACACTACGCGATAGCTATCTTTGCTGCAAAATATATAGATCCACTAGAGGCTATTCGAGTTTATAATATTTTATATATTTATAGGGTATAATATTTGTATTTTATTGTTTACTGGTGTCATCATTGTAGTGTCATCAAACAAAAATTAACATCACTTTATTCAATTTTTAACACTCACCCTTATTATCCACAGATCGGACAGCAAAGTGATGTGGAACCCAAAAACATTTGACGTAACCTCTTTCTCCAAACGTCAAAGGCGAGACAATTTTTTTTTTGTCAAAGCGAAAAAAAGGAAAAAGTTATTCTTTGGTTTTGTTTAAAATCGCGAATGAGACACCCTTCTGTAATGCTATTTATTAACAAAACATATTATTCGAATATCTAATTCCGATAAAAGACAAAATTCCAATTCCATTAAGTGATAATCTACAATCATAAAATCCGTTAAAATGACAGAGCGTGGGAGCCGAGGTGTAAACCGTGTTCTAGCCAAATTGGATTCATCCATCGAGTCTGGTTTCTTTTATGAAGCCCATCAAATGTATAGAACCCTATACTTTAGATACACGGCTCAGAAAAAGTACGAAGAATGTTTGGATCTGTTGTATGAGGGTGCTCTTAAACTCCTGGACAAACAACAGCAGACAAGTGGCGCTGATTTGTCACTCCTCATTATTGATACGCTGGAGAAGCGGGGACAGTGTGAGGATGTTAATTCGTGGATTACACGTTTGGGTATACTTATTAAGAACATCAATGCTACAACAGTGGAAAGGGAAACATTAATAGTAAGTTTTTTTTTTTTTTTGTCTAGTAATTATTTCAGGAAGAGTTGCATTCTGTTTAAGGATGTGTCTCGCTGATAAGAAAATCTTAAACACTACATTATGTTCAGTATTGTCATGTAGTTTGCTTTTTTATATATATTTCATAAGAGGTTAGTTAACTGGCCCCTAGTTTGAGGTCGTCATCCGTACAGATTGGCTGGAACTTCGATTTGAATGGTGCAAACATCCAGAGAACTCTGTTATATTTTTTAGCCAGCCATATATAGTCTAAGTCAGCAAAGATTGTCCACTATTGAGGTGATGAGCAGCATCAGATCTAGGTTTTCTTACATCTGTCGTAGTGTAAAAACTTGGTTAAAAATTTACTTACGTAGCCTGAAACCAGTCAGTCAAGTCACGCGGGCTTCAGATAATTTTAAAGAAAAGTCTACAAGGCTTTATATTCTGTAGTTGGAAATGTTGCAAATACACTCTATTTTGATATTAAAGGAAGACTTCGACGGGGATTTTAGATTCCCATACAAATCTCTTAAGCAACTAAACTGTTCCATGGCAAAAAGTATTTCGTAGGCACCGTGGGCACGTTCCATGAACCTATTCATAATGAGTTAGCTCAATAATATGTTACTAAAGACCATTTCCTTTTCTTTATTCCAGTGTCGTGCAATCAAATGGACTGGTGATATATCAAAGAACAGTTTGGGCCATCCGGCCATGCACAGGACAATCGCCCAGGCTATGTGGGCTGAAGGCAATACAGAACAAGCTCGCCACCATTATCTCTTATCGCGTGATGGAGTCAGTTGCGGACACATGCTAGTCAAACTTAGTGAACAAAAAGGATTTGCCAACGAATTGGATTTATTCATAGTCCAAGTTGTGTTGCAGCAATTGTGCTTAAAAGATAAAGAAACCGCTCTGGAGACATTCGAAACCTATACCAAATATCATCCGAAGATTGCACGTACAGAGCCAGCGTTTAAATTGCCCCTGCTGAATTTTGCATATTTCCTTCTGAAAACCATCGACACCGGTCGGTTGCCCATGTTTAAGGTGTTGTGTGAGCTTTATAAAACAGCACTAAGTAGAGATCCGTCGTTTACGAAATACCTTCAAAAAATTGGCATAGTTTTCTTTGGCGAGACACCACCGCCACAAGCGCAAGGTGGCATGATGGGTGGCATTTTTGGTGATCTGTTTAGCCGACTGTTTCAAGGCTTTGAAGAGGGTGACGATGAGCCCAGCAATGAACAGGCTAACGAACTAGACTAGCAGGGCGAATTTATGGTGTAATTTATTTTCTTTTTTTTTTATATAATTACTGGCAACGACGACGGTAGAAAAAGGTTTTTATTTTAAATTTATTATGGAATTACGAAAAATAAAGGAAGACAACATGAGCGCATATTTTGCCATGATTGAAACTGTTGTAGTTTGTTTATGCATCTTTAATAAGATGTTTATGATACCAATTTAATTTAGTTAATTCAAGACTGAATCACACAAACTTGCTCTAGTATGTGCAGCAGTAGACTCGAGGTTTGTGATTTTGGAAGATAAATTAAAAAGAAAAGACATGACACACATAATTTTGAAATTATATTTATCTAACATTTAAAACTTTTTTACAAAAAAAATTATGCAATCCTTCTGATTCTGAAAAAATCAAAATTCAGTTTGAAAAAAACTTTTTGAAAATAAATTACATATATACCTTTTTTTATGTTATAATATTTTGAACTTATAGAACTTCGTAGTTTTGACCACTGAAATTAATTACAAAAAATAGATCAAACCGTTTCTAAATTTTCAAAACGCAAACAAAATTACCTTTTAAAAACTTAAAACCCTTCTTTAAAAAAAAAAAATATAACAGTAGTCCCTCGATAATGTGAACTATATATTAAAACAAGGTGTTTTCGGATTTTAGAGGTGCTCACATTATTGGAACATTTTCTTCGGTTCTTGTTAACGGTTCGAAACAACGTTCGTTTCCTTTTAAAACAACACATAATAACGTTTAAAGTACAGTTTCAACATTTATTACCTTCAAACAAAGGACTATAACTAACTGCCCTCTCTTATATCACACGCAAAACTAAAAAAAAAATCACAATTTAAAGTTCGAAAGTTCACATTTTATAGAGATGACAGTGTTATGTTTAAGCGATTCACATTTTGGAGAAATTCAAATTATTGGTGAATCACATTATCGGGAGACTACTGTACATTATTATGATTTCCCAGTCTCACCTTTATAGCACTTTCCATTGATTTAAGGCGTCAGTTATAGCGACCAGTAAAACGCATCAGTAAACATTTTCTTTTGTAGTATTTAATATGTTTGAATGCGTTTTGAACCAAAAAGTGTATACCAATCGGTGGCGAATAACATACATTAATTTATTTAAAAAATATATATTGATTCGGTAATGTATTTTTTACGGAAAACCAATAATTGGATTTTACTGGCAAAAACTCATTTTACGTATCAGCTGATTGTCATGTCACTCAAAATGAAACAATAATTCATTCTAGTTTCTTACTGTTTCGTTCATCCGGAATAAATTCGTTCATCCGGAAATAAATTACTGGTACATTTGCTACCAGAAAGAAGAAGAAAAAGACAGGATGCGTTGCTATTTCCATTTTTTTACCGACATAATTTTACTGATCGCTATAAACGACCGTCAGTAAAAAAGCTCCAAATTCATTTGTTTTCGATTTTTGCTGATGCTTTTTACTGGTCGCTATAACTGACGCCTAACTCGGGAAACCCACTCATTCTGTAAAAACCAATGGAACAAACAAAATTGCTTTTGCTCTACTACCAAAACTTTCGGCAACGCTGCATGCGAACAGACACCCTCCAATGAATACTTTGAGTCGAACATTTATGGTGGGCTTACATTGTACTGCAACATCTTAAACTGCAAACTTCAAGAAAAGTAAAGCGGAGGAGGGCTATGTATACTAAGTCTTTATACAGAAGAGTGAAAAGATAAACACATATAAAATATGTACTCGTCAAGACGAACCATGTTTGGCTTGATGTTGATTTCTACTATAATTTTGATCTATCAATATGTTTTGCATCTCCAATAATTTTTATCTATCAATATGTTCTGCATCTCCTATAATTTTGATCTATCAATATGTTCTGCATTTTTGTGTCCTCTCTCTATCCATCATTATATGATTTGTATTATGTTGTATCCTTCTTTTTTGCAGAAATCAAGATGCAGAACTATGTAAATCCACCATAACACTTTTGCAAAGATACATAATAAGGCCAGAGTTTTACCAGACCACTGACTAATAAGATACAGACCGCCAACTCTCTGGTCCCTCTTTTTGCCTACAACCTACAATTTGAAAATCAGCTGATATGCCATTTATTTTGAGAGTGTGACGTTCTCCCTTGCTTTTTAAATGGGAGCAGTAAACACACTCAAAAAATAAATAAATGGAATACTCAGGGATGGCTGCCATCACAAAATGCACAGACAGAGATGTAGGTACACGTATTCACAGACACGAACAAATATTTCGAATGTTTTTCACGCAAAAGGAGTACGAGTTGGCGGTCTGTATTGGTCTGTGCACCAGACCGTGAATTCCCCTATTTTATGTGATTAGATATGATCTGTGACTTATTTTCTCGTCATAGTTAAGTATAGTTCTTGCTCTGAATAGAAGAGATCTAAGCTCAGAACCGAAACCAGAAGACAAATAGTGTCATTATTTGTTCGATTGGTATCCCGGATCAAAGAGTCCTGGCGAGCGATGTGTGAACATACCCCAAAGTTTTTGACATCAATTTGCTTTTGAAGGATTTTGATGATATTTCTTTTGTAAAATTTCAATTGATCAAAATTAAACAACACACTTCTTAACACAGACTTTAAGTCCTTTGAGATATCTGCGATTGAAAATGCTCTTTTTACGAAAAGGAAAAGATCAAAAAATGCTCACTTTATCATAACGCCTTTTTTTTAAATACATACTTCCGGTTAAACAATTCACAATGGAGACTTTACCACCGAAAAATTGTAACCTCGCCGTAGGACAAATAGTTGAAGTTTGGCACCACTGCAAACATTTTCAAATGTCAAACGAGAAACGATTCGCTTGTGTCACAAACGTCACAAAATACATCATTTCTCCGTCCGGAAAAAATAAATTACAAGCCTCACACAAAAGTTAACTTTAAACTTTATAATTTAAAATAAATATTGTGCCACAAATAAATATAAACAAAAATAAGTTCAAATATTTTTCAAAACATAATAAAAAACATTTCTTTAAAAAGCCTGTCTATCAAATGCAAATTATAAAATCAGTCAAAATGCAAGTGACTCAGTGAAAATAAATTATGACGACAAAAACGAAAACCACTGCGACGACGACAACGACAACGCCAACGACGACCGTGAAATTAACAACAAAATATTCAAATTAATTATTTGTCCTTCACACAAAGTTAATTCTAAAACATTGTTGGAATTCTTTGCACCAAAAAGCCATAAACACCCGAAATGGATATTCAAGGACATCAGGAGGAGGAAAGTCCGGCTCCTAATCAAGCTTCAAGGAGTGGTAATGATACAACAGATAACATCTCGTCCACGACAAACCCTCAAACTCAAATTGAACGAAATCAACAAGAACAGGAACCAACTCCACTAACAGCAGCAATTTTGTCAGGGATGTTGGTTCCTTCGTCATCGTCGTCTTCATCGACACCCGCCATCATTGACGCAGCTGATGAACGCTGCTGTTGGATATGTTTCGCTACAGATGACGACAATAAGCTGGCAGCATGGGTGCAGCCGTGCAAGTGTCGTGGCACCACCAAGTGGGTCCATCAAAGTTGCCTCTACCGCTGGGTTGATGAAAAACAGAAGGGCAACGCCCTAAGAAGCGTTAGCTGCCAACAGTGCCAAACTGAATATATTATTGTTTTTCCACATATTGGCAAGTTTGCCAATGTTCTAGAAGTATTTGACAACTTGATCAAGCGATTGAGTCCGTTCCTGGCAGCGGGCATATTTGTCGGTTCGTTGTATTGGACTGCAGTCACATATGGTGCTGTGACTTTTCTACAGGTGAGTTTAAAAATAAACATCAACATCAGCAATGACCTTCTCAACTTGTATTTACATTCGCATAGATTGTTGGCCATAAAAAGGGACTAGCCCTAATGGAGAATGGAGATCCACTTGTGCTACTAATTGGATTGCCAGCTATTCCAGTGGGTTTGATATTGGGACGCATGATTCGCTGGGAAGATGCTGTCCTTCGATTGCTTCGCAATCGACGAACCATGGCCAGGAAATTTCCACTTATGAGCTTGATTATTCCATATCCGTAAGTAGCTGCTGATTAAAATCATTTTATTGGTCTTTTGAAAGACAGAAAGAGGAAACGTAGAGGGATGAGGTGGGGTGGATTGAAGCTTACATAGGGTTGACATTATTTATTTTGCATTTAGTGTGTTGCTGCCAAAGCACTACCTACCTACATACTCGATCATACGATGTCAGCTTTGTTTGGGTAGAAAGCAAAATGTAGGCTGGGGATAGAGATGGAGATGAAGGGGTAAAGCATAGTTTGCCAAGAACGGAATTGCATTAATATCGATTTTTGGAATTGCAATGCCACCCTGCGTCTAACGTATGTTGTAGGTGTAATGGCCTCGAAGTACATATAAAATGGGGGTTACACATTGGCAAGACTTATGCAGCTTGTGTTTTCCTTTTTTTTTATTTTTTGTGTCTGCCTATTCAACCACGCCGGAACAAAAAATCATTTGAGGCGCGGCACGATGGTCAAACATACGGATAGGTTGTTTTATTTTGAAATATCAGCAAATGTCCGAGGTTTGATTGTTCGCATCACCCCGTTTTGTGTTCGCATGTGGTTGGGTTGTTTTGACAGAGTCAAGGACAGACAAGTCCGAGGGTAGAATAGAGATTATTATCAGAGTGGAACGTTTTCTATTGTTTTGGTGTTCTTTATGTAATGATTTGTATCTGACCCAACCTGACCTACTCCCCATGGTATTTACATATTCCAACATCAGTGAATATGGGGGTTCCAGAATCTTATAGACATTTTTGTCATAAGTAAATTAAAACAAATATTTTGTTTAACTGGTCTGAAAAATAGATCTCGCGGTATATTAAACCTGAATTTAAACTAGTTCCCTGATTATTTTGAATGGGATTTTTATTGGATCGGGAATGTTTTTATGAAAAAGCATTGCTCAGCAGTGTCGCCTGTTCATAGTGGGAACATCAGCAACTTAGAAATTTACTATGTACTTCGGACATTCCGATGTTAAACGGGTAGACTGCTTGCATTTGTTTAGAAGACTAAGCTGTCGTTGATGCCGTCAGCTTCAGTGTTATAGGGATTAATTGTTTAACTGAGGTCCTTATGGCTTGTCTTTTCAGGCTTAGTCTGTTTCCGAGCCAAAAGCGTTCATGTTTTAAGTTTGTCCATGCCAAATTAGCTTTTAATGATACAGTATGAACAGGAGAATGAACAGCTCAAGCACTGTTGATATCTATTGCTTTAGACTGGGAGTCAATGAATTTCTATACTATTTCTATTCTAGAGAAATCCTGGAAACTCTGTGATGAAGTGTAGAATTATTCTTTCACTTTTAAGACATAGTTTTCAGATGGGGTCTGCTGCTAGCCGTATGTTGTAGAAATGTTCAATTAAGAATAGTCGCCGTTTCTTATTGCAGTGATTGGTTTTATTGTTGTCCTAACCAGGTGTTTTTGTGTTGTTGCATTGTATTCCGCAAGCGGGATGTTCTTTGCAGATGATTTTTTTGTTTTGCTAAACAGAATGGTTCAGATCCGACGACTGACAATGAAACGCCCTCCTTTGCTTACGTATCAGCCCTCTTTGATGAGCATCATAATGCTTGTGTGCCCGAATAAAGTGGAGAGTTACAAATGTGTTTCTTGCAAGTTCAGAGAGTACTCTGTTAGTTTGGATCTTTTGACAAAGGAGCCTAAGGCAGCTTGACTGTCTGAGAAGATGCAGACATTGATTAAGAGATTTGCTTCCAAAGACCTTTGTCTGCAGTTTAGATAAGTAAGTGTGGACTGATGATTGATGCTACTAAAAAATTCGTGTAAGGCGACCCACCAAACAATCAGAAACTAGAACAGACAGGTTTAATAACCATTTTTTGCGGTCTTTTCTAGGGTGTATACGAAAGTTCAGCTTAAATTTGTATGTGTGGATTGTAAACACAAACACATGCTAAATGCTTGAAGACCTTCCTAGTTGTTTAGGAGCGATATATGATATCTTAAGTTTAAGAAAAAGTCTACGTCTTACGTGTTTTTGATGAAACAGGCAAAGAAGGTAGACTCAGCATTGCCCGTCTCACTACGAATGCGATGGTTATTAGGACTATAAATTGTTGTCTTCGCGTCTGCCTGGCAAGAAGGTAATATCAATTTTCAATCTCTCCATGAGTCAATTGACGTGCAGGCTTATAAGACCATGATCATGATTTTTGCGTCTGCCATGCCAGTGTACCATTTTTTGTAGTTTTCACAAAAATCCATTCATCATTCTGTGATAAGATACGCTCTCTAGACTCTCTCTCTTCTCTTGCTTTCCGAAGCTGTAGTTTGTTGCATCATCTAAAACTCTTCCTGGAGCATAGGGTTTACCTTAAGTATGTCTAAATTTATTTAAGACATTTGATCATCATAATTTTTGTGGTATCTTAAACCACGTTTCGCCTGAGGATTCCATTTAAAGAACTGTTTTGCTATGTTTTCATCGAGCTTCCGTATTACCAATCCAAAGCCACTTTCTCTAATTATTAATGTCAACGTTTAATTTTATTTGTCCATACCTTATCCAAACTTCGCTAATGGTAATGGTTTGTTTGACCACCGGATCTAGGATGTAAAGTAGACTATGGCTTAGCAAAGCTTGCAACCTACTCGAGACATTGGAAAAGCATTTCCCTTTTCAGAGGCATGATAAGCTGCACAAATTGCACATTGTATTCAAAGAATTTAAACTTAGTACGAAATGATATTTTCCTTGAGTTCCACACTGGAGAAAAGATTCTGAATGCTCTACGAACTTAATGACGACCAGTTATGTTCCACTATCGTGTGACGATTTAAACTGATTGAATTCCTCTATTGTGTCCTGTCAGACCGCAGTGCCGGGGAATAAATTGCGAAATTTCTTGAAAACGGCTCCGTATTTTCTTTTGTATAATACTAACCTCATTTCAGAACCCTGCCTGCACATGCTTGCTTTTAGAATATCGTTTTTATTGATCTGAAAGAGTTTTGTCAGCTCTAATCAGTTAATTATTAAGACGTCATACTATTTTTATCCTAATGTTTAATTAAAACAAAAATGATTGCTCCCACTCCCATAAATATTAGATTATTTATAAGTCTCATATAATTTTATAAATTTATGGTACATTAAAATTTGATTTTCTGTGGCTTTCACTTTCGCTTTTAAACTATTATCAAAACAGCGGTCTGCTTCAAAGGACTTATATCATCATGGGATAGGCGAATAATCGTTTTCAAATAAGAATTTCTGAGTATTCGACGTGTTTAATAGCGATATGATATCATTTCCACTTAAAAAGATTTTGGAGCAAAACGATAGGTCGAGCCTAAATTGGGGTTCAAACAAAAGAGTATCGCAAGCCACATAAATCGAGTTTACCGTATCGGAAACTATAAAGCTTGTCCTAGAAATATATGGTTCCCTGAGTGCATCTTGTAGACAGACGATGTTGTGATGTAAACCAGTATTTAGCAAACAACAACGAACAATTGCTTCATAATAATTAAAAATAAATTAAATCATCTGGGTCGCTAAAACCTTGTCCACTTTTCTTCGAAAAGTCAATCATTTACTTCGCTGCTGATTAGTTCAATTTACTCTGAAATTTAGTCATTCAATTGACGAAATACTCTAAAGTCTCATTATCATTTTTTCTTCGGATTGCATCAGAATCGGAAAATAACTTTAATGTGTTTTCTTAGATGTTGGTCTCAGGCCCACTAGTTAACCGACGGTTTGAAATATCTAGGCTTTCGGTACATGATGCTTCTCATGACTAGCACTGCCCAACATGCCTGGTGATTGGTTCATTGTCATTCAATTACTTGACATTCAAATCTCACATTAAAATTATAATGAATCATAGGATCATTGCTCATAAATATAAAATAAAATTATGATGTTCATGTGGGAGGTGTTTTAATATTCGGTATTTTGCGGCAACCAGGCGTCTTTGAAGGCCTCATTCTATCAGCAAGGAGCTCTGTTGGGAAAATAACACTGTACTGTCTTACGGGTTTACTAAGCTCCAAACTATTGGATTTATAAAGCATTTACAGATGTTCTTTTCCTGATTGTGGAAACTTCCTAACATTTTTTTTAACAACTAATGTTTATTTACTTGTACAAAATATTTAACTTAAGTTCCTTTTGTTTTTGTAATTTTAGCGATGAGGAAGAAGAACCAAGTGTCCAGAATCCAGCGACGCCAACTCTTTCCGATCCAGTTTCTGCAACCCGCGTTTTTTGCGGAGCATTGCTATTGCCAACGATATCATCGATTGTGGGTCGTCTTTTCTTTGAAACAATCGAGAATACATTGCACCGTACTCTTTTGGGTGGACTTACATTTATCACGGTTAAAGGTATATTAAAGATATACCTCAAACAACAACAATTCGCACGAAAGAAAAAACGTAAAATTGTCGATTACACCGAAGACAATATTCGCACATTTGTCAACCGGAACACAAGACATGCTAATTTGAGTTCAACGCAACAGCGAGTAAATGAGAATATCGTATAGGGAATGGTCTTTTTTAATTTTTAGAAAAAAAAAGACAAATGCTTTTTTTTACTTACATATGTAGCATACGTATAAAAAAAATATTTAAAAAAATAAACATATAATATACAATACCAACCTACTTTAGGAACTTCGCAAAATCTAATTCGTTTTTGAAATGTTCACTTGTTTTCTCGTTTTAAATAAATATTAAAATTATGAAATAAAATTAATTAACTAATTTTATTCAGATACATATTTGTAAAAGCTTTAAATATAAAATAATCTTTAATATTTAGGAATTTGAATTGTTAAATACACCATCAAACTATTGAAGTAGTTAACATTTGGATTCCTTTCTAAAATATTTAACTCGTATTTACTCCTCGTTTCCTTCTTTTTTTTTTTTGATTTTTTTATAAAACTTAAAATGATATAAAAACATTTTAATGGAGTGGGTTATCAAAAGCTTATCATGTGGAGATTTGTTATATGAGGAAAATTATGTATTTGTAACTGTCGGATGAAGAACAGAGACCAAATAAATACGAAATTAATTCTTGTCAAATAAAATAGTTAATTGTTTCTTTTCAATTTGTACCTCTTTGCGTAAGTTGAGGGTTGAAACTTAATTATGGACTGAACATTATGTTCACAAAAAAAATTAAACAATGTCATTACAAAACTGGTGAGACAATATAATCAGAAATGTCGATGTGGTTACATTTTTGCTAAAAAAAAACTCAGAATTCTACAACACTGACAAAAAAAGATTCTTTTTTTGGCTGGTTAAGACACAGGAAAATAAAATCGACGACTGGGTCGCACGTACTTGCTCTGTGAGCGCAAGCGCAATAGCACGATGATAAAAAAATTTTCGAGCAATAACAACATGTCTAAGTTCTATAAAATAAGCAAGGAAGTTCAAATTCTTTGTTAAATAAGTGTTTATGTCTCGGATTTTGAGCATATATATTCACATTTTCATAAGATATATCATCTGTACACATAAATAAAAATAAAGTGCACGACTGGGTCGGACAAACTTGCTCTAATGTGAGACAGTGGTCTTGGGGTTTGAGATTTTGAAGAAAAAAAACGGAAATAGATTAAGTCTTTTTTGAGAAATGTTTTAAAAACTTTACAACATGTTGGCTTTAATTGAACGGCTTCATATCTGGAAGATACAGTAAAGAAACCTTTAATCTTTGAAACGTAGATGCCAATATGTGGGTGCCTATGAAAGATATAAACCTAAGTAGGTCTGAACCATTTCGATGATGTCGTCGTCCACTTATGGTCAATTTAATAAAACCGTTAAAACCTATTTCCGTTATTGTCATTTGTAACCAAAAACCAAACACTAAAAATGAGCAGTTTTCTTCGAAGCCTTCTATGTACAGGTATTAGATACAAATTTTAATAAAAATTGTTAAGAGTCTTTTTTGACCAAATTCGAAAAAAAACGAAAAAATTGGCCAAAATCTAGTGGCTCTGGCTAGTTGAATGGGAGCCACCATTCAAAAAAGACTTACCGCAAAAATGCAATACAATCTAATAGGAGGCTCTAAAGAACTATACCAAACAAAATTTGATTGAATTCGATACAACCGTTGCCAACTTATGGCCATATGAAAAAAGCTGTTAAGACCAGATTTCCGTTATTTGGATTTTTAACCATAAACTAAAAACGCTAAAAGACCAAAAATCAAAATCATCAAAGCCACTTTCGAGCAAAATAGAAAAAACCAAACAAAAATGGTTGTCCGTAAAGTCGGTTTACGGACGATAATTTTACGTGATAACCAGTTCACAAAACAGTTCATGTGTAGGTATCTCTCCAACCACATAACCCACTTACAACCACCCACCGTTTTTGTATTTTTTTTACCTCTTAACCCAAACACCACCCTACCACCCCCAAATAAAACCACCAGCCAACAGCGCACCATTTTTGAAAATTTGTTCCTCCCCCCCACACAATAAAGCCCCCCCTTCCTAACCACCACCAATCACCCACTCCATCTACAACCACCTACAACTCACCCACCATTTTTTACAATTCCCCCCCTCCCCCTCCCCAACCCAGTACAACTATTTTTGACAATTCCCTCCACTACAACAAACCCCCCGAAAATCAACCACCCATTCCACCTAAAACAACGTTCTACTCACCCACCATTTTTTACAAAGGCTTAACTGAAAAATAAACAAAGCCATCTTGTAGAAAACTATGAAGAACTATGCCAAACGAAGTCTGAGTCAGTTCAATCAAGCCGTTGCGAACTTAAGGCTATTTGAAAAAAAACCGTTCTGATTTTCGTTACGACCATTTAAGCCGATAACAAAAAACGCAGTTTTATCAAAAATGTCCTAAGGTTGGTTAATTTTTGAGTTTAAGCAAAAGCGTTAAAGCCGTTTTTGAGCAAATTCAAAATGAAAAAACCGTTACTTGTAGTTGTTGACTTTTTTGCGTTCAGGTTGTGATTCAGAAGCGAAAATTTCATTTTTGAACATGAAAATTAAAAAAAATTGGTGTCAAAACGAGAAAAACTGCTGGTTTGAACTAAAGAAATTAAAGTAACATCCAAATGCAGAAGAACATGCTATAATGAAGATGAACCATGATCTTGATTTCTCCTATTTATTATAATCTTGGTTTGTGAAGATGTTCTTCATTTGTATCTCCCCTTTCTATCACACGAGTATGATTTGTATATGCTCTATCCTTCTTTTTTGTAGAAGCCATGATGCAGATTAGTGTAAATCCACCATTATGGCCATTTGAAAAAAGCAGTTCAAACCGATTTTCATTATGACCATTTAAACCAAAAGCAGTACAGTGAAAGCTCCCTTAGCCGTACCACGACGGTCGAGGCACTTTTGTCCGTCTAAGGGAGTTGTCCGTCCAAGGGAAAAAAATGAAAAACCAATCAAAAATAGTTTTGCATATATAATTTAATATTATATTTATTGAAAAAAATAAAAAAAAGCAACTTTAAAAAAATGGTTTTATTTTAATACACCAACAAATTAAAAATAGTTTCATAAACATATAAGAAAATGAATATAATATTTTTTGATAAAAAGTAACAATAATTAAATCATGCCAATTTTGCACTTCAAAAATAAAAAAAAAAAAAAACAAGAATTTATTTTAAAAGGTATGCACGATTATTTGTAACACACCACACACACGCAACTACATTGCAATTTTGTTGTTTTCTTTCTTAAGTTAGTTCATTTGTCTTTATCCATTCTCATACCATATGTAAGAAAAGCTATGGGAAAGTGTAGCTGATAAAGTTTTTGTCCGCCTAAGAGAATAGAATTTACCAAATTGTGGCTGATGTGCCTGTCGGCGTCCGGGTTAGGGAGTGTCCGCTTAAGGGATCGTAAAACGTACGGAAGTTTAATTCAAGATCCACGGTCGGGAGAATTTGTCCGCCCAATGGGATTGTCCGCCGAAGGGAGGTGTCCGCAATTTGAGCTTTCATTGTATTATAAAAAATGCCCTAGTTTCATTAAATTATGAGTTTAATCAAAATCGTAAGAGCCGTTTACGAGCAAATTCGAAATGAACAAAAACCGTTACTTGAAAGGCACCAGTTTGAGCCCGGCTAAGACGAAATAAAAAAATTTCGACAGCCATTTTTCTTCAAACTGCTTTATATGAAGTTTTAAGAAAATTTGTCAAGCCGTTTAAGCTGTAGCATGACGAACTTCTTTGGGCTTCTCTATTATCGTAATGTCATAATGTTTGCTTAAAACTCCAATTTTTTTCTGAATGAAACTAATACTTGCTCTATAGAGCAAGTCAAAATATTGTTTTTTAAATTCGATTTATGAAGTCTCTATTTTGGTCGCGATATGAAATTTGAAAATTAGTTTCATTTCAAATACAATTTTGGAACTTGTCAAAACGAATTAAGAAGAAACACATTTTCAAGACTAGCCAGGGAAGAAACGATTTTTTAATTGACATGACTCGGGGATAATATTATTTTAAAGTGCGGAATATCACTATAAAAACATGTTTCGTTTTTACAATAACTATCGTTCTTAGTAATAAAGAGTAAATAAAGAAATTTTAAGGATAGTGCATTCGCTGTTGAGTTGTTTTTTATATTCATAGATCCCGAAGAGGCCGTTTTTCAGTTCGTTCTAAATCGAAAACTACGAGTTTAGGTGAAACGGAAAACTCAGTTTTGTCAAAATTGCTCTAGGTTTTTTAAAATTCAAATGTTTTAAAATTGGTTAAACCATTTCAGAGCAAATCCAAAAAAAGAAAATCATTATGTACTTGAGCAAGAATAAAGTGTATTTTTAATTTTTAACAATTTCTTCTGATCTGTAGAAAAATTTCGAAACGAATTGATTAAATTTTTTCCCAAGATGACTTAACATACAGTTTAATCAATTTTTCTTAAACGGTTCACTAAAATAACTTTATTTAAAAACACAATAATAGAAAGACGAAATATCTGGCTTTACAAAAAGGTGTAGTAGGAGTTATTGTTATTTTTAAATATTTTTTTTAAATTTAAGTAATTTTTTTTTTTGAATATTTTGAACAGACCCCCTCCGGTTTTTTACTTTTCTTAACCCCTCTTCGTTCTAGAAGCTTTTTATGCACCTTATCGACGCGCCGATCACCCTGTATATAAGTTATATTTCGAAAGAATCCACTTAAGCTGTTTTCGAGAAAGTCAAAAGTGAAAAAAACGATCCTTAGGTTACCCGTCTTAGCCATTGTTGGTAATTTTTTTCTAGCGATATGAAAGGTCATAGCTAAAAGCTTCTCGGATTTTCTTAAATCAAAATCGTAAGAGCCCTTTTCGAGAAAAATAAGCTTTAACATAACGGTTATACGGCATTTACCTATTTTTGAGCTACAAAAAAGTTTGAAGTAATTCTGATCACCTTTAGGTAAGAATTTAGGTGTTTATACAGACATGCAGACGGGCAGAATTTTTAGACCAAGTTTTTATTACTTGCCTTAGAAAAAACTAAATGTAATTTGAGTTACAGCTTACGCCTCCTTGAGTGGAATTCTTCTTTTAATTAAGATTCGAAGTTCTCTTTTCAGAAGGGTTGTGAGTGCCATTGCCACAATGGTTTAAGTAGAAACCCGCGTGCTTCTTTTCCTTTAATTATTGGAATACTGCATAATATGGCGCCTTCTGCTTGTATTAAATAAACTCACGTGTGATGTAAAGGTGAAGGTTTCATCGTAATCAAATGCAATTAAGTACTCTCTTCAATTGATTGGTTTTTAGCAAACAATAGTATGAAAAGCTATCATACAAAAGTTATCAGTAGCAAAAACTGGAAATGCTTTCAAGTGAGCTCCTCTTATCAGCTAATATTTTATCGAAAAAAAACAGGATATTGAAAAACTTAAACTACTTCGCAGCAATTTTTTTAAGTATTGGTTACATTATTAATTTTCGATAGAGTTTTGTTATGTGATTAAGATCACGTCCTTATAAGTAGGTCCTTAACCTTCTGGTATTGAACATGAAAGTGACTTTTTGTTTTCTGCGCAACTAAATATATATGAGCATCATCTGCATAAAGATGGTTTCGGTGTGTGCCAGTGCATAGAAAATATAGATTTTAAAAAATCTGTCCGTCAGTCTTGCTTACAGGTCGGATTTTTATATTTTTTTTTATAAATTGCAACTCCTGGAAACACATTATTTTGACTACACATACACTAAGTTTACTATACCCCTGGGCTTACATCTTAGTCCAAATTATCAAGAAATGTCTTGAATGTCGCACAAAACTATGTCAAAGCTTAGAAGGTTACAGTAATTTCCGTGTGGATCTGGCATCAATTTTTCAGTCAATACTTTACAAAAGAGTTGTTATATTTTCCTTATTTCTTATTCTATCTTGGTTTGATCAGCTGCTGAAATTACTTATTATCATCGAGATCTAATAGATTCATTAACTTCGAATTTACTTCTTGAAACATCTATGCACTTTTGCATCTCTGCAAACCTATATTCTCTTTTCTGAAATATTTTAAGAACAATGTACACTGTGTCGTATACGTACTATTTTTTAGCAACAATTTCCTTTTGTGACTTTATTAATATATTTTAAAAATCAAATCCTGTTTCAATGCATGGGTCCACAGGAAATGCTTGACAGAGAGATACAGCTCATTTGGTACTCAAACCCGAGGGGAGGGGGGGTATTTTGCCTTTCTTACACAAAAGCAAAAACATTTTAATTAGCAAACAATTACATTAAATGCTTAAGTCTCTTTTGTCGAAGGGAAATAAAAACAAAGGCTATCATACATGTAGAAAAAAAACCATAAAATCACCATATTCTAGCTACCCGGATCAGAACATAGGGCACCCAACGAGTCTTCTCCATGCTCCACGGTTGGCACTGAGGGTACGTTCTTTGCTGAGTTCTAAGTTCTTTATAGATTGTTGATCTCTATGCTGTTTCTTGTTTTCCAAAACGCCGTTCATTTTGAGGATTTTTATTTATAGTAATGTTTTGTAAAATTATCTTTTGTCTTCCTCAGTGTGAATGTAGTGTAATGTCACTATGTAACTCCATCAGCCCTTACACTTCAATCCAAACCAATTTTACTTATAGCAATATTTCATTGGTTTGATTCGGGGAACCACTCATTCTGACAACCAATAGAACAAGAAAAATTGGCTCAATTTTGACAGAGTGTAGTATTCGCACGCATCAGTTTCACAAGTTTTGCCATTCTTAAAGTGGTATGCGCAGCTCGATTCGCGGTGCTCCCGACGTACGTACAAAGCGGTGAACGAGTAAAAACTTATTCACCGCTCACTCAACTTTGTTGCTGGGCTTCGACGCCCATACACAATTTGGATTCAACAATAATGTCATGCATGTGTCGACAGTACCAAAACTTTCGCCAGTTCTTCATGCAAATAGACACTGCCTAATGAATATTCTGTGGATTACATTTGAGTTATGTTTATTTGTGCTTCTTTAAAGGATTCTAAATTCCAATCGAGAAGCAAAATTCTCTCCTCAAAATTGTTAGAAGTGTCATTTATTTACCAATGGAACGGTTTCAGAAGACTTTCGGATGCTTCTGAACGCTGCTTTTCCTCGATTGGAAAGTGCTTTTACTCGCTACTCTAATGATTTCCGTTTTGATATTGTACGTGGACAACGAAACTTTTTGTAGAATTTAGCGTAGTCAGCTATCCAAAAACGCTAGCTATTTACTCTAGATGTTTTTTTTTTAAAGTCGTTAGATTTCACAAGCATACTAAAATATAAATGATTATTCTTAATATGAGCATATTGATGATATTTGCCACGGAACATGTTACCTTAGCTTTTGAAACACTCCCCCCTAAAATTACTGGTTCTCCTAAATACAAACAGTGACAGTTTTCATCAATGAAAACCCATCGTCCGTCAGATATCGGATTACACTGCTTAGTCTGACACTAAGTTGCACTTCTTTTCTTTAAAGTGCACGACTAGGTCGGACGAACTTGCTCTAATGTGTGACAGTGGTCTTGGGGTATAGATTTTCGAAAAAAAGCGAGAAAAAACTGTATGAAATTTTTTTGATCACTTAAAAATCAATAGTTAAAACCTTTTTTTGAAAAATGAGGTAAGCCATCTGAGTTCGTTTACTGTTTAAAATTTTAAGAAATTTGTTTGTTTCAAAATTGTTCGACCAGTTCTTTAAAAAAAAAAAAAATTGAAAAACTTTTTGAAAATACCTATATTCCAAATTTTTTTTTGAGTATGCCAACTTCTAGCACTTTAAAGTTTTTATCAGAAAAATAAAGTTTTAAGAAAATAGATTAAATTTTTTTGGAAAAAACAAAAAATAAAAAAAAAATTAATTTTTTTTTAAACTCAATAAAACATTTTTTTTGGAAAATTTAAGAATTTATATTATTTCGTCTATGAATGGGCTTTTATATTAAAAATTTCATAGAAATCCCGTCAAGTGGCTTACAAGAAAATCTGATTAAAAAAAACCGGTCCTACGGAATGTACCGTTATAGGACTTTTCCTGAAAAATCTATTACAATCAAACCATAAAATTTGCAAAGAAAACACTTTTGAGATAATTTTATGAAAATCGTAGGAGCCGTTTTTGAGAAAAATTAATTTGTCAGTAAAAATCGTATAGCAGAGGTACCGTTAGTTTTAGAGCTAGAATGCTAATTTCAAAAACTCTTCTCTAAGACGTATTACTATACTATGTACCAAGTTTGAAGCAAATCGGTCCAGCCTTTTAGGCTCTATGTAACAACTATACAGACAGACAGACAGACATACGGAAAGACAGACAGACAAACAGACAGAATTGTCGGACCCACTTTTTTGGACTTCTCCGTCATTGTAATGTCACGTTTGATTGTTAGAGTTTTTGTTTACGAATGCATAACTTGCCTTATAGTACCTACCTATAATAATCGCAAGTAAAAAAGTGTTCAAAACATATTTCTTTTATATGAATACGTTAAATAAGACATTTTTTTTATCAAAAAGTGAAGAATACTCCTTATTCTGAAAAAGGCGTGAGTAGGTCAGAATACCTACATACATACACATTCAAACACTCACTAATTCAAAACTACTGAAAGCTAGACTGTCTTATACTATGACAAATTGTACTTTGTTTCCGTTTCATCCATCCATCAAAATTCTAGGTTTGATTAAAATCTGGATTTTTTGACACGATATCAATTATTTTTCCATTGAATAAACAATTAAAGTTATTCTAACCACTAACTGAGTGAAATATGACTTATTTACATATTTCTTACTAAATTCATAATTTTTTTTTTGATCCAAAGCTATGTGATAACAATCATGTCAATGACCGAAAGTGTGATCGAGTTAAATTATAAATAATTATATTTTTCTTATTAATTGAGCATGAATACATTTCTTGATTCCATTAAAAGTAAAATTAGTAAGAAATTAAATTTAACATTGACTATGTTATTATTTAGAACAAATAAAATAATTATCAATATAAAGTTCACCATAGGATTTGATAAAATGATCGAATTGTTACAATTTGAAAACTACAAAATAGCAACCATTATAAGATTAAAGTGCAAGAAAATGGAAAAAAAATCGTCAAATCATCGACGTGTGCGCTGAAAGGTTGCACCAACTTGAAAGCTGACTATTTTACACTTGAAATCACGTATTGAAACCTTTATAGTTGTCTTCGTGATATGTGTAGATAGGAAGGTACACAGAGGTGGAATTGATAATTCAATTGCATTTATATAAAACCTTTCATAAAAAGAAAGATAAGATTGATTATGAGTTGTTAAGTATTATCTGGACTTTATTTAGAAGCTGTTATAATTACTGTTCAATTATAAGCACACTCCTTGAAGACTGTTTGTATAACCGCTGACTGCGAAATATAATGCGGATGTCTTTTGACCATAGAGGTTTTGTCACTCGGATCAGAAACCTATGTGTGGATAGTCATGACGACTTGTACGAGGGAGCATTGACAGAAGTAAGAGGACCAGCTGGAGTCACCGTTAATTGCAAATCACAGTTGGTGTATACCAAGGAAGTATGTATCTTGAGTCCTCTGCTCTTTATTGTAGTCCTTGAAATGCATGAGATATTTTTTGCTGATAAAAGAGCCATTATAAGAGAGGATCATTCATAGTTTCTACGAACACATAATATGTACGTCAATATGGGTGGACGTTTTTAAGTACCGTATAAGTCGAAAAAAGATTGAAGATTGCTGCCCGTTTTCTGATCCACACATGTTTATTCCAAACCTTTATTTGAATGAAACATTGATTTCCAAGTAGTGTACAAATTTTAAAAATCTATGATTAATGATTAATGGCGAAGTAACTTGTGATGACGACTACTCCAATCATCGGGGTTAGTGTGGGGTGGACGAAATGGAGGGATTACTGCAAGACTGTATACGAGGGGCGTTCAATATATTCTCGGTATTGGGGTGAAGCTGTGGTTATATATATAAATTAACTTATTTATCAAGTAATACTATTATTTTATTGCATTCATGTAAAATTTCATATAAACAGAATCATAATGGCAACTGAGACGATGATGGTGAAAATTGAGCATCGCGCTGTAATTAAATTTCTCACTAAGCAAGGAAAAAGTCAAAAAACTATTCATGAAGAGATGGTGGCTGTTTACCAGGGTTCCGCACCTTCATTATCAACTGTGCAAAAGTGGTCAAGTGTGTTCAAGAGAGGCAGAGAGAGCATTGAAGACGACCCCCGCTCCGGCGCCCCGGCTACTGCTTGTACGGGAGAAAGCATCAAAGAAGTCGAAAAACTTGTTCTTGAGGATGCCCGAATAAAGGTGAAAATGATGGCAGAGATCACCAAGCTTTCAACTGGTACCATTCACACCATTCTTCATGACCATCTTAACCTTTCAAAGGTCAGTGCAAGGTGGGTGCCACGAATGCTCACAGCGCCTCAGAAAAAAGTGAGAATCGCATGCTGTAGAGAGCTTTTGGAGATGTGTAGTGAGAACGCGGACGGTGTTATGGATCGAATTGTTACTGGGGACGAAACATGGGTTCACCACTATGACCCTGAAAGCAAACAAGAGTCCATGCAGTGGCATAAAAAAGGAACAGACCCCCTGAAGAAGTTCAAAGTCACTCCGTCTGCCGGGAAGCTCATGGCCACAGTTTTTTGGGACTCAAAGGGAATCTTGATCATTGAGTACAAAAAAAAGGTGAAACCATCAACGCCACATCCTACGCTTCCACTTTACATAATTTGTGGGAGGAAATTAAAAAGAAAAGACGGGGTAAGCTCGCAGCGGGTGTGTTGCTTCTTCATGACAACGCTCCTGTTCACACGGCGCGAGTTTCCAAGGCTGCTGCGCGAGATTGTGGTTTCGAAGAAATCCAACATCCACCCTATAGTCCAGACCTTGCCCCTAGTGATTATTTCCTGTTTCCGGATTTGAAAAAATGTCTTCGTGGAAAAAGATTTTCGGATGATGAAGAACTCAAGTCGGCAATAAATGGGTATTTTGCAGGGAAAGAGGAAATTTATTTTTTTGAGGGTTTAAAAAAGCTTATCTCAAGATGTAACAAATGCATTGATGTTAGGGGAGATTATATTGAAAAATAAAAATAATTTAAATTGAATTCGTATTTTCCTTAATATCGATACCGAGAATAAATTGAACGCCCCTCGTAGCTCATTTGGGCGTCCGCTACTTACATATGCACGTTTCACAGTGTTAGACATAATGTGGAACAGCTGAGATGAAGATGCTTCACATAAGAGCAGGAGTAAAGAAGTTCAATCAAATAAAAAGTATATGAAAATCCAGGGACGTATTCACGACAAAAATACTAGCTTGCAAAAAATAGAACAAAATTAGCTGGTATTCTCAAGATGAAAAAGTTTAAAGGGGAGATCTCTTGCTTTGCAAAAAATAAATTTTATTCGTTGAGATCTGATGTAATCCTTGGTCAGCGATAAAGCGATTTTGGAACCACATCAATTCACCCTAGCTGGAAAATTCTCAGTTGTCCTTAAGTTGATGTTTTAGTGTGAATTCTGCTCCATCCGTATAAGCATCGAGGCTACACTTTTGTTGTTTCTGTTATCTGTCATTTCCTGGCCCTCTATAACGCAGTGTCCTGGCTCGTACCTCGCACAAGTTAACTGAGTTACTTTGATTCGACAACTTTTAGGGTTGTCAACTTGGGACAATCCTGGGTTAAATTTAAAAAAACATCTTATTGACGAAAGCAACTTCCATCCAGACAGTAGTGTTAGAGGATCGCTTGGTAACTTACGTCATTATTATCGATTTCTGTTACATAGCTATACTCAAGCTAGAGAAAAGAATATTGGCAAAAAAGATTACCATTTAAATAGGGTAAAAAATAGCGTAAAATTATAATTTTATTTAGCGAACATATCTGGGAAGTGTATGTATAAACCTTTTATTTATCGCGATTCTTATCAAATGTTACCGTTGAAAAGTCGCCGGTAGTATATATAAAGTTTATATCACTTTGATTCACTTTTAATAGAACTTTTTGTTTTGTTTTTATTTATCATTATCATTTGTTTGCGTGGTGTTCTTATATTTTGATAAAAAAAGAAATGGTAAATTCAAATGAAACAATTCAGTTGTGATTTTCCCGTCTACCTTTCTATACGTGAAGTGTTCATGATCTATATTAGTTCTGTTTTTTATTAACAGTATATTTTAATCGCGATATTAATATTTCCATAAAAAATATAAAAATATGTCTAACGATCCAATTGAATATTTGGATAGCGTGTTGAAAGCCGAAGAACTGAGAATGCGCATGGAGGAATACGGTCATGATAAAACAAAATATTCAATTTCAAGATCCGGTAGATACAAATCGATAAATAAGAAACGTGATGCATTAAAACCGGAGCTTTATAAGGGCTCGGAGATGGATAAGGTGAGATGAGAGCTGCATTTATACTTTCTTTATTGTTTTATCTATATCTAGTTTGAATCATCCTATGTGTGTAAGAGTGAAAAGTTAATAAACTCTGTGTTTTAAGTGAATTATTTCACGTGTGTCGAGGTGTTTTGCTCAAAGGGTGCAAGGTACTCGATATAATGGTCTCTTTTTGCGTCACCATAGTTGACGTATAATGCACTATCGACGTCAATAATCGAGGTCAGGAATAATGTTTTCGAAATATTATCCGTCGTTATTTAAAACGTTCTCCAAATGGGTTGAATTGGAATGAAATTTTTAATTTTTCCCTTCACAGCAAAGCTTTAAAGATAAGATTCTGAAAATTGGATACTAAAATTCCAAATGAAAATTTTCTATGTAATTTTGTAGATATATATGTCTGACGATAATCCAAACTAAAATAAATAATTCCTTACCAGGGAAATACGTAGTCTGCCGTAACTTTTTGACCATATAATCAAATCCGTTTTTTAAGTCAGTCATTATAAGCAGTTATATCTAACCAGGGTGAGTTGAAGATTGTCAAAATACAATTTTAGCATACCTAGGGTGACTTATGACTTTACAAGAATCACTACCTTTTTTACTAACAATTAGGGGTTCTTGTAGTCGAAAAAAGCTGGTTGGTTAGTTCGATCCCTATAGACGATTCGGTTAAAATATTTTACATAGAGTTTCTCGAGTATTTTGCCCAACTGTTTTTGGAATTCGTATTCTAGGGCTTAAATTAAGGATCTATGCAATACAAACCATTGAAACCGATTTCAATTAAACTCACTTTGTGTTATTTTTTAAGTAAATAAATAAGTTGTTGGCACAGCGGCTGTAAGCATATAGCCGGGACTGTGACTTACACTCTTAATCGATCATTCCTGTGTGTGCTTTGATATTCTGCATTAATGGATTGATAGTCCCAATTTACCGCAGAATCCCAACATCTAGCAGAGAACCACTTATTCATGACAAGATTTACTCTTGGAGTAATTCCCTCTCAAGGGCAGTACCCCGGAAAAAAAACTTAGGTTCGACTTGACAGTCCGAATGAATATTTTGTGTCGGACATTTGAGTTCAATACGTATCTTTGCTTCATAAATGGATTCTGACTTTAAATGAAGAACTGCAATTCTCTTCTCAGAATTGTGAGGAGTGTTATTTGTGTACCAATGGAATGGCTTCAGAAGACTGCCAGATGTTTCTTTTCCTCCAATGGTCTTAAGCGAGCGAAAATTTTTTTGTTCAAAGTCATAACTATACATTTGCTAAAGTAATTTGTTTTAGCAATATTCTTTACTCCAACGAGAACCTGAAAGAATTCCATAATTATAATTATGCAATCCAAGAAGAAGTATCAAAAAGTACTTATAACTTTTTACTAATACTCCCCCATCAAAAATTGTCTGTGGCCTCTTGGTCTATACTCTTATCTAGTAATCTTTCTCGAACTTTGGTCAATATAATCTCGATCTTCTGTTTAAAATATGAATGGTGTTATTGTACATAGTTATCATGATCGCCATCAGGTAGTTCGAATAAAAACAATGTGAAAGAAAATGAAAGTACGTTTTGATATTAGTTCATTCATCAATCAAATAAAACATAGCTGGCAGTAATTTTTAGATAAATTATTTTATACTTAACCAAGATAATCTATTAAGTGCTTCAACGGTCAATATCGATACGCATTGGCCACACTATAAGTAGGTACTTCCTCCAAAATGTTGTTATAATTTTTTTTTAATATGGCCTTCCCCCATTCATAAGGCATCTAAATAAATTTAAAAGATACAAATCTTTGTCGGTAAATATAAAGTTCTTATCCAAAAGCACTTGTTAACTTGCACAGTTAATATTAGTTTTGATTGTATCTCGTATAGCTATATACTGTTTAAATTTATGGGGAACACCCTTGTAAAAATTATATCAGCTGGTAATAATTAAGCATTTTTTATGGTTGTCTTCGAAAAGTTCTATGTCTCTAAAATAAGTTCAGAAGACACCAACAACACTCTGTTCAACCTCAAAAGAATAAAAAGCCTTATTATTTTGTGTATCATTGCATGGAGTAATAAACTAATAAATTTGTTATCTGCCTTAACTCTGTTCGTACGATAGTAAGCTTATTTCGGTTCAGATTATAAAAATTTTAAGCCAACTGCGTTGAACTTGCCTTGACAAAAAAAAAAGAATCAATCTTTTTGTCCTAGTTCATAGAAAAATTAAGAACCACTAACTTTTCAAACCAAAAGATCAGTAAAAAAAAAACAGCATACACCTGGAACTGGTTTAAATAATTTCTTTAAAAGATCATTATGCTTCCTTGACAGTGACGTAGACTCCACCTTTCATATCACAAAAAGTATCAAACCCAAAGAGAATTCATGTCATAGTGAGGGAAGTAAGTTTCGATGTTACAAAGCCAACCCAACCATCCAGAAAAACCGGAATAAGCTTAAAAAAGGAAGAAATATCTGTAAATCTCACAATTAAGGAACAAACTATTTACAAAAATTAGGGGAAAAATTCTACCATGTCCCAAAAAAAGTAAAAATCTTACTGGTGCAAGAGTTCCTACTTAAATAATATTTATATTATTTGTTCCTCGCTGGCAAAACCACTACGTAAGATGTATTTCCCTTCCCACCCCTCAAACTACCGACTTATTTCACTTAAGCCCCTTCTTTCCAATGTAACAGAAATGATGGTATAGTGGAACAAATCTTTACATAATTTTGGAGGAATAAAGATTAATGTTCCTGATATTTAAAAACATATTTGATAGAGTTTGGCACCCTCTTATCGAAAATTCGTATTATTCCATTCTCTTTGCTTAGGGCGACTTTAAGTCAGATATTCATAAAGTAAATGCTATTGTGACCCAAGGCTCCGTACTGACTCCGACTCTCTTCCTAATGGTTATAACTTATAATATAAATGATCTCTTATCTAAGTGTCTTATTCGTATTCAGATTTGCAACCCTGTTGCCTGTATCTTGGAATTTTACAATATTGAATTTCTAGCAACCGCGTAGAATTGAATGCTCCAAAACTCAATAATGTCTCTTTTGTCGTACGTAATACTCTTAGCGCCCATAATCTTACTTTTCAGCCTTATTACTATAACGTATTATTAAGTTGACTTCTTCTTCAACCGCACCATACGAATGTGGAATGCTTAGCCCGACAAAATGAGTCCCTCTTATTGCGTCCAATATGTGTCGGGGTATTTGCCTTAATCTCCTATCTTCCTTAAAGCTGGTATTATAAAAATTCATGATAAACTAAATCTAAAATATAGTAAGTTCACGAGTCACGACTTTGTCGAATGCACTGGCTCTAGTGTACCTAACAGAAACTTTAGAACAAAAAATTAGAGAGGACAAAATAATGTGAAATTTTATTAATCACTTAAAAATCACAAGATAAAACCATTTTTTCGATGTTTTGTTTCTTTTTAAAATTATGTTTACATAAGGGCCGAAATTAAGTCATTTCGAAATTAGAAGAAAAGATGTTTCCATTTGAGCTTGTTAATTTCGTTTGACAACTCGATATATTTTCTTCTTCTTCTATCTTACATTTTTAGCTTCACTTCTTACTTATTCAGTTGAAATTTTACTAGAATAAAATTTGTTGTTGAACGATTTCACCTTATTTGCAACGAAATCAGGTTGAAAATGTGATAATTTAGAAATGGGAATTTTATGTGAAATGATGTTATTTGGAATTGAATAAAATTTGCTACGAAATTACCCCACAGCCCAAAAAATAGTTCATGGTTCTTTTAGGTTAAAGCATTTTCGTTAAACTTCGTAGTTTCAAGTAAAACTTTTTTTGGGACACCTTTTTAATTTCGTTTAATCCCGGTTCGAACTGGTACTATTTAAATAAGGGATTTGTCTGTTAAGATTTGCTCAGATAAGACTTTTACCATTTTGATACGACTAATACTGGTTAAAGACATTGCAAGACTACGTATATTTCGTTTTTGGCTCAAGTAGTCATAGCAGAAAACAGGTTTAACGGTTTTTTTTTCCTAAATGGCCATGAGAAAGGATCGTCTTGATTGAATAAAGTACCTACTACTCAAATTTAATTTCATATATTTTTTCATAGTTTCGTATACTATGACACTTAAATTTCCCTAGTAACTGGGTTTTAAACGGTGGCTCCCTTATAACGAGTCAGTTCTGTTTAAGCCAATTTTTTTTAGTTTTTTACGAATTTTCTTAAAAATCGCTCGTTTTTGTAATGCCACTAGAATTTTTGTTTTTGGCTAAAAATTCAAACAGTGAAATATGTACTGGTTTTAGGATATTTTTTTAATGAAAGTGAATAAACTTGGTTATGTGGTTTGCAAGAAGGCATAGTTGTTCGCTGATCAGTTTCCTTTACGGTGGCTGCTATACATAAAACTGCTGCCTAGGCAACTCAGTTTAAGCCAAAATATTTAAGTTCTTTTATGTTTCACCCAAAATGGCTCTAACGGTTATTTTTTGAACATTGAATGAAATATATTAGGATATAGATAATTTACAAGAAAACAGCTTTTTTAGTTGTCTTAGAGCACACGTTTCAAAATTCTTGTTTTAATTGCCTTATTTAATTGATAGTAGGTACTTTCACAAGGACATGCTTGAACTGAATTTTGCATCGTCTTCGAGATTTTATAAAACGAAATTGCAGTTTTATAATTTGAATTTTTTTAACGTTGAGAGAACCAAAAATCGAGCCAGTCAGTTTAATGTAAGGTTTTTTAGTTTTTCTCAAATAAATTGCTTTCACAATTATTCTATCCAACTTCTTTGGCACTTATGAAATTCCTCGAAAATTACTAGAATATTCCGACTAATATTATTAAATGTGAAAGTTTGGATGGATGGTTTTTTTTCTCAATCACGCCAGAACGGCTGAACGGAACTGATCTGGATGAAATTTGTCACAGAGGTAGTTTATAGTGTCTGGAAAAGCACATATAAAATGAATGGTTCCTGTGAAATATATTTGTTTAAATTTTTAATAAAGCAAAGGATCGAAATGATTTTTTGCATTATTAATGAAAGTTTAAAAAAAAAGCCACACCAGCTCCAAATAGAGCCGGTACGTGACTTACACTCTTGACCATTCCGGTGTGGGCGTTGATAATCTGTAGGAATGGAAGGGACCTACAATTTAGTGCCGAATCCGAACGGCTAACAGAGAAACACTTTCCATGACGTTATTTACTCTTGGGAGATTTGTCACTTCCTCGCAGGATGCAGTACCCCGGAAAAAAAACTTACATGGAATCAGGAATTGAACCCAGAACCTTGGGCGTGGCAGTCCGATACACTAACCACTACTCCAGTGGGTACTATAATGGTAGCTTAGGGGTCACAAAATTACATAGGCTAATTTTTATCCCGGAAAAATGCACGGTTCCTATGGGATAGCATACAGAAACTGATTTTTACTTGCGATTATAGGTACTACTAGCTGAAAACCCGTCGAAAACGACGGTGATTTATGGCGCCTACTTTGAATAAGGTTCTCATAGTTTGCACTGAAAGGTGGTGTACAGTAATAAGGATGGTAACCATTGACTTTTCTTAATAGTAATAGTTGAAATCACATCAACTCCCCCGAGAAACAGATTTTTTTTTTTTTTTAAAGGTGAAAATCTCAAAAGACACTATGTAGTCATCCAATTCCTACAATAGTAGTGTGGGATTTTAACTCCACTAAAAACACCTTAAACCAATCCTAGTAAATGAGGTATCTATCTTGAAGATGATTTAGTATATGTATGTAGTCACTGACAGTGTAAGACTTCGTCTAAGCCTACAATTATGGGCATTCAGCTTAATATTTCCTTATAAACTATATTTTTGGTAAAAACCTTGTTATTTTTCAACAAACGTCCTTGTTCCTCACTTTCTTGAATAAAGACTTTCAGGTTTTCTTTAAACTTTGTTCGGGTAAGAGCAACGTATAGTTGACATTGAGAAAATACTGGATCTTTAAGGAAAATACCCACGTTGTTGAAAGACTGTCCTTGAGCTTTATTAATCGTAATAACGAAAGCTGGAATCACAGGAAATTGCCGCCTTTTAAGAATAAAGGGGAGATCTACTTCAGTTGGGGCGATATCTATTCTAAATCTAACATTTGCAGGCTGCAATATGTTTAGATCATATAGCTACTTGGTACTTATGGCATTGTATTCGTGTGTATTTATAATGCGAGTTTTACAAATATATATGTATGTACATTGTACATACATAAACATTGAACTAAGAAACTTATGTGCATTATATAAAATATGCCTGATAAGAGATCGTTTATAACATAAAACAATTGACAAAAGGCTCATGACTGAAAATTGATTAGAAAAGGACAGAAAGATATAAAGTGTGCTGTATTTATGTGCAAATATTTTTTTTTTTAGTTTTGACAGGTATTCATATAGTATAGTATTCAAGTTCAGGCAGTTAAAAAAAGCTTTATAAGAATTTTTGTGTTTATGAATTTCATTGAGCATTATTAAGATGGAGGAATGGCAGCACTAAATACTTCCCGCCACTTGCTGCAGATTAGTGTCTAGTTTGTTTTGCTCTTTTTCTTCTTCATTAAGGCGAAATCAATCGCATGAGATGTGAGATTGAGAATACCTACCCTAAGCGGTACAATACTTGTAAATGTATAGGTTTCTGTTCAGTGTTCAGTGAAGGTTACGATAAAAATGTACCTAATTCCAATTGGAATTAAAAAGAGGATAGGTGATATAATATTATGCTGTTTATCATTATCATAGACTTCGTGAATGAAGAATGCTCTTACAAACGATCTTAACCTTAGAGTCAAAAAAGGGAAATAAAAGGAAAAGAGAAAATCAATTTTCTTTAAAATACATTCACATCAACATCACACTCCAACTGTAACAACAAAGTTCTTTTGAAACGTTATAATAACGTGTTGTTTACGTTATTATTTAGAACTCAGAATTAAGAGGTCAGAGCTCACTTAAACTCACAGTTGGATTAAGAGAATGATTCCACTTAGATTCCAGTTAGTTATATGCATAGAATAGTTATGGGGTTGTAAACTTTGGCATAGCTACTATACGGCAGATGTCATGTTTTTTCTATGTGCATTGATGTGCATTTATAAAGCATAGCAAAAACAAAGCTACTACCCACTAGGGGTCTCTGAAAATGAAAACATAGCACCATTTGATTCGATTCGATTCGAAAAAACATTGCATACAACCGGCTATTATTATATAGGGGATAAGGCAAGTTATGCGTTCGTCGAAAAAAAAAGTTTTGAGATAACAGTCAAACATGGCATTACGATGATAGCGCAGACGAATAAAGATGGTCTAGAAATTCTGTCCGTCTGTATGTCTGTCTGTATGTATAGACACCTACAGCCCAAACGGGTGGGCCGAATTGCTTCAAACTTGGTATATATAGAGCTTTTTAAGTATTGTACAGAGGGGAAATTGAAATTTTTTTTTAGCTCAAAAAATAACGGTAGGTCCCTGCCATATAACTGTTACGTTAAAGCTTATTTTTCTCAAAAACGGCTCTAACGATTTTGATTTAAAAAAAATCAGTGTTGCTTTTTAGGTACGACGTATGGCTGAAAAAAAAAGTTTTAAAAAATGTCTAAGAGCGGTACTTTCCACAGGACCGTTTTTTTTTGCTTTCGACTATCTCGAAAATGACTCAACCGATTATTTCGAAATTTCACACATATATAGGTGTTGGTAGCTCAATTTGTACTGCGTACCAATATTTTTGAAAAAAAAATTGTATTTTTAAAAGCATTTCTTAAAAAAAAATTTTAAAATTAATATTTGGAAAACTGCTTATTAAATTTTTTTTCTAAAAATTATAAATAAATGTATTTGCTGAATACCTATGAACTGGATTTTCTGAATTTTTTTCAAAAAAAAACTTTTTTTCTCAAAAACCGCTCCACCGCATTTTTTTTTTTTCAAGGTTTTTGAAAAAGTTCGTGAAATGAATTTTTGGCGCATTTTTTTCCAAAAGGCTTGTATAACTCATCCGATTTACATGGTAATTTTTTTGTTGGATTTGTATCGAGCCAATTTTGAACGGATATTTAATTTAAGGCGGGACGAAGTTCGCTGGTGTATGTTTAATTCATAGGATCTTTTTTTTTTAACGGGGTAACGGAAAAATGCTAATGGGTTATACAAGATTTCAACTATCTGACTATCAAAACCTTTGAAATGGGGTTTTAAATCCCAAATCTAATAAAACTTCTTTGATTATTTTATACAACTTAGAATGGTAGTTATTGTTCAAAAATTATTGTTAATATCGTGCTATTGAACCCAAAGGGGGCATACATACGTGCATATTATCTGAGTATTGAACTTTTAGGTTTAAAACAAAGGTCTTTTTTATTATGTGCTTTATAGTACCTATAATAAAAATCAAACCCTCTAATCTCCTTATAACAACATGCACGCCTCAGCTTAACATTCTTTTTAAATGTAATTTTCAGAAAACTCGCCCGTCTGGTTCAAAGGACAGCAGTTCTATCTTCCAAATACAACAACAGGCCTCCCAACAACAGCAACAACAATCAAGAAGTCGGGAAAGAGAACCCAAATATACAAAATATTACGAAACCAATTTATAACAAAACAGTATTATTAATTAATTGTTTACAACTCAAATTAAACTTTCAATTGATCTATAAAAAAAATTACAAAAACAAAATATACTTAAGGATTAGCTTTACTTTACACTTTGTTGTTAGTTTTATTAAAAAAAAAAATAAGTATACAAAATATTAATAAGCAATAATATCAACTCTGTGATGAATAAAATTGAGTTTTTTTTTTATTATTATTGTGATTACAACGTATACATACAACATACTATAAAATAAGAGTATATTTATGTATTATGTCTACATATAGGTATGTAAAAAGAAAATATATATATATTTGTTGATTAATAATAATAATAAATATAAGAAGCAATATAAATGCTATCGGTGTTTAACACACTTCAACTGCAGCGCAATGTGATTTTATGGCTTAGGCGAATGAAGTGGAAGAGCTTAGTCGAGAAAATTTAAATCCATTATCATTTCGTTTATCGTTTGTTATTATTTTTAATTAAAATATTCTTTATAATATCACACACACTTACATAAGTCGTACTCAATATATATTTATAATAATATTATGTTATATAAAATGTCTACATATAATAAAGTATAGTGAAATTTTGCAGAGCAGTAGATTCATGTGTTTCTTCTTTCGATATAACTGACGTCGAGGAGGCAGAATGGAGCTCGGCACATTGGACATGTGCACTTCTTTTCCAGCCAAACATCTCGATCGAATTCGTTTTGACGAGCGGCAAACCATCGGGCCAAACAATCGACACACCACATTGGCCGACAATAGCAATTTGTACAACGATTCTGTTCGGGAATCATATGGCCATCTGGCGTCTCGTCAAGGCATTGTTTGTGGATTTTAATATTCGGCTCGGCGATCATACAAGCAAAACATTTATCGGTCACTTGGTCAGCTACATAAACCGGGTTGAGTGATACTTGATTTTTGAAAACTTCAATAAAACGATCGATAATGTTGCGATGGAATTGAATGTTTGAAGGAATAATAATTGGACGGCTAATACGGTCTTCTAGAGTCCGGAAGTCAAGGGCGTTGATACGAATTTGGAAATATTCTACACCCACACGACCTGGGCGAACATTGATGCTGATTATTTGCAAGGCATCGGAGGTGTCTTTGGCAATGTTGTATGTTTCACTCTTTAAAAAAATTCTAATCAGATGTGTCTTAAAAGAGATGAATTAACGTTCTTACTTTGTCAACACTAAGTGTTGTATCACTCTGATGGGCGAAGTAAACATTATATGGAGTGGTTTTTATTATCCAGTTTTCAGTAGCTACTACCGAGGAAATGGAGTTTATTTTCATTTTGAAGACATCTTGCCTGAAACAAAAAAACAGATAATTTATTTTTAAATATTTTGTTACTTTATTTTAGAGGAAATACTCTGAGTAAATATTGTCCTAAAATCTTAAAAGGCCAACCCAAGAATCCCTCTGGTCGGGCCTCTGAGTTAGATAAGGTCTAGAACCGAGTCTTCGTTCAAGAGGCACCAAGCGGGGTTTTGGGAGTGGTCGATCACAAAACACCTTAATAATCCTCGAACAATCATCGGAGAATGAAATGCCACTCTTCTTCATGTTCAAGAACGCCTTTGATAGCGATCGCGATCTGGAGATATCTTGATACTAGAGGCATCCCTAGTTAAATGCAAAGTGTTTCGTTTTGCACCGTGGACTGCTTTCCCGATGCATTTGAAATGCGACAGGGAGTGAGACATGGTGATGTTCCCTCGATAATTTGGTTCTTATTTGCGATTGATGATGTTAAAAATAATGACTGGAAACGAGAGACTTAGTATTCAATGGGATTCATTTCACAAGTCAAGTCATTTGGACTATGCTGATTATATTTGTCAAATGCCAAATTGGACTGGTGCTCTTAATCGAATGTTCAATTCACTCCAAAAAAAATGGGGAAGCAGATGGCTTAAGGATTAACGTAAAAAAGACAAAAATAATGCACACCAGCCGGCCCCAACAGCACCAGTTTGATGTCAGACATAGAGAACACCCAGTTCATCTATCTTAAAAGTTATCTGTCACTCTATGGTAGAACAGCATACATATAAATAAAGCTCGTACTGATGTGAATCCAACTTGAAATCTGTGTGCTGCTTTATGCCTGCGAAACGTGAAAATGATCTACCAACATGAAGAGTAGGTTGCCAACCATTGTCTGCATTACATTCTAAAGATCCGGTGGCCACAAACCAAATCAAACAGTGAACTGCGGCTTGGGCCGCTCAAACAAATTAAGTGGCGCTGGATTGGCCATACACTGAGAAAACCTGATGACAAACTAGCAAAGCAGTGCTTTGAATAGAATCCTCAAAGAAAACATGGGGATTAATTGTCATGAAAAAAGCAGCCGTGGTCAAAGCTGAGGTATCATGTTAGGAACAGAGAGAGGTGGAATTTTGTTTCCGCTCTATGCTCCAAGAGCAGTTAAAGCAAAACAACAAGAAGAAGAGATGATATTGCAGCTCTATGCAGTATCTGTAACAGAAACCAAAGCGATGATATGGACTACTTCGTCGCAGTGAAGAATATATTAAAAGAATTGCGAAGGATTTATTTTATCGACCAAATTCGTTCGATTGTGCAGGATGACTATGGAGTTCCCGCGCTGCTCCGTCAAGGCTGGTAAGAACACCACCGACTCATATTATTTAATTTTATTTATTTATTTCGCTTAGTACAAGCACATAATATCTAAAGACTAAATAACAATTAAATCTTAGAGCTAGGGTGAAGAAAAAGATAAGGATAAAAAGGATAGAAGGAAGATTAAGATTGGAGAGCTAGATTGAGAGAGGATTTAGATAGGTTTAAATCAAAAATGTTGGAATTATTTACTTTTCGAATTATTCTAGTAATTGGTTCATTTTGGCCATATTCGGTACGATGGAAAGGGACAAAAAAGAGGGGAATGGTCCTCAAATGATGATTCCGAGTGTTTGGTTTAAATTTATTGAGAAGACATTCGCTATCAATGACTCCATTCAAAAGCTGGTGTGCAAAGAGTATATCGGCATTATCGCGACGTCTACTAAGAGTTTGTAAATTTATTAATTTTAGACGGCTTTCGTAAGGAGGAAGATTGTATGGGTCGTTCAAACAACGACTACGCAAGGAAAAGCGAATGAATCTACGTTGTACAGCTTCTATTCGTTTATTGTGAATATGGTGGTACGGAGACCATACTACAGAGGCATACTCAAGAAGAGGTCTAACAAATGTGACATATAGAGACTTGGTAACATAGGATTTAGAGAATTCTTTCGACCAGCGTTTTACGAAACCTAGAGTAGAGTTAGCCCTATTAATAAATATGTCGAGAAAGGCTTAAAACAAGGTGACGCACTTTCATGTTACCTCTTCATCATCTCTGGAGGCAATCGTACGCAACTCGCATGCCAACACCAGGGGTACGATCTATTTTAAATCCGTTCAAAATAGTAGTTATTACTATGCTGATGATATTGACATTATTGGAATAACAATGCTGTCAGTGGAGCATTCGCAAGTATTGAAATGGGTCTGGCTGTAAATGAAGATAAAACGAAGTATATGCTGTCCTCGGGTGCAGAACATCATCACCGTAGACTCGGGCAAAACGTCACGATGGACAGATATAACTTTGAAGTTGGGTTCCACTATAACCTCTCAAAACAACATCAGTGAAGAGATCAGTCGAAGAATCACTCTTGCCAATCGCTGTTTCTTCGGGCTTAAAAGGCATCTTAGTAGCAAAGTACTCTCTCAAAAGACCAAGGAGACACTATAAAAGACCCTTATCATCCCAGTCCTGCTGTATGGGACAGAAGCGTGGACACTGACACAATCGGATGAATACAGGCTGGGGTGCCTTGAGAGAAAGATTCTTCGGGTGATTTTCGGTCCTGTATGTATCAATGGAGTATGGAGAAGAAGATTCAATGGCGAACGGTACGGGCTTTACAGCGACATTGACTTGGTTAAGAAGCTGAAAATACAGCGCCTTAGATGGCTAGGCCATGTGGAAAACGCTCCAGGCCGACGAGTCTTCAATTCCAACCCGGAGGGCCGACGCAGTTCTGGAGGACCACATCTAAGGTGGGCGACTGGCTAGGGACCGGCCTAGCTGGCGAGGATTGTTGAGGCCGTGGTCCACAATGGACTGTCTGCGACACCCTAAGTAAGTTACGAAAAAGAGTGTCGAGGAAAAATTAAATCTTTAAAGCCATCAAATATTATCTGATGGATCGAGAACGGCTGAAGGGAAAGGTGCAGGATTTGTTTTTAGTTTAAACAAATGTTTCTATCAGTTCAAAACTCGAATGGAAAAGCCAAACCAGTAGACTAAAAGATCTACTTGCTGGAAAGAACCTCCCAAGCAAAGAAAGGACGTTATGCTACTAGGAAACCACAACCGGGAATGATTGAGACTAAGCAGAAACTGGCACTGTAAACTAAAACGACGCTTAATCCCACTTACAGATTCTGCGAAGAAGACGAGGACACACCGGATTACATGTTATGCAATTGGGGTGCACTTATGCACAAAAGACTAAAACACCTAGATAAAGAAGGGCAGGTTACCTTATTTGAAAATATTTCAAATACTAACTTTTCTAAAAGAAACTAAGTTGGTGGAGGTGCCTCAGGATGAGCAAACCTATCCAAGGCCCAAAAGAGGCACGATCCGAATAAATGAATTAAGTATTTTGTATGCATGTTTACAATTCAGGAATTTTTGTATTTTGTAGACTGTAGAAGTTGTCAAAAATAATACATTAAAAATTAAAAAAAATATATTTATATCCGTTCGTTTCTAATAACGTTCCTGTTTAAAGCTTAATTTGAGCTATCACTTTAGTAAACGGTCATAAGACAAAGTTTAATGATGGTTGTTCTCCATGCGACCTCATTCTCTGCCTCAATTAAAAATTAAGTCAAAGCTTACAACAGCGAAACGCGAGTGGGCACAAAACCAAAAATTAACCTGCTGCATCAGCAACATTTCCAATAGAGTCTAGCTATTTCATAATCATAATTCTTGCTTCGAAATAAACAACCACATTTTGAAATCAATGTTGAAACAAATGTTCTATACTTGCCAAAGGTTTACTTAGCTGCTAGCTTATCTTAACTTCTTGTTATTGAATTTTAACAATATTTTTAAGAACGCATTTGAAAAGATTAAAAAATATCAATAACATTGGAACAGTGAGTGAGGTCATTCGCCTGACAATTTTTTTTTTCTTATTGTAATTCCCAAAACAAACTATGTGTAGCTAGCTATACATGTTATGAATATGATTATGAATGCATATTCTAGAAAAAAAATATATAAAGACCTACATAATCTTACCTTCTGTATTCGTTATTGATGTCGCTAGCAAGTGTCGCATAGCTATTTGGTGTGTTGGAGAATTTTTTCAGTGTCCGACTAATTGGATGTTTCTCCCAATTATTTTGCATCCAATATATGATTAAACCGGGAACAAACAATACTGCAATAACACTGAAACGTTGTGCTACATTCCATGTGACACATTTGAATGCCCAAGGTCCATCGACAGTTATTCTATTATCTGCATCTGAAATTCCTGTCTCATCAATGGCAAACTTGAGGTAATGAATGAGAAAATAAAATGCTGGAAAGCAACTATGGATGACTAAATTTAACGACGTTCTCTTCTGGTGATAGCGAACAAACTCGACGTCCTTGGAACCAAGAAGTTTTGAAAAACAATTCTCGACTGTGAGACCAAGTGAAATGAACTCCTCCGGTGGATAGACAATGCAAAAGCACAATAATATATAAAAGAAATTAAATATTAATTCAGCTTCTTCCATTTTATTCAATTACACCAGAGATGAAAATAAATAATAACTCAATTAAAAAACAAATAATAGCCAACGAAAGCAATTTTTGATTAATATTTTTGATATGTTTATTTTCGGTGATGTGACTGACAGATGTTTTTTTTTTTTGTTTAGATGTCATTTCTGACAGTTGTGGATCGTGTGTGTGTGTGTGGATTGCTTTTTGTAGTACTGTGGAATCTTAAGCCCTTATCACACCGAATCAGTTATAGATTAAACAAGATTTTGTTAAAAATAACCTTAATTTATGATTTAAGTTTTCAGCACGGACCAATATACAGACCGCCAACTCGTACTCCTCTTGCCTGAAACACCCTCGAAATATTTTTTCCTGTCTGTGAATACGTGTACATCTCTCTCTCTCTGTGCATTTTGTAATGGCAACAATACCTGCGTATGCCATTTATTTTGTAGGTGTGTTTGCTAAATGGGTTTTAAAAGCAAGGGAGAGCGTCACACTCTCAAAATAAATGGCATATCAGCTGATTTTTAGCTTGTAGGCAAAAAGAGAAACCATACAATGAGTTGGCGGTCTGTATCTTATTGGTCCGTGGTTTTCAGAAAGAAATTCCTAACTTTTATGTTAAAAGTTTAAGACCCTTTATCAAAAAAAATATGGTCTGTGATCGTAATGAGAGGAAGAAGTTGAACCGGATAGAACGTTCTACATTCGTGCGGTGTGGCAGGAAAATTCTTTAAAGTGGAATATTTTAAAATTAAAATTGCAACAGAATAAAGAGAGACAGGAAACATTTGGACGGTGTTTAACCGAAACAAATGTTTTTCGCTATAGCCCTCTTCTTTTGATACTCTATTCTATTGAATGGGTATATTGTATTTGGTGTGGAGTTTATAAAATAGAGAAATAATACCGTTAGGTATAGACAAGTATATAAATATTTTGACTCAGAATCAAAAGCCTAGTCGATTTAGCCATGTCCAGTCGTCCGTCCGTCTGAAATTTTGTATATAAAATGATGGTTCAAGAATAAGGCTTAGTTTTGAACTGGTAAAATACGCCCACAAGCACGCCCACAATCACTATTTTTCTTAAACAATCTTAATTTAGCAAAATTAAATTATCTTTTTTGTGCATTCATGATAAAAGCCCAAACTATAAAAATTGGTTTTGAAAATAAACGGTACCTATTTATAAGCTGAAAATCAGCTGATATGCCATTTATTTTGAGAGTGTGCCTTGTCCCTTGCTTACGCCCACTTTTCATGAAAGAACGAAAAACGTAGTTTTAAAATTTTAACCTCTTTTCCGTTCGTTATTTGAAAAATACATTTTTTTTTCGCGTGAATTTTTTCAATACGCCCACTTTTAGGGGTGTGATTTTTATAAAATATCTTTATTCAGATCGTTAAAAAAAATACTCGATTCAGCGTAGTTATACACTAATGCCTAAAAATTGACTAATAGGGTTTTCACACTGGACCAAAAACTCAAAAAGTTTACGAAACCTAGTTGGAGCATTCACTCTGAACAAAAACTTTCATGAATATGTGAGTGTTGAAGGTACTTTTTCCAAAAAATCCCTTGACATTTAGTGAAAATCCCACTCAAAGAAGAAATACACCCCGCTTTTTCTCTCTGTTGTCGGTAATACTCTGAGAACACTACACTGTTTTATTGACGAGTTGATGGTGCCAAAAGATCAGACAAGTATAGTGCGGCTTGGCAAATTAAATTTTGGCCATGTTATACCGCGGAGAGAACCATGGAAGCATACTACTTATACTTTAACTTATGTAAAATCCCACTTTGGTTTAAATTCCTTGGTTACCTAGCATAGTGTGGTTCAAGAACTGTTAAACACACTACACACCCACGATCGCTATTTTCATTCAAAATCTAATTTTTAAAAATTTAAGTTTTGTCTTGTTTTGTTCAAATCGATCTGCAAGCTTAAAATTGAATGTCACACTGAGTTCATACTAATAGCCCTGCCAATAAAAAGTCTCAACTTTTTTTATTGCGCTTGCAGTTATTAAACATCTGCCACACAAAATTAATGTTACTGAATATGGGGAATAGGGTATTCAACAGTTAGTTGAAAACGTACTGTAGCCCCGCTTATGTTTGCATTGATTACAATTCAGGAGACACAAAAGCGTTACAGGAGTACCTAGCAGATAAGGAAGGGTGAAGAAGCTGATTTGGCTATGTGCAAAACATTTTTAGGGTTTATCTTTAATCTAGTTCTAACTCGAAATAAACGCCAAGCAAAGGAAAGTGCTTCCATAGCTCTATGGCTATCTGCAAAACAAGGCTTTAGGCCAAGTGTTATCCTAATTAGACTTCAAATATGAGTTATTAAAAATAATCCTTAATTTTTGTACAAAAATATACATACAAAATTTATTTAACAATATTTTGTTTATCTAGGTTACATGTTTAAAAGCCTTTGGTAAATCTGGAATTGAATACTATTACGTTGATTTCAAAACACTTAAGCACGGAATGTTGTCATAAGAAGTCGATCCCTCGTTCAAGCTTATTTCAAAGCTATTTTCTTCGCTTGTTGCTGTAACGTTAGTCAAACTGGAATCATTGTTTGAACTTCGTTGATCCAAGATACTTAGGTTTGGTGCTGAGATGTCATCATCATCTTCGTCATCAGGGGAGCTTGAAATCGTACTAACGCTCGGTGACGATTGCATCGGAGATAACATTTCGTCAGTGGGGGGTTTTGAGTTTGTCCTTGGAGAGGTACTAGGTTGAGTAAAATCATTGACATTTAGAACAGATAAGTTTGGAATTATATCTCCTAGGCTTGATTGAGTATTTAAAACGCTTAAATTTGGCAAATCTGTTGATAGCTGTTCTTCAATTATTGTCGATGAACTATTGTCGGATTCTGATTGCAAGGGCAACGAAAATTTCATCAGATTCGTATGCCGGGGATTAGTATTTGCTTCACTGTTGTTCTCCACAGACGATACAATTTGGGGTTCTATGCCGTTGCTTTGAGATGGAATGTCAATGTGTTTTTTTGGCCTGAATTTCTCACAGTAGTCTTTGTTATTGTCAGCCAATCTGGATGATTTGGCGTTGTCGTTGAGCGTTTCTGTGCCAGGATAGTCGCCATTTTGAAGCATATTTTCTACGTTGTGCATGAACTCCGAGTCAAGTGGTATGGAGATGTCAATTTTCGCTGCAGGTCCCTTAGACGGTCTAGCTGGGGGTGCCTCTGGAAAAAATCATTTTACAAAGTATTTGTCAGAAACAACTACACTTTTAGCCATTATAGAAAAGCTTACCATTAAGATAATCAATTGCCACTAGATCAGCTGCTCTGAATAACTCTGCTCTAACAAGCAATTCCAAAAGAATACCCAGCGTTGGACGTTTTCTTCCAGAAGTTCCCCATTCGTCAAGTAGGATTTCTGCTGCCAAACGTTGAGGATTCAAACTAGCATTTTCAATCAATCGCTCGTGGTCTAAATTATACTTATAACATTTTATATCTTCAGGTGAGTCGGAGAATGCATTTTTTGGAATAATGCGCATAAGTTTTTTCCAAGAATCATTTAGATCAAGAATTTGCGCTAACTTGCATACATCGACTGAGGATAATTTGCGAATTTCTATTTCGCGTGTGTACATTGTGCAGGACTTTTTTAGTTTATTAAGAAGCGTGCGATTTGATTGATAAAAAGGGGTATCTATATTTTTATTTATTAAATAACACACACATATTTCGGGGAAAATTAATTAAATTATAATAAAAAAGGGAAAAGGACGATGGACACAAATAAAATGTTAAAAGTTAAGTTTTTTTACTTTTGCATTTGACGGATAGGTTGAGGCAGAGTGACAGTTATGCTAAGTTCCACAGAATCCACATTTTTGTGGAAAGCAATCTACTTAGGATATTGTTTATACGAAGACAGCCACAAATCTGTTTCGCCAGTATGACATTGGTTTGGGTGCTTTGCTTCCAAGATAAAAGAAATATTTATTTTATTCCGTGGTTAACTCACATATCTGAATAAGTTCAAATAGATTGTGTCTGGTTATCTAGCAGGTGCATCTCTCTGAGGTATAGAGTTTTTAAAGTAAAAAAAAAATTAACCATTATTCTAAGTGCTGTGTAGGAATAGACACAATCATTTTATTTCAGAAAATTTTGCGTTCAGGTTACTAGTTAGGGGCCAGTTATAGCGATACGGCAAACCAAACCGAAAAAAATTTCAAAAGGAAAATTTAGTATGTTAAGGCTCGATTTAGAACTAAAATGTTACACTGATCGATGGTAACCAACTCAGAGAATTTATTTTGCAAATAAGAAACTTAATTGAACTCGTACTTTTTGTTAAAAATGTATTTTTTTATTTTTCTTTTATACGTATAACAGAAAAATGATTAAATACATTTTTATCAAACAGTACAAGTTCAATTCAAATTTTTATTTGCAAAATAAATTCTCTGAGTTGGTTGCCATCGATCAGTGTAGCATTTGTGTTTTAAATCTGATTATACTATACCAAATTTTCCATTTGAAAATTTTTTCGGTTTGGTTTTCCGTCTCGCTATAACTGGCCCCTTAGGGGCCAAATGAAAAATGAATAAATACATTTTCAAGTTCAATTCAAATGTTTATTTCCAAAATAAATTCTCTGAGTTGGTTGTCATCGATCAGTGTAGCATTTGTGTTTTAAATCTGATTATAAAATACAAAATTTTCGATCTGAAAATTTTTTCGGTTTGGTTTTCCGTATCGCTATAACTGGCCCCTTAGGGGAACCAAACCGAAAAAAATTTCAAAAGGACAATTTAGTAGGTTATGGTTCGATTTAGAACACAAATGTTACACTGATCGATGGCAACCAACTCAGATAATTTATTTTGCAAATAAAAATTTGAATTGAACTCGTACTTTTTGTTAAAAATGTAGTTTTTTATTTTTCTTTTATACGTATAACAGAAAAATAAATAAATACATTTTAAACAAAACGTACGAGTTCAATTAAATTTTTTATTTGCAAAATAAATTCTCTGAGTTGGTTGCCATCGATCAGTGTAACATTTGTGTTCTAAATCGAGCCTTAACATACTAAATTTTCTTTTTGAAAATTTTTTCGGTTTGGTTTGCCGTATCGCTATAACTGGCCCCTAAGTGAGTGAGTTGAATTCAGAGCTTGATGGATAATAATTTGTAATCACCATCTAATATAAAATCTATAGTAACTACTCTGGAGATGGCGTTTTACTGTGTCGACCTCTAGTGCCTCAAAATAAGGTTTTTAATAGCTTTATACAATACAATCTGAAGATAACAGTGACACATAGTACTCACAGATTGCAGAAGCTATTCCTCAAATTTTCGGCTACCCTTTTATGTTATTAAGCGATTTTCGATTTTAGTTCGCAGCAGAGGCTGAGTTGTCAAACAAAAATAAGTGTTTCTTTTTTGCTTCAGAAACTTCAGAGCATACAATTTGTATTTCTTTTCTCCGTCAGAGTGCGCTATACGAGCTCCAAATAAACATATGGGGCAGACTGAGCTCAAAGCTGAACAAATATAAACGTGAAAAGTGATACGCTTCCAAACCAATTGAAATAAAAACAATTAAAATGGCCGACGAAGGTATTTTAAATATAAAAAAAACTTTGTTCAGGTTTTTTTAGATGGCATGAGAAAAGGAAACTAATGGGATGTTAAATTCGTTTCATTAACAGTTCAGAGCGCTTTGAACACAATTGGTTCAGAGGAAGTTCAAAGCGTTCTCGATATACTCGTACTCCGTTCAGAGCTCTCTTCTGAATGAGAATTATGAGATTGTAGGTATATCGTATATCCCGATAACTTTTTAACGTCTTCGCGCAACAAAAGTATCGCAGAAAATTTGCGGAATAACATCCGATTAGTCGGGAAAGGAAGAAGACATTAATTACCAGCACAGATAATTTATTTACTTATGTAGTCTGTGAACACTAGTTCACAGAAATGATTTGAGAAAAATGATAATTAAAAAAAAAAAACAATTATGATTCGGTATATCCTTCTCTACTCTTTTAAGGCTCGCGCAAACCAAACAACGAAGGACGTGATCTTAAATAATATCCGTATATTTGCTACATAAAATATAGTATTATGAATAGGAAGTAACTGCTGTTGCAATCAGTGGGTACTAGGTGCCGCTGCTATCTTCAGATTGTATTGTATAAAGCTATTAAAAGCGACGCAATGAGGCACTAGAGGGCGATACAGTCAAACACCATCTCCAGAGTACAATGGTTTTTCTATACAAAGGCCTAATTTAACCTGTCAAAACTTAGCCATGGGTTAATTAAGCCAGCATTGTAAGGACATTGGCACATGGCCTTGAAACCACAGAGTGCGAGTGCGACATAATTGGTTCAAATTGTATGTAAGTATACAAATTTTTCAGAATGTGAGCCAAAATTTAAAAAAAATAAAACTTACGGTATGAACTTTACAAAAAACAATTGGCTGTATGTGCACTTTGTAGGCCTTGTGCCAATTGCGTTCAATTTCTGCCTAAATTTGATCCCATGGCTCAATTTTGATAGGTTAATTTATGATATTATTAGCTTTGTTTGTTGGACTTTACCCTGGCCCAAGGGTCGCCCCAGGTTTTATTAACAACTCTAAGAGAAACGGGAAACCCATCTAAAAAAACGCATTAGGGCTGCTGATTGTAGGTATATTTTTCAAAAGCTTCCATTTTTCTTTATTTGTTCGATTTGTATGTACTTTCATCAAAATAAATGCATGCACTTGCATTTCTTTTACTTTTTTTTTTCTCGAAAAAAAAGACATGATTCGTTACCTCTACTCCTCTACCCCCAACTTCATTCCAAGATCGACTTCGGGGTAACTTTATGGAGACCCCAGGCTTCAAAAAAACAGATAATGTTCTCTTGAGGGCGTTTTGAGGTATTTCAAAAAACGAGTTGTGACGACCCCAGGGCGACGCTAGGGTGACTTTAGGGCTTAACAAACAAAGCTATTGAGAAAACTATAGGTTTAATTTTAGCAAGTGAAGGTGTAAAAAAGGAGAAGAAGAGAGAGAACGAATTGTTATTCTATTTAATTATTATTTTAATTATTGTATGGCAGTGGCAGGTACCGTTATTTTTGGGTCTTGATGAATTACTTTCTGAAGGGCGACCTAATGAATACCTACGAACCGCAAAGTTTGACGAAAATCGTCTATCCGTTTAGGTTGGGGGTAGAGCTGCGAACAGACAGACATACAGAACGGCGGAATTTTCACTAAACGACGTGTGTGATTGATACAATATATCGTCGCCTGAGAATTGTTTTGTCCCATATGCCATTGGCACTTTTTCGAGAAAAACGCGTTTAAAGGTTTGCGTACTTGGTGCTCTGAAACTGTGTGATAAGATTTTTTTTTTAATTTTTTACTTAAAGTAAGTGTTATAAGGAGTTTATCTACCAATTTTTAAAGTGTTTTGTCAAACCGTTAAAAAGCTATAATACTTGAAGAAAAAGTCTGCTTTTTACTTGCGATTATAGGTACTATAAGGCAAGATATGGATTCGTGCAGAAAAAAAAAATTGAGATAACAATCACATCACACATGACATTACGATGATGGAGAAGTCGAAAAAAGTGGGTCTGGAAATTCCGTCCGTCTGTCTGTCTGTCTGTTCGCGCCTCTGGAGGCTGAACGGGTGGGCCGATTTGCTTCAAATTTGGTATTTAGGATTTATTTGGCCGTCCCTCGGAACAAATTTTTTATTTTTCCTCTAGGTCCAAAAATAACGGCACCTACAATCTTGAAGACAAAAATTGATTTTCTCAAAAACGGCTCTAACGATTTTGATAAAACTTTCAGAATGCTATTTTTGTAAGACAATCTATCTTTTGGTTAGAATTTTTTTTCAAAATTTGTCTAATAACGGTACCTCTCAAAGAACCAGTATTTTCAAATAAAATTTTCTCGTAAACTATACATTCGATTTCAATAAAATTTTGGCCACAGGAAGTCATTCATAATTTTATTAATATGGCATTTCAAAATTTTAAAAAACTTTTATTTTTATCTTTTATAATTTTTTCAAAAAAATTTTTGGTTTTCGAAATGTTGGAAACGGGTATATTGATTTTTTTTAAAATTATTTTTCAAATGTAAACTACAGATTGCCATATATTTGCATACTCAAATAAATTTCAAAATATTTTTTGAAAAAGTTTTTCAAAAATAACTTTAAAAAAAAAACTGGTCGAACGATTTTCAATATTTTTTTTCTAGATTGACGTATAGCTTTGAAATTTTATTGCATACTTAGTTTTTCCGAGAAAACTCTTAAACTAATTTAAAAAATAAAAGAATTTTCGAAATTATTTAAATTTTTTTTACTATCCATATATACAGCCACTAAGCAATTGCTTATCATAAGAGCAAGTTCGTGCGACCCAATCGTGCATTTTATTTGACTTGTGTCCTACCTAAATTTTCAAACTGATTTTTTTTTGTTTCCGTACTCGTGGAACACAAAAAATGTTCATAATAACGAATATAATCAACTGTAATGGAGGTGGAACAATCCAATATTAAAGTTTGCGATCAGTGTCCCACATATGTACATAGGTTTTCTTGAACACAAGTGCACGTAGAACAAAACAATTCTGACAAAAAATTTGAGAAAAATTATATGAAAAATTTGTCCTAAACGCCAAGAAATGGTTTATGGCAAAAAAAATTCTACAAACTGTTTATTTTTGTGGATTTGGGACAAAGTCGATGTTCGATATCTCGGGATTGGAAAGACATAGAGGAAATCGAATCACAGTTTCAAAAAATCCGTTTATAACTCAAAAACAACAAAAGTGGCGTATAGAACAAAACAATTTTCAGGCGACGATATCTCAATTTTGTTTAATTCAATTCAGTAACGCATGTGCGTTCTTGACCCAATTTAATTCTAATTTCTATGAAATTCGTAACCAAAGTCCAAAATGATTAATTTGTGCATCCTGAATTACAGTTCCTGCTTTTTACTATTAAAAACTCATAAATATCCTACCACATTGTCATTTTTAATCACAATATAGCCCAATCCAAATTCTAGAGTCCAATTCAAACACTAAGCCATGGCAAGTGAACAAAATAACACCTCTTCGCTCTTCATAAAGAAGCAAATGGCTCAATATCTCTCTTCATGAATTTATTCAAACAATGAAATAGCACGTACTGCTGGCATTTTTCATCCATCATGTCTCCTGCTATTCCCCCACGGGAGATCTAACTTAAAGTGGGATCACATAGTCTCTAACCTATTACAGCCACAAAGCAAACACGCACAAACTATCCGTTCAGTTGAGCTGGGTCATTATTCCTTTGTGCCTTCACTAGGGGCTCACATGGGTCCAACAATGGTCAGCGATATTGGAGGGAATTCATAATGACGAGATCGTTGAAACATCACAAATAAGTACACTCGTACCCATACCATACCCATATAAATATTCTAACCAGCCTGCAATGATGTGCAGGAATAATGGCCAAACAGAAGATGAATTATATATGCGGCAAGAAGACAAAAACAACTCATATCCGTTCCTGATGTTGGCTGCTCCCTGTTTACAACAGCAGCAGCAACTAGCAACTGTGTTTAAACAGATGAGGCGATCTCTGCTGCATGCAACAATCGCAACAACGCGTTAGCAAACACTCGCCCCTTAGGAAACTACTTAGAACGACAGATCCGTACGTGCTTCTTAGCCCAGTCGAATTATACAAAAAAAAGGGGTGAAATGGAAAAAATTAGATAGGGATTTTTTTTTCTTTTGATCGTTAGAGGGGTTGATAAGGAGCATATGTATCGGTTTTCGACCTCGTAACTCTATTGCGTTGGCCGCCATCTTGAATTTAAGGAAAACTTGTTTTTCTTAAATAACTCGCTTATTTTCAATTTTTCACCAAAAATGCTTATTACAAAAGTTGTTTAAAATTGTATATCCTACAACTTTGTTTATGACAATTTTTTGCCTACGACTGATATTTTTCGATTTAATTGGAAAAAACAAAAAATTAAAAATTAATTAATTTTTTTTTTTTTTAAATTAAAAAAAACTTTTTTTGAAAAATTTAAGAATTAATATTATTTCTTCTATAAAAAGGCTCTTATATTAAAAATTTCATCGAAATCCGTCAAGTGGTTTACGAGAAAATCTGATTTCAAAAAACCGGTCCTATGGAAGGTACCGTTATAAGACTTCCTGAAAAATCTGTTCCAGCCAAAACAAAAGGTTTGCATAGAAAACACTATTCAGAAAGTTTTATCAAAATCGTAGAAGCCGCTTTTGAGAAAAATTATAACGTAACGATTTTTAGTGAAAATATAATTTTTCTCAAAAGCGGCTTCTACGATTTTGATAAAACTTTCTGAATAGTGTTTTCTATGCAAACCTTTTGTTTTGGCTGGAACAGATTTTTCAGGAAGTCTTATAACGGTACCTTCCATAGGACCGGTTTTTTGAAATCAGATTTTCTCGTAAGCCACTTGACGGATTTCGATGAAATTTTTAATATAGGAGCCTTTTTATAGAAGAAATAATATTAATTCTTAAATTTTTCAAAAAAAGTTTTTTTTAATTTAAAAAAAAAAAAAATTAATTAATTTTTAATTTTTTGTTTTTTCCAATTAAATCGAAAAATATCAGTCGTAGGCAAAAAATTGTCATAAACAAAGTTGTAGGAAATACAATTTTAAACAACTTTTGTAATAAGCATTTTTGGTGAAAAATTGAAAATAAGCGAGTTATTTAAGAAAAACAAGTTTTCCTTAAATTCAAGATGGCGGCCAACGCAATAGAGTTACGAGGTCGAAAACCGATACATATGCTCCTTATGAACCCCTCTAACGATCAAAAGAAAAAAAAACCCCTATCTAATTTTTTCCATTTAAAAGTACAATTCGACTGGGCTATCTCACTCACGGCCGTTTAATTCACAGAATCTATGTTGTGTTTACAAAGGCAAGCTGGCGATGGCGGTTGGTCCCTGTACCCTGTAGCATGCCGTATGGAATCAAGATCAAGATTACGACCTTAGATAACCATCTCAGGATGGATTCGTTCTGTTCTGGTATTCTATGAGATGTTATATCTTTGAGTGAGAATGTTAGGATTTCTAATGCCTTAGAAGTGTTTGTTAGCCCATGGCGAAGAGGGCGGTCGACGTAACATAATAATAATTGGTATATTATAAAAAATTCCTGAATTTCATCAGGGATTATGAACAATGATAAGTTGATATTGTTATGTAAACTGCTTCCAGTTTATTTTTAAAGTATTCGAAGAAATTTTTTTTTGCAAGGAATACTTTTGCGGATATTTTAATTATTGATATTAATTTTTTTGTGTTAAAAAGACTTTAGTAGTATGAGGGTATAGGTCAAAGATCAAGCTATGGATCTTCTGTTTTTCGTGAGGAATTATACTTATGATGGCTTCTAAGACGGCTGTGGACGCTTATGAATAGGGTAGGATCTGATTGGCATTAATCGGGCGATGCCCAGTGTTTCAACTATCTCAAACGCATCAATTGAGCTTATTTTACTTCCTAGCCACTTGCAAAACGGAAAAATTGCAACACTTAAGGTAATGCCCTGCCGGTTTTTCTGTTTTTGGTTTCAGATAACCTAGATGTATCCGTCAGAAAGTGAACCAGCAGCAGATGAGATCCATGTAAAGTAAATCAATGCCGGTGGCATGGCAACTGCTTCAGTTATCGTGGTAGGCACCCCAATGAGCTACTTCCACATATTTGATTTGGAGCATAAATCATTGGGAGCTTTTACTACTAGTCCGGGTTGAAAAATAGAGGGAATGAGTCCTAGAAGGATCAACGGTAGCTCTCTCATCACCATAGTGAATTTATCCATTTCTTGACTTTCCAACCCCTATTTGCCCAAGGAGAACAACATAGGGTATCATGGTCCCCCCGGGTTGGTGTTACTTCCCTACCACGTAAAAAATAATGGTTCCGAAACAACGACCCTATCAAAAGAAATAAGGAAAACGAAATGAAATTTCCATACCTTAAACAGGTCACGAACAATTAGTGCGAGCCCTAATTAGAATCAAATCTGATATTAACACCATCAAGAAAGTGCGATGGGTTAGTGAAGGCACAAGGGGTATGCAATACTGGTGATATCTATTGCGGCAAGTGCTTTACAACAGGACAAGAAGAGAGCAGTTATTTGGATGCGGGTTTTGTGGTAAGAGAAGACTCAGGCAAGAAGTCGGTTTCGTGGCATAAGCGAACCCATTGTCACTTTCCGCATTAATTCCAAATTCAAAAACATCTAACTGATCTGCGTCCACGCCCCCACTGAGAAGAAAGAAGACAGCCAATGAAGAGCTCTACGATCTTCTCGAGAAGACATTTTGATGAATTCCTAAAGTACGGGTACGACATTAGGTAACTATTATTATGGTGACTTAATGCGAAAATTAGAAAGAAGAGAGGGAAAGTATGGCTCTACAGCCAGAATGCAATACCTGCGTGCGTACCTAGAGCTGGAGGCAACTGACTAGGGACCGGCGATCGGACTGACTGGCTGGCTGTGTTGGTGTGGCCGTCTTTAAAAATGGGTTGCGAGTCTCAAGAAGGTAGAAAACCCACAGGTTTACCGTTGACGGGATCTTGGTTGTGATGACTATTGGGGATTCGGTTGAAATATTGTCTACAGATATAATATTCCTCAGTGCAGAGATATGATTCTTTGCGTGAAGGCATTTCGAGTCAAACCTCGAACCAAGGTTTTTGTGAAGGTTGTGAGAAGGAATTCAAGTATAGGGTATTTCAACAAAAGTGGGTAGATGTTCAAATTAACACTTATTTTGACAGCAAAATTTAATCTTTTATACCTACCTGATATTCAATCTTGTAATTTGCCTCAATAAACAACAAATTTGACAGTTATAACCAAAACAATATGGCCGATACCCACTTCAATCAAAATACCCTCGCCAATCGGAAAACTCTTTAAGTACTCGTATATAATTATAATTAATCTTGTTGTTTTTTTCTCAATCTGAAGAAATACGTATTCGGTACTGCGTTAACTGAAACCCTTCACCTGATATGAGGGTAAAAAAGCGAGCTATTCATAGATCCTTCGGAAGTAAGAAAGCTGTAGATGGAACTGGAAGGAAAGCATGTTGACGCTGAATAATCCATTAAATAAAAAAGTATAGCTAGTTAGTAAAAGTAATATGCTGATTGCTTAAAAGGTTCTTTGGATAGTCTATAACCAAGTACAGAAAAGTCCGAGTTGAAGTTAAAACTTAAAAAGTATATCGGTGCACAGACCTGAGAAGCATTCCCGGTCATTATTTGTAGATACTCTTCACTTAGGAGTACCTAGCCTTTTGTCATAGATTGTCATTGATTGTATGTCTAATAAATGATCTACCCTCTCTACTTTCTACTATCTATATACCCTTTATCCGGATCATATTCTGTCTCCGTCTTTTAATTAGTTATTTATACCTACCTTTTTACCTGAGTGAGTTTTCAGACACTTATGGCTGGCTGGAATTCAACTGGGATAAAATACATAAACATATTCCTCCTCCGTACTACTACATTATAAAAAAAGCCAACATTTGTTTGGCATTGTCCTCGTACCCCAGAACTAATTCTTTTTTCCATGTCAAAAAACTGATCGCGTGAGTGACCTTTTCTATATTAATCTTAACTCAAAAAGTGTAAAGGAATACCTTTGTCTTTTTTGGGATACAAATACTGACAATACTTCCATTTTTAACTTAATTTTTGAATAGCTTAGATAGATTCTTTCTTATGAATGATAGACCAGTCAATCAAGATATGAACACAAAATAACTACCTCAGTATTCGTTCAATACATAACCTTAAAAACCAATTTAACCTAACAATAGTCGAATCCGTGATAAATACTATCTGACCCCTTCTCAACTTGCCAACAAAAGATGAACCACGCATGATTGATTGAGAGAATAATGTTAGGATCTTCTTGAATTTTGAGATTCAGATCGGTTCATCACGAGCATACACACTACACACACATGGCAGGGACTTTTTCTGTTCCCAGTAATTCGTTCACGCTTATCCTTTTCCGACCTGACTCTCACACAATAGGTGGTCTTTAGAATTGGTTATGTATTTTGATATTCCCTCAAATTACTTTTTGCCGCACCCCTGAGGAAGAAAACCCATCACCACAAGAATAGGAGTGCCAACTACATAATGTTCGTAAAAACAAAACTAAAACTTACTCTTCAGACAATTATATGGGTTTCCGACCTCAAAATTGTAAACCATAACCCATACCTATTGATTTTCTTGAGGGGAAATTAAATTGACATTCCAAAGCAATTAAATTATAATTGCTTTAAGAGTGCGTATATAAAAATGTCCAACACCATCATCGTTATCTTTTGAAGCTGGGAAATAAAACTGGAATCAATTAAACTGCGTTGCGTTGTCGTCGTTGTTGGTCTGTTCTCTTGGTTCACATATAAATTGATTGCTTGATGAATTATCCGTCTTGGACTGCACCCCGATTGAATGCAGTTCTTTTTCATAGACATTCTCTAATCGCTCCAAAAAAATCTCCCCAAAGAATGCCAAGCCAACACGCACAGCGGTTTCTAATGAAGTATTCTTGAATTAACGATTGCAACTTACTTGTGGAAAAACCTAGTGTCCATTAACACTGTATTTTGGAGGCAATAACTATTCATTGACGGCATATGCAATGCATGGTCAGAGCCCTTCCACGGCGATTGATTGGAAGGTTCATGCATTGTTACCCAAATCACCCGCTTGGTTTATAACTGCACGCAGATAAAATACAATTGCATTCTCATAAACAATTGATTCGAAATCTTGAAGATTCTAGTATGCTTATAGTAGATTCATTTGGTGCTCAAATTGGTGGTTTTATAGACTTCGGCATGCTCTTTCCGAATTTCTATTTTGCGACCTCGTATTGTTTCCGCTCGAGCCGCCATTTAAAAAAAATGGCGGCCAAAAATAGTTTTTTTTTGACAATATCTCCTTTCCTACTCATTTAACGATAAAAATAGCTATGTATTAAATTAAACTAGAGAAAAAAAAAATTTCGCTATAAGCTTTTTTTTTGTCAAATGCATGGTTTAAGAGTAGGAGTGCAACAGGCTTTTTTTTATCGAAGTAAGCCTAATCAACTTGCAATACATTATTACAATGTGTCAAACAAGTCTTTAGTACATGTTCATCTTTTTCAATGACGAAGGCATGCGTAAAATCTTCGATGTATACGATATAATGTCACGAATGTCACGAATGTCACATTTCAGGCATTTTTATTTATTAGTTCGCAGCAGAGCCTGAAAAAATGGAAAAACTGACCTTAAAGCTGAACAAAAATATAAACGTCAAAAGAAACAAGTGAAAAAAGAAAAAAAGTTAATACGAAATGTCGAAACCAATTCAATACTTAAAAATAAGTTCTTAGCGGCGTCTGAAAATAATAATACAAAAAAAATGACCGACGAAGGTATTTAAAATGTCAAACACAAAGTATTTTTTATGTCTATATATGTATACAGGGTGATTCACGAGCGCTGTGCCAAAAAGCTAGAGCGTGTAGGTTGAGTTGAGACAAGAAAAAAATCGTATGGGAGGGGGGGTCTATTCCCCCCCGTTTAACTAGGAGGCTAAAAAAATATTAAAAATCAACGGCTTCGTTTACAACACCGTGTTATACCTTTTTGGAAAGCCAAAAACTTCTTCTTTCATTTCGTTTTTAAATTAAATTGTTTTAACGAATAGTTCAAAAAACATAAATTTTCAAACTCAAAATTTTGAAAAAAAATTTGGAAAAATAATTTTAAAACTAATTTTTTTCAAAATTTTACGTAATTAAGTATAATTTTTGTTCTCAGAATTCAACGCTCTTATTAATGTTTAATCCAACACTGAAAACCGTATGGCTCTACGACTTTTTGTTGCCAAGGTATTCAAAAATAACCGAACCTACTTCTTCACAAAAACACGAAAAAATTGGCTAAATGGTCACTTGTGCCATCCCGTAAGGCTAGGTTTTCTGAAGATCAACAGTTGTAAAAGTTAATCACAAAATATAGAAATTGAAAATCCTTGGATTGTTCCTTATTCACCATTCCTAACAAAGACTTTCAAGTCGCACATCAATGTTGAATCTTGCCATTCCGTAAAATCTATAAAATACATTACCAAATATGTAACAAAAGGAAGTGATATGGCTGTGATTGGAGTTAGTGCTGAAAATTCTATTGATGAAGTTAACCAATACCAAATGGGCGCAGTTTTTCTTTTCCTATTCATGAAAGATACCCCACTGTAGTTCATTTAGCAGTCTACTTAGAAAATGGCAAAAGAGTTTATTTTACTGCACAGAATGTACTTCAACGAGTTATTGAACCACCATCTACAACCTTGAACAGTTTTTTTGATATGTGTCAGAATAATGATTTTGCCCGAACACTGCTATACTCAGAAATGCCAAAATATTACACTTGGAATCAATCTTCAAAAACATTTCAACGACGGAAGCAAGGAAATGAAGTGTATATTTATATGTATTGGTCGAATTTACTCATTCCATCCAAGCAATAATGAGTGTTGTTATTTGCGATTACTGTTAGTCAATGTTCGGGGCCCAACATCATAAAACATTTACGAACTGAAAATGGAGAATTATGCGGCTCTTACATAGAAGCCTGTCAGCGTTTGCAACTGTTAGAAAATGATTCCCATTGGGATCAAACCTTAAATGATGCTGCAATTTCAAGGCCAATCCTTGAAAGTTTGTGGTCTGAATCTGGAAAATCCATGTTTTTCCCATGGTCAATTATATGTGGCATGTTCGCGGGTCGGAAGACCATCTGCGTTGTTTGTTTGTGTGCCTGATAAAACAAAAAATGTCGTGTATCACAAGGTGTTTGACTGAAGAGTGCAACCAATGCAACAATATACATGAACAATAAAGAATCATTAAAATATTTGATTTTTTTTTGTATTTCTAAATAAAAAAATTGAACTTAATAAAATCAAAAATATGTTTATTTATTTCCTCTAAGGCGGAACAAAGTTTGCCGGGTCAGCTAGTTTATGATAAAAACTTTTTTCAAGTTTCAAGTGGATGAAGAAAATTTGGATCCCTGCACATAAGGGCCACGATGGTAATGACAAGCTGGCCATATCCTACTCATGAAATCCAATACAACTTGCCAAACAACTCCTGGTACCTGTTCAAATCTGCTCCAAGCAATTTGTACCAGAATATTCAAACAAAACCACAAAATTCCTTCTGAACCTAGATAGGAAAACTCTAAAAATAGTGACTGGAATCATAACTGGACAATGTTCTCTGAAAAAAAAACCTTCACAACATGAGACTGGCCACAGACCGTTTGCCGACTCAGCCTCGAAAGTGAAGAAACATCTGCACATCCTCACGGAATGCCCAGCACTCCTCCGCCTGAGAAAGCGGGCACTTGGTGATGAAATCGTTTCCTTGGAAAAACTCAAAACCTTCCACCCACTGAATATCATAAAGTTCTGGTCTCAGTCTGGAGCAACAGAGCTGCTCTAGAATCTCACACGGGTTGGCACAATAGGTATTATCGAGATACTGCAGTGCCTGAGCTGTATAAGCTCTCCCTGACAATAAATCTAAATCTAAGTAAAGTTGGACAGGAAATAAAAAAAGAAACCGATGCACAAGGGATTCGAATGTATATAGTGCAGTGCAGCCACAATACGACTCCTACCTGGACTATGCTGTCAACTTTGGACATTAGGTGGGCATACCCTTCCGTTGCAGTTCCACAACCGAAGAACAAGGAGGTGAATCTGGAAACGAATATAAAAAGCTGAGAGTACTGTCATCAGCAAAAGAATTAATTGGTTAAGAAGTATTAGACAAGAGATCGTTAAAAAAAGATGAGGACAAAATTCGGAGAACAAAGACCAAGCCTTGGGGCACACCAGCATTCGATTTATGAATATTCAAAGCAACTACAGTAAGAAAGGGGAAGCTTACACTTTGAATGTCAGTCTTTGACTCCTAAACTCCTAATTAATAAATCAGAGCACCAACCCCAAATAATTGTAAAAGTACGCTCACTTGCTAATTTCTTACGTGTTAAATACGTAATGCTCCCTGCTTCCCAATGAACCATATCAGCACCTCACCTCACACCCCTCCATTATCATCGTTCCGACAATCTTATTTCAAACTCTGTTATCATTCATTATCAGGTTCCAAATAACAACCACCGCCATCGGAGCGGACCGGCAATTTGTTTTGTTTATCCAAAACTCACTCACAACACAACATTTTTTCTCCCACACTTTCACTCAAACATGTTTGAGATGAATCTTTTTCCACTCGCACTCACTTTTCATCTGAGTTGTTTTGTATACATTTTTTGATCCATTGAGTGGCTAACTGAGTGCATTTGGCTATGTTTTCCTCCTGCTCTCTGGAGCGCGATCAGTTGGCCAACGAATGCCATTGATTACGTAGCGTATGCCGGACAAAAACGTATCGTATACGTATTTTTATCGAGTGTAGAATTTCGTCGTGTTCGCGATTAAGTTTTATTTACAAAATAAAATTTCTTGTTTGTTTATGTATCTTGTCTTGACAAAAAAAAAAAATCGTGGGTTAATGAATGAATATTGAATGTGGTGTGGATTTCCAACCATATTTTCGAAGTTTAAAATATAACGAACTACCGACCGACCAATATATTAACGAGATTTTAACGAGTTGACACAATCGAGTGCGTCGGTCTTCGTGTCGTCTTGACTGATAACCTATATTATTCCCTATCTTACGCATATTGCTTGCCAGGAAAACACTAGCGCCCCCTTGTCTTATCTTAACTCAAACGTGGTTGACTGTCGCGTCTCTGGCGTTCTGTTTTATCAACTGTCATACATATTTCTCATTCTTACATACATGAGCGCGTGTGCTGTAGAACTGTAAATATTTTTGTTTTAAATTTTAATCTATCATCTTTCTATACACCACGACCACGGTTTCTGGCCGTTCGTAGAGTGTAGTAGATACCACAGTTAGCTTTTGTTACTGACTTCGTTGTCCGGGGCTAATGGGCTTCACCTACATTGAATGGTAATTAGATTGTGTGTCTGGCCTAGGTGACCAACGACTTTGTGCATAATAGAGCACAATAATATAATTTGCCGAACCCCGTTTGAATTCAATTACCCTGCAACAACTATAATATTATACCCAAACGCGACACACACTCAGTGAGAGTGCGAGTTTTACTATATTAAATTAAAATTAACGACAAACGAGAACGACTATAATACGACTACGTTACGTTTGTGGATTGAAGTGAACTCGCTCCTATTTTAAAACTCCCCAACTCTACCAGCTAGCACTAGCACACATCTGGTTGATATAATAGTTCTAATACGTTAAACTAGAGTTTTTTTTTTCTACTCGTTGCTTGTAATTTAAAAATTTGCCTGCAAACACACATGTTTGGAATATTGTTAGCATATGCTTTGGTAGATAGGTATATAATATCTTTATGTGTGGTTTCTTGTTTGAAAATTTATATCTTTTCGGGCCGCGCACATTCAAAGCCAGTAACGAGCCGTGACGTTTTCGTATTCGTATTAACGGTCACAGAAAAAAAGGGCGAGTTGTGTCAATTTTAACGAATGCTCCACATTCATAGTGCGCGGGGGAAGTTTTAATTTACCGAATGACATTCGTTCCGTTCCGGGTTTGAACAACGAACGAATGAATGAACGGGTTATTTTTAAAAACCAACAAAGTGTAATCCACCCCCAAAAAGTTTTATTTAAATATTCAATCGAAAAATCATAGAAATTATTGTTTATTAAATTTGTAATTGAGTGATTGTGTGAAAAAAATTTAACAAAAGAAATAATTAAATAAAAGTGTGGTTTTATTTTTGATTGAAAACAAAAGTGATAACGAGTAGAAGAAGAATCAGTCTTTTGTGTTTCCCCCATTTTTTTTTGGATTATAATAATCTGCTGCCTTGAGTTAAAAGATGCCAAAGGTGGATTAAGTTGGCGCTTATTTTGTGAGGTATGTACAGAAGTTTATTTTAATTTTAGAGTTTATCAAAAATGAGTATAAAATATTTATTGCTTTTCAAAAAATGCTATTCTCCTTAATTTTATAGACTCGATTTAATTATTATGATTTTTAATTATTTTTGTATACCTATTTTGTTTATGACATTTATTGATAAAGGAAAAATTAATCAAATTGTTGTCAGTCTTGTTGACACATGTGGCGCGACGCTTCGTTGTCGGTAGTGGCAAAATGTCACGTTCACATAAGAAAATTTTTTAAATTCTATTTTTATGTTGTTTTAGGTGCGTTTCTTCCTATTTTTGATTGTTTTTTGTTTTTTTATGTGTGTCCCCTTGACTTTTTGTTTTCGTTAAAAAAAAAAAAAACATGTGAATGGGGAAAAAGGCGAGGTGATTGTAGTTTTTTCTTTCTTTTTTGACAGTTGATGTTTTCAATGAGAGGTAGGTGGGTGCTTTTTGAAAAACATCGTTTGCTTCGGATTATGATAGGATTAGTCGGAAGGGACATCAACAGAAGGATGATGATTTTTACTGACTGCAGGAAGATTCTTGAATAGTTTTTAAGGCGATTAAAAGAATTGCCATTGCTTTGGGAGATGTTTCATTTTGTTCTGGAGGAAAGTAGGAACACCTTAATATTTATAAAAACAAAGGGGTCAAACATTTATACACATTTCTTAGATAAGTACATTTACCTACATATACATTTTTGGACATCCATGGAGTCACCTACCTTAATCTCCGAATTTTGTTAATCTTCCCGATTGTATTATGTCGATTAGAAAACATAGAAAGGAAATATGAAATAGAGAAGGATATTGATATGGAGTTAAGAAATTACATTTGATAAAAGTTTGACTGATTGAAACGAATACAGTGTCACCTTACAAGACAAGTCATAAAGCTAACAGGAAACATGCTGTGGCAGAAAATCCTAAAAATTAGAATTTGACGGTTGGTGTGATCTTCTCAATTCTTAGTTTATTAAGTCCTGAAGTCACCCTTAGTACCAGTTGTACAATAGCGGTTCAGCACTGAACCTCATTTTTAATTTCTTGATCCGTGGGTCAATTTCATTTAAACCTCGGAAATCGGTGGGTTAACTCTTGAACCACTCTTGAACCACTGTCTAAACCTTAAATTTTCAAGCATGAACGAAGGTAAATCGTTTTTAAATTTTGATCCGAGGATGAACCACAATTGTACAACTAATCTAATCACCCCCAAAGTGTGATTTGAAAAAAAACTTAACATGTGAAACAATTCTGTTTTTTGAGACCTGGGACGTCCTTAGCTCACGACTACTCCTGAAGTCAATCTACCTTGTTTTTTTACATGTTGAAGTAACAAATGAACTGTATTTTTCGTGCATCATTATTGACATGAACAGAGAATCTCGGTTATCAGTTCTTTTTTAACCCTGACGCCACATATGCCAACTGCTTGCAAGCAAGTTACTACATGTATCATCAGTGCTCCAGTTGGCTGGAAGTTTGTCTGTGTGAGTGTATGTTTGTCCATCCTGGGTAAAGTTCAAGAGCCATTATGTATATGTTACATTATATGAAAACATTCACCTAAACCAAACATAAGCTGAGCTTAATTTGACGTTTCATTTTTCAAAACAGCTCCTTCTTACTCTCATCAGATTATTCAAATATTCTTTTCGATTCTTCTAAAGCAAGTGGGACTTAATGCTTCTAGGTAAAAAATAATGTTTTACTACTTGATTTCACAAAAAACATATTCCTGAATTTTCGTTAATTATAGGTAGTTCCCATTGAATCAAAAATTCGTGACGGCCCTTGAACACCTTGAAACTACTCTCTGAAGTAAATAATTCCCCTCTTCGCTGTCAGTCAGTGTCAAATCATTTATTAAGTCATCACACTTATGTCTATTAAAATCTAACAGATTAAGCTATTTTTGAATTTACCTTTATTATCACCTCAATAAATCATAATTATTATAATAATATATATTTCTCAATGTCTCAACTTGTTCCCTCTCATTCCACTTTTTTATTTAACACTAAACAACATTCTAAAAATTAATAATTTTTGTTTTTATCAATCTGCTAATCTCTGTGCCAGTAGTAAAATAATATTCACAAAACGAACATACCTCGACGTCGACATCATTACCTCATACCAATCAAAAGTCGTGACAGAGTCGCCTCCGGCATTCTTCGTCACTTTTGCCTTCTCATTCGGTGTTTTTATATTTATGTATCTCTCTGTTCTATACGAACCTACTAACTGGGCTACGCTCAATCTCATATCGCATTTAAACTTATAAAAATCTAATAGCAGAAAAGTCAGAAAATAAAGATGTTAATCAAATGTCAGTTGGTTGTTGTGATATAACATCGCCCTTAGAATAGAGGAGGTAAGTTGACAATACAGAAATTCTTTATCCTCAACTTGGGAGGTAGGTATTTCACTAACTATTTATACAGCATGAAATACCCAGGATTTTAATTTTATAGCACCCTTCAAATTATAAACTGTTAATGGGCCATAAAACCAAAAGACCAGCCAGTTACTCTATTTGGGCTACCCCTATGTCAGCGATGGTCGTAAAATGTTCTTGTTAAAAGACCATGATGTGAAAAACCCACAAATAGAGATGAAACCCGTAAATGTAAACGAAGAAAGCGAAAGCAAAATACAAAAAAAAAAAACCTATTCCTAGTGTGTATTGGGCCCAAAACAAAAACACGTCAAATTGACAGATGATGAGGATGACAGACAAACTAAAATCCAAACCCGTATGCTAGGCTTCGTAAAAGAAACAATAATTAAACAATCACCAAGAACTGTCATTTCAGGGTTAGAATTTTCATTAAAACACAATTGTCATTGCACTTTGAGTTAAAAATTAAAAAATAAAAAACAAATTAAACCACACTTAAATTAAAATGAGGAGGAAAAAAATTCAATTGAATAACGAACAGGCACAGCCATGATGATGGTAATTGAATGCAAATTCGTCTACCTCCACCAGTACGACTGCAACTCAAATGCAAATGACAGTAGTTCTCCTTGTGGTACCTATACCTACTTACACTCCTCATATCATCTTGTGTCTCCTCACTTGGCTGCATGCAATTAACCTAACACAATGTTTTGACATTGTCACAGCATTAAGTTGTTGCATCCACTTTGTCGTTCCATAACCTCAACATCATTATCAAGCAGCAGTAGGCTGTGAGGCTGAGGCTGACCACCTACTAACCAGCTTTTTCAAGACATTGTGTGTCCTCTTGGACTATAGTGAGAGAAGAGTAGAAATAGAAGAAACTGCATTAATATAGCAATAATACGATTCCAATCAATTCAACAATTCAATTATTAATAACAAATGCCGCAGCAATTCAATGCAACATGGGCACATAATACTCGTATAGTTGGTACGGTGGGTAGGTAGGTGCGCGTGCGTACCATCCTCAGGTATTCGTACCAAAACGATATGTTTTTCCGTTTTTTTTTTCTTCTTCAGTTTAATTTGAATATGATCACCCTCAGGATAGTTAAGACAACACTTGAAAGGTGAACAATGCGGGTCTCGGTTGGATATGAGTGTCCATAGATGATCGTCCGTCCATCCGTCCGTTGTCGCTGAATGTTTTCATAAAGCGCAGTAAGTGGATGGTATTATTTCAATTGAAGATGATGCTTAGAAAGAAAGAGAGGGAGTAGGGTTGCCAGATGAATGGGATCATAATGATTTACACGTTAGGATGAGAGTGTCTTCAAGTTGATAAGACGTATTGTTGAACTCTAAGGTTAGAAAGATGAAAGCCAATAGTTTTGATTGAAGCTTTTATGAGTGGCAAATGGTGATTATGATGCTGACTTGACATTTGAGTGGCGTGCACTTAAGTTGGGTAATGCAATATAGGTACCTATAAACAAATGGCTTGCGGTTGTATTTTTATTAAAACAATTATCAGAGTATAATTAGTTTTATTTAATGTTGAGATTGAGGCAAAAATACAAAGAATTAGAACAACTGGCGCCCAACGCGAAACCCTAATATGCCTGTGTTCTAGAAACATACTTACTCTAATTTTATCAATAAGGGAAACGATAAGATTTGTATCAAGGTGATATGAATAGAAGGTGCATCGGAAATTACAGGAGTAATAGGAGTTTTAATTTTTTAGTTCACAGTAATGCCTGAAATGTCAATAAAAAAAAAAAAAAAAAAAATACTCTGGGTTTTTTTTCCTTTAGAGCATCACCACAGAACATTCTTTTGAAAAATGATATCAGCTAACCTACAAAATTGAAGGCTATCTGGGTCTGATTTATGGCATTTTCCTGCCAAAACTCACTGTGTTTTTGTGTCTTCGTATTGTTGACGGGTAATATCTTTGAAGAGGGTTTGAAACCCTTTACTACCTGTAGTGTACAGACATCATTGCTTCATCCTGTTTTTACCATATACTCACCAGTCCCGTTGAGTGGGGCTAATGTCTTTTCGTGTGTTATACCCGGAGTTAAGTCCCCCAGAAGCGATAATTCAGCTTTGTCCATTTTAGTAAAGGGGTAAATGACATGAGCCCCGTGCGTTGTTTAAGTACATTTGCGATGAACAATTGCCTCTTTATATATAACCGTACTTGGCATTTCATAGCTAACGGCTGATGCAATTCCTACTTTTTTTTTAAAGGAACATCTTTAAGTATTTTCCCAAAAATTCTTCAATTGTGTTGCGGGTCTTTGGGTCCGCTGTCCTTTGCAACATTTTCGAACACAACTGCGATATTTTCAGCAGAGAGGCTGTCCCAGACATAGAACTTGCTACCCAGTTCCCGTTTTCCCCTAATTTTCTTGGCGAATCATTCCGCAATAAATCGAAACATTTATTCCTCGTTGTTAAAAAGTATAGAACGTTTGGGGAGTGTTTTGAATCTGTTTATTACGCAAAATGTCAAAGTTGAAATGACATTTGTAGCCATTTGCAAAAATCAAAGCATCTTTTATTTAAGTCAAGCTCACAATAAATCGATACTAAGCTCCCACTGAGTCTATTGTGAATTTGTTGCGCTTGAATATAATAAATTTAAAATACGCCTGTTCATTGTAATTTCTATCAGTCGTTCTAATTTTCGAGTCCATTCTTACTTTGCCAAAAGTTTCCTAAACAAAAAAATTAAGTAGTAGCTTATGTCAAAACCGAATGAATCGCTTATTTTCGTTCAGTCAAATGAATACCTCATACATACATATGTATGTATGTACGCTGCCCATAATAGACGGAAGTGCACCTATGTAGGTATGTATGTATCTGTCAACACAAAACGATTGTGTGCTCATTGATAGTCTATTATTGTCAAATTTAACTCTTAAGACACTTCGGGCAGTAGCTCAATGTCATTCATAAGCAAAACTTGACGAAAAAGACTCAATTGACATCACAAGACGTCAGCACCGTTCCGTCCATTATGATTCGGCATTAATTCAATTAAAATATTCACTGAAGGATCTTATTACAAAATCCAAAGACTATTTAAACAGCCATTAAAATTGTCCCAAGAAAAGAGTTTCCCTAAAAAAACAAATTATCCTCCAAACAATGGTCGTTCTTATCGGCAATTCCAAGAAGACATTAATCACTTACTCTTTTATCCTCAACATAAAAGGCCAGCCAAATCCTTAAGAAAAAGAAGAAGACATTAATCTCCAGAAATTTATTGCTTTCACCTTTTTGACGTCACATCAATTATGCCATTTAAAAGAGTGATAAGACTGTTCGCACAGGAAATCTTTGCATCCTGTCAAAAAAATTTATCCCATCAAGAACAAAAAAACTAAACAGAAATACCTTTTTTCAAGTCGTGCGTCGCGGCGGAAACAGAGTGGAAGAAGGAAGAAGAAAATAAGGAAGAAAAATTTTTAAAACACACAAAACACCGTTCTTGTCCATTTAAGGTTGGTTCCGTAAAATTAATGAACATACCCCAGATGGTGAACCGAACCAGGACCTACGAGAAGCTAGGGTTCATTGGCCAAAGGCCCTTTTTTCTTCTTAAATATATTTTTTTCTTTTTTCCCCTTTCGTAAACACTTGGGATTTCTCTTGAAAACAAAACAAAAATAAGGAAAAGGTAAATTCATTGATGAAAAGGCAACAATATAAAAAAACATCATCAAAGTCCCCTAAAACTCACACTTCTTCTTGTGGACAAGAATTGCCTGCGAAAAGTGTGCCCTCTCGACACCGTAAAGTCAACAAATAACAGATAATGATGACGAACGAAGACGGTCACAACGAACGGAAATAACCTCACAAGAGTCCAAAGATGCACCCAAAATGAAAACATCAGCATCAGCCATCAGCATTTTAATTTGTCGTCGTCATTTTGTTGTAGTTGTTGTTTTTAGTCTTGCTTGTCGAAAATTAAAAGATGAAATCATCATCAACGATCAACCACACTCAACTCAGTTTCAGAGAGAAGCTGAACGCCGAACCCGACGCCGACCGCCAAAAAAACACCAACAAGCCGCCTCCTCATCCTCCTTTTATTTTTGTTCGAAAGAACCCGCAACAACGGCTGTTGGTTTTTTTTTGTATTTGTTTTTGGCAAACATCTGCTTCCTGGGTTGGTTCATTACAACAGCCGACGAGACGACAAAAATTATTTTATACTTTTGTACTTTGTAGATATAAAGATATAAGATACTCTTGGCTGCGCTGCGCTGGCTGGCTGAGCTGTAAAATAAACGCTTGGATGCCTGCCGCTGCCGCCGCTGCGGTGCGGCTTTTGTTAAGTACTTTATGTAGATAACATGACAAGTTTGCACATCCCAATGACCATGATCCGACCTTTAGCTTCTTCTATTCCGGCTGTATGGTTGGGTTGGGAGAAATTAAAAATAATTATCATTTCTTCTAGCTTCTGGTAGATACTTGTGGCATTTGACTGACTTAAATGGTGGGAATCGGATAAACTGAGCTACATAATAAATTTCAATGAAGTTGCTTTATGTTTTTCAGTTAAAAGAAAATGTTCTTTTTTTTTGTGTAAATTTGTCTGCGAAGAGAACTATTAATTCGTACAACTAAACATAAACAACTCAATTAAAGCATATTTATGAGTTCCTCCCATTTCACATTTTTTTAAATTCTAAAATTGTGTAACTGGTGTTGTCAGCGGGGAAGACTTCTGGGCAGTCTTTGAGTTTTAAATTTAAGGCCGAAAACATTAGTCTATTGAAGTTTTTTACCTTACTTCTAATGTGGGGTACACATTATCGATCATGATTCATGATCATGACTGATGGATTTGGATTGAATTCAGAATGATGGTTCGTCGATCAGGATGGATAACCGCAAATTTTGTTGGTAATGGAATGACAGTCAGGGCCTGCTGCTGCTCGTGGATTAGTTCGATAATGTGTACAAAAATAACGCAAAGTTTGCGATTTGCTAATAAAAATGGGCTCCGATGATTTCATAAAAAGCTATAAATTGACGGCCATTGTGGGATGCTACTTAAAAAAAAAGGGAGCATTAAAGAGCTTCTTAAAATCATGACAAAGCTTAATAAAGGCAGGCATAACGGATGTAAAAAAAAAATTAAACTAAAAAAAAAATCCACTTTCCCTTTACGTGTTGTACTCGTATTCTGTACAAATCTAAGTCTAATTGACATGTCTGTGCGATTGACATAAGAATTCGTACAAAATTGCAGAAAGGGAACAGGGCTGCTGTGAATGTCAACAAACCATGATACAACTAAACAAGGTAGGTAGCGCCTTCCAATTCTCATTTTAGTTTCGTTGTGCGCTCCACGTCACGGACACCTAATGGAGTTTGACGTTTTTTTATTGTATCATGGCGCAATGCCATACATTTAGTAGTTATATCATGTCAACAAACCATGTTTGATAGTGTGTAGATACGATACCTATATCCTTCCAAACCATGATACAACTACTAGAGATAACGCATTCCAATTTTCATTTTTGATTTGCTCTGCGCATCTCGTCATAAGAACACCTGCCTTCTCGTTTTCGCCTTCCCGTTTAACTTTTTTGTTTCGCTCTACCCTATGCGCCTACGTCATAAGAACACCCGGGACTTTGACAATAGTTTGACGTTTTTTTTGGCACCATGCGCAATGCCATATCTTTATTAGTTGTATCATGCTTCCAAACTATTTCCATCCGTGGCTCATAATCAAATTAAAAGGAAAACTGCAAACAATTTTGTAGGCTTTGATTTCACAGCTTTTTTATTCAACGAAACAAATTGTTTGACGTAAGAAATACTTTATCACACCATTGAAGCTTTTAAACTGTAGTTTGCTTACACATTGGCCAGTTGAAAATATGCCGTTGAAAAAAATTGTGCAACATCCTCATTTTTCATTTCACAGTTTTTAAGCGACTAAGCTTAAGAGTTTGTTGTTTATTTTAAAAACCAACATTCCACATCTCTTCTCTGAGAACACAAACAATTGAACCTTAGAAAGTATTCATTTCAAATAAGCCATTCCACATTCTTTTCCAAGCCGTATTTTTGACTTCTAAATGTGCGACCACTATAGATAGATTGGAAGCCCCTGATATTTGGCAAATTAGATTTTTTGTCTCAAAGCGCCCCGCACTTTTCATCTGATTGTGTCAAGGTCCACGCTTCTGCCAAATAAGGCAGGACTTGAAAGATTACGGACTTGTTAAGTGTCTTTTTGCTGACTTGAGAGAGAATTTCACTATATTAAGATTCATTCTAATCCCAAAGAAATATATGACTGATTTTTTTAAATTATTTTAAGAGGCTGTAGCCCAAATAGACAAAGTTCTTTAGCTCACTTGCGAAAGGTTTAAAAGATTCACACATATTAGCTCATAAGATTCTATAAGCGACATTTAATAGACTAACACCTCTGTAGTAGGGTGACACGATACTGAGGTTTCATTCATCAGGTAAACTTTCATCCGACCAGATTGTACAGATGAGTTGTACCTCACCAAGTCATCTGTCCCTGCTTTGAAGAAATCGGCCGCTCCAGTAGCCTTGTGCAAATTTAGTGAAGATATCGCAACCCGAACTTTTTCCTGGTCGTGTGGACGGAAGTCTTGTTTATTTAATCTGCCTGAGAGCAGTTAGTTGGATGTCTTCACCGTTTAACAGTCTACCGAAGTGTTTTTTCAAAGTTCTGAGCACCAACTGAGCATTTACCACACTCGACCCACCCCTTAAACATTTCCCCCGTAACACTCGTCTTGATAGGAACGCTCATCAGCTTACAATTGAGCCCAATTTCGGACGTACCATGAACTATAGAGATTCTTTCTTTAGCCGTACAACACGAATGTGGAATGAATTGCCTGGCATTTTGATCTCCAAACATTCAAGACCAATGTTCATCGACACCTCCTTTCCCTTCCTCCCTAATTTCCTATCGCTCACGCAGTGACTAATAATTAAAGGGACTATAACAAACATCTTGAGCGCGTGTGCCTCTTGGATAAGCTTCAGCTCGGGCTTTGTACGGGTAATTGCACACGCACCGATTTTGGACGGGCGATTTTATACCGGTTGTCTGAATTTCAAAAGTGAATCACATGTAAGAATGGGACTGGGACCTGTCACACACGCCAACCACTGATCGGTTCTGGAAAATGCCGGTGAGTGAGCAGCCGTCCACTGCCACTGCATTACCGGCAGTACCGGGAAGTAGTGGCGTACGTGACTAAACACACGCTTGCACACGCATCGATTGTTCTTTTTTTCTGCAGCATTGCCTGATTGACATTTTTGATGACCAGTTTGCAATGCCGCTACTTGTCATCCGAGTTTGGCTCTGGTCTCTTGCGACACCAAATTTTGTCACAGTAACTGCCCTGCCCGATGAATAGACGTATACTTTGTTTTACTAGATACTGACCAGTTTTCCAACAGTGACTTAACAAAACGTTAGAGCATTCAAATAAAAGTTAAAAGTCTCAAGTACAACTTACCCTAAGTTTCTTGAATGCTTTAAAGCTACCTATTGTTAGCAGGTGACATATTTGGCATTTCTCGATCTGATCCGATTACAATACCGAATTCGGTCGGGCCTGTGTCAACTTGCTGCAGGAAGGTGTTTTTTATGCTTTGATGCATTAAAATAACCCACTTCATAGCACCATTAGGTACATATAAAAGGGGCTCAAACTCCCAATCTATGCTCAAAAAGCCGATCAATTTTCTGAAATAAAATTAAGCTTCCCTATTAATCTACTACATTATGACCACCTACTGTGAATGCAATTAAAATACCCATTAACCTTAAATAACTTTCTTTAAAACCTCTTATAAAAACAATAAACATTTTATTATTAAACAAATCGATTGAACCTTAAGGCTTAAGCATCGGAACAACCTCTCGTTTTTTGATTCTAAAAAGCTAAAAAAAAAAAAAAAAAACAATTAAACCAAGCTCCACACACGATCGACCGACAAATCCAATTCAAAATCAAATAAGTCAACTTTTATTGTTCCCACCACATCCAAGCAAAAGGGAAAGGGATTCTTAAGGTCTCTGCATATTATATTGGTACCTAACCTACCCAACCCACAGAACTCTACCTATAATATTAACTTCTTTAAAATACCACAACAACAACCGATCAAGTTAACTCGCGAGCTCGGGAATTACTTCGGGCGGGTATGGCGAGCGAGGCTACGACACAGCTTGCTTACATGAGCGCAATCAGAGGACGGGTGTGTCACCACTTTTCTAAATGGATGCGGACAGTGTGTTATTTTAAATAATGAATGCTGCCCTGGTACACGGGATTACCTATCCACAAGCTGCATCACACTTTTTCCAGCACTTTAATGTTGCGGCCGGCATGGCAGTGCTGTGGCAGCAATATCATTAAAACGCTGCTCTATAGCTTTGAAGTGCATCAGAGTCAGAGACTCCTATAGAGTGAGATCATGCTGAGAGTATTTAGCATACCTTAGCCGGAGTATAGATACTCCTGATTCTCCATAGGAAAGTGCCGCATCAATATGTGGGCTTCGTGTAACCTCGTTACACTAGGAAAACTCCAATTTACTAGTTAATTATATCGTGCGCTCCTATTAAGCCGATTGAAATGGTGACACTTACAAATTGCATTGGACAAAAAAATCAAAAAAAAAAAAAAAAACTGAGAACGTCTCAAGGCGTTCATTCGTTCGGTTGGTAGACCGGTGTATCGCAGCGGGTCTATTATTTTTATGTGATGTCCCGTAGAAGTATTTCACACTGGCAATGACGATGGCGCACTAGCCACTAGCGCTAGCGCTAGCAAATCGAAAGCGAAGTCAATTTGAATATCTCTCTGCGCCTGGGCTGGTGGTTGTCGTTACGTTAAGTTGTTGCACGCTGGAAATAAAAAAGATGTAGTTAGTTGTGTCAGCTGATGATATTCCGATTCAAGTGTCAATGAGACAGACTAGACACCTAGATGATGGCGGACAAATGGACGGATGACAGCGAGGTTTTTTTTTTTTTGTTTGCTCTATTTGAGAGACTATTGACAACGACTGTCTCGTCTCGACTCTCGAGATCTTGAGTATATATGTAGGTATGTAAGAAGCAGGCGTCTACGTCGTCTGTTTGACCCTATTCTGATTCCTATCAATGTTAATTAATTATTTATTTATTTTCTTTTGGCACACGTACCTAATGTCACTTCGGTCACGTCATTTGGAATTCCGAAACTTTGAAGATTTTAGGTTTTGTTAAATTTATTTTTATTTTTCTGTCGCACCTAATCGTTTTTTATGTCTGTCCGATTGAATATTGAATTTTTTGAATAGGATTCGTTGTTGGGTTTGGAAATTAATTTATTTTAGTTTTCTTTGGAGAAAATAAAGGCACCTATAAATGTTGATTGTGATCTATTTTGTTAACAATTATTGTTGTATGTCATGACAATTTGATACCTGTTTGACAGTTTATTGCATTGAAGAACTAGGGTGTTGTTTTAACATGGGCTTTTTTATTAATATTCAATCCAAACATTTTTAGTTAATCTACCTACAATGTGTATTGTTTAATCAGAAGTAGGTTAGATGCATAAATATTATTCAATTGAATTAATAACATGAGACTTCAATTTTTTTTTGAAATCAAAGATTAATTTGCTTTGCTCGTTGGCCCTTATGTCGCCAGGGGTTGCCAAAAATCTTTTTTTGAAAAACATGAACTCGCCCTGACGAAGAAATTCTCTGTTTTTCTTAAGCCTAAGGTTGGTCTGAGGTCGATCTTGGTGTTCTTATGGGCGGAGTTGAGGTAACGAATCAGCTGTTGAAGTGACGTTTGCTGTCAAGTATTCTTGTGTTTTTCTTCTGTATATTTGAATTTTCCGGATGATCTGTCAAAATATTGATATTACACACGCATTCAATGTTGCGTATCATTATTTATATCTATATAAGTAGGTACCTCTACCTTCCTACATAGTTTGTTTACCTTTGTTAAATTACGAATGCTGAGGGTAATTGTGACGCCACAATATACCAAACTCAGAATGTCAGCATACCTACTATCTCTGTGTATCATTAGAAAAGCAGTAGATACGAGATACGACTGCATTGTGAACACCTCCAATTTAGAAGGTACGTTCTCCCTTGACAGGCAGATCCGATTGCGTATACGATTTTGTATTGTGTTACTTCAGTAGTTGGTATCCATCATTTTCAAAAGCATTGAGGACTATTCACATGACGAACAAACTACGAATGAACGATTATTCGCCGTTATTTGACGTTTCATTCACATGAAATTTCTTTTATTCGTTGCAAAAAACGAACGTCATGTCCGTATAACACAATTTAACAGTAAGATTTTGAGGTTAGGGGCCAGTTATAGCGATACGGAAATCAAAACCGAAAAAATGTTCAAATGGAAAATTTAGTATGTTATTGTTATCCTTCGATTTAAAACATAAATGCTACACTGATCGATGGCAACCAACTCAGAGAATTTATTTTGGAAACAAACATTTGAATTGAACTTGTACTGTTTGTTAAAAACGAAATATAATATAAATAAATAAACACATTTTTAACAAAAAGTATTTGTTCAATTAAAATCATTATAAACAAAAACCATTCTTTGAATAGATTGCCATCGATCAGTGTAGCATTTGTCTTAAGAATCGAATCAGAACATACAAAATTTTTAATTTTCCATCTGAAAATTTTTTTGGTTTTGTTTTCCTACCCCTTAGTCGTGAGCGAATAATTCATTCTTTGTGATGTGGATGGTATGTGGAACGCGGAAAGACTGACAGTTCGTAGCAAACATTTTGCAGTTTGCACCGAACAGTTTATTTGATACAATTTTACTTATTTAAACAATTAAAATTGCCTATTTTATTTAACTAACACATTTTAAAATTCAAACTCTATCGATTATTACACTAAGAAAGCTATATAAATTCTTAAATTATAACTTGTTCCCATTCGGCCATTCAGGGCATAGACAGAGTAGGTCTCTTGTTCTTCCTCGTCCATACAACTTCTTCTTCCTCGTCCATACAACTTCTGCAGAAGTTATTTGAGCAAATGGCCAGTCTAGTAGAAAGTCTGCCTATAAAATAGTGTCCAGTTATGACACTGTTTAAGGGGCTAGGGTGATCTCCGCCAAGAGATACCTAACAAACATTTCGTGCGTTTCGAATCCAACGTTGGGAAGATCTGTTTTGTCGCTAGACAAGAAGTCAAGTTTGTCCATCTTAAATTTGCTTTGTTCTTGGCATCCTGTTTTGGCTTTAGGTTATATCTAGCAATGGGAATACCAATATTCATCCTGATGGGTCAAATTGGTGTTGTAATTCCAATACTGGTTAACTCATCGGCCTTGTAGTTTTCTGGAATATATTACAAAGACAGTGGCGAGCAATTGCTGAGTTTGTGGAAATCACCGAGTGATTTAAGGGCTTTCTGAAAAAATGCGGGTATTCGAAGCAGAAATCACGTTTTCCTTGACCCAGGATAGAACCTATTATTTAATCGCCAGAATTTCTGCCTGAAAAACGCAACAATGGTTAGTGAGACTAAATGAGAGACTAAGATCTAGTCCTTCTATAAGTACAAAAATAAATAAGTGGAGACCCAACTAATATCTAACATACAACCACATTTGCTGCTTACATAATGCTCCTGTAATTAAAAACTCGAAGCGTTTCCTCGTTTAAAATTGTTCAAATCAAATAGTCATTTCGTGATTTCAAGTTGGTAGCGCTGGCATTTGACAACTGTCAAACTCAGCTGTCAACTGTCACCCCGCGCCACTCGAGTGATATTGTTTTCCACACTTAATGCCAAACTCCAAACTTTATAACAAATTAAAAATATTCTCTAAAAATGTAACGCTGTGTGTGCTTAATTTATTGAGCTTTACTTTCGAAATCGAAAATTGAATGACCCTATACCTATATTAATGCCAAACAATGATGATCTATTGATTGATCTGTCATAAAAGCGATCAAATATCGATCAGTGTTGGATAGTTTGAGATGAGAAGTGATAAGAACACATTAACCAGGTAGCGTTAAGACTATTTTAACGAATGTGTAACATAACTAGGACACTTTGGCCACTTTGGTCTATGATCTTTGACCTAACATCTAGAACAGATTATGAAAATCAGTTTTGAATGATAATAAATAAATCAAAAGTGACACTGTCTTCAATAAATTACTATTTGGTTTAGGAATGATTTATTAAATAAATTATTATGCAACATTTGCTAAGTTTAATAAGCACATCACCATGTTTCTAGAAATGCTTCTCTAAGACAACAAAAAAAAAAAGAAAATCATTAATTCATATTAACTACGCACTCACTATAGTTTTGCTGCGCCTTATCTTAAAGCTCTTCTCAAAACCACTTCGTCATTTGTAATAAAACACCTACTGACAGTGTTGTTTAAAAGTGACATCATCTCATGAGCATTTATATGACTCTTCCTTATAACTTACTGAAGAAGCTGCAAGTATTAAAAAAAAAAAAACATTAATAAATTTACAAGCATTAATCATGTTCACTGTATTTCACATCAAATAACCGCAGAGTGATGTTTCATATGGAGAATGTGAATACACTACCCAGACCAGAACCACAATTTTCTCACCCCATATGCCATAGAACTATATATAATTAAATGCCACTGTTCATGATATTCTAATGGAATTTTCACTCCCTGTCGCTATCAAGTGTGTTATTCGAAAATGGTCGCCCGAGATGACCTTTTTATTTTCCTCAACCGATAAGTTTCGAGATGTAACAACATACTCTTGTACAAAACAGAAAGCAGAAGGCCTATATTTTTTTAATTTATTTTTTTTTTCGTCCGTCTTCTTTTGCTCTGAGAAAAACACACAATAATTACGCATGGAACAACTTTATAGATGAGCAAAGGATCACACCGCACCACACAGTACTGCGTCTTGCCGCACATTTGTAGATGAACACGATCGTGGCTTAGCAAGATGAAGATCATCTGTCCGCTCCCCAACTACCCAAAGTCAAACTACATAGAGCTCAATTGTCGATCCGGATCAACACTTCAATGTGCGTGTACTATTAAATGTGCTAGAAGCGCACCATCACGGATAATAAGGCAGGGGCGTACTTGTTCGTTTAGTTGGGCCTTAAAACGGTATTCGCAAATATATGTGCGCTATTCATATAATGTCAATTTATGAGATGATTTGGACATTGAATTTAATTTCAAAGTTCATGAAGCCATCCCAGAAAAATTAAGCTTAATTCTTATATTTTCAGTCGCCCTCTCTGTTTCATTGCTCACCTGATCAATAGTAGCAAAGATCGATATTTTTGATATTTTTGCAAGTGCGCTAAATACCTAGTAAACTTTAAATTCAAGAATTTTCCAGTAACTTGAAGAAATGTCACAAAAAAAAAAGTGTGTAACAACATTTCAGCATGAGTTTCTTTCCATTTGTCAAGAATAATTTTAATCAAATAGTAGTACGAAACAGTGAAGTCCTAAAAACTTCCTTAGCTCGTATTAAAAATCGCACTATTAAACGGTGTTAGTTAACATGTAAACACAATTAAATGATTCCTTGCAGGCCCCATTCGCTCTCGATACGGCCTTGATCGCAATCCCCCGCTGCAGCCATGTATTGTTGTATACAATTGAGAATTCTGATGCTGGCATAGAAGGATGGAACACTTCAAAAGAAATTACTTGCGCCCCTAGAATCTTATTGGCGGTATGACTATAGTGTGTTGTGCTCGAGCGTAATTACCACACAGTGGAGATCATTTTGTGCGGTGCGGGCGGGCGGGCAAGAGCGATCGGTATCAGTTGAACGGTCATTTGCCCGGCACAAGGGCGGCTCATCTTCTCTCAAAATGAAACTAATTTGGTGTCTCATTCCCAACTTTTTCAGTCCCATCTGCCTCAGCATCAGCCCCAGTCGTAGCCCCGATAAAGTGATTGGCGTTGTATTTTGTGGTCTATATAGCTAGAAATAGAGAGACCATCTTGTTCTGATGTCTGATCATTTTTCCAGCCAGCATCCTTCGGATGCTCTTCAACCCGCCTGCCAACTGTGTGTAAAGTGTATAACTACTTCTACTTTCATAGGTTTGTTTTGCTTTTGCGTTGGTGTTTGATTGCTTTGGTGCAAGATGTTTGTACTTTTATTCTATTTCGATACAAGTACTGGCCATGTTCAACTGCTTCGGCGGCAATGAAGAGGATGCAAACAGAGTGAGGCATCAGTGTTTTCGGTCTTGTTTGGATCATTTGGGACATTATAATAATTTCCATGAGCAAACAAAAACATTTAAAAGGGGACTTAGTTAATACAGACAGTGTTTTTTGTAGGCGGCATGCATTTTGAATATAAAATTATGTTGTCTTAAAAAAAAGAAGAAGAGATATTTAAAAATAAAATAATAAAAGTTTTGTTTTCTTTTACAGCAAAGTAGTAAAATAAAGCAAGATGGAGATTCTTATAAGTTTAGAGAAAAAAATGATTTCAATTTACAACTTAAGGTACTCTGAAAGAATTCTTAAAATCTTTTTTTTTTTTATTAGGATCTCTAATCTGTTGCAAGAACTCTTTTTTAAGTTAATTTACACTTTGTTTTTTACAGTTCACACTTTATGCGAAATGTAGTAAATTCTCCTGTTCTTCTCAGATGAGTCTTATCTCGTATTGGAGAAGAAACAGTTATGTCTATATAGTTTTCTGTAAATAGTTATCATAAATTCTTGATTGCAGAGAAAAGTAGTTCTTTATTTTTATGGACACTCATACCTTTTTAAATAAATGTTTTTAGACCTAATTCTTCCAAATGTTTTTTCGGTGGAAAGTAGGAACAAATTTGGCAACCTTCTTGCGAAACAACTGTCTCAGCACAATAGTGTAGCTGCAGCAGTAGTACGTAGCACTGTCAAAGTTAATGTCAAAAAAGTAGCTCACTAAGCAGCATGCACGAATACAATGGCGTAGCACTGAACTCAAACAAAACCGTGTCTGCCATATCGCATGTTCGCGAGGTTGAAGTCGAGTCGCTTTGTACTTCAACTTCTTTCTGCTGTTGCTGTAGCTGCTATTTACATTGAATTCTGCAATACGAATTGCGCGTACATTTAACTTTAACAGTGATATGTACTACAACTGCAGCTGCAGCTAAAGCATTGTGCCCATGATATAAAACTTACCTTTGAAAGAGTGGGCTACAACAACTTAAGCTCATTTGTAAAACATTGGGAATAGGTTTCTTATCAGGATTTATATTACTTTGGTCAGGAGATTCTTCAAATATAACTTAATCCAATTTTATATGTTATATGTATAAAGGTCTTGAATTTTTCCTGGTTGTTAAAAAGTCATCCTTTAAACAGGGTCAGTATTCAGATTTGTCAGTCACTTTTGACGCGCGCCTGTGCCTGTTGAAATTTTCTTGAATGATGAAATGGACAAGTATACAACAATTTATATTGCGTATCTACGGGTGGGTTGGAGGAATGAGTCTTATTTAAGTTTTGCTGAGTCATTGTTAAAAAAAATGCTCTACCACAGACCAAGTAAATTGGCTTTTGAAGTACTTATCAAGTTACACTTCAAATACGTATGCTTATGCAATTATGGTTTCCTAAATAAGTTAAAACTATCAACAAACTACCGATATCCTAAATCTATATCTATCAACCTATCTATATATCCGATATGCATGTTAGATACAATATCATCTTATTGAATATCAAAATTTCCCATCAAACGGAAACGTAATAATTTCACATGCCCTAACTTTAATATGACATAATCACTGTCACATGTAACTCATGAGTGACGGGAGTAATCTGACATGTGAACAAAACTCGAAGTGTCAAGTCTCGACCCAACTGAGCATGTATAATGCTTTCATTTTTTCACATCAGTACTCACAAATTTTTGTAAGTTCAATGACTCTGACTCTAGATGTATCAATCGAGCGGATTATAGTGTGGGTACAAAAAGTATCTTGTATCTGATCATTCCTCAGTACCAACCGACTATTAAACCCTAAAACTTGGCCTTATTTCTAAAATCATATTTAAGTTGTTGACATGATATCTATATGAATAATAATCTAAAGAGTTGTATTGTCATAATATGACACAAGAATGTGAATATAAAACTGTCAAAACTGCCCACTTCATTTTGTGCAACTGTAACATAGTTATTTTCTTAATCCACTATGACAATCCTCTATATTAAAAATAGAAGACTATTAAGTTCAGAACATGATATGTATTTATCTCCTCTATTAAGCACCTTGAAGCGACTCACACCTACCGACGCACGCCCCCTCTGGCGTCTAATAGTTTATAAACATCAAAACTTTATAGATTTTTATAGATCAAACGATCATTAAATAGCTGTAAACCACACTGCCAACAGCCACCTCTATGCTGCCATAACTCATCACCCGAATAAACAACATTAGATTATACGTCCGTGTCTGTCTAAAAGTGCTCCTCCGTGTAAACATTACAACAGCCTTCTGTTCCGATTCGATCTTCGCCTTGTGTTTGCCCCCTTTGATTAAAAATTATCCCCATTATACACCACGCCTGGCCCGCCACCTACTGAGTTCGTTGGTGGTTTGCTCCTATTAAGAACTCACGCATCGTAATTTACACGGATTTGTTGGAAATGCGATTCGTTTTCGTTTTGATTTTTTTTTTCTTAAGAATCTAAATAAAGTTTGGCTTTCAAAACGATAAAATCCTCTCGGTGATCGGGAAAATAAGAATCCAAAAAAATAAATAAATAAATTCCTTGGCGTTGCATACACAATGTGTCTAGTTTTTTTAATTCTTCCAAATAAAACATTGAAAACAAAATGAAATCTCAGAATAAATTATCTGCCATGGCATCACCGCCGTCGAATAATGTCGATAGCGTTATTCCAATCTCCTTTTCCATTCCGAAACTCCAAGCTCCAACCCAACAGCAACAAACCGGATGCTGACATTCGGATTCGACTATTTTTGACATTCAATTGACGTGTGATCTGCTGTTCGTTCGTATTCGAAGAATACATTTTTCTGGCATAAATTCAAATTCGATTTCGATTTAAATGTCTTTTAGTTCTTGGATTTGGATGTTTTATAGTTAAATGACAACAAATATGCAAATAAGATGCAATTATCGCGTCTTAAAATTTATTGCAGCACACTAAATATAGACATACAAAAGGTAAATGATTTTAATTTATAACAGTTATTTCTGGAGAAGACTGTAAGTGGAAGTGGCATTTGTTAATAGCAGCGCCAGAATCTTTTGTTATACAAAATGGTTGTCATTCTTTTTTCTCAATCGATAACAACTGTCAAAGTAGGTGTATAGTGGTAGTAGGGTGTATCGGGAAATAAAAAGAAATGAATATTTCAGATGTGTCACACTGTCACAACACTGAATCATCATTGAATGGAATTAACTCAGCGGTGCTTGGTGGCTGGTGGGGTTTGTGTTTATCTTGAATCTTGTTTAATTTGTTATAGGTATGTTTTCTTACAAGTTTTTCAAATCACGTTTTAAACGAACGTGCCTTTTTAGCATCTGAAGGAGCTTGCAATAAAATGTCTTTATAGCACGTAAGTCTGATAGTGAAATATACTAATGTAGATGATTGGCGACATTAGAAAAGTGATTTGTTTTAATGATAACTGTAAAAATTATTAAAACAAATCAGCCGTTCCTCATGAGATATTATGGATCTCATATTAATCTTGATAAGATTCACTTGAAAAACATACGTAAATTAACATCTACAAGTCACTGGCCTTGTCAATACAATTCAAAGGAAATCACATAAATATAGGTCTTAAAAACCAAACGAAGCAAAATGACTAACCTTGCTGGAGAACTTGGATGTATTGTAATAGATTTTTGAAGAGTAGAAAAGCCAGTACTGCGACTGCCATCTTAAGTCTAATTATGTGGTGATTCGGTTATAGCGACAGAACTACTGCCAGGATTTTTTTTACTGCTAGAAGTGTGTTCTGTAACATGTGTCCATGTTATTGGTGGATCATATGAAGACTACTTTAGTGAAATTAATTTTAGATTGGTGACACTAAAACAGATAAACGAAATTATCTCAATATCGGCCTCACTATCACCGTATTTATCCACTACTTTGGCACTAGACCCGTAGGTCTGTCAAATTATCCGATAACAGGCATAGAATGATGAATTCCATGTTTGCGACTTTAATACAGTTTTCAGGTTAATAAACTAAGTAATTGAAATAGTGCAAAACATACCTACCTAAGTATTTTTGTTCAAATTGTGACGTTTCTTTTTTCTTACCAACAAAAACACTCTCTTTTAATGCCAAACTTTACGATACACAAGGAAACTTCTGTACAAAACACTAAGTATTGAATTGAACAAGCAAACAAACAAAAAAGCCTCTTTAAAGTTTCTATAAGGCAAAGGAGCCTCTTTAAAGCTTCTATTATGCAGACACCTGAGATCATCCGATTTTACGATAAAGCTTATGAAAGTTGACGAAGCTGTTTTTTTTGTCCATGAGCTGTTGCTTCGTTTGAACGGAACGGATCTGCACACATTTTATCCAAAGAAGATCTTGATCAATTATACAGAAGTCAAGCAAAAATTATCTATTAGAAGTAGTCAAGTTCTCTTTACTAGTAACTCATTACGGTTCAACTAACAGACCACAATAGGTATCTATCACAATAGACCCACTATTTTCTTGAATGTATTAAAACACACAATCAAAGAATATTTCTTTCACAAACAAAGAAGAAGTCTGCTGACATAATGTAATATCACGGTGACATAATATGGTGAAACTTGTCAAGAAAACATTTCATCACCCGCAATCAATTTTATCAATCACTGGTCACAAATTGTATCACTCATGATGTGGTTTCCAAAAAGCAAAAACTTTCTACAAACACATTGGAACAACCTGGAACCAGCTTGTCTAGCCAAAAACAAATTTCCATATTCCATCATAAACATTCATTAATACTTTATCGATAATTTATAGTTCTCCGAATTTCGGTGAGTAGCATTATACTGCTCTTCTCTATCACGATAACAAAAAAAAAAAAAAAAAACACACACATCACCATGTCAATTGATTATGGATTTAATCAATATTTCTTTCGATAAAATATACGACTTCCTAATCAGCCAGCAGTGTTGGAGGATGACTTCCAACAAAAGTGTCAAGATCTCCAATAATAATTCAATGCCAAACCCTGAAATATTATAATTTCCAGGTCTTATCTCTTGGATGCTATAGATGCAAGAATAAAGAAGCAGAACACAAAAAAATACATTTTTTATGACTGATATGATCTTGGAGTCAATTGAATTAATAATATTTCCAAGTCCTAACCCAGCGCGATACTTCCAATTCCCACTTCCCTCTAGTGCTAGTAGGTATATCGCGCCACCTGAAGTTCATAAAGTTAATTTTCATTAAAACCCTTTAAGATTCACATCTATCAAGATTCAAGATCTATATATTGTTGCAGATAAGAACAGGCAGAACCAATAAGACAAGAATACAATTTTATAGGGATTCCAAAAAGGTTAAAAGGTAAGATACGGAGATTCCAGACACAAAACAAAACAAAAAACACCCTTCACAGTCGACGGAATTGCCTGACGATGACGCCTCCATTCAAATCCATTAAAAATCTCCAACATAACGAAAAAACAAGCTGAACAGAACACAGAAGATATCGGAAGAAGAGCTGAAATAATTTACATTAATTTAATTAAATATTCGAACGAAAAGACTCAACACAACACACCGAATCCACACAGATACTTTTTCAAATTAGTAGGTATGTGTGTTGTGTGTTGTATCTTTTGTTTGAATGTCACATGGGACTAGCAAAGCAATTAGTATATTTAAGAGAATACACTTAATTAAATGGCAATAAAATGAAATATAAAACTCTTATCAATCGGCATTAAGCAAAAGAAGTTAAATACTAAATTAATGATTTTGGGGTGGGGGTCCTTAGCACACACACACAAAAAACAAAGACTTTGAGAATTTTAAGTATCTTTGAGTAGATATATTCATGTTTTTTTTTTTTGTATTGTATTTCCTTTTATTATATTTTTATTTTTTATTTTTTGAATTCATTCAGAAGTTTTTTGGGATAGTTCTAAGGTTCTCACATTTTTTGTTTTTTTTTTTTGTTGTTGTTGTGTGATTGGATACGATATAATTTATGGAAGAATCAAGTTAATAAATTTTATCTGATGTATTTATGGGTTTCGAATGATATTAAAAAAGAAGAACAACAATAAAGCTATAATAACTCAACATTCAAGAGCAGTGTTGTAAGCTTTTGTATATACAGAATGGCTTTCAGCTGTGACCTTGATAATCTTGTCGAATGTTTCGATTGCCTTTGATATGTTTCATGATGGGAAACACTGATCACGCAACTTGTCCCACATTAGGTTTTAAAGATAACCCGGATTTCTGCTTTCTCGTACCAAAATTCAGGTCAAGCAACTTAATCGATTGAATCTTTGTTATAAAAAATCCAAGCAACAATAGACTTTTTGAATGGTGATAAAATTGATCCGACTACGAAAGGAGGTAGTTCAAAATGCATATTTTTTGAGCACTCCATTTTGACACCAGGGCTTCAAAGTATGCAATAAATGAGATATCTTAAAATTCTTAGTACAGCCAAGTCAACCAATGACTTTTGGCGGCGTGTCTGATATTTAAAGCAACAAACTTTTTAGAACTTCTCTATCGACTCGATATTCTAGAATCATCAACATGATACGGTCAATTATAGCAAAATTCTTTCGAAGAGAGTGGTTGACTAGTTTTATTGGAAAAGTTTACGTCAAACAAACTCGTATGACAGCACTGAATGAACACCAATTGTAAAAAAAATAGACTTGACGTTTCGTAGAAATTGTAATAATAGTGAAGATTCCAACTTCAATTCATAATTCATTGTAAAAAAAAACATGGTTGTCTGTAAAGTCGGTTTACGGACGATAATTTAACGTGATAACCAATTTACAAAACACTTCATGTGTAAGTATCTCTCCAATCCCCAACCACCCAACCCACCCACAACCACACACCATTTTTAAATTGTTTGTTCACCCTTTGACCCAAACACCAACCTACCACCCCCACATACAACCACCAACCAATAGCCCACCATTTTTGAAATTTTTTTCTCCTCCCCCACACAATAAATCCCCCTTCCTAACCACTACCAATCACCCATCCCACCTACAACCAACCCCTCCCCCCTCCCCGCCAGTACACCAAATACAACCACCCACTCCACTTACAACCACCTGCTACTCACCCACCATTGTTGACAATTGTTCCTTTTCCCGACACTACCCCCCCATACACACACACTCACCACCACCACTACTTACAATCACCAACCTCCCAACAACCTCCCCTCCCACTTTATTGACTTTCTATGCTATCATACGTGACTGTGACTGCGACACTTTTTCGTGCGTGCTGCCCATATATTCCGATTTATTAGACTTTATCACGTCAAAAATCTTATTAAGTACAAAAGCGAACAATGATGTCTAAAGCCCCATTGACACTAGGCATAAGACAATGTCAAAACTCAATGAAATGTTTGTTTAAGTATTCTGTATAGTATTGAATACCCTTTCTCCCACGCACTATGATTGACATTGTCACATTGATGAGTGTGTCCCTATTCAGGGGGAAAGGGGATTTCAACGACTTTTTCGTAGTCAGTCCTGTCCTTCGATGCTCCACTTGGAATATCCAGTTGTCTCAGGATGACTTTACTAAAATTTCGCATTTTAAAAAGATGGTAGGTACATAATATTGTTGACACTAGCAACACTTGTACATGCCCATAGTTTATAGATACTGTCTAGATAAGTAAATCAAAGCTGTCAAACTAACTTGTTGTCAAGCGTTCTTGCTCGCATGTTGGCGAAAGTGAGCGACACTCAAATCTCAAAGAATCGGATTCGTTTTTCCTTGGTCCCTTGGAATTTAAATTTCTGTTTGCTCTTTCTTTCTCTTCGAGCTTCTTGGGTGGAGCTGTATCTGCTTTTTAGGGTACCTTGACATTTGGCTATGCGTCACATGTTTGAATTTCGAAATATTAATAGGAACACTGTTAAACAATGTGACATGGCTATTTCAAAAAGAGTCACACGGCCATTCATTTTTGAGACTTTAAACAATACGGTGGACGAGCATGCGAGCTAGCGTGAAAGTAGACGATCGTAAAAGTGGCCGCCTGTTATTTCCGAAGTGGCCGCAAAGCAGTCTTCAATGAAATCCTCAAGGTGAATGGCGAGTTGGAAGACCAAGGGAAAGCTGTTATGAAAGCAACTGATTCCCAGGGTTTGGAGTCGTGGCTTAGGTATTGTGATATGAATAGTGAAATATAAGAAGCATATGGTTAGAATTAAAGTTTTGCTGTCAAAAGCCGCTTCCAGAGTTAAAGATTGACAGGTGCACCATCGGGGCTATTGCAAAGTATTCTCCCCCAAACGATTTTCCGCAGCATAAAGTACTCTTCCGTGAAGTCAAAATGAAAGCTGAGAACCCATTTAACCCAACAAAAATCAGCGAAACAGCTGTGTGTATGTACATGTCTTCAAAGATTGTGCGAGTTTCTACTCAGAAATCCTTCAACTTGTTGAATCCATCAGACTTCCCGTTTATAGTAGCGTCTTTCAATGAAGGCAAAACGACATGCTGCCATTGAAAAATAATTGAAGCTTGTAACTACCTATACCGAAGAGCTAAGGGAGCTTGGCACTTGGCAGGCAGTATAAGAGTTGGGTTCCTGGCCTCCCGTGGAAACAAATGAAAAACGTGATCTTGTGGACCCGAAAGAAAGGTATCCAAACGTTTTATATTAATTGAACATTTGGGAAATAGGTACGCTCTGCAGAAAGCGAGATCACAACCTACTTTCCTTGCTGGTAGCACATGGAAAAAAATTGTTGAAGGTACTTAATTACTTAAAGAGCTAAGAAAAAATATCTTACGTAATGGGAACAGACCTAATAATGCTCACCAACGAACGCTTTGGGACGGTTAGAAAATTTGAAGGCTTTTTCGAAAAAAAAAGGTTTCCTAAACACAAATTATCGACAAGCTTTAAAGAGGATTTTCGTTTGTGACTTCGAATCCGAAGCCTTATAAAAGCTTACACTTCGGTGATCAATATGCTACTAGCTTTGGAGGGATTAATCGAAAATGAAATTTGTCAAACCTTTATAAAGCTTGTGAAAACTCTTTTCCAAATTCTCTAAAGAATTTTTTTTTACTTTTTACCTCTTTATTTTTTTATTTAGGTAACCTATTGGAAACTTTAAGGAAGTTATTTGAGGTGCCTGGTGAAAATTTGTCTGTTAAAAAAGCACCAATCCTTTTTCAGCACAGTTTCCTGCCAGAAATAAGGTGATTTCAAGTTTGAAAAAAAGAGCAAAACTTTTGTGCGAAGAAAATGCCCGAAATATTGAAAAAGAACTAGAACATCGAATGCGAAAGAGGCAGCCCAAAAAAAATGTTTCTGACTTAATTTCGGCCTTAAAGTAGGAAGTATGGTTTGAAGTTAATAATGATATTTGTACAACCAATAAAAACTTCAGAAATAAATATTTCTGGCCTGATTTTCAAGCTGATTTTTGAAATAAATGCGAAAAGTGTTTATTAAAAGTTCGTCCCTTCTATATGAAACTATTAGACGGGCATGCGAAAGAGCGTTAGAGCAGTTCCAAATACAATATAAAGTAGCTGGCGGTAAAAGAGATTAAGAAAACTCAATTATCTCTGAAAAGAACTGTAGACAGCTGGTCGATAATTATCTCAGCTGGCAAAAAGTATCATAAATAACTTAAAACTTCATTATGCGAGCACTTTCACATTTCAAGAAAACCCAACCAATTTAAGGAGTGACAGAACTAGGTGTAGGTGTTTATAATTACTATGCATACCGCCGCTGGGAATTATACAAAAATGTATAAAAAAAAAAAAATACAAAAAATTAATATAAGAGAGAGTAATTGATGTGTTTAGTCCGTTGACCCAATCAATCAACTCAACACCATCGACAACAAGCAATTTACATTCTCGTTCAATTTCCCCATAAAGATAGTGTATACCTACTTCATAGATAAAGTACAGCATCACCAAACCATGCATCTATAACAACGATTAACTTAAAGCCGCAAATCGCTTTCAAATTGGTTACAAATTTTTACAAACCATTTTCCCGCGCACATCTTATTGGACAGAAGATATTTTTTTTTTGTTGTGTAAAACACTTTTACGGATACAACACGGCAATAGAGCTGAGACTGAAGCTAAGTCTTAGACTTAGGCGCACCACGGTAAGAGTAATTATGTATTGGAACCCATCATGCATACCTGAACAGAGTGATGCCGGAATGAATAGACTCTCCTATTGATCTTTAAACATTGCTAACGTATGTCGATAACTTTAATGAAAATTACCACACGCTCCCATACCATAGTACCACCAGGACCAGCACCACACCACACCACACCACACTACACCACATGACCGCATCGAACAAGATACTTTTCATAGATACACTTTTACACCGTTTGTTGATTTCCATCAAAAAGAAGTTAGCAATCTCCCACAGAGTCTCTATATCTACAGACTAAGCGTTATAGGAGGAGTCGCAGTTTTTTCAGTTTATGTGTGTGGAGAGGTTATCTTTTAATTTTTCTTTAGATTTTTTTTTTGGTCTTGTATTAAATCTTTATAAGGAAAGTCTTCCTCTTTTAGGAAGCCATGCAACCAAATATAGGAAAAGCAAAAAAAAAAAAAAAAAACTCAACCTTTCAATCCACACAACAAAACGGTCCCACATAACCTCGTTATTAAGACAGTAACTGTAGATCAAGGAAACTCCTTCCTCTCAGGCCACATTGATCTACGGCTGGGTCGTCGCGCACTATCAGCTCACATATGCAGATTAAGATTATGAACACTTGATTAGGCCGCTGCAACGCCATGCTGCTGCTGCTTTTGCTTTTGCTGTTGCTATTTCTGCTGCCGCTGCGCTGAGCTGCAATAGAGCGCACGACTGACGTCTTTGTCCAAACTAAGAAAGACTAACCTAAAGCAACCATGCCAGACAGGGTAGCAGCACAGTGGTTAACCAATTCATCGATGGGTGTACAACAGCAGTCATTAGACAGAACAGACAGATTGAGATAAAATGCAAGCAACCATCCTTGGAAGTTACAATATACGCTTTTTCAGGGGCGCACTTGATCGTTTTATGAATCCTGTGTTGTTCAATAGTTGGATGTTTTTCCTTAATGCAGTTCTTTCGTGGTAAGATATTCATTAGTGTAGCTGTTAGTGTTTCAGCTGGTACACCGAAGAAGTATGTACGACCTCTGAACCCAGTTCAAGTAAGTCTTCTCATGAAGTCGGCAGTGAATTGCAGGTCTTTAAGAGTATCAAAGACTATTCGTTGATGGTCTAAGCTTATGTTTCGCTTCCAGCTATCACGCTTACAACTTTTGTGGTTGTTGTGTGATTACGTATTCGAATTCAAGAAGTTCTGTCAACCTTGCCAGTTGGTAAGAAAGTGGACTTGACTCGTCAAATTAGATTATAAAGCATTCAGGTAAAATGAAGTGCAACAAAAGATCACATTGCGTAGGGGAGACAACAGATCAAACCTTATGATTATAATGTAGTTTAGTGTGCCCTAAATGAAGGCATCACAAACCATCACTTCAGGACAAGCTAGAAATTTAATCACTTCCCCTTCTATAACCAAATCAACAGCTTTCAGAAAGTGGTTGCGAGGAACGCATGCATTCAGAGCTATGTCTAAGTTTAATGTACGAAAATTGTATTGCGCGGCTACAGTGTGCAGTAGCAGCTGCATGAATTATCAAACGTATATGAAAAGCTGAGGGTTGAGTCGTCAGCAAAACAATTTAATGGATTAGAAGTCACAGACAAAAGATCATTTATAAAAATGAGAAAGAGAGTCGGAGACAGAACGGAGCCCTGGGGCACACCAGCATTTATTTTGTGGAGATCAGACTTGAAACCGTCTAATACAACTTGTATTGAACGGTCCAGAAGATAGCTTCTAATCCAACGAATAAGAGTATCATCGATACCAAATGCACGCATTTTCGATAAAAGAGCTTCATGCCAAACTCTATCAAATGCCTTTGAAATATTAAGCGCAATAATCTTGCTTTCGCCAAAGCGATGCACAGATTTGTTCCACTGTTCGGTGAGATATGCCATCAGATCACCAGTGGAACGATTGCTGCGAAAGCCGTATTGCCGGTCATTTAAAAGCTCCCGATCTTCGAGATATTTCTTGAGCTGACGATTTATCAGCGTTTCCATGACCTTGGAAAGAAGGGACGTAAGTGCAATTGGTCGGTAGGAGGAGGGGGAGGAGGAATCACCTTTTTTTGGGACGGGCTGGACAAATGCTGTTTTCCATCTACTAGGAAAGATTTCTGAACGATAGGAGCGATGGAAAAGCTTACGCAGTGGTTTTGCCAGAGATGAAGAACACTTCTTCAGAAGAATAGGGGGTATACCATCTGGGCCAGCGGATTTGTGTATATCAAGATCTTGAAGTACTCTTGCTACTGTACATGAACTTTTGTTTGAGCTCAGTGCTGCACATTGTATTCGTGTATTTGCTGCTTAATGCGCTTCATTTTTGACATTAACTTTCACATTGCTACGTGCTACTCCTGCAGCAACATCATTGTGCGAAGCCAGTTTGGACCAAAAAACATGTACTCTAGTGGCATTTGACCAGTCTAGGCTCAGACGCATGGTTATTGTGACGTTCATCACAGTTTACCGTCTTGTAGTTCCAAATCGAAATCTTTTCTTTCCCCTTCGCTGATGTTATTTAAAATTAAGAGTTCGGTTGAATCTCAGAAGTGGGATTGGGCGGAAGTTTTTTCAATTTTGGAACACCTTCTTACAGTCAAGTTGTGTTTTTATTTATCTTTCCTTAACTTGGCAATGCGACAGCTGAGTAACTCTGACCAGGCTCCCTACTATTGTACCTTCACAACAGAAAACTTAGACAACCCTCGTTCAGGACGTTCACCAAATCAAGAAAACGTTAGATAGATGTAATTTTAGCCGACTGTTAAGAACTATTATTGGCACTTACAGCGAACTACTTCTTACATTGTCTATGGACGTTGAATTGAAAGACTACGTCCTACTTGCGTCCGTTAGCTTTGAAATCTGTCTTTAACGGTTTCGTCACCATCTTAATTCGATCTTCAGTCCTTTAGGTTTGATTGAGATTGCTTTTATCTTTGGCTGAGGTAAGCTCGGCGGGTCCAGGGTCTACTAAAGAAGCAAAAGAAACTTTAGTTTATTAAAGTTGTTCGCAGATTCTAAATATTATACTTATACAAGTCTTCACATAAATCCAAGGCTACAATTTACAAATATTATTACAATTTTTAATACTACAATATATAGTCTTAATCTATTTTGACTCTGAGATAGCAGCGGACACTAAATTCTTGACTGAGATAGCAGCGGACACTAATTTTAAAACCTGGAAGCCAATTCCAATTTCCAACTCTTGGGGTTCTAAGCTTATCAAAATATTGGAGTTCGGTACTGTACACTAGATTGGCATACGGTCACGGGTGGCAACCGACTCGATTGCCAATGAATCAAATTGGCTGTCTTATGCATATTTCTGATGTAAGACAGTGGTAATTTTAAAACGAACAACAATAATGCATGGAAAATGCCATCCAGTGCAAATCACAAGCAAATTGTGGCTTGCCATTTGTTGTTGTTTGTGTTAAATGATTATGGTGTAAAACTGGTTTGAATGGTATTGTTAGTATTACCAGTATTACGAAGTTGCTTATTTTGCCATTATATGATGCGACGTTAAGGACATTTCATTACAGTTTTAATAATCGAATGATTTTGATCTAAGTCTTTTTCTTACCTTTATAACTTTTTCTTACAAGTACATTTCAAAGGCCTATCTATTATGAAAAAACCTTTGGCAACCTATCCTCTCTTAAAAAAGGTTTTATGAGACAAACATGCTATAACAAATCCTTTTTTTGCAATTAAATATTTGTACTAATGTCATTGAAGTGAACGAACAGCCTCACCCGTACAAAATAAACAAATCCAGCCCTGTTATCTGCACATTGTTTGGTAAAGCCCCAGCACAGCGCTGCGATCGTGGCTTATTGAAACTCTTCGGCTGCAGCCGCGATGCATATGCAGCCTCACTGCATTCAAGATACAAATTTTCACTAATTTATTGGCGCATAGATAAACGGTTTTGTGAAAAAGAGTGTCTTGTGTTCACAAAAGGTAGTTCGAGCCAAGATAAAGATGTGGAACAAAGAGGACCGCGTCGTCGTCGTTGATCATATAATAAACACAAAAATCACCAAAATTGTGCGGACTTAATTAAGCAAGCAAAAAAAAAAAAAAATTCCATTGTAAGCAAATAATTCCACACGAGGTACGAGGACGATAACGAAGCTGAACAATGTCCCTTGAGGGAGTTAACCGCACGTATCGGTGTCTCTTCAAGAAAAGGCCAACGATGGCTTCAGGGTGAACTGATTACTTATACGCTTATGCATGTCAACTTAAGTTGTTCCCTTCATTAAATTATCTGAGGAACTGGCTTTAGATACTATTTTTTTTTTTTTGCTGTGACCAAAGCAATTCACACACACTCTTGTATCATGTAAAATGTTTGTAACTTTAGTGTCCTGCCTGGGTAATATGATTGGAGTTCCTTGTAACATGGTAATTGCATTCATTACGCCTAAGTGAGTAATTTGGTTCCTGGATATCGAGTGTTTTGTGTGTGTTACCATCTATACCATCAGCTTGCACTAGTTATGGATTGCAGGCAGGCAAGTGCAGGTGTTTTGCTCAGGGTAAATAATGTTGACTCATTTAGCCGGGTGTTGGGAATTGATGGAGTATTAAGTGTGTAGAAAAAGTGGCTTCTCTTATGGGCTGATTGTAATTTAATGCCGCATGGTAGTAATACATCAGAATACAAGATTTGTAATTCGAGACAATGCGGAACAACTTTTAATAATTTTGCATTTTTTTTTTCGTTTTTGAAGATTTAGTGCCTTAAGTGAGTTTTAAGTTGATTTATTTTTTTTTGCTCTAGAAAGGAATCCAGGTTATTGTTTCTTAACCACTTTTTGTTTATGGAATTCCTTAACACCCTTTTGCATTTAAAATGTAATTTAATACGAAATAAAAATATGATTTTTTTTTTGTCAAAGCGGATTGCTTTTGATTACTTTTTTGGATGTATATAAAGTTGCTTGGAAAAGTTTTTTCAGCTGGATAAAAGTGTTTAGCAAAATCGATCAACTTTGACATTTGTGAAGTTGATGGGTAAGATTTTCTTTGAAAAATACAGTGCTTCAGGGCTTGTATGAGTTTGATTCTGAACCATCAGCTTTGCAAAGGTCTAGACAAGCCTTTTTCAAAGAATACAGAAAAGTCTACAAACAGAGTAAAAGCGGGCTGGGGCGGAATAATGGATCCTGAAGGTAGTGTTTTTTTTTGTGTGTGTGTAAGTACCTGGTTATATTTAATGGTGTCGTATGCGAAGTGCTTTTATGCATCAAATTTTTTATTTTCGGAGACGCCATTTTGTGGAAAACTGACCTTCCGCAGTCAACCTTTACCGAAAGTTTGCCGGTCTAGTTTTGTTACAAAAGATTTCGTTGTCCAAGAGTATAACCCAAAGCTTTGCCTCCGCGCGACACAAGCTTTTGAAATTTGCTGCTTAGCAGTAGTAGTCGTTGCTTTTACAGTTTCAAAAACGATAAAATGGCTTCTATTATAAACGCTGCATTTAAGCTGTATGCCATAGCTGGCATACCAAACCTGATATCCTGGAAGTAAACCTTTCTATGGGGGATTAAAAGATAGCCATAGTCCTAGTTAAAGTAGAGCGAAAGAGGAATAACGTTTTAATAGAAAAAAATCTAGTTGCAGATGGAGTCGAACAATTGGCGAGCCTTGTCAGTGTTAGGGAATATAAAGTAAGGGAAAAATAAAATTAAAAGACGAAAGGTTCTTATGCGATGACCAGGTTAACGATTTGTGAATAACCTCCTGGCAAAAAAAAATCCAACAATTCGAGGTTATTTGTAAGGTATTCCTTCATGTACGCCTGAAATGAGTTGGGTGGATCGTTTGTCACGAGATATAAAGCCAGTGGCATCCCCCTCTTCATTAGATGGAACATTTGACGATTTCGCAAAATTATGAAGGACGTAAGGGAATTTATCCTGCATGCAGTTCATCTTTTTTTATATAGACACGCAAATTAATGAAGTCAAACCCGTACCTTATCTTTACCAAAGGTGTTCCATATATCTCATCGAAAATCGAAAAAGACATCTTTGCGCATCCAGTATTCAGCAGCTTTTGAGTTGTGGGTTTGTATGATGTCCTCTCTGGAGCTTCTGTTATAACCCAGAAGCTAGTTTGAAATATTGTTTCGTGCCTGGCCTTACATCCCCTAAACTGCTGATACCGAGCTTGACATAACCTAAAAACAATCCCTTTCTCCACTTCTGAGTGTAAAGGCAGGTACCATGTTTTGCTTTGGTAATACTAAGGACCATTCCATGATTTACAACTAAGTGAAATTTCTCGAAGGACGTCGCTAAAGAATCTTTACTATGACATGCAACTGGGAGAAATTACATTCGTGCTAGCTATCACTTTAAGTCTTTTGCGAAACGGTTTCTTACATAAGACATCCGCAGCCAACTAATGTTTTTCTCGAAGCTCGGAGAACGTTCAGTATTACGATAATGCCTTTACCTTTCGTGAGAATCCTTGTCCTGCGGAAAAACTTAAGTCTCTAAAAGCTTAAAGCAGTGGGAAGATCTGACATTTTTTCGCTGCTTTTTAAAGCAATTTGCCTTCAAAAACGGAATAATTCTGTGTGACATTTGCAGCAACAGACAATATCAATTTGCTTCCTTTATTCCCTCTGCGATTTCTGCACGCTTAGGAGCCATGTTATATGCCTCCATTGTAGGGACTCCAGGAAATGTTTAACTTTGCATAATACTTTTTATTATGAGCTTTGAGCTTATTGCCTTCGCGGTGATCATCCAAGCTTACTATTCTTGGAGAAACTATCAGACAGCTTTTTACCGTAGAACCAAAGAAGTATCAGACAATAAGAATTGCTTATTGTTAGGGGTAAGGTAAAGATCAGAGATTTCAAGACTCATCTGCAGGGGTTTTCTCGAGAATCCTTAAATGTTAAAGAAATAAAAAAGAAAGCCTAGATTGGTTTCATTCATGCAACAGAATACTAGGCAAGACTTGGATGAACACTATAATAGTGAGACCTGAAAGAAGCAGCTGAGAAAGCCACCAAAGGACCACCAAATGTAGAGACTTGGGTGCATTGGAGCAATTATTGCATTGGGAATCGCACCAAAAGCTGGTCTTGAAACAATACTAATACTGCTGCTCATACCCACTATTGAAGGTGCTTTTAAGCGAGACACTGAGAAATATTACAAAACAACTTTAGAGCAAATTGTAAAGCATCTTGATTTGGAAAAGCCCATCAAATTAATCTTTTTCAGCAGAGAGAACTGACATACGAACAATGTTTCAAAAATTATTTCTAAATCGATTTTCACCGATGAATCAACAATGGAAATAGAAAAGGGAGTAGGAGCTTTATACAAGGTGGACAAAAAGAAATAACCCTATAGGAGATGCTCTCATTTTTGCAAATGGCCGCCAATGTCAAATCTGTTTTGACATTTGTGGATTAGACAGATGCAGAATACAAGTGAACAAGTCATGAAGCGATACATGAACCGACATGAACCGATATTCTGATGGCGGCGTTCCCGGGTCGCCTCATCTTTCGTTTTTGGCGATTTGCACTAGCCCGCAAGATCGTCCGATTTAACCGTTTCAGACTTTTTTTTTTGGGGTTTTTTGAAGTCCCATGTTTACGTGAACAAGCCCGAGACTCTGGAAGCTCTCAAGGACAACATTCGACACGAGTGCGAGAATCTGTCGCCCGAAGTTCTCGCTGAAGTGATGAAAAATGCCATAATACGAGCAATCATTTGGCCGATATCACCTTGACCAATACAATTCTTAAGGTTCAAATAAACGCAATCAAAAAACAGGATCGAAGTTTTTTATTTAGAAAAAAAAGAGAGCCAAACAACATCGGACGGATGACTTCTTTTGGCATACCCTGTAGAAATTAGCAGCTCGATCAAACTAATCGACTCAAACAGGTTCTTGCATTAGCTAAAGTAGCCATAATGGCATCAATGTTGGGAAAACAGTGAGAAGACGGGCATAAAATGCTTAGATACCACTCTAAAAAACTTCGTCTAATTGAAAAGGACCTCTTCTGGTGAGGTTAAAATAACGAGGATGAACATAAGGATATAACCCACGTACTCTGTCACTTACCGAAGCCTTTGCAATTCTAGAAATAGAACTCTCGGCAAAGAATTTTTAGAGATCATCAAAAGAACGCAAAAACGAGCATGGAAAGATGAGGAAATTGTAAAACCTCAGATGGGTTTCACAATTTGTCTACACAGATCTGTGCTGGAGTGGAACTGGCAACCTTTCTGCTTATTTTAGGTGAAGAGGCTGTTTTCTTCAAATGAAACATCCACAATTTGAACTCGTTCGATATTTCTTGACCTGATCTCCAGATTACGAGCTCCTTCTTCCTTAGAGTTCAAATTCAATTGTTTCACAATTATTACTGGAATTTCTTTTTTAAATGCATCTGTGTTGACATTACAAACAAAAACATCTCCCTATTTGAGGCTTCAGCAGCTTGCATTTATTCAAATTCCCTGACATTCCCAGCCAGCACATGTTTGGTACATTTGTGTCTGTTTGAACATAAAATTCCTCAGCATTCGCTTGGTAAATATTACGAAAATCAACTAAAAATATCAAAATGTGGGAGTATCTGATAAAAAGAAAGCTACAGCAAATTTCATAGTCACCCACTCCAGACCGTATTTTCTAGAACCAAACTGTTCCAGATAAAGCTTATCAGTAATTTTTCCAACTTAATTACATTAAACCCCACCATATTCTAACCAACATTTCCATTGCCATCTGTTAAAAAAGAAAAACAGTGAATAACCCACAAAAAAGGCTTTCCTTTTGTATACCTAGGCCCACGAACCAAAAAAAAAAATTATATCAGTAAAGATGATAAGATAAGATTGAATTAATTGTTTCTCACTTTCCTCTTATCGTATCTTTTAACTTAATTTTTTTTTTGTTCCAAAACTTGAACACCGGCGCGCAACAAAGATACTTAACTTTTGAAAAAGATACAATCTCGACCAGAACGTAGACAAGGTTTCAGAATACCTTTGCTTACTCCAAAATGCATTTGGAGTAAAGATATTCATCTTAGAGGAAATGGTGTTGTTGTTGCTTTTTTTCCACCGAAAACCGTTCCAAAAAAGCTTGATTTAGGTGAACTGACTTGAATCACTGGTATAGAGGGGATATGGGTGGCTGGCTACCTTAAGTAAACGACGTCAATCCGTCTATTTCCAAGATACGCTCTATGATTATGTGTTGCAGCAGGTAAGTCAAGAAATTTTACCCCAAAACAAAACGGTAGTGCGCAGCAAATAAAAGATACATTCTACTGAGAGATACCTATCTGCGTGCGGTAAGAAAATTATTCTTTTATATTTTGTTTTTCTTTTTTTTTGGGGCAACCCAAAACCGTGGGATTTGGACGTTTGTCCTCCTGGCTCTGGGTCTTTAGAATCAGTATATACATTGTTTTCGAGGAGACCTCAAGCGGTGTGGGCAAAAATGTTGTCCAGCCCCAAGAGTGATTTATTCAGCGGTAAGGTAATATAATTCAGCACACACTTCAGCTCCGGCTCCAGCTATCGAGCTATCGGTATCGGACCACACCATACACCGCATGACCATATAGCATAGGAACGACCTACCTACTGCCTTCGCCGCGCCCGCCGCCGCCGCGTGCATAAGAAGGTTAAATTCAAATTTATATTTACAAATTCAATTCGCTTTATATTATTGTTGGCTGCACGTTTGAAACATTCATAAGATAACACGACATGACAAGGGAAGGGAATATTGTTTTTTTTGTAACCTTTATCTGTTGGATACCTCTTTCTGTATATACCTTTGGTTCTCCAATATAGCTTGGTTAGATGGCGCAACTAATTCGAAATCGATTGACCATCTAAATGCATTGTAAATCAAAATTTTTGATGCACGTTTTTTTCGAAATAAAAAACATATCTATAAAAAAAACCAATCGCCTGTTGAAGGTTTTATGGGTTTTGAATGAGATTTTTTAATTTGAATTTATTTGAGTTTTCGACATTTTGCTTTTGTGCAATATCGCCGGTGAAGAGGATCTTGTTTTGGCAGATTTAAATATTGTATTTTGATTAATTTTTCTTTTTGGAAGTTTGATATAACAAGTAAGATGTGATGCAAACGTCATGAACATCAAATAAAATAAGAAACTAAATTATATTCACACAATTTCTCACAAACAAAAAGCGAGTACCCAACTAACATTCTATTTGTAGATTTTTTTTTTTAAATTGACAAGTTAAAGCTTGTATAAGATGTTTAAGAATATTATGATAGTTTTAATAATTTCGTTTTCACGAAATATATTAGCTTAAATATTTACAACGCTTCCTTAAAGTCTTTGAAAATAAGCAAGACTAGTTCTTTTTTGACTTTTAGATTTGAGTTATTTGATAAAAGCTTTCATAAAGCTTCCAATGACAATTAATTTAAGCAGCTTTTGCTAGGCAGTTTACAAACAAAATTTTTGTGACACAAAACTGTGCTGAAAAACTCAAAACTGGATGAATGCTCAAGAAATATCATGGACATTTAATTCCAAATACATTTCGCACATTTTCCACAATAGTTGCGGAAATCTTTGAAGGGTATTTTTCTCTAAAAAGAGAATTTTCGAACCAATGCAGCTCTTTCGCTTGTTCTTCGAGACTCATTGAAACACAGTCGTAAGATGGATTTGAGTTTTCCCAACAAATTGACCTATCACCAACTTCTGAAGCGATTGGAATTTTAAGACAGAGTTAACATAGGTGTGACTTTTAGTATGAAGATTTTGAGAGGATTGCGACACAGTTATCAGTTTATTATCCGAATACAACGACATGTGTGCTGTTATATGATTCTGAAACACACAAATGTTCTGCCAAAACATCTCAAGAAAATTGCAAGCACAAATCATATCGAACGTGGAAATGTGAAATAGGACTGGGCAGACAAATTTGGATGCAGACATTATACAACGGAAGTGGATAGGCCATACACTTAGGAAACTTGACTACAATATAGCGAAACAATCTTTCGAATAGAATCTTCAGGGTAATAGACGCGTCGGAAGACCAAAACCAACTTGGAGGTTCTCAGTATTTAAAGAAGCTCAATCACAAGGAATGTAATCATTACCACAGCTAAGGCCAGTTGCGGTACCAGGTGGAAAGATCTTGTTGTTGCTTTATATGCTCCAGGAGAAGTTCGAGCACTGCATTGCTTGCAGTCAGAAAATACATGTATATATTGTTTTTAGGACTTTCCCATTTAGATTTGGAACGAATTTTGCCAGTTACGCTTCATTTTGAATTTTGGAGCTAAGATTTTCTCGGTCGTCTTTTGATATCAGCCCTTTCATTGTTATCATGCTCCTCGGGCTTAAGTTTTCCTTGCAATATCAGAAAATACGATGATGGTCTTCTGAACAAGCTTGGATCGTCTGTCAAGTGAGCTCGACTAACTGAAATGATATGTATGGTCTTAGTTTTGCCATAAACGACTGATAACCACGGGTGAATGATGATCAACGCGATTTACAAAAACTCCGAAATCAGTATACATTCTCCAACTTTTGAATTGTTGGTAAACCAGACTTAGCCAACAAATTGTTGGTTGTCATACCTCAATGGTAGCATCGTTGCAGGGATCATTTCTTTTAATTAATTCATCAACAAAAATCAAACGCTGATTCTATTTCGTATCAGTATTTCCCCTTCAATCAGAAAGTAAACAAAGTGTCAATGACGTTTCTGCCGGTGAAAACAATACTATCATAATAAACATAATTTCCTTTTCTGCATGAATTCGTTAGTTCCGAAAATTAGATTATTCTTGGTCAAAGCTGCATGAAGTAAATCAATTATCACCTTGGAACTTAAAGTGCAACTGGAAACCTTTCTCTAAGCAGGGTGAAATACTTGGAGCAATCGTATGACACCTTGATGATAGCTATATTCATAAATCAGGAATGCTTTCCATCGAAAAAGTTCCCTGCAACCACTGTTAAAAATCTTTCGAAATCACTGAACAACAGCTGAGCGCTCAAAATCTTTAAATGTATCTCAATTTCTTCAATACACAAACATCTAGTTTTTCCATCTCGAGTTTGCTTTCAAGATATAGTTTTGTCCACTTTGTAGTTTTTCTAGCTTTAATCTTGGCAATCACAGGCAGCACCCGAAACGATTTAACATTGAAAGCTTGAAATATTTTTTCAAATCTTAAAATTAAACTTGATGGTGTATTGCTCCCTCAGCTCGTAGGAACCTTGAATGTCGGATGCGAAGTCTGGAACTCCAATGGAAAAAGAAGACAGCTTGGATTTACTTGCTATCAACAATTTGCTCTCCAATTTAAAAATAATCCAGTATAATCCATTGGATGAAGCTGATATTGTAGCAAAGACTATGTTACATAACATTTGTCTCGGACGTCTTCGAACACTGAACCAAAAACTATTCTCAAATTTATGAATTTGTTCATCATATTGATGAAAAAAGTTGTTATTTTTAAGCCAACGACCGCGATCAGCAATATGAAAATTAGGAAAACCTCTATCATCATATTGACAATCGCCATCATCATATTGACTACTGCGATTATGATCATACTGAACCCTGCGGTCATCATATTGATTACCGAGATTGTCAATATGATGACTATGGCTGTCAATACGACTATCGCATTGTCGATATGACGAATGCAGTTGTCAAAAAGATCCTTGTGGTTGTAAGTACAACACACGCTGTCACATTGACAGCCATGATTGTCATAAAAAAAAAATCAAAATGAAAAATCAAATTGAAAAAATAAAAAAAAAAGACAGCAACTTCTTGCATTTAATTCAAAACGAGCATGAACTTATTTGAAATAAAAATAGAAAAAATGTTCCTTGACTTTGTTTGCGTTTCGGTTAAGCAAGAACAGTGGGTTAGTCAGTAAGATGCCGTTCATACTCTTCTAAGATGTACAAATGTTCGGTAAAATCGACACTTATGTTTTATTTTTAGTGGAAGACTGCACTGTGAATTATATATTGTCAATGCCACAACTACAAAAACAAGATCATTGTATTAATAACCGGAATTGCCAATATGACAACTGCAAACCAACGATAATCATATTGACAGTCGTGATTATCATTTTGAAAATAACCACCATCATACCGCCAATTGCAAATTGATAGCCGAAATGTATGCGAAAAACAAGTTATCATATTGACTTTATTTTCCATCAATATGAAAATTTTCAGTTAACAACTGCCGGTTGTCAATATGGCAACTAATATTTTTTTCAGTGTAGATTCATTCTAATAAAAGTTTTTCGTGTATTGAATTTAATTGATCATAAAAGTTTTTTTAGCTGCACAAATTATGATGCGAACACCAATTTATGATACTTGAAGCTATAAAATGCTGATTTCTGACCTTTTGCAAATTAAAAAATCAAAATAATTTAAGCGAACTGCCAGAGAACCTTGATTGTCGTGAGACTCTTGAAATGATATTAAGGTTGATAAAACAAATTGCATTCGGACTGCTATCAATTATTAAACTAGAAATAATCTACCAAATGTTATAAATTACGGGTCGAAAACAGTTTCTATAAACTTCTAAAGTGACCAGAAAAACCTTGAATCAGTTAACAAAAAGGATCGACATTCAGTGCGATAAAAGATACATTACATAAAACAAAACAGCTCGTTTCTTCGATCATGTTCGAAATAACTTAAAACCTCCAACACACTTAAACCTAACGACTTGATCATGTTCGAAATAACTAACTTACAATACTAACGGCTTTTGACAAAGACCATATCAAAAGCTTAAGCCGCACATCTCTCCTACGCACTTTGGAATTGGACCATTGGGTGTTCCTCTTTTCCTAGAGAGCTGATTTAAAAGCCCATCAAAATTTATTGGAATTAATTCTTCTTCTCCTTTGGATTGTTTTAATTTTCATTTTTATGACCCACTGATCGCTCTGCATACTAACGAGCCCCCTTCTGACATACTAAGGTATAGTTGTTACCAGCTTCTTTTCTAGAGGGGCCTTGTCAACTCCAAAAAAAAAAAAATGTGCTACTGGCCATGATGGTGGTTACTGAATTTAAATACGGCGCTAACTCAAGCGAATCGAAATTACACCTTAAAACTTCATTGAAATAAAACTAAATGCCATAAAGACATAAATTTTCAACCCGCAATGTAGGACGCCAGCCAGCACCACCCGCACAACCTCCACCGCCGCAGCGCCGATTTCTGTCAGACGCAGTTAGCGTGAAAATCCCTTCCACATTAAAATCAGACCAATTTTTTCTTTTCCTGACTCATTCTGTTGTTTGCTGAGCTTGCTTGCTTCACCAAGTCAGCACCAGGAGAAGAATAAAAGCAAACAAATTGGCTGGTGCTGTCGTTTTGGTTGTTGACTTGTAGTTTTTGTTGTTGTTGTTCAAGCCAACAAGATTTTGGCCATCGCTCACACTAGCTAGCTGGCGGTATCGGTATCTACAGATACAAGCTTATATATGTCTCGCTGGATGGAGCGCAAAGATTCATTGTGTGTTTCTTGAGATAAGATTTCGGAACCAAGATAAATCGTCTAATTACTGCACCTGTGCTTTGTCAGACACCACGTTGTTGAATGGTTCTGCTTGCTTAGCAATATGAGCAACGTAAAAAATTACTTTACAACCTTTGCATTTTTTGTATCTTTTGTAACATTCAACAACGATCAACTCAACAGTCAACACCAACGCAACCATAACAACGACGACAGACATTATTACTCAAATTCGTTTCCGGTGTCACGTTGTAGGTTGGAGTTATTAAAATTAGATTAGAAATCAGTTTGCAGAACAACTCAACTACAACTAGCTTCTGCAAACTCAATTTTTCTTCAATTACAGAAATGATAATCACCAAATGATTGAAGCACATCACTCTGACATCATTTTTTTATTTTGAAGTTAAATATTTAGTCATAGTATCATGACACATGAGATCATAACAACATCCAAGTGATTTATTGCTAGAAATAGTAGTTTGTTGTTGTGGAATACTAATAGTATGATATGAGATACAACGCAACCTTTTTTTTTTTGATGTTGGTTTTTTTTTTTGGACACATTTTGGAAGTTAATAAGTAAAAAGTAAGAAGCCGGGGTAATGAACCTTGCACATAGTAATCTTAGGGCTTATTGTGATGTTAAGCTCATTAATCAAAAAGATTTTCGAGGTCAGCGTTGTGGAGTGTTGTTCCCACGATTGTTTGGTTGGTTTTGGTTCGTGTGTCATCTTTAACTTGTGTTTTTTTTTGTTAATGTAATCAAAGGAATTATTTTTTTTTTTGGAATATAAGTAGCTTTGGGAATATTTTTTTTGTTTTTATAATTTTTAAAACGATTTCCCATGACTTTTTATAATTCTTTTTTAAAATTTTCATAATGGAAGATTTTATTTTTAATTCTGAAGCTATACCTAACAATATTTCATGCGATTTTTCAAAAGGGTCATCCGTAGGGTCATACGAATTTTGTATCCATATAACCAAATTTAGGGTATTCAGGTTTAGGTGTGTTGAAACTATAAGATACCTTGGTGGATCTTAATCTGGTTACATAATTCGACATTGATACCACTATAGTCATCATATTGACAATCTCGGTAATCAATATGATGACCACAGGGTTTTGAATATGATCGAAATCACAGTAGTCAATATGATGATCACGGTTGTCAATATGATGATAGCGGTTTTCCAAATTTTCATATTATTGATCGCGGTCGTTGGCATAAAAATAACAACTTTTTTCATCAATATGATGAACAAATTCATCAATATGACAACCGTTTTTAGTTCAGTGCCCGAATCACATTGAAGAAGAAATCATTTTCTAGATCAACATATAGTGTTACTGGCAGTATTTAAAAATATATCGTTTTATAGGAGCAGCGCTTGCCACAAGCATTATTAAATATGTAGGCTTTTACCTTTTAGCAAATTCTTCCACGAACAAGGCTTTCCTATTTGAACTAACATGCCGGTTATCGATTTATTCTTTATTGCTAGATCATCCTGCTGTCAGAGACGCAATCAAGCCGCATTCACAGAATCTTTCAAAAAATTTATAACACATGAATCCAGTTTTGCAAAACCGCAACGCAGTTTGGGCTACAATACGGAATCGTAAACTTTAAAAAGTGATCTTTTTTGACATTTCACTTAGTAAAGGAAAAATCAAATTTGAAATTCAATTGTATTTTTTTTAATGAATAAGATTTGTAAAAGTAAGTGAAATAGTATAAAAATGAAAAATGACAACTAGCACTCACCGATATCAGCTCCAATTTTCTGTCATGAAACATTAAAACTGTTGGCTTGTATTTTTTTCAGAAAGTCAAAATATTATAATAAGTCTCAAAGATAACAGGATCGATTTAGAGCAAGGTTGTGATAAAAAATTGTGAAAAAGAAATCCACTATTTTTACTTCTTCTACCTACTTTGTTACTGCAATAAGTCATGATTCAAGTGACAGTTGATTTTGGTGTATCAACAACGATAAGTTAAACACTAAGTACTAGATTTGAGGTTTAAAAGTCGGTGTACCCCAGGGCGGTATCATCAACTCTGATCTGTCACGACTAATAAATTCCAGGTACCAAGCATCTGTCCAACATTAATTGGCAGTACATGTCCTATTCAATTAACACCTACATATATTTTGCTTGCTGCCCGCGACGCCACGGCTCACATGTGTTTGTGGCCTGCATAGTATGGCTGAGTTAAATGCTTTCTTTGCATCATTAAGGTTTTTTAGGGGGTGTGGATTTGTAATGGAAATTCTTGGTGTAAGTGTGAATCTTCACGCTATAATACCAGTTTTCTGCCCTAATTAATTTCCAGAATTATTTCGGAAAACCTTTATTTTAAATTTATTTCTGTTCTTTTTTAAGTTCACCTGTTCACATTTTTATGTTTGCGCCTATCTCTATGTAAAACCATTCAGATAAATGAGCTGGATTGCTTCCATCCATGTTGTATAGAGTAGGACCTAAGCTTGCATTAAAATCTTAAGCAAAGTCTAAGGGCACGAGATTCATCTGCATTAAGTTGGAATAATTGCATAATCTTTCTTGTATCATGGGGAAAAATGTTTAATGTGTGGTATATTTATTTTTATTGAAAAATACTCGATTATTTATAATAATTACAAAATTCTTAATTTATTTGTCAGCGTTGCCAAAAAAAACGATCTGTAGCGGTTAAATTACAAAAATCAAGAGAACAAGACCAACAACTTTGTTTCGCTTCTATGGCTCAGTTTCAGTATTTCGAGCACTCGGTGTGCGACACCTAGTCGCGATACCCTGAAACCCAAACATAGAGGGAATAACACACTATTGAGTATGCCAATAATAATTTAATACTACAAATGGAAGCCCTCTGGCAACAAACCTTGACCAAATATAGCTAGTTACTTACTACTAAAACCCTTTGCTTAGTTTAAGTGTTTGAAGTTTCTAAGCCCAACCAATACTGTACCGAAAAAGATTATCAAAGCTTAGATTTAAAATTCTAAGGGGCCAGTTATAGCGATACGGAAACCCAAACCGAAAAAATTTTCAAATGGAAAATTTGGTATAGTATAATCAGATTTAAAACACAAATGCTACACTGATCGATGGCAACCAACTCAGAGAATTGATTTTGCAAATACAAATTCGAATTGAACTTGTACTTTTTGTTAAAAATGTATTTAATCATTTTTCTGTAATACGTAAATACATTTTTAACAAAAAGTATTTGTTCAATTAAAATTATTATGAACGAAAATTCTCTGCATTGATTGCCATCGATCAGTGTAGCATTTGTCTTAAAAATCGAATCAGAACATACAAAATGTTCCATTTGAAAATTTTTTCGGTTTGGTTTTCCGTATCGCTATAACTGGCCCCTAAGTGAGACAGCAAAACATATACTTCTTTGATTATTTTATATTTTTAAGTGTATATTGTTTGTGTTTTTACAACTAAAATTTTGAGCTTTAATATTTCAAAAACAAGATATTTTTGTTGAGCCAATTTGACAATACAAAAAGCAAAACTATGGTATATAATAATCGTTGTATACCCCACCCTCCACGGTGTACTAAAACTCAAGATCTTTTCTCAACAGAAAAAAAAACCATTTCTTCAAAGTTTTGAAAGAAAAGTGTTTTGTTGACATTTTCAAAAGAAAAGTATTATGAATCATCAACTATTGTGACTCTTCCCTTGAAATGTTTACATAAAAACTAGACAAAATATAAACAAAATGAAAATAAATAAACAAAAACTTGTTCGTATTTTCAAATGCTCACTTCAGACACACGTTGTTCGCTTTCAATTTTAAGATTATTTAATTTTTGAGACTGCGCAGTTCTGTGTCTGCTGTCTAAAGAGCTCTTTAATTTAAACCACTTGGAATTGATCGTTCCCCAAAAAAAATAATCTTAAGCACAAAAAAGCAAAAGTCAGAGACAGACACAATATGGAGAGCATTGCGCTTGAAAATCACACACAGACACACAAAGTTACAAAAAAAACTGATCATTTTTATAAAATCCACTTCAAACCACTTGAATATTCACTTAAAGTTCTCAAAAAAAAGACTATGTAAGAAATCATTTATAATCATCCCTTTTTAAAAATAAATTTTTGTTTTTTTTATTTTAAGTTTCTGCTTTAGAACAACGATTTGTCATTCTGTCTCACAACGCGCACCTTTTACCTGTCCACAACCACCTACTTACAGAATCATTTCCAATTCTAATGGTAATGGCGTCATACCCGAACGAAAGAACATCCCACTCATTTAGTGTCGTGACAACCTGTAGATATACGAAAATGTGAGTCAGTGAATATAATTTGGCAGATATTCAACTTGAAATTGATTGCATTTGCAGTTGAACACACGTTTCTCACAAAATTTCAGACGGATTTCCGCAAAAAAATATGAACTCATCATTTTTTCTCATTTACGAATTGCAAACATTTGACAGTTTGGAGAGATTTTCAGAAAGTCTCCATTTGACACTTCTAGCCAAAAGAAAACGATGACATTTTGTGTTTGAGTGAAAGCTGCTAACTCGAACGTGAATACCACCTAAAGCATCATAATTTGCCGATTAAATATTGGAAGCAGATGTGTGGGCATGGTTAATGCCTGACTTAATCATATGTGACCTACACCTAGGCAATTACCATCAACAAACTGCATACTAATGAGCATTTTGTCGAATTCCAACCTCAAAAGTTTCGGTGAAATACTGTTTTTTATGTTAAACAGTATATATGCTCACAACATGTGAAAAGTTTTGCAATTTTTGTTTTTTTGTTGTCATATTGTAAGCCCAAGTAACTCATAACTCTATTCGCATAGTTGACTTGGGATTGGGACCAAGAAGCAGCATCGATCAATTAGAAGCCCATTAAAATGTCTACATTTAATTTTTTTTTTTATTATGACACAGAAATACTTATTTGTATGATAAATGTATCCTAAAAACCATACCAGCTCTGGGGACATCAATCAAGTTCCATTTGGCTTAGATAGACTTACGAAAAAATTTGATTCAACTTCACCTCGCTTGGCATTAGACCACACCTTGACAGTGAACAGATCACAGTGAGGACACACATTTTTTAAGAGCTTACAAAAACGCTGTATCCGTATCATGATTGATGAACATGAAATACCAACCATTGAAATCGGTTTTTTTAAAATTTGCATTTTATGCAACCGAAAATCTGACAGCTGTCAGGTTTGTGTTTTATTTTGCTTGTGTCAATTCGGTAAACGCAACGCACTAAACCGAAAGAGATAACGCATAACGTCTTACAACTTAGGTATATTTCTTTTAATGGCTTTTATAATGTGTGTTCACCTTAATGCAATGCACATTGCACCCAACATGTGTGTGCTAAATTCACAATAAGCCAAGTGAAATGTCAAAGTCATAGTACTTGACAGGAGGCGGTGGTGGTGGTAGGGATCTATTACTATCTACACACACACATTCACACCATAGTTTGTTCCCAATGCTTTGTCTATTTGGTTGGCTTGGATTATCGGGCTTATCAATGATTGATAGGCACCCATGACTTCATCCAGTCCATTGGGCAATAATGAAACGCATTCCAATAATTTTTTATCGATACGAACTGAAACAACAAAACCAAATGGAGATATGAGAATTGCAAAAATACAATTATTTCACTTTGTTTATTAACTTTTAACTGTTATCTGTGAATTTTTGCCAGCACTAAAAACAACCATTTTAATGGGTTTTAAATTTTAATCAATTTCGTGTTTGGTTTATTGGACTGAATTTTCTAATGATATTGGCATTTGAAATAAAATTAATATCCATCCTGCTATCAGCAACGTTAAAGTATTGGTACGTCTATAGGATATATACCCTTGGTCATTTTATTGAACTGTGTATTAAGATAACATCACTTTGATAAGTTGTAGAATTTTGATAATTTAAGGAGTTCTTAAGTGTTGTTACCTTTACGGCTAATTTTGGCGTTATGCGTCGATATTGGCCTTGACATTTTTGAGCCATTTATTGCACAGCCTTGATTCTTTTTCATAATTTGCCTTAGAACGGTCGAAGCAGGTCCAAAGCCGATAGTTAAGGTGTGGAAAGAATCTACACAAAACTTCCACTTTCGGAGAACAATTTGGGTTGAGTTGGCATTGCGAAATCATAACGATATGATGTTTGGTGTCCTGAAATCTAAGATAAGAAGAAGTGACTACTCTTTCTATAAATTGCTGCCCATTAAATATATCTGAGACTCAAAATCATATCAATTTATTAATAGTTTCCGGTGAAACATTTCTGAGTTATTTTTCAATAAACTTATTTGCCATTAACTTTTTTACCGTAACAGACTTTCATCTGGCAAGGCTGTACTTCACTCTTTGGCTCTCTTTTTTTTCTAAATGAAAAACTTCGATTCTGTTTTTTGATTATGTTTTTTGAACCTTTAGAACTGTATTGGTCAAGTCGAGAAGATGATATCGGCCAAATGAGCGCCGTCACAATTGATTGCTCGTTATATGGCATTTTTCATCACTTCGGGCGACAGATTCTCGAACTCGTGTCGAATGTTGTCCTTGAGGGCTTCCAGAGTCTCGGACTTGTTCGCGGGACTTCAAAAAACCCAACAAAAAAGTCAGAAACGGTTAAATTAGGCGATCTTGTGGGCCAATGCAAATCGTCAAAACGAGAGATGAGGCGACCCGGGAACGCCGCCTTCAGAATATCGGTTCATGTATCGCTCCATGGCTTGTTCACTTGTATTCTGCATCTGTCTAGTCTCTAAATATCAAAACAGATTTGACATTAGCGGCCATTTGCAAAAATGAGAGCATCTTCCTACAGGGTGATTTCTTTTTGCCCACCTTGTAGTTTTCAAGTAGTAGGTAGTTAAATTTTCTCAAAAACTAGAAAACATAAAACCGTTTGGTTTGATTGTGTTTGATTCGAAATTGATATTAGCGTTGACCACTAGAAACCGATTCAGCACTTCGTTTCACAGTTTTGAAGAAAATTCATCTAAGCTTTTGTTTTAATTTTTTTTATCAAAATTTTGAGTTTGCATGCAAATTTTTTTTTTAAACTATTGACATAAATAATATAAATGGAATTTTGGGAAGAACGAATTTCTAGATTTTAAAGCCGGTATACATAGTATTTTATTGTAAATGTTGCCGTTGTTTTTAAATATTTATTTTAAGTTTTTATTTATTTTTTTCTAAAATTGCCCCTCCCTCCTAAACGGGGTGAGATAGACCCCCCATAGTATAGTAAAAAATGCTTGTTTTTAACCCGTCTACATAAAACCATTACCAATTTTCGGAGCGTAAGTTATAGTACTTACTCTCCCCCTATTCTGTAACTTGTCGACCCCATAATCCCATTTCCCATTATCCCATGGCAACCAATACAAGATATTATGATTGGATCTGCTTTCAGGCACTTGTTTCATCAAGACCAGCTTTTAGGTTCTTATTTCTACTGTCCTAGAAGAGAGACTAGAAGGGGATTTGTCACTTCTTTGTGAGTTGCAGTGGGTACCAAAAAAAAAAAAAAAACTTTAATGGAGCCAAGGATCGCGCCCTGAACTTTCGGTGTTGCATTCCGACACACTACTACTTCACGGGTTACTTCCTTTTAAATTACGCTTTTTGACTCCTTTACAAATTTCGTAATTCAGATCATTCTTCCATCTACAATTGTACGCTTATCATACACGTACCTAATGTTGAAAACCAGTTTCGATTGATGAAGCTTCACGGGATGGATGACCTGGGCTAAGTTACTCCATCCAGCAACTGATATTGTGCAATACCAATTACAAACCGTTTCAAACCATTATCTCCGAGCAAATAATACTCATATCTATTAATGCCATTACTTATTGGAATTGCAAATAGTTAACAAGGTTGTCAGCACTAATCGTAAGCGTAATCTTCTCATTTGCACAGTATGACCCAACAAAAATAACCCACCTTAAAAAAAAATTTAAAAAAAAATATGACTCAACTTCCTCGACACAATTACGAAAATCATATTATTTACTCGAGTAATTCACGGGTTTGCCCAAACAAAATCAAAAAAAAAAAAAAAGAAGAATAACTACAAATCTACCGGTATCTTTGTATCTCTGTTTACACTTCAAGGTTAGACCATTAACCGAGTTGGAATAAATAAAATAAACTCTATACATCTGACGTCATCCATCGCGTGTTGTATTATTATTTTTATTTTTTTTTTATATCTTATCTTACCTTCACTGAAAGAGTTATACTTAACTAAAGTAACTATAAAAAAAAAGATGAGGCAAACAACTTTACAACGCTCCGACGACTACAACGCAGACGTAGATATACAACACTCTCGTATATACATACGATGCAATAAAACTCCCAGTTTTCTGAGAAATTCTACAAAACGACTTTTACACATTCGAGTACAAACGAATATACGAATGCTAATTGATAAAGCAAGAAAATCTGTTGCATTCAAATCCTCAGAGATCTATAGATCTGGCTCTGGCTCTAGAGTTCTGTTAAAGACCGGCTAAGCTAAGATATGGTAGAATAGAATGTAAAACGCATCATAAATTATGCAGGACAAGGCCACGCAAATATGAATAACTACTACACGCGCTTTATGCTAGATGCTAATTTATTTCTTTTTCTATCTTTCAGATACGTCATAGGGTGGATAACATCGGCATCATTCTGAGAGTGGATTTATTACCAACAATCACACACCACACATACCATAGTTAAAAGAGGTAGGTAACGTATACCAACTTAAGAATCCGTTCTATATCAATTTGCCATTAATTAGCCACATATAGTATTTCCCTCTTGTTGGTGTTTCTCAGAAAGTATCTCATGAATTGCTTTAAGTATCTTTCTATGAAATTCATTAGTCTTATCAATTGGCACAGGTGCTGTAGGCGCAGGGTAGAGAGTATCCAACTTATATAATAAAATAAATATCTGTTTAATCGAAAGTTGGCAGCACACAGGTTACACGAGAACAACCCATGACACGTTGTTAGTGGTTGGGTTCGGTTCGTGCTTAGTGCTGATGTTGATGTTGGAGCGCGTGATGAACAAATGCGCGGGAACCGGCTCAGCTTAGGTGAGCTGTGCTACGATCCAAGACAGAACAGCGGCTGTCGTTGTTGTCGTAGCCGATCAATGAAGAGAATTGATCATGTAAATAGCTAGATCATTGGAATGCTGTCCCACAGTGGAATGAACTAAAGCAACAAGTGGAATTCCTTCCTCATGCTGAATATGTATCTTTTGTATAGTATCTACATCTTTATTATAGTTGGCTTGAGAAATGATTTACTTTTTCCGATATTGTGTTGGGCGACCGACGAGGACACATTAAATATTCCTTACCGCGCCCAAACAGTTTATCTAAAATTGTATCTTACAGCCCGTTACAAGATAGCGTAAACACTGGATTTTGGTGTAATTAAGTGTATCTATGAGTTTTTCGCTGCTATTTCGCGTGTGACTGTATTTCCAAGCCAAGCAAAGATTGCTGACATCAAAGTAATTTGCACGCTGATTTTACTTCATGTTAATGTCAATCATTAGCTTATCTGGAGTCTTCATTTTAGCTAGCTTGGTGACTCTATCTGGGGAAGTCTGGGTGTTTGACTTGGAAGTTCGAAAACAATGAATTTCTTTGTTGATTTAGCTGGAAAAACTCGTTCGTATCTTTTTTTTGCAAATTTAAACAAAAAGTGTTTTTTATATAACTTGAGGCTATTTACACGCTGCCACACCACCATACCGCGCAGTTGTCGATTAGAGTTGATTGAGCTGAAAAAAGTACTAATTTTGTGTTACTTCTCGTATATAGCGAAATACTTTGTGCCATAGATACATAGATTGCTATAATTTTGTACTTTTTTTTCAAGTCTTGGGTATAATGACTGCTTTTTGTGGTTCACAGCAAATAACTTTGCCGATGTATATTATAGATAAATAGGAGAAACTTTTTTTTTTTGTAAGATACATTTGTATCTATCGGTTTGGTTCTCATAAAATAACTAAGGTGCTTTCTGGTATAATATGGTGGTGATTTAAGAATTGAATGACTACTATTGTCCACATTCATTAGGTGTAGTATATGACGGAGAAAGTATATGTGAGCATGATAATTTGAACTTTGAAGATCTGAAATAGCAAAAGCAGCATACACCGTAGCAGATATTACTATGATGGAAGAAGAAAACATTGATTTTGAAAGATTATATAGATTTGCAGTAGAAATTGTTGGCTTTGATGGCCTGCTGTGAAGTTAGCATTGTTTATTGAGACTTGAGAGTGAAAGACTGGGTTTATAAAGTGAGATTGATGGGAGATATTTTGAGTTTGCTTGGAATTCCTAAGGCGAGGCATAAAGTGATCTTTTATTTGATAGTATGAATACAAAATTCACTGATTGTCACGTTCATGAGCTATAGAGACAAATTATTTTAATTAATTAAACCTTCTAACAATAGCTATGAAATGTTCGTAAATCGGTTTCTTTAATTTAATGTGACTAAGCTAAGTAATTAAAACTTATTTAAACTAAGCTTTATAAAGTAAGTATTAGCTTCCTATTTTTTTTTAAATCAGAAGTCAGTAGCCAGCTTGAGAATAATTTTTTTTTTAAACTAGTTTGCGAATTAAATTTTTTTAATTCATAATGCCTGCTTCGCTTTGACAGAACGCAAAAGTTCAGACACACGAATTCGTGTATGATGCTCACAATGAGGCGTTGAGCTTTCACGTTACGTTTTGCCATCAAAAAGTAAGTACACAAACCACGTAGTATGAAGCGAAGGTGAAAAGAAATGTCAAAATATTTGAACATTTGCGAGCGTTAGACCTTATGCTCATAGAATTTTTTTTAGGTGAGTTTCAATAAGTGCCCGGAGCAATTCAAAAGATTGTGGAGACATCGTCATTGTTTTAAAAAAAAGTTCCGGATCCTTTTCTTTAATCGTTTCGAAATTAAAGACGAAGAATCCTTCTTCATCTCTTCTGAAATTTAACTCCCGAACCCACCAACGCCGATTTGAATCATCTTTGACAAACTCTTTTCATGATAAAAAAGGCAGTATTAGCCACTTTCGTCATCTTTCATTTCGACGCGTTCGTAAAGCTTGTTCGACGTAACGTACACAAAGCTGATGTGAACGCGTCATTGAGATTCAGCCATAAGTCTATTACAGTTTTATGAATTATTTTTTTTTAATTCATTAGTCACAACCTAGCTTGTGAATGGAAAATTTTAATTTATAAGTCACCTTTTAGCTTGTAAATTAAGGCCAAGCTCAAGCTAAGAAGTGACTTAAGCTTTTGGTTAAGTCATTTGACAGTACTGTCTTCTGTCCTTACAGCAAAACTTTCCTGCCACTCCACGGTCCACGAGTGACACAGATCGAGGAAAACGAACAGTTTTGTATTTTTACTAGGTGCATCAGAAAGATACAGCGATTAGAGCGAGCACTTTCTGAAGTCACCATAAATATCCAGTGTAGGTTTCGTAAGATGATAGAGAAATAGTTGCCCCGTTAGATCAGGTTATAATCATGTTACTGTGAGTAACAGGAGATATAATTCTTATATCTTCTGTTACTCACTTTTGCCGAATGCATTTAAAATGATAGTGAATATGAGCACAACGAATAGGAACATTTGTTCGAACATCTCCGAAACGTTTTCTGTAACTCTTTGTTCTACCGCTTTTTCTAAAAAAAAGAAATCTTTCAAAAAACTGTACAGTGTACATGGAGAAGTACGCAAATGTCAAAACCCTGACATTCAGAGATTTGCGTGTTGCCACAAATTGTGCAATGAGAACTACACCAAACGCAGCCCCGTAATCATTTTTTCACGTGGAGTCAAACAGTGCATTGCAACTAAAACAGTGATCCATATGGATAAGCACCCACTCAGGTCATAGGGCAATAATGAATTTCCCTGGCATAGATAATTAAAAAAGATTTTATTACTCCGCACATAGACTTCCATCCACCTCAAACAGATATTACCACAAGAAAATGCTGGATGTCAAATTGGGTCTTAATTTAAATCTATGTCGCGGTCTTTACAGACGGCTCCAAAACGAACGATGGGACTCAGTAAGGTGTCTTCATAGGAAACCCACCCACATGAAGTCAGTAAAGATTCCGGGTTTTTTCGGTTTTTTCCAAGTGCTTACAGTCTGGGAAACTGCGAATCATCTTGCATAAAAATACTTATATCTTAATAGAAGCATCCTAGCGGCCATTAAAGCTATCTCCTCGATTGTCAACAAATCATGACTCAATGTGTTAAAACAACCAAATGCGACAAGTCCAGTCAGCACAAGATGGGTTCAGGGCAAGATGGCGGAATGGCTGACCATCTGACCAACCGGCCAAAATGGTTCATCTCTTGAACGGAGGCAAAAAGTATGCCACTGGAAATTACCTTTCTGGTTAGAATCCTAAGGATTCATAATGTGATGAGAACCTAAATGAGCTGAATTAATGGGCTTTGAACCTATGATTTATCTATACTGGCAGAGCCAGGATGAAGACGCAAAAGAGGACTATTTACGCTTTCTCTCCCGCTTCACCAAAACTGAATTACAACGACTCAAGCTAAATCTCCGACTTGTCAACAAAAAAAAGTTCCTGAAATTCGTTGAAGTAGGTTCAGGGACGCCCCAAATGCATAACGTACCGTTTAACTTCATCCCATAGCCTGTATCCCATTCCTCAACGGGAACGTTACGTTTCGGCGCAAAACGTTTCGTCGCGGCACGGTTCGTCGCCGATTTCAAATGCATTTTTTAGCACTTAGTGCAAAAAGATAATGCTCGGAATCACGGTTCGTCGCGGTAACGATTCGTAGTATTTGGCGACAAATATAGTACTTTTTTAAAAAGTACTATTTCGTACTAAAATTTTTTTGCTCCAAATTACGAATATCCAAAAAAAAATTAAAAATATATTTTTCCTACATTTATTTCTACATACAGAGTTTTTTTGCAAAATATTTTCTTTGAAATTCGAAATTTTATCTCTTAGAAAATAATTTTTGGTCCTGAGAAGAACCGTGTTAGTATAACGTATAAGTTATACTAAGAAAAAATCGCTCAGCACACTTCGTTATATACTCTCAATTGGACGAAGAATTTGTTCTAATTGGACGGAACATTTCTATTAGCATTTAGGTTGGTTCTTGGTGATTCTCATAATCTGGCTACCCTTTTTGAATGAATTTTTTGATTTTTCACTTGAAAAAATCGGCAAATCAAGAAATTTTTATTTATTTTGAAAAAAAAAAAAAAATATTGTTGGAAAGGGGCATCCATTACCTATCAGAAAATGCAAAAATTATCATAATAGGTCCTATATTTCAAAAGTTATTGACAAAAAACGGAGTAAAAAACGACCCTCTAGGACGTCTATTAACGAAGTTACAGCCAAAAAACAAAATGACTAAAAAATGAGAATTTCGATCATTTTTAATCGTTTTAAAACCAATATATAAAGCATAATATGCTAAAAATAGTAAAACATTATACATCATTGGAAAGGCACATTCATTGCCTTTAATAATATGTATGAATTAGAGCGAAAGCTCAAACATTTCAAAAGTTATTGACGAAAACATGAGCGAGAGACCAAAATCCAAAAAAATATTGAAACACAAAAAATATATTTTTTCTTCTTTTGATTAATTTATATTATAAGGGACTTCCAGGTACTATTGATAACGAAAACTGTTTGACATAGGCGCCTGCCTGACAAATATACATACCCTTAGCGGAGCAGCGAAGCTGCGTGAGCGCGGTGTGCCCCCGAAAAAGGAGGAGAAAATCAAAATATCCCGCGAAGCGGGCCACCCAGGTCAAATTAATTACAAATGTTACAGACACAGGCGCCTGCCTGACAAATTTACATACCCTTAGTGGAGCAGCGAAGCTGCGTGAGCGCGGTGTGCCCCCGAAAAAGGAGGAGAAAATCAAAATATCCCGCGAAGCGGGCCACCCACGTCAAATTAATTACAAATGTTACAGACACAGGCGCCTGCCTGACAAATTTACATACCCTTAGTGGAGCAGCGAAGCTGCGTGAGCGCGGTGTGCCCCCGAAAAAGGAGGAGAAAATCAAAAGATCCCGCGAAGCGGGCCACCCAGGTCAAATTAATTACAAATGTTACAGACACAGACGCCTGCCTGACAAATTTACATTCCCTTAGTGGAGCAGCGAAGCTGCGTGAGCGCGGTGTGCCCCCGAAAAAGGAGGAGAAAATCAAAAGATCCCGCGAAGCGGTCCACCCAGGTCAAATTAATATATATATAAAAGCAATCTATAGTATTTGGGCATAAGAGAAGGCAAAAGCAAGAAATTCGCGTGAATGTCGTCCTACTTTTACCTACTCTTATGCCCAAAAACTTAAGATTGCTTTTATATATTTGATATCTCGCAAATTTTTTACATTTTCATTATTCTATGCCAACGCAATATCAAAAATTGAAAAAAGATTTAATTTTGTTTACATAATTATAAAAAAAAAAAATGAAATTGAAGAAATATCTCTTAGAGAAATATTTTGAGCTCTTAGAAGAACAACCTTAGTACAACGTATAAGTTATACTAAGAAAAAATCGCTCAACACACTTCCTTAAATACTTACCTGTTGTATTGGTATTTATACTAAAAAATAATAGTAGTGAAAAAATTGAAAAATAGTACCAAATTTCGTTCTTGGTGATTCTCACCATTTGACCCCCTCAATCATATGAAAATAAATATTTTCAATTAGTATTAAAAAAGAGTATTAAATCGGCGACGAAACGTGCCGCGACGAAACGTGCCACGACCAAACGTACTACGACAAATCGTTTTGCGACCAAACGATCGGCGACGAAACGTGCCGCGACGAAACGTTTTGCGACGAAACGTTTTGCGACGAAACGTAGCCAACCCTCCTCAACTCAATCTGAGCTTAAATCCAACGACCTATCCTAACCTAAACAGTATTGACAATTCTGTCGAATGGTGTGCCAATCAATATTTTGATGTGTGTTAAGTGTTTGCTGGAGTTTGGTTCAAGTAATATGACATTTTTGGCTTTCTAGATCATTTTGAACTGCACCCAGTGTTATCTCTATAAATGTATTCTTTTGTGCTCCAGGATATCATTTGTCGCCAATCTTCATCTCTCATTTTTTATCACCAACTCTTTGTTTCGTTTCAATGCGGTGCGGTGGCGAGAAATTGAATCAACAAAGCATATTTCTTGACTGATGGTAGCAGTGCCATCTTTGTGATACTTCGAGAAACAATTCTTTGTTTTTGCCTATTATTTGATGATTGAAATCGAAGTAAACCTTATTATTCGAAAAACATTTATATAATTTTGTATTCATGTTGTTACTTGTTTTAAAATGCAACTTCCAAAGAAAGATGTAAATAGTCTTCAGACTCATGATACTATAGATATCAACAAAATTTTAAGAAAGATATTTACATACACACGGTTTCTTCATTTCAAAAATCACCTAAGCCGATTGCAAATCAGCTTTTTACACACCCAAACGACAAGGACGTTCAACCCAATTAGACATTTTGATTGAAACCTAAATGGTTTCTAAATGATTCATCATATTAAAGTGACAAGTTATAACTTATGTTTGCTTTCACAGCATAATAAATTAATTCCTCAGTACGAATTTTTCACCCGAAGAACAAATTGCAGTTTTTTCTTTATTTTTTAAACAAATCTTTTAATAAGATCTGCACAATTTGTCAAAGGTAAATAATCTGCATCTTTGAGGTTTAAATGAACAAACGAAAACAGGCGTCATTAATTTGTCAAGCATGACTTAAACATTTAAAACCATAATTTGACAGATAGCATCTAACACTTGTAATACTAATTGGCTTGGGAGATTATTTTCTGGCGAAAGGAATTCTGTGCAAGCATTAAGGATTCTTGCAAAAACAGATTCTATATTTCCTAGAAATCAGCAGTAGAAGGAAGAAGGAAATGAGGTGCAAATGGTGTGCTGGTATATGCTAAAGATAATCTTTTACGAGGAATTCAGAGTAACTAGAGTGATCCCTTTTTATGCATAAAGCATTCGTCTGGAACGCACCACCAAGCTTTAATTTTTTTCAAACTGAACCGAAACGATGTCATCAGGTTGTAAAGGTTGAAAGGTGGATTTATTTTCTACTAAATGAGTTCTCTTTCAAACTTAAACACTTGTCTATAGTCTTAACTCCATTTTAATTTTAAATTGAAAAACAAAAAAGGTGGCTTTAGGAATTTCGTTTTGCTTGACTGTGTGTCCTTAAATAATAATATGCGCTGAAATTAAACTTCAATTGAAGGCAGGTCTAGATTTATGGTGTTATTCCTTGGAAGCAATTGGGAAACCTTTATCTGTGTTGGAAGGGAACATACGTCCATTCTTCCCTATGGGTCATATGGAAGCTGATTAAACCATCAGGTTAAGAAATATCGTACGGAAACATCTTATTGACCGATTGGACGAGTTTCGTTATTGGAAGAGAGTTATTGCGTTTGATATTTCAAAAACATTTGAGAGTTTGGCATCAAGCCCTTTTATCGGAAATGCGTGCATTTGGTAACGACGATGGGTTAGAAACTACATTTCGAACAATTCTTTTCGAGTTACTGTGGATAGTTTGCTGTTTGATATTCATAAAATAAATTCTGGTCTGCCTCAAGGCTTCGTTTTTTCTCCAACTCTCTTCCTCATTTTGATCAACGATCTCTTGTCTAAGTTTTCTTATTCACTTAATTATTTTGCAGATGACAGTAATCTCAGTTTTTGTTATTCACAACTCTGTTCTTCAGGTGTGGAACTGTAACGGCAGTGCATGGTAAGCTCATTTTATTCCGGTTCCTGTCTCTTATATTCTCAACCATTCCTGTGTAAGCGTTAATATTCTGCAGGAATGGAAGGGACCGACAATTTAAAGCCAAATTTGAACAGCTAACCGAGAAGCTCTTTCCATGACATGATTAAATCTTGGAGGATTTGTTACTTCCTTAGATGGGGCAGTACCCCGGAAAAGAACTAAAGCGAAGTCAGGGATCCAACCCAGAAACTTCGGCGTGGCAGTACGACATACTAACCACTTCGCCAAGGGGTACTACACTCATAGATAACATTCAAAAAACAGCCTTGAAATTGAAAGGTGATAAGACCATTACGGAAAAAACTGTTTCATTTGAACGTCGTCGTAACATCTCGTCTTACCTTGTTTTATTTTTATTTCAATAAACAGTGCTCCAGTGGAATATAGCAAGATGCATTCTTCCCCTTAAAAAATCTTAGAATTTTAAGAACGCGAGACATCAACAAGTGCCAAAGGAAAAAGTTCCACGGTGTCAGATCAAGCGACCTTTGAACAAACGATGCATAAATGGATCGATGCTTAACTGTTTCTGCAGATAGTGCTGGACTACGAGAAGGAAGACGACGAAGTTCACTTAATTACTTAAGGTGGCGCAGTCAGTCCATTATGGACCACGGCCTTAACCAACAAATTTGGAAATATAAGCTGGTCCCTAGCCAGTGGCCTCCAGTTGCGCACACCAAGTTAGTTGAGGTCTTTCTCCACTTGATCGCACCACCTTAGATGTGGTCTTCCAGAACTACGTCGGTAGTTGTTTGACATCAGCAAACGTCATTGCAACAGCTGATTAGTCATCCCTCAGGGTTGGAATTGAAGACTCGTCGGTCTTGTGCGTTTTCATCCATACGCTCCATATGGCCACAAGCCATGGATATGGAACTTTCTAACCTGGTCAATGTCGCTGCATAGCCCGTACAGTTCTTCATTGAATCTTCTCCTCCATACTCCATTGATACATACAGGCCCGAATATCACCCGAAGAATCTTTCTCTCAAAGCACCCCAGCCTGTATTCATCCGATTGTGTCAGTGTCCACGCTTCTGCCCCATACAGCAGGACTGGGATGATAAGGGTCTTGTATAGTGTCTCCTTGGTCCTTTGAGAGAGGGCTTTACTACTAAGATGCCTTCTTAGCCCGAAGAAACAGCGATTGGCAAGAGTGATTCTTCGACTGATCTCTTCACTGATGTTGTTCTGAGAGGTTATAGTGGAACCCAAATAGACAGAGTCCTTAACAACTTCATAGTTATATCTATCCATCGTGAGCCTTCGGTGATGATGTTCTGCCGGCATAATATATGTACCTACTTTGTTTTATCTTCATTTACAGCCAGACCCATTTTCGCCACCTCCACTTCAATTCTTGTGAATGATCCACTGACAGCTTGCATTGTTCTTCCAATAATGTCAATATCATCAGCATAGCCAAATAATTGAATATATTTAAAGAAATTAGCACCGACGAAGTTCACACTTGATTTAAAACAACATTCCTGAATTTAGTAAAATAAGCAGTAACAATAAATGTAAGTCCATTGTTTGATCCCAGCGAAGTTTGTATTTGTCTATAAAGTAAAAACAAAGCACAGTGGTGTTTAACGCCATTTGCATAAAAGTGACATATTCACAAGAATGTCAGTGATGCCAAATTTGGTTTGCTGTTTATCAACTTCTGACTTTTATAAATATTATAATTATAATTTGGTGAAATTTCTTTTTGTGTTTATTTAAATATCAACTTAAATATTAATGTTTTCTGTTACTTTTAAATATAAAGTGCCTTATGGTTTTAAAATCCATTTCTGCATCAATTCAGGAAGCTGTAAACTGCAGAAAACAGTTGTGAGAATCGCAAAGTCTGTGCAAAAAAACTATTATAAGTTAAATTAAAACAACAAAAAGATTTTATTATACCCTTAAAATTTGTACAAAGCACTTTTCTTTATTACGCTGTTCTACTTTGGATGCAGTAAAATACTTATTTTTATTCTTTAAGCTCGTTTTGTATGTGTTTCTTATATCAATTATCACATGTTTCTCGCTAAAACAAATTTGCAAAATTTCAATGAAAAATCATTAAGTTTAAATGTCAGTAGCTTCACATTGCAAATTTTGTGTTGCATAAAATTATACATTATATTACTCAAAGCTCTTCACGTTATACCTTCTAAAGTGCTGTTTGTTTTGGTACTTGATTTTTTAATGTTTCAATTAATGTTTATATGTTTTCTTGTTAACGCCATAAACTTTGCTTCATTTACAGCCCCATCACCGATTCCAATATAAACTTATACATACACATAAAAAAAAACAGGCCTTATAGCCTGATTCCATCACTTGACAGCATCAGCTTCTTGTTTTCGGCTACAACTCTTGAATAATAAATTGAAGCATCGCGTTTGTGTTTGAGTTTGCGTTCGCGTTCGCGTTCGCGTTCACTAAACTTTGCTCTGACCTTGACTTAAATGTCATGTGTGCTCTGAACGCTGAGGTATAGGTAAACATGCACATTTTCTACCAAAATGATAAATATTATAAACCTGGTCTTGACAAAAAATAAAAAGTATCTGACAACATCCAGCAATATGTTGTGTGTGTGTGTGTTTGTGTGTTTAATAAGTCAATTTACATAAATCAACAAACAAAATGTGCAATAACCCCTCTGTCGCACTTTTTATATTTTGTTGCTATTAACTTATATGGACGGACGGACAGTCTGGACACACATGGCAATTCGAGTTTATTGGCAAAATAACATCATCGATGCGGCTATCTGATTAATTTATCAAAGTATCTTTGTATGGAAAACACATAAACCATAATATACAAAAAACACATAAACCTTATACGAAACAACTTCATAAAAAATTTATTAAAAAAAACTCATAACTATACGTAGGTTCAAGGTTTTCAAGATACTTGTTTTTTTTTTGTTGCTTTCTGTGTAATGTTTGTAAGTTCACATCACAACACCGCCACGCACCTAGAATGGAAATGAATAGATGGGAAAATTTATATCTTGACTATTTTTAGTCGCGATCGAAGAATATTAATTTAATAAAGATGTCGCGGCGATAATGCACTCGAAATGGTACTCAGGTCACAATAAATCATGTGCAATTATTTATTTGCTTGGTCTCATATCATCTTTCTGAGGTCTTTGTGAGAATTAAAAATATGGTTATACAACCAAAGCAATATAATCGAACAAAAATTTATTGATTGTAATATTCTTATGGGTTTCATATCGGAGTTCGCTAATTAAAAAATACAATGAGTTTTGAACGTGTTGTGAAAAAAATATTTCAGGATGAGGCTTTCTTGAATGTAATCTACCTCCTCTACCTTATCTATCTATACGGTTGCTACGAAGATATGATAACACCAGTAAATATTTCTAAGCAGAATGCCCAAAAATGTTTTTGTAAAAAACCAGAATCCATAGAAATAAAACAAAAATATGGTTTAATGGATCATTCAAATATGTACCTACTCGTATGTTATTATTTTCTTTCAAATTTATCCCCAGGACTCGCCATTGGCCATGAAAATTTTTTCAATTTTAATATTAAAACATTTCTGCATGTTAATATCAATTGGTTTGAGTTCCTACTAAGCCAAGACACATATTTGTGAATAATTGACACTGGGTTTTTCGGGCATTTTCCTTTAACATTAGCTTTGTTCTTTGAACTCTATCCAAGGTCGACGCAGGTTATCTTGACAGCCAAGACTTGTCAAAAAAAACGTGGGTTTTTCGGTTCTCAAATTAAAGATGGCTGCTGATTGTATATTTGTCACAACCCAACATCAAAAGTGTCCATTTAGCTTTATTTGTTTGATTGAGACTTATTCTTATTGAAATAAATCCATTCATTTGTATTTCTTTTAGTTTCATTCGATAAAATGAAATGAAAAATCATATACGAGTACACAAGAAATATGTTTGACATCAGCAAACGTCACTTCAACAGCACTGATTAGTTACCTCACCTCTCCCCACCAAAATACCAAGATCGACTTCAGGGTAACTTCAGGGCTACAACCCCAGGTTTAAAAAAGGGAAGTTTCTCTTTAGGGGAGTTAAGGTTTTTTTTTTTAGAAAAATGGTTGCAGGGATCCTTTCAAAATCCTGAAAACCAAAATCCCGAAAGTTCAAAATCCCGAAGAATCAAAATGCAGAAAAATCAAAATCCAGAATGGTCAAAATCCAGAATGTTCAAAATCCCGAATGATCGAAAGCTACCCAAGTACTGCTGATTAAGAAAACTGTTGACATACGGGCGCCTGCCAGAAAACTGGACATACCCTTTGCGGAGCAATGAATTTGCGTGAGCGGGTGTATTCCCGAAAAAGGGAGTTAAAGTCCCTAGATCCCACGAAGCGGGCCAACCAAGTACTGCTGATTAAGAAAACTCTGGACATAGGCTATTGCCAGACGACTGTTCGTATTTCAAATCACGAAGTATTCGATTTGTAAGGACAACATACGTTATCTCAAAAAAAAAAAAAAAACAACAATTTCCCACTCGAACGAATTCCCCAACAAAATTTAAGCTAACACTACAAAATCTCCATGGGGAAGGGCGCTCAAACAGCAAAATCCCCAATGAATAATTTCTTTAGCCACTACCTCAAAATTACCAATAATCCTTAACATATTTTCTTAATGCTTGCTTAAGTGAAGATTTTCTCTTGGGGACTCTGACTTTGCCTGGGTTTCTCCTGTGGAATTTGTCTTTGGGGAATTTCTTTTTGGGATTATGCCATTCGATCAATCATCACTAACCCGATTTTTCAGTATTCATTGCTATTGGGTATTTTCATTTTTCGGGATTTTGAACAGCCAGAGGTTGACTTTTGGTCTCAAAGAACAAAGCGATTGTAGAAAGAAGCAAATCTCAGAAAGTTTTGTCATACGAGTGCTGTTTGTATTGATTACAGTTGTTTGAAGGTTTTATTTTGGTCAAAATGGTGGATCGTGAACATTTCAGAGCAATGATTTCTTATGAGTTTTGACCAACAATCAATTCGCTTAAAGACTTTTGGAAATAAAGCACCATGCCATCCAGAGGAACCGTATTTCGCTTATTTTCCGAAATAAATCTTGATCATACATGGTTGGTCCAGAAAAAGTCACTGCTATACCTGATTTTATGTTCCAAGACTGAATACCGAATAATTTGGCAACGAAATGTGGAACAGTTCGATCGTAAGGAGCTTATGAAATGGAGACGATTCATGGATCTATGCTCATTCGCACATAAGCCTGAAATCTAATAATCAGAAACCCAAATGCAACAAATTTTTTTCGCGCACTCAAGTCTTGGAAAAATGGCCGTCTGTTTTTTTTTCAAAATAACTTAAAGTTTCGCCCTCGTGCCGTTAGCATTTTCACATTTTTTTCAAGGGCTTAAACATTCGGAATGCTTGTACCAAAAACGCATCAAAAAGCGTATTAGTCTTCATGGAGATTTTTTCGAAACAATAAAGCCATTTTCGGATTTCAAATTTGGATATTTATTTTTACTTTTATAGATTTGATCGATACGCTGGCTGTATTGTTGATTGAACTTTGCAATCTTAAGCTAAGAGTCTTAAGGGCAGAAAAAGAGTAGGTCCATGCCGACTCAAAAAAACAACAACAAAAATTTCGACATGCTAAACCCGTATAACGAACAAGAGGAATTACATTAGGCGAAAAACTGCTTCAGCAAATATGTCTTATATTAATATCAGGTTCCAACTGGACCTTTTGGTTAAAGGAACAAATTGTAGCATGTGCGTTCTTTTTCTAACATAGTCAACTATTGTTAACAATAGTCAACAAAAAGGCGTTCAAGGTCACTAAAACATACATATATGGCGTTCATTTAATCCAAATAAGCTACGATATGACGTCATAACAGCGTTCCTAAGCTCATGTTGAAGTGTCAGAAAGTTACGATTTGTTACTACTTCCAACTCACCAACAGGATATGAGTTGAGATTGTTGATCTGTCAAATTGGACGATTTGTATTAAACAATTTAAAGTCTTTATTAAAAATCAAACCAAAAAATTACAAATTCCCGATTAGAGTAGCATGAACGCCTTTATTTTCTTTGAGTGGTCAACAAGAAAGAATAATATGGACTTTTCACCAATTTGGAGAGGTGAGGCAGAATTATTCAATTATTTCCTCAATATACAAAAAAATATTAAAACTGGTCCTTTGACAGTTCAACAAAATTAAAGAACGTATCGTTCCTAAATGATTTGTAAATAACCCAACAAATCCAAACAAAGACACTTCCAGCCTTGCCTTGCAGCTCGAAAGCCTAGAAACGCTTAGGGCCTTTGTAAAAGCGCCGTAAGCTTCCGCAAATGCTTGGAAAATTGATAAGACCCGGATCAAGTTTAGAACCTTCTGTGGTTTTGGTTCCAATAACTTTTTTTTATACATTTTCGAATTCTCTTATGAAATTAAGGATAAAAGCGATTTATTCAAAGTGCCCATTTTTAGATAGGATGTCTATTTTGGATCTCGATTATTAATTTTGAACATTTGTACCACCAAAAAGATTTAAGGTGAAATTGGAAGCACACTGACAAACACAATTTTAAATCACAATCAGGTGGGAAGAGCAAATTTAATGTAGTGTACTTAACCATATTTAAGACCATTGAATAATTTAATAACAATACTGAGTGACGTCACAGACAAATTTCTTAAAAACATATCTTCGTCGCTTAAAAACATTTTTCAAAAAATTTCCAACGCTAATTTTTGTTAGAAAAAAGACATGGAAAACTTCCTCATTGTGCCCATTCACAATAAAGCATAGATAGAAAGGAGGTACGTACCTATGACTGAAATTCAGCTCTGCAACAAATCAGAAATGAATGAGGCACAAGACACAACTGCTGGCACTGGCATCCGCAAAATACCTCATGAATTGATTAGCTTAGATTTTCGACTCTGATTACATTTATGGCGAAAGTGTTGACACATTGCCCGTGGCATGCAGCAGAATGTCTAAGAAATGCGTTTCTTTAATTTCCTGATTAAGAAAACCGATAAATCAGAAATATCAGCCAAGTAAGAGTAGATGAATGAGGTGTTGAATGTAATTTGTGTAAAGATGAATAAGGTGTAATAATTTTAGTTGTGTTTAGAGTAGTTTACAATGTTTACTATTTGAGATGATGTTGTATTTTTATTTAAAAAAGCCTGTGGCTTCCACTCAAAATTATTCCTGTGTGTATGCGTTGATGATCTGGAGGAATGTAAAGGTACTACAATCTACCGCCGAATCCAAACAGCTAGCAGAGAAGGAGGTTTGTATACCGGTTTGGAGGATTTTGGCACCCCAGAAAAAAAGTTTGGTAGAATTAGGAAGCGAACCTAGAACCTGCGGCTGTCCGACACAGCACCAATATGCCACAAGGTTCTACTATATTTTTCTAAGGGTAGCTGAAACCAAACCCTTTTGGTGAAAACGTCATTCATGAATATTTTCTAGAAAAGCAAAAAACAATTTGATGACTATCGCAGTTATCAAAAATCTTGAGCCCAACTGTGAGCCAAGCTTAAAATTGCTTTCCTTAAACACAAATACAATTTAATACTACATAACCACTTGTAACCTTGACAGACAAGAGCAAGTTCGTGCAACTCAGTCGTGTTAACTATGCATATTCATTTCATTATGTTAATTTTATGCCATGTTGAATTGAGTGACAAAAACGTCCATTCAAATAAATGTTCTTGGTTATAAAAATAAACTGCCTGCTAAGGAATTTCTTTAATAACCGATCCAAGGTCACACAACAAATTCATTAATTTGCATTGTTTTGCCAATCCTCAATCCAACATTTCAGCTTCTTTATAATGTCTAGTCTATCCGTCTGGCCCACCCTACTCGTATATGCCTGTCACAAAACATACACTAAAGTCGCAAATTGCATTCCCACGTCCATATCAATAAATTGATCAAACAAATATTTTTTGTATTATTTTTGTTTTTGTTTTCAAAAGAACCTTTACGTGACATTCTTAAAAAAAAAAAAAACTGTCAAACAAATGACACATGGAAACATCGATTGTGTCAACCCGGCGAAAACCACTCCTAACCAACATCGCATTTGTTAACACTTTTTTTTTGTTTAATTTTGCAAGAAAAAAAAGATCACAGTTAAAAATAAAGGAAAAACAAATCTTACGGATTAAAAACAAATTTGGCGGTAAGCCTTTGCCTTGAATAAATCAAAAATATTTAAAAAAAAAAATGTCATTCGAAACCTCATTCATATGAATAGAACGTCATTCAATCACGATCTACCGCCCAATATGTGGCGATCAACATAAATTGTGACAGCCGCAACAACTGTCAATTTTTCGAACTTTATTTTTTGTTTCTCTTGTAAAACGATTCAATTGAATTTGATCTGTGGATTTGAGATACTTTGTCGTTGTCGCTGTTGTTGTTGTAAATTGGTTGTTCCAATTCAGTAGACAATGCGATACTTGATAGGTATCTACAATACTTCTAAGTTAAACATGACAAAAAAAACTTAATTCGAGTGTCAGTATGCAACGCTCATTTTTGAGTTATGCTGTGCTGTCAGCTTAATAAGCCAAGTGAAATCAATTGACGACATCAAGAACATGATATCTACTCTAATTGTGTTTAGTTTAATTAAGCGTTATTCTGTCATTGCTTCCATCAAATTGAGTATCAGATGATAACAAGCTAGTCGTTGTATGTCTGTTTGCTGAGTTAAAAATAAAATATGTCATGTGCTAAACTTTTGTATTTCCGTTTAGGCGGAAAATATATATAACTGTGAATACATATAATCGCGATCTCGCTAATTACTTTTTTACAGAGCTACTACAGTAGTCGACCGATGATGTAGCAAATCTTTTATTTATGATCGAATTTATTATGATATTTGACATCGTCATATAGTTGTTTCAATCAAGTTCAACTTCCTAAAGCATTTTCAGCCTCTGGATAAAGTGAAGCTGAAAAAAGCAATAACAATCCTGATGGTTTTTATTAGTTCATTATATCGAGCGTCTACTTTACCAACCTCAAAAACTTAATTTTTCCTGATTAAGTATTGCGAATTATTTCATCCGATGCTTGGTTTAAAAGAATTCCAACGCCTTTTTTGCTGTTATAAAAAATTCTGACTTCAAAAAGATGTCATTGTTGATAGAGGTAAAATGGGTTCGTTGAAATAGAAACTGTCTAGAGAATGAAGTCCCAACTGTAAAACTTTTACCTACGTCAAGATTCATTGTTTGTTATTGTAAAAGTGAAGGAAACTTAACGAAATGGAGTTTGTCTCAATTTCGATTCGCAAATTTGACAGTTCTTTGGAGATCATGTTCATGACTTTTTTGACCGAAACGTCATTTTTGGATTTCGCTTTCCAATCTTGAAATTTTACTAAAATCTTGAACACTGTAAAAACGAAAGAAAAATTGTGCGTTTCAAATGAACAGTATGTGATGCTTTTTTGTACTTAGGCTGTGGAATTTGTCTGCAAAAAGAAAATGAGAATTATGTCACCAAAGGTTAAAAATACTTGTAAATGTGTAATTCTTCTTGAATGACATTATATGTTTTTGCCTGTTCTTCTGGTATAGGTGTTTGGAAAAAGATAATAGTCGAAATCAGCGGTGCTGGGTGCGGGGTGCAGGGATAATCCGATTTGTCTTTTTAGACTGCAACGGTGGGGATCGCGTTACGTGATGGTGATTCCATTATGTATTATGCATAGATAATTGTAGGAAATCATCGTGGCGATCGGAGGCGGTGGTAGAAAATGTTTAACTTGATTACAAGTTTCTCAGATTTTATTTTAAATACAGCCTTTTGAATTGCACTCTGTACTTTTAATATTTTTCGATTGAAAATGAAAAATTTTGCACAAATATTCTGATGTGGATCTCAACCCTTTAACTTCCACATCCTTTTCACCCTTTTTTTTCATTTTTTTTTCGGCGCCGTTTTGATCTCAGGTGGATCACAAGTCACAACTCTCTCTTATTTGTTTGCTTGACACTAGTAATGCGTCTGTGGGTTTCACAATATCAGAGAGCGTTGGCAAGCCTCAGAGTTTTGGATTATTCCATTTCTGGGACCAGCTAAATACTTGTATAGCTGCATTTTCTTTTGAGAAAGGGATTTTTAGGTCTGCCTCTCCTTTTTCTTCCTCGCGATTGTTTTGGAACGTTAAGTGATAATGTCTTACTGTCGGGTTTTCAAGCGTCTCCTTTAAACGTGAAAATACTAGCTGAGCAGGTCGTCTCTTTTTTTGGCAAGATTGTATTTGTGCCAAATATTCAAAATGTTTACACTTGGGAATCACTGTTCCATTAACACAAATGTCTTCAATAGTCATGTGGGGGTGAGAAAACAGACATCACAAGCATTCAGTCTCTTTTGGATATATACTGTGGTATCGATTTCCCTTCAAAACGTCACTGTTCACGTCATAAGATAGCCTTAATAGTAGTACCCCGATGCGTAGTGGTAAGTGTATCGGACTGTCACGCCAAATGTTCTAGGTTCGATCCTTGACTCCACCGAAGTTCTTTTCGGGGTACTACCTCTTGTGATAAGAGTCAAATCCTCCAAGAGTAATCCGGCATTTTCCTTTAGCCGTTCAGATTCGGCGGTAAGTTATAGGGTAAAGGTACCTACAAATTCCTGCATAACATCAACGCACGCACACACAGGAATGGTTGGGAGTCGAAGTCACAGGCCCCAACCTTGCTTGGAGCTGTTGTGCTTGAACGCATCCGACATTTGTCAAATTGTTTTCACTTAATCTCTGATGCTGAACATAAGGGGTGAGGTATTCATTTTTTGTTAAGTTCTTTCCCTCAAGAATCAATGAAATGATTTTCTCTTCGACCACTGCACTTCTATTGAATGTGTTTATCTAGCTTTAGTTTTCACTTTAAACTGATAGCTACAAACTAAGCTCACGATAGCTGCTTTGGTTCCAAATACTTTTCTTTTTTTTTGCAATTCATTCATTATGGTTCTAGAAAAAAAATAAAAAAATCACTAGGGCGTATGAGTGACATTTTTTTTAAAGCAATTTTCCACTCGATTTAAAAAAATATTCTTTTCTTTCGAATATTTGGCAAGTCCTCATTTGAATTTAAGCCATCTGTTGGGTTCATCACGATTCCCTAAATAACTTGCCAATTTTCTGAAGCTCAGCGCACTTTAATACTTAAAAAATTAAAAAAAAAATCTGACTGACACTTATCAATCTCCCTGTAACCTCGATTTTATCGTAAAAATTGACTCTTCCCGTCTTTTATAATTTCAATTCTAAGAAAAACATTAAGTAGCTTACAACATGATGTCAGTCTTATTTAAGATACAAACAATTAAGACCATGGAATACATTCACCCCGTCCTTTAATGTATCTGATGTATCTTTTCTAGCCTATTAATGGAACTTTTCCCCGCATATTTTATATATTTTTTTTTCAATCTTCCTCTTGACTTCATCTTATAAACAAACGAAAAAATTCCCTTGAAATGTATCTCTAAGTAATGCTATCCGTTGAAAAAAAAAGAAACATAAAACAATCAAGAAAAGCGTGTTACCCACGGTCGATGGTCTTAGCCCGTATCTGCGTCATCATGCATGCATATAAGCATGTATCAACTTCATTTTGTATAAAGTACCCGATACGCCTATACTTAAAAATTTGTTGTTCACTTTAATTATGTCGTAATAATCTCAAGTATATCGGAATTAAATAAAAATGTATCTTTTCAATTTGTTCAATTTGCCTTCTTTTAATCGAAGAGCAGAGCGAGAAGTGACGTTAGTTGTAGCTTGTAGGTCGTGTCTGCCAAGTTGTCTTCCCTTCATATACAAATATCAACATTATTGTCGAGAGTTAAACAGGAATTTGTATCTCAAGCCCTTTGTCATTCAGAAAAAATAAGCATTCATTCGTCTGATGCAGAGGCGACCGACAGACCATCGACATCGACATCCGATGGTCGTCTGCAAGTCAGACAACAACAACAAAAACTTTAATTAGTCCACAAAGCAACGGACCAGTTTTATTTGTATATTGCATCTTCGTGACGGATTGTAATTCAAAAAGAAAAGATACAATGAACAATTTTGTATCTATAATCTTCTTTCAACAAAATGTTGTTTAAGATGTGGTTTTGTTTGTGGTTGCTGCTGGTGGCCCACAGCTCTCCATAACGACAGTGGACAGACAAACGGGCATTTCAAATTGTTTTTGGTTACAGAAAATCAATTAGATGGATGTGAAGTATCTATGCATCTTTGGGAAATCGAATTGAATTCAATTTCACTCTCTATACCCTGTCATTAGGCTTAGCTTAGGCAAATGGCCATGCTTTGTTCCTTTATTGATGAGTCTTCATTTCGATTGAATAACTTTTTCTCCAAAACGCGCGATCAACTGAATTTCTTGAGATACATTTTTTTTCTCAAGTGACATAAGATAGGTAATCTGATGCTCAAAAAAAAAAAAAAAAAAAGTGTAAGTATCTTTGGAATATGAAAAAGCATCTTTTTTTTTCCAGTAAATTAACTTCAAAACAAAAACTGCTCCAGGATTACATCATAAAGAGGCTTGTGTATTGTTTCTGCTGCTCGCTCGCTGCACTGAATCTTGTGAATGGGATGTGCTGCATGCATCGCACTGCTGCACCGCGTATATCTACACTCTGCCTGCAACAGCTGAAGAATTATGTAAATTCTGTTTTGGTTTCCATACGACCAAGCGTGAGATTGAAATGTTAAAAAAAAAAAAAAAAAATTAAATACAAAACTGGTTTTCCACGAGGCACGAGGTTATAGCTGAGAGAAAGATACAGATACTAGATTAAAATAAAAATTACCTAGTAAAGGAGTTCCATACCAGATTGATGATGATGGAATCATCACTTCGTCCAACATATAACCCAACAGACATGCGGAAATAGTTTTGAGTTAATTGAAATTTGTTGAGTTGAGTGCGGTCGGTCGCGTCGCATCGCGTTGCTTCGGTCGGTGGAAGACTTTAATATGATTGTGAAGAAATGTTGAGTGCGTTGAGATGATTTTTGATTGATTCGAGACAAGGTTGAATAGATTCTTTTTTTTTTTTTTTTTTTTTTTGAAAAGAGGATGGCGTTCAAGATATCAATTTAACTGGTTGGAAGTGGTTTTGAGATTAAATTATAACGTTTTTGCGTTTCAGAAAATCTGATTGTTTTTTTTTTGTGCAGGCAATTTCACTTGACATTGAAACTTATGGTTTGAGTGGATTGCTCTTAAGACTAATAATTGAGTTTGTACATTTGAGTATGAGATTTCTGCCGAACTTGCTTCCTAGTAAAAGCTACAAGTGAATTATGTATTTTAAGGACCTTAATCTTTAGGATGTTAATGTGATACTTGTTCGTACAGCCTTCGGCATGTTACCGGTTTCTAGGACTTGTTTAAATGGAATCAGCTAGAATCTTTGGGCTTGAGAGGCTTCTTTCAACTACTTCTATATTATTAACTTGCTTGGATATAGTCTGTTCGGAACCTTAAAATGGAATTTTCAAGGGTTTTAGTCTCCATGTTGTGTTGTAGTTAATGAAAATAATGAAACTAGATATTAATTAATATTTTATTTTATTATTATTTATAATTTAATAAATATCACAACATATATTTGTTAAAATAATTAATTTAAAGGCGACGCGCGTTTCGGACTTTTGTCCATCATCGGGCTTAAATTTTGTACTGCCAATTATGTCATGCTCTTTCTATTGTTGATTGTTGTTGTTTTTTTTTTTTATTAAGTTTTGATGTGAGTTTTTTGGTTAAAACTATGTTGTCTCTTTCTATTGGCTGTGTGTTCTTTGATGGGTTATAGCTGTGTCATATAGTGTGTTATTTTTAATTGTTAATTTGTCGTTAAGTATTTTGTCTTCCTCCGTCTTGCATGCTTTGTAGATAGCAAATTCCTCCAACGCGTCCAGTGTTTTTCCTTTTTGGCAAAAGTGCATTGGAATAAAATTTGTTGTAAAATCAGTGTAGGTGTGGTTCTCCTCTATCAAATGCAATGCGAAATTAGACTTTGTATTTATTTTAGGTCTATGTTCTTTGAACCTTTCTTGAAATGTTCTGCCCGTCTGTCCGATATAATATTTATCGCAGTCACTACATTTGATTTTGTAGACACCAGAGCCTAGTTCTGTCGGTTTGTTAAGTTTGGGTTTTAAGATTTTCTGTGTGTTGTTGTTTGTTTTATATGATATTTGTATGTTAAGTTTTTTGAGTTCGTTTTTCAAAATTTGAGGTACTATATTAGTGTAATCAACTGAAATATATTTTGTAACTGTGTTGTCATCTTTATTGTTGTTTTTATTATTGCTTTGCTGTGCTTTCTTCCTCTTTTTGTAAATTAATTTATCAATTAGATCTGCGGTGTAACCATTTGCTATTGCGATTTGTTTGATTATTTGTACTTCTTCTTCGTAGTCTTTTTTGTCCATTGGTACATTTAGAAGACGGTTGATGAAAGCATTAAATGCTGACATCTTTTGTGAGAATGGGTGGTGGGAGGTGCTGTGTATTATTATGTCAGTTGTTGTGGGTTTTCTGTAGATTTTAAATTTTAGTTGTTGGTTATTGTTTTTGCTTATGTTTAAGTCTAAGAAATTGATTGCATTGTTGTCTTCTATTTCTAATGTGAATTTGATATTGCTGTGTGTGTTGTTAATGTAGTTTTTTAGGGTGTCAATTTGCCTATGTGTGCCGTCGAATATGATGAAGGTGTCATCAACGTAACGTGCGTAGAAACGGATTTTATTATGATAGAGGAGAACCACACCTACACTGATTTTACAACAAATTTAATTCCAATGCACTTTTGCCAAAAAGGAAAAACACTGGACGCGTTGGAGGAATTTGCTATCTACAAAGCATGCAAGACGGAGGAAGACAAAATACTTAACGACAAATTAACAATTAAAAATAACACACTATATGACACAGCTATAACCCATCAAAGAACACACAGCCAATAGAAAGAGACAACATAGTTTTAACCAAAAAACTCACATCAAAACTTAATAAAAAAAAAAACAACAACAATCAACAATAGAAAGAGCATGACATAATTGGCAGTACAAAATTTAAGCCCGATGATGGACAAAAGTCCGAAACGCGCGTCGCCTTTAAATTAATTATTTTAACAAATATATGTTGTGATATTTATTAAATTATAAATAATAATAAAATAAAATATTAATTAATATCTAGTTTCATTATTTTCATTAACTTAAAATGGAGCTTTCGTCAGACGTTCGCTTAAGGGAAGCACACAACAGAAAGGCTAAGTGATGGTTTCCCCAAGTAGATACGGCTTCAGTAAGCTACATATATGTAAATATCGCCTTCGAACTCTGATAACCTTTGGGGGCCTATGTCTGGAATTACTTTTTGAAGAAGCATACGACTGAATTTCGCTTACAATTTTACAATATCAACTTAAAGCTACTGCGTTCAGTGCTGCCACTCGAAAATTTTAAAAAATTATATTAAAGAATGATTTGAGTCCAAAAACATGAGAATAGTAAAACAAAGAGAGAACTTAAAATTGACATTTTATAACCATATCGTACATAACTTGTGGCGAGTAAAATAAATTATTTTCAAACAGGTTTATTAATACAGTAGGACTTCGGTAATTTGAACTTTTAGAATTAACTATAATTCAAACCGCGGAGGTGTCCGAACTACTGGATACTTTTTGTGTATTCAATAAGTCCGATGATAAAGCAGTGTAAAGTGGTTTTAAGTATAATGAAATATTTTTTAATATGTTGAGTTCTTCGATAGTCCAGTAATTGGTTAACATTTCGAAAAATGTAGCCGCTACTAACAGTTTTTTGGGCCTAAGTCCCTTCTTCTAATAAAAATGAAATGCAAACCGTCACTATCATTGTTCTTAAGAAAAATAAATTGATAGCCTACTGAACTGGAATCGACTGGTATTTTTCGTAGAAATACTTTTGAATCAGCCGCTGCAAAAGCATTCAGCAGAGAAAACAACGGACAACTTTGAAATACAGAGTACCAATTTTGTCACGTTTTCGAATCACAATAAACTTAATGTAAGAAAAATAGGTGTTCGAATTAGTGGAGCGGAGCGTTCAAATTACCGATTATTCGAATTCATGAGGTCCTTTCCACAGAAATACAGACACAGACCGCCAACTCTTTATATTTTCTCTTTCTGTCTACAAAGCTTAAAATCATATTTGGTACCTTAAAAATATATTCACATAAAACTGTTTTTGGTTTGGTGGTAATGTTGTTTTACAATAGAGTTAAAGAAAATAAAAAAAAAAAAAAACATAAGCGAGAGCTACAGTACGTTTGCAACGAACTGTTGGATACCCTATTCCCTATATTTTTGTATGTGTATGCGTCTGCCTCCCGCAAACAGCCGATGTTTCAGAAAAAAAATTCTTCTTTAGCAGACAGAACAAAATTCAGTAACATTAACTTTGTGTGGTGTGATGTTCAATTAGTGCTGGCACAATAAAAAAGGCGTGCGCCACGCCCAAAGCTAAAACTTTTTACTGCCAAGGCAATTGGTATCAGCTTAGTGACATTCAATTTTATTCTTGCAGATCGATTTGAACAAAACAAGACAGAACTTAAATTTTTAAAAATTAGATTTTGAATGGAAATAGCGATTATGGGTGTTTTTAACAATTTTTGGAAAACACTCTGCTACGTAACCAAGGAATATAAATCTAAGTGTTCATCTTTTTACTTCGAAACTGCGACCGATAGTTAAAAAACGTTAAAAAATTAATGCCTTATACAACTTTTGACGGAAACGCCCCTTAAAAGTGGGCGTGTCGTAAAAATTTGTAGCACTAACTGAGCTTTGATCAGTATTTAGGCATATGTGTAAAACAACAGCTGAATCGAATAGCTTTTAAGCAATCTTTCCTGAACAAAGGTATTTTATCAAAATCACGCCTTCAAAAGTGGGCGTATTGAAAAAATGTACACAAGAAAATGTAGAGATATATTTCTCAAATAACGAACGGAAGGAAAAAGGTTTAAATTGAATATTGGAAGTACCTTAAATATTTGAGACTACGTTTTTCGTTCTTTCATGAAAACATTATAAATACCGTTTATTTACAAAAACAATTTTTTAATAGCTTCTAGTGAAAAATGGGCGTCAGCCACGCCCAAAATCAAATTTTTTGATTTCATACACAAGATGTGTATGTGCAAGTAATACCCACAAAATTTAATGTTTTTCGCTTTAATATAACAATTGTTATTTTATAAAAACAATATTGACGGTTTTCTATGAAAAAATGGGCGTCAGCCACGCCCAAACTGAAATTTTTTTATTTAGTTGGAAGAAGGTTAACCTAAAGCTTACGTGTGCAAAATTAAAGCGTTATGCTTTTATCGTAACTGTACAAAAAACATAATTTAATTTTACCAAATTGAGTTTGTTCAACAAAAATGGCGATTGTGGGCGTGTTTGTGGGCGGATTTTGCTGGTTCAAAAACTTAGCCTTACTCTTGAACCAAGGATTATACAGGGTGATTCACCAGCGTTGTGCCAAAAAGCTAGAGCGTGTAGGTTAAGTTGAGACAAGAAAAAAATCGTATGGGAGGGGGGGTCTATTCCCCTCCGTTTAGCCGGGAGGGACAATTTTCTGAAAAATTGACATATTTTGTAAAAAAAAATATTTAAAATCAACGGGTTCGTTTACAACACCGTGTTATACCTTTTTGGAAAGCCAAAAACTTTTCCTTTTATTTTGTTTTTAAATTAAATTGTTTGAACGAATAGTTTACAAAATATAAATTTTCAAACTCAAAATTTTGAAAAAAAAATTTGAAAAAATAATTTTAAAACTAATTTTTTTCAAAATTTTAAGTAATTAAGTATAATTTTTGTTCTCAGAATTCAACGCTTCCATTAATCTTTAATCCAACACTGAAAACCGTATGGCTCTACGACTTTTTGTTGCCAAGGTATTCAAAAATAACCAAACCTACTTCTTCACAAAAACACGAAAAAATTGGCTAAATGGTCACTTGTGCCATCCCGTAAGCGCAAAAAAGAACACAAGCGACGACGCGACGTACAAAAATAAACTCAAGTGACCCCAGTATTGCGTAACAATCAAGTTCTCATGAATGACGTATTATTTTTATTGTACAAGGTCGTATCTTCTTTTATTTAAGGAATAATGACGTCTTCTTCGTAGGTTGCTTCTACTTCCTTGTTTCATTCTTGTCAGTTCTCCCGGTACTTACCATCACAAGCCATGTTCTTTTTCATGCCTTACCAAACAAGCCTTAAAGGAACACTTCAACATTATCTCCTCTCCTCAAAGGAGAGAATACCTACCTTTAGTCAAGTTCTCGGCTGTGTGTTCCTTTCATGCGTTTTTGTATCTATCATATTCTCAATCAAAAGACCGAAGATAGATACCGCCACTTCCACGTTTTGATGTCACTCAAACCCCATTAAGAGTAAAAGCAAACTTACACAACACACACACTCGCAGAGTTCTGCCCTGACACATGCGGATAAGATTTTGATGTAATAATAATGGGATTACATGCGCCTGAAGTAGGAAATTCATTCTGCAACAAGAAGATACAACAACGAAGACGATGATGAACCGACCGACGGAGTTTCAGAAAATCAGCTTAACCTGGATATGGTACTCATACAAGTTAACGCGTTTGCTTTGATTCGATTCGATTGCCATGGCATAAAGTGAGTCCAAATACTGAAGATTTAACTCTCTGTGCGGTAGGTTGCCACACAGCGAACGGTCCACCATATCCCATCCCATCTCAGCCACGCCGAGCCGCGCCACCACCGAACTCAGATGAAACTCTTTTGTGATTGTTACACAATAGGCCAATGCAATTTGCTGAAAAATCAGATTATCCCATGATGACGGCACTGACGACGGCATATGCAATGGCGGCGGCGGCGGTGGCGATGGCGATGGAGGCCACCCACCCACATGTTGTTATAAATTGGTCTATCAAGCCTTGATCATCTGATGATGATTCGTTGGTGTACCAACTACTCGAAATATTGGCGGTCTTTAGTTTGATTGAAAACAATGTTGCCAACTGATTTGAATTTTTGATGCTTCAAATTATATTTTTTTTTTGCTTTAGTTCGAAGATTTTTTTTGTGAAGTGGCTTATTTAGTCTAGAGAACAATTATCCTTCTTGGAAGTTGGTGTCCTTGGGCGGCCTTTAACCTTTTCAGCTAAAAATTTGCTTTAAAAGACTTAGGATTTCCATCTATATATATAAAAATCAATATAATTTTTGTGTGTGACCTTATTTCTAGAGTTAGGATGGGTGGATTTTTATATATATTCTTTTAAATGAAAGGGACCATAATGTAGATGGTTTAGAAGAAAAAAAATGTTAAAACCGTAAAGCTGAATTTTTTGTAGCCCATTTATAAGATTTGTTCCACTGTAAAGTAATATTTATTCGTAGGTGCCGTGACTTAAGGGCAAGTGACTTAAGGCCAAATTTGCTTGTTTGGCCTTATGTCGCTTTATGAAAGCGACATAAGGCCAACTTTTAAGAGTTGGCCTTATGTCACTTTGCAAAGCGACATAAGGACAAATTTTTTTTAGACATAAGGGCAAATGTAATATTTTATTTTTTTGTCACTTTGAAATGTTTTCTCCTTACCTAATTATCTTTTGGACGGCACTTTCAGCATTGTGCCATCATGTGGTTAGAAACAACTGCTTATTGTACATTTCTCACACGACAGTTATGTAAGTTTATTTTTCTAAATACATAACATATATTTTTTGACTGCATTTTAACTCATTTTATTTCCAACTTTCTACAGGTGGTGCTAGTAAATGTTGTTTTATCAAAGAATAAAAGAAATATAAAATAATTAAAAGTTCGAATGGGTGCAGAGTATTTTTTTTAATAATATTTATATTTAGATATATATGCTATAGTACCTTCATTTAATTCCTTCTCTCTTATAAAAAAGAAGAGAAACAATTTAACAAAATGAAATAAGCAATAGCTGTTTATTTTTATTTAAACTCAGCTTGATATACTTTGACTTCATTCAATCTTAAAGATTTTTTAATTAAAAAGAAATAATAGCAAAAATTCGCGCAAATTTTTGCTATTATTTCTTTTTAATTAAAAAATCTTTAAGATTGAATGAAGTCAAAGTATATCAAGCTGAGTTTAAATAAAAATAAACAGCTATTGCTTATTTCATTTTGTTAAATTGTTTCTCTTCTTTTTTATAAGAGAGAAGGAATTAAATGAAGGTACTATAGCATATATATCTAAATATAAATATTATTAAAAAAAATACTCTGCACCCATTCGAACTTTTAATTATTTTATATTTCTTTTATTCTTTGATAAAACAACATTTACTAGCACCACCTGTAGAAAGTTGGAAATAAAATGAGTTAAAATGACTTACATGACTTTCGTGTGAGAAATGTACAATAAGCAGTTGTTTCTGTGCCTTCCAAAAGATAACTAGGTAAGGAGAAAACATTTCAAAGTGACATAACACCAAATTGGCCTTACGGCGCTTTGCAAAGTGACATAAGGCCAACTCTTAAAAGTTGGCCTTATGTCGCTTTCATAAAGCGACATAAGGCCAAACAAGCAAATTTGGCCTTAAGTCACTTGCCCTTAAGTCACGGCACCTTATTCGTAGTATTTATTGGAATTTATTTCAATAAAATTTATTTGATTTTTAATATTTCAAAATTAAAAAAATAAAACATAAGGGAGAGCTAGAGTACGTTTTCAACGAACTGTTGGATACCCTATTCCCTATATTTTTGTATGTGTATGCGTGCGCCTCCCGCAGCCAGCCGCTGTTCCAGTTTCAGAAACACAATTCTTCTTTAGCAGACAGGAAAAAATTCAATAACATTAATTTTGTGTGGCCCATGTTCAATAACTGCTGGCGTAATAAAAAAGGCGTGTGCCACGCCTAAATTTGAGACTTTTTACTGCCAGGGCAATTACTATGAGCTCAGTGACATTCAACTTTAAGCTTGCAGATCGATTTGAACATAACGTACATACATACATACATACATACAGTAAGAAAATTATCTTTAATAATAGTGTATTGTCTTTTTTTAGGGCAAGTATTGGTTTCGTGCAGAAAAAAAAGAATCGAGGTTTTAATCAAACATGACATAACGATAAAAAAGAAGCCCAAAAAGTGGTTTTCGCCATACCGTACGTCGGTCTGTCTGTGCGGGTGTGCGTCTGTGCGCTTTTTCACGTCCAGCCACGGCTTGACGGATTTTCTGCAAACTTGGTATATATAGCAGTTTGAAGAAAAATGGTTGCTGAGGTTTTTATTTGCGATTATAGGTACTATAAGGCAACTTATGCATTCGTATAAAAAAAAAATTTATTTCGTTTTAGCCCGTCTCTAACTGGTATCTTTCAAGTAACGGTTTTTTGAATTTTCACGAAAACGGCTCAAACGATTTTAGATTGAACTCAAAATTTAGATAACTTTAAGCAATTCTAACAAAACTGCGTTTTTTTTTTGTTTTTGGCTCAAATGGTCGTAACGAAAATCAGGTTTAAATGGCTTTTTTTCAAATGAGCATAAGTTCGCAACGGCTTTATTGAATTGACTCAAACTTTGTTTGTTATCGTTCTTTATAGTGTTCTATAGGATGGTTTTGTAAATTTTTTAGTGAAGCCTTTCTAAATGGTAGATACAACGAGCCGTTCAGTCTTAGCCAACTTTTTTTTGGTTTTTTCTAATTTGCTCAAAAACGGCTATAACGATTTTGATTAAACTTTGTGTGTTATTATTCTTTTAGTGTTTTTAATAGAACTGCGTTTTTAGTTTTTGCAAAAAAAGCTAATAACGCAGATCTGATCTTAACGTCTTTTTTTCAAATGGCCATAAGTTGTCAACGGTTGTATCGAATTCAAACAAACTTTGTTTGGTATAGTTCCTTTCAACTCTGTATCAGATGACATTGCATTTTTGTCTGTTATTCTTTTTTAAATGGTGGCTCCCATACAAAAAGCCACTAGGTTTTGGTCAAATTATATAGTTTTTTCTAATTTAATCAAAAAAAAAAAAATTCCGCCGATTTTTATTAAACTTTGTATGTAATATAGATACATAAAATGTTTTGATGAAAACTGCAATTAAGTTTTTGGCTACAAATGATAATAACGGAAATTTTTTTAAACAATTTTATTATTTCCCATAAACGGACATTTATATCATTTATAGCACCCAAAAGATGACATCTAAATTTTAAATGGGACGAACCGTTATAAGACTTTTCCTGAAAAATCTATTCCGAACAAAACATAAAGTTTGCACAGAAAACATTATTTAGAATGTTTTATCAAAATCGTACTAGCCGTTTTTGATAAAAATCAATTTTCCCCTAAAAATCGTATGGCAGGTACCGTTAGTTTTAGAGCTAGAATGCTAATTCCAAAAACCCGTCTGTAGGACGTTATAATAATACTATGTACCAAGTTTGAAGCAAATAGGTCCAGCCGTTAAGGCTGTAGGTGCCGATACAGACGGATGGACAGACGGACAGAATTGTCGGTCCCAATTTTTTCGACTTCTCTATCATAGTAATGTCATGTTTGATTGTTAGATTTATTTTTTTTTACGAATGCATAACTTGCCTTATAATACAAATGTGAAAAGTAAGTGCGTTTATTTGTAAGGCTTGAGCTCCTAAGCTACTTAACCGTTTTTAAAATTCTTTAATTAAAAGAAAGCTATATAAATTATCTGTGAGTTACATATAGGCTATACATTTCTTTAGTCTCAACTCTCAACTAGAGATCCTTATGAAAATTGACATAATGAAACCCAAGGTATCAAAAGTATTCCTTTAGAAGTCAATAATTGAAATGCACTGGAATTTGTACATGCGAATATACATAAACTGCAAGTTCGTCGGAAAAACAAAGTTTGAACGATATAGCGTGGACCAAAAAAGTTGGTCAAAAAAATCTGTCCGTCTGTCTGTCTTATTTGTTTGCCTTTCCGTCTGACTATATGTACCTATGTACCTAAAGACACCTACAAAAGCCCAAACGGGTGTGCTTAATTCTTTCAAACTAGGTATATCGAGTTTTTAAGGTATTGTACAGAAGTGAAATTGTTTTTTTTTGCAGCTCGAAAACTAACGGTACCTGCAACTATAGTTATGTTGAAGCTAATTTTTTCTCGAAAATGACTCAAACGATTTTGATTAGTTTAGGTTTTTATGTATGACCTATCAAATGGCTGGAAACAAAGTTACCAAGAATTGCTAAGAAAGGTACCTTCCATAGGACGGGTTTTTTTTTGCTTTCGGCTTTTTCGAAGACGGTTTAACCGATTCTGTCGGAAATTTACACATACATATATATAGGTTAAAGTAACTTAATTAATACCTAAGTACTACATTCCTATATTTTTAATTAATATTTCTTCGTTTTTTCAAAAACATTTCTCTTCATAATTTACCTAATATTTTGAAAACAGATCATTTACTTTTTTAAAAATAATAAGTAGTTATAAATGCAGAAGACCTATGTATTGGAGGAATTTAATTTCTTTTTGAAAAATGTTCTCCAAAAAATGTTTTTATTCTAAGAAACCAATCCACAAATGTTGATAATTTTACTACCATACATTGAAATTCATCCAAAGAATAAGAGTTTCGAAAAATAATTTTTTTTTTCAAAATCTCAAGCCAAGACCAATGTCTTATTAGAGCAAGTTGGTGCGATCCAGTAGTGGACTTTATTTTTAAAAATTTCTATGGCGAAGGCCAACCCTGTATTTGCCGCGAGCGAAGCCGCGGGTGAAAGCTAGTTTTTTCATAAAATGGCGCCCAACGTGAGGTGCTCAAAAGTTTGTGATTCTTATAATGCAGCTGTGAGAAAGAAATTATTTTTATTCTAAAATTCAAACCCTTGTGTTTTCATTTCACGTACACAAAAATCCACATTGTGAAAAAATTGTTCCACGACAATGTTGCAAGATTTTTGTTGGCTGCAAGGTCAATAAAATCTCACATAATCAACATAAATTATTTCGTGAATCAATCATGTTCTTTTCTTCTATGATCTTTTTTGGTATCCCACGTTGGGCGGCATTTTTCCCAATTCAAGTATTTTCTTACGAAATCAACAAATTTGTGAGCCTAAACACATAATTGTTTTCTTCAAAAATGAGTAATATTTTTTAATACACCTCTAAAAAAGCGATAAAGCTTATATCTGTTAAAAAAATTCGATTTAAATGACATAGGTTGGCAATACTGTAATTTTCATGAAATGAGCTTCTTTCGGAAACCCACATGCGTGGTGAATCGATGAATTGTTACTTTTCATGTCGCTCTGGACAATAAACGGTTAACACAAAAGATGTATGGCGTTCGTGTTCATTACCTTTCACTTGGATTTTTTATTTTCAAACAAAAATTATTGCATTTTCAGTTTTTTTTTTTAATTTTTATTTTGCATGTTGATGGTGATGACGATGATTACCATAGAAATGTACCTACAAATGCTGCCGGATGTGACTGTTGCATGAGGTCTAGTGTATCTTTGAATTATATAACCATCCCTAATTGAGGCGCTAGATAGTTTGGGCGGGAAACTGTGAAAATATGAGAAAACACAAATGTTTGTGGCAAGTTACGTAATTTGTTAGAGATGTTAAATGACCTTAATCATTTGACGTATTTTTCAAATATTTCATTTTACATTTTGGTTTTCAAAGTTGGAAATAATAGAGATTAATAACTTAATTAATCAAAAAAACAGTTGAAGTTATCAAAATAGGAATGTAACAGCTGTTGTTTTGAATATTTTGGGGGGAAAAATGGCTACCAATATTGACACAAATGTTTATTGGTTGAAGCTGAAAAATTTAAGATCAATTCATTTTCACGCGTTTATAATTGACAACAATGAAGTAATGATGAAATATAAACACCTATATGGGACAAGGTTAAAAAAGGTATATATTTAGTTGCTAAGAACCGAACTGAACATTTGAAGGCTAACAAAAATACCCGACGAAAGAAAAATAATTGAAAACATTATGAGAGCTTTTGAAAATGAAGTTCCCATACCAAAATGTCCCTGTGGAACTCACAACTTTACATTTTTCATAATTTGACACCTGTCCGAAATACATATATACGATTTGTACCTTTTGGTTGCAAAAAGCAGGACTATAATATAGCATGAAAAAGATTGTGGATCGAATTCCTTTTTTTTTTAATTTCACAAAAGATGTGCTTTAGTTGTAAGCACTGTCAGCTTTTGCAAGTATTATACCCACATGTTTCGAAAATCAGGTTTTCGTGCCATTCGTTGCACCAGACAGGAAAAATTGAGTTGCGTTTTCTAAAAGAGATGTATTTTTTGCCATGTTGAATTATCAAATTTTGAAGAAGTCACAATGACTGATTTAGAAATTTCAAATTTCCCATACGAAACTTCGATTTAAAAGGAGCAAGTAGGCGAGCCGGATGTCGAAAATGCCATTTGTATTTTGTGTGATTTGACATTTTTAGTTTCGGGTTGAGCGTTCTGAACTATGGCTTTGTTGTCTTCGCCTATGATGCCATGAGAACCATCATTATCTCAACTGGCGCCCACTTACTCTCTAAACGTTTTGTACGTTGTCTACTATTGATACCACCTATTTGAGTGCTGTGAATATGCCCTATGGCTTCGCATCAAACAGCGGTGGAATTGTCTCACAGGCTCACAGCGCAGCGGTAAGGAGAACAACTACTGTGAATGCCCAAACGGTTAAATGAAGGTGGCTTGAGAGCAAGAAGACCCCCTCGAGTACTGCGGCTCACAGTAGAGCACAAGTTTTGCCGATAAGACTTTGCACGCATTCGACAAGTTTATACCGAGACTGAATGGAGCAGAGTTCTCTATACTTCTCGGGAGGTTCCATCATGGATTGGGTCGGAATTTCCCTGAATGGAGAAATCGAGCTTTGCTGTGTACATCTTGGAAGGATCGGTAAATTCTAACTACTATGTCAACAAAATACTAAGAATAAGGCGTTCCATGCACACTACTTATTGGTCAACTGATGCAGGACAATGCTAGGCCAAATGTCACCAGGTGCGCTGTGAATTATTTGGAATGGATTGCCCTGCGATGAGCCCGGACATGAATGCTATTGAACATTTTTGGGACATGCTTTTTTTGTAACTCGGTGTATGTAAAGGGTTTTCCAATAAGAGGTGTTATTTTGAATAGCTCGCTATTTCGGCAGTTGTCACTTTTGAGGCTGTAATTTTTTGAATTGGGCATTCCACAATCGTCATTTCACCGTATTTCGCATTAAAACTTGGGTCTTAAGGCTTATAACACAAGAACTCAAGCCGGCCGATCATCAATAACTGGGCCTCTCCACCCTCAACGAGTAAATTTTTGGTGCGGTTTATGGTCCGGTGGGGTCATTGGACCTTACTTTTTCGAAAATGAGGCTAGAGCAACAGCTATGGTGAAGGGATTGCGCTATCGAGAGATAATTAATTATTTTGTGTGGTCGGAATTGGATGGTATTGATCTGGACAACGTTTACTTTCAACAAAACGGCGCTACGTACCACACAAGTAACGAAACTATCGATCTTTTACGGGAAAAGTTTCCGGACCGTGTTATCTCTCGAAGAGGTGATCACAATTGACCACCGAGATCTTGTGATTTAACACCTTGTGACTTATTCCTTTGAAGCCACGTGAAAGATAAGGTTTACATCAACAGCCCAGCGTCAATTCAAGACCTCAAAGATGGAATTCGTGAAGCTATTGAGGGCATACAGCAGCCACTATGTGATTTGGTGATGTAAAATTTCATGAAAAAAGGATAGTTTTGCAAGCGTAGCTGTGGTAGCCATTTGGCTAATATTGTTTTTCATTATTAATGGCATGTTTTCTTCTTAACATTGAAATAAACATCCAATCATTTATTTCAAAAAATGCTATTTTTAGTTGAATATAAAAATAACACCTCTTATTGGAAAACCCTGTATATTCTATACTATACTCTCTCTCTCTTTTGCACTTTTAGAAATGTATTCAATAATAATTTAGTTGCACGTACTCAGATATTGTATGATTTAAATTGTGTCAAAATCATACTAAGTTAGTTACTTAAAATAAATATTTGTATACCGGTGGCAGTCATTTGAATGACCAAACTGTTTCTTGACAAAAATTATAGGTAAGGTTACTAGTTATCCTTAGATTCAATGAAATATTCTACAGTCGCTTTTTTTCATAACATGATCACAACCAAAATGTTCAAATTTCAAATTGTCTCATCCTGTTTCAAGTGCATATCATATTGAGATCCAAGAATGGTAAGAAGTTGTTGATTAATATATTTTGACGTTTATTTTGAAACTCTGAGAAATAACGTCATAGAGATTGTACAACCGAGAAAAACGAAGGTAAATGTTCATTCAAAGTTACAGCAAACATTTCAAAACATTATGCCAACCATATTCCCTCGCACGACTGTGATACAATCACCCTATTTCCCACCTGTCCATCAAAATAACCCCTTTGAACTTTTGTTATCTTAATTTGTTTTGAAAGTTGCAGTTCCTATTCATTAAAAAAATTAAAAGGTTTTTTTTTGTGTATCTTGTAGTCCATTCTCATTAATATAATGCTTTAAATGTGTCTATATAACTGAGAGAATAATAACTATGCTTTACATATCCAAAAAAAAGAAAAAAAAAAAAAAAAAAAAAACTATCTTAAATGAATAGCGGATGGAATTCATTTGTTTTTATTTTTTTTATAAATAATTTCGTGTATCATAAAAGATAGATAGCTACATAAAAACAAACCAGTTGGTGAATTAATCTTTTCGGAATTTCATTAATTTTCCTTCAACTGTCTGAAATCTATCAGATGTGAACTTACTGAGTTAATACTAACAAGGTAGCTTTACCCTTTGTGAAGGCCAAATTGTTAACTTATTTGAACTGTCAGTAAAATAACACCAAGAAAAAAAAAATGATAAATTCGATACAAGTTTTGATGATTATTATGATGACGATATATAGTAATTTATTTTCATGAACTTCACAGATATAAATCGCAAACGCTATATCATCGGTGCGTATCTACAAAACTACAACACAAAGTCAAGGTTTTGTCGCCTTTTCAATTTCAATTTCATCATCATCATCAACATTTCGCGTGGTCAACGACAACCGAGACATACGAGTAATACCTAAATGTATATTTTACGTAGGTAAATCTTCAATCCGATTAAATATGAAAATAATTCGCATCCAAGGGCATTTATACACGTGGAAAATGCCACTAAGCCGGCATCAGTGGCTTCAGTGGCATGGCGTCAAGATAATGCGTATTTGTTCTTTCTTTTTTTTTTGTCGGGGGGCGATAAAGTTCACTTTAAGATGATTAACTGCGGTGATATCCATCATAAATAAGTTGTAGGATTGCTAAACGGTGAGAAAAGATTATACAATTAAGTGACACTTTGTGTTAAGTCACGCAGAAGCATAATCTAGACCCACGCATGTCGGCTTTTTAACGATTTACCGGGTTTTTGGCCTTGAATTTAAAAATGAAATACAAGAGAAACAAATTAACTTTTGTATGAAGTTGTACTTTTCAACGCACGTTGGAAGTAAGTATTTGTATAACAGTTTGTATAACAGTTTACTGTCATTTCAAAGAGACTGGAAAAGCACCATATTGAACTGTCATTGTTAAATTTTATATAATAAGTTCTGTTTGATTTGAAATTCACGATGACGTGATCTAAGGCTGTGTTCACAAAGAGAAACAAAAAATTATCAAACATTTATAAATTCCATCGTTAACTTCTCTTTGTTCTTTTAGTTTCTTCCATTAATCATAATTTTATAAAATTTCTTTTTAATTTCCAAAATTTTGTGCACTCGACTAAAATATAATATGTAAAATTGTGTTTTGAAAAATATCTTCAATTCATCATCTCACTCACGATTTCTGTTGAAAATAACGAACCGATAGAATAGAAATTTATTTAAATTTTCTAACATTTATGTCAGAACAAAAAGTTATTAACCTACAATTTGCTATAATTTTGTAGAAATTTCTTATGAATAATTTATTAAAAAAAAGTTGGCCAAAATAGAAATAAACAAATAACAAAAAACCTAACCCACCAACTTCGTCATGCGCGGTTTGACTAGTCCAACACACAAAAACTCGCATGAACTCTTATTTCATTTCAATGTAAACAGGGCCTTGGGCAAAATGATTTCTTAAATACAAAAAAAATTAAGTATTCAAACAATTTTTTACAATTATGAATAAATTGTTTAGAATGGGATAAACAAATGTGTTATAAGATTATTGGCGTAAGAAAATAAATAATAACCCTAACTTAACTCTCTATCCCACTCAAGTGGGTTTTATTTTTGGTTTCTAATTCTTTTTTTTGGCAGACCTTTGAGAATAAAATTAACAAAAAAATTATGTGCTTCGCACTAAAATTTAATCTTCCATGGAATTGGTTTTAGATGCTTTAACCAGTTTTAAGCAGATTTTTTTTGTATTTGCGCATTGGATTTTCGCATTAATTTTTTTTTGGTATTGGTTATGATTTGAAATTGGTATTTTTCGTTGGCCTCTTAGATTCTGGAGAAGATAAGCTTCTGTTAAGAGTAGCACTTATGAAAGATAATAATACGAATTTTTTAAAGTGGCGGTGAGAAAATGTTTCAAATTAATGATACATTTTGTAAGAAAAATGCAGTTTTTAAAACTAGGAAAGAGTGTCGTAAGGGGCCAGTTATAGCGATACGGAAAACCAAACCGAAAAAGTTTTCAAATGGTAAATTTAGTATGTTTTGGTTCGATTTAAAACACAAATGCTACACTGATCGATGGCAATCAACTCAGAGTATTTATTTTGCAAACAAAAAATTGACTTTAACTTGCACTTTTTCTTAAAAATGTTATTATTTATTTTTCTGTTATATTTATAAAAGAAAAATGCAAAATTACATTTTTAACAAAAAGTATTAATTCAATTAAAAAAATTATAGGCAAACTAAATTCTCTGAGTTACATGCCAGCGGTCAGTGCAGCATTTGTGTTTTAAATCGAACCAAAACATACTAAATTTTCCAATGGAAAATTTGTTCGGTTTGATTTTCCGTATCGCTATAACTGGGCCCTATATAAAGATGTTGATTCACTTATCGACTTTTCCATTGCTTATCAACAATTGTGGCTCTAAAGGCTTAATAGAAGGTCACACCACAAAATCATCTGGACGCTCTAGACAGCTGATCTATAACCAATGTGATGCATTAATAAATGGAAGAAATAATTTGTTTATGACGGCAGTAAAAGTAAACACTGATGCAGGTTGATCACTAACTGGCACTTGGGTGTTTCTATCAACAAACCCCAGATTTTTAATAAAACTCAAAACTTACGAGGAATTTTTTTTCAGATAAAATTGTTCACCGACCATGTACATATGTGTCTGCGGATGGAAATACGTATCGAATTTTCTTCTGTGTTTCTGTAGTAAGAACGAAGTTTGGAAAGACAGGGGATAAAAACTACTGTCGATGTTGGGCGAGCTTCATTAAAATAAAATTATCAAGATTCTTATGAGTATTTTGAAAAACGTTATAATGCTCGAAATACCGTCCTTAAGGCAGTTCATGAGACTCACAAAGGAGATGAACTGTCTTGTTCCCTTCTTCGTCTATATAGCTGATGTGATGAAACATATAATAAAGCCGCTGTCAGTTTTGAAATATCAAAGTCTTAGAACTTTTTGAAACCAGCTTTGGACAAAACCTGTTTTGTCGCTCTGTCGTATTCTGTTTATACCAAAAACTTACAAGTGGCTATGGGAATACCCAGGGTTACCGTGTAACTGTGTTCAGTTGAACTGGGTTGTGCAGCTCTTTCGTTATATCAATGCAATGTCTTTGTGCTGTAGCACTCAGCGTACGTGAATGTTGACCTGTTTTGACATCTCTCTAAAAGATGATATATAGCCGAATGCTATTTTGGAGTTCTTGGAGATGGGACCTAGGGATTTCAGCGCACCCTGGCAGTTATACGAAAATTTAATTGATGTGTGTACAGGTCTATTTCATAACATTTTTTCACTGTGAGATCGCTTTCACTTTCAGTCGATGCCTTGTAAAGTATTTGATAACTGAAAGAGGAGCGAGGCGCAAGCCATTATAGCATGTTGAAAAAGACTTTTCTAGAGTGATAAAACTTGATCGCAAAAAAAGTGTCAGCGATTGACTATCTTCCTTAGTCCATCATGCTTATTGGTATACTTTTCTTATGCTGATGCCGAGGTTAATTGGGAGATAATCGTTTGGTAAGATATATCTGCGGGCATGACCAACTCCTAAAGCATTCCCAGAAACTCTTTCGTGTGCTCCAATATCTTACCACGACTTCACTGTATCCAACTGATTGATTCACACACAGGTTCCTTAGCATACAATTATTGCATCTGGGATGTTCCTCCTCAGAACCATACTCGTTTTAAAAAAAGCTGTCGTTGCAGTTCCACATAAAAAGAGACATAACTTGGGTTTTTAAAAGTTATATTTTGAATGGAAAAGGCGATTATGGGTGTATTCATTGACCAATTCTTGGAAATGTTCATCTTCTTATTTCAAAACTTCGACCGATAGTTAGAAAACATTAAAACATTAATGCATATTACGACTTTTAACGGAAACGCCCCTTAAAAGTGGGCGTGTCGTACACTTAAAAAATATAAAGCACTAACTAAGCGTTTATATCGTTTGAAAATTTTTTAGACAAATGTGAAAAACTACAGCTGAATCGAGTAGTTTCTTTTATCGATCTTACCCAAATAAAGGTATTTTTTTACAAAAAAAAAATTTAGAATTATATTTTTCATATGACTTATGAAAAAAATTGGTAAAAATTGAATATTGGTATACCTTAAATTTACAAAACTATGTTTTTTGTTCTTTCATTAAAAGTGGACTTAAGCCATGCCTGAAATTCAAAAATTTCTCTATACCTAACTGTATTATTTCTCTATGTTACAAACACCAAATACATTTTATAAAATAGGGTATAAAAAGAGAGCCTTGTGGCATCCCAGCATTTATAATGAATATCAGACGTAGGACCGTACTGAAAAGGTTTATTGATGCAAACTGCACTCATATCATGTAATATTCGAACTCGATCCCAAAATATAGTTCAAAGTCCGTTACATACTAGAACCTAGTTTGATCTGTTGCAGTGATAATGCTGTTCTGTCGGTAATTTCGTTCTTTTAGATATTTTTTTCTTGATAATTGTTATTGTGGTGCGTGCATCGTTTTATCAAGATTGATGAAGATTTAAGCATGTTTTTTGATTGAATATGAGACTTCTTTTGCTTTCGAGAACAGAAAGAGACACAATGTTTTGCAGTAATCTTGAACTAGTAGCAAACCGTTCTGTATATGAACAGATCTTCCTCGAGTTGAAAATAGTAAATTTGTGCAGCTCGGACTCAGAACTAAAGACGAAGTAAAATTTACAAAAAAAAAAAAATTGAAACATGACCCCCGATTTAAAAATCTTATCTATTTTGTCTCAATTTATTCTCATACTCGAATTCCATTCCTCAAATATGAGCCTTGTGAGACTCTCTTAATAATATGATCATATCGCTCTACGAGTTTCTGGGGAACGATTTTAATAATTTTACTTAATAATTTTAAAGTTTATGGTCACGCCGACTTCATAAACAAATAATCTAATAATTGACCCCCTGTGAAGTCATTTATTGAAATTTCTATAAATTCTCACGAACAATTCAAATTATGTTTCTAAACATATCATTTACAGATACTTTTTTATTTGAAAGAAAATCGAAACTTAATATCGTATCGACTAGCCCAATTTTCGTCATAAACATACTTATTTTATACTGCTAAAAATCTATCCGAATTCTTTGGACATTAAATTTGATACGACATAATCAATTCGTATTGACAAAGAAACGAGCAGTTAACATTGTTATCGGGCTGAGAAAAAACAACAACAATAACCAAAAACAATATCACATAACCATGATTATGGTTACAACAATATCGAGAAAGTATCTGATCGAGTCATCTCCGCATCGCCATCTACATAAATTAAATCGATTTCAGTGCAATGCGATCGGTTACGACTTCATTAAAAATTGATTTTTTTTCGATTCTTCTTTTATTTTTGTACAACAGTTTCATTGGGGCAGAGTAATCAATTACCCGCGAGAAACAGAGATGCCCATTGGAGATGAACATTGAATATCTTTGGGGTTCGGCTCAATTCGGACAAACCAATATGTGCAATGTGCATGCATCTTTGAGGTTATGCAATTCGACAGGCGCTTCATACCTCAACAATAACGTATGGATACTTATTTGGATGTTGGATCATCTTCTATAAACTTTTACTATACAAAAACACACTTCCAGTGTCCAGTTATAATGTCCAATGACTTAATGTCTGGACTGGAGGAATAAATTCGAAAGTGCTGAAAGTAACGAATATGATGATTTGTGATATTGCAACGGCACGGCGCGGCATGGCGATGGCATACGGTTCGGATGGATGGACTCCACTGGACATAATGTCTGCGCGAGCATAAAAAATCGTTTTATTTTGATTATCGTCTTTAAATTGACTTTTTCTTTTATAATATTAAACATATTGCAAATTGCAAATTGCAACTATGGATATTGATACACGTTTTGTATCGCATTAATCTCTTGTCAGAGATATGTGTCCAAGAGTGTTCACTTAAGGAGGTGGCTTAAGATAAACGCTTCCGAAAGAAAAAGTAATCGATGGCACGAAAAAATGAATGAGCTTTGATGGATTGTGCAAACAGTTTTTATTTTATTTTGGGGGGCAGTTTATTGGAGACAAGGATATTAATATGAATTTAACGAGTGTGTTAATAAATTGACAGTTTAATTATATAAATTGACGCACGTCAACTGCTTAAAATGCTTAATTTCTTACGCAACTAACCATAACCAGTTAACTCGGGATGAATGAAAGAGATACATTTTAATAGCTCGTTACGGAATCAGTTGAAGAATTTCGAAGTTATTGATCGAAGGATGTAATTAGTAGGTGCGAGTTACTTTTCAACTGGTTGTCCTGAATTTGTTTTATATAAAAAAAATGGCTCCATGAGGACATATGTGAGTCCTTTGTATTTAGAGCTATAGATTGGCTTTACATTTGAGAGTTTGTACTTAATTTCTGCAAAACTGACCTAAATGCTTGAGAAAGTTCACAAAGTTTTTAGTGATTTCGGCAGTGGAAAGAACTATTTACGCTGCTGGAAAAAGGAGCATAGTTATTGAAAATCAATGATATGATCTTATCTGAAATCTAATACCAAATCCTTGGATAAGATGAGAAGCATGTATTGTCAAAAAAATGTGTGGGTTTGTGGTATTCCTAAGTCGCACTTAACATTCCCCGAAGTAGTTGACCTGGTCGATCCATTGAAGATGAGTTCTAACTTTGGTATGGCATTGAAGAGTTCACGAGCTAGAGCGTTGATGTTCATTTTCTTTCCCAATCATCTCAACTGCTAAACATGAATATGTCTATCTGGGCTTAGGTCGCTATACAGCATCCATTCCAAGTTAATACACATAGGGCCATACATCCTACGCAAAACTATGTGAGTTATTATTTCTCGCGAATAAACCAAGGAACCTTGTATGCAAGGAGGCACTTGGTTCTTCTCAATTGGTTACTAAGCCCAAAGAAACAGACAAGACAAGAACGATGTTGAAGTAAGTGCACATGACAGTGCGTCACCCTGTTTTAACCGTCTGATGCAGTCGAAGGTATTAGTAGAATCCTTACCAAATTTGAAATAATAGCGGGCGTTCTCCAACATTTTCCTGATAAAATGTATCAGTATCAAAAGCAATTCAATTGTTGATCTTGGCACGATATAGATCTTCACAGTTTAAACTGTCGTAAGCTGGTTTAAAATTGATAAATTAGAGATCGTGATTTTTCGTGTTGAATTCTTAAGTTTTTTCCCGGATCTGGTGCGGTTCGGGTCGGTTTTAGCGTTTCCAGATCGGAAGCCTCATTGTTAAAGAAGGATCAAATCTTCGGCAAATGTCTTAAGACTCTCATAAATAACGCTGCGCTGATCAGGATATTATAGGCGATGTTGAGATACTTAGATGATACCTACTTCTCTTTGGGCATATTTTAAAGATGCGAGTTGGTGTGCTTAGAATTCTCAAAAAAGCTATGTTTGTTTCTTTTTCATTTGGAAATGGCTTGTTTGATGTAATTTTTGGTAGAACAGCTGTAACTCCCGGTTACTTATCAGATTGATTATTTATTGTCGCTTTTTTGCGAAATCTTCCCTGCCATCGCAATTGATCAACTGCTTTAATTCACAGGGGTACAGTGCTTCCATCACAATATTTGCAGGGTATATGGTGCCAAATCTTTGATTTTAGCCCTGAGGGCCAATGCAGTAGTAAAATATGACACCATGTTTAATCACGCTACGGAAATGATGGATTGTACGTTCCGATTGTCTTACCAATTTTGGCTTTAAAGTCTCGTTTTGATGGTAAAATTTGGCCTTCAAAATGAATCGTCATCACTGTGGGATTTATAAAGTAATCTCTAAAGAACAAAAATGCTTTAAAGAACTTTTCTAACTAGAAACAATACCCCGTGAAATGACATAATATCTTAAATGGATGATATAAGTTTCCAATAGTTTTTTTTAAAGCGAAAATTAAAAACAAACTTCTTTGTTAAGCAAATGGGTCAAAAATGAACTTGCAACCATGAAAACTGTCATGCATCATTAATAGCGACAAGAATTCATTTGTGTCGCTTAGTTTCAAAAATAGCTCTAAGGATAAAAATTAATTTGAAAATGAAAATTGTCATTCAGACCGGTCTTACCGATTTCACCGGCTTTATTTGAACCGTATACCTTGTGTGTAAGCCACCCCCAGACATTTTGATAATTTAAAGGTCAGGTGAAAACGGCAGCCAATTCATCACTTCAACTTGTTGGATTGAAATATACGACTTTACAATACCAGCAGTTTATGGATTTTTGCGTTGTCCTGTTGCAAGATCCATGGCACATTCCAAAAATTTCCTTAAGCTTAGAAAAACCTGGTTCCAAAACTTCCTTGTAGGTTATTACCGTCATTTTTGTGCTTTGAACATTAAGCTACAGTGCTCATTAATCCACCCTCTCGGCTATGATAGTGAATTAATAAATATTCGTTTTTTTTTCTGCGCAAATCATAAAAATAAAAGTTGTAGCCATCTAGTTTCTCCAAATTGAACTTCTCGCCAATTGTTAGTTCTGCTCTGGCCTATAGTCCAAGCCATCTCATGTTTCGCAAACTTAAGTCAAACCTCTTTTCGTACGGCATTCATTTTTTGTCAGCTTTAACCTCTTCAGATGTCCAGCACCAATAATAACATGCCGAACAGTCGATTTGCTTGCATGTATCCCTGCTTCGAATTTGATTTTCGATGTGGAATAGCTGGAATTGGAGGCTATTCGAATGATTTTACGTCTGTCAGATGGTGAGATCACATAGTAGATGCCCTTCCTTAGTATTGTTTTCCATAGGAATATGTATCTTTAAAATAATTTTAAACACATGTTGCACTTTTTTTGCAATTTGGCGGTTTGAATAACCTTCCACGTGGTAAAAGTCTATTTTTGCCTTCTCGGCTGTATTTAAAATGTTTGATCTTCCCATTTTTTTTTTCAAATTTTGTCTATTTCACGTTAACTTTGCTGAACTATAATTTTGCACTAGGTAGTTTTCTCAAGAAATATTGACGAATGCAAGTAGTTTCACAACTGCCTTTATTCAAATGAACCAAAATTCGTTGCTTACTCTTACGACGCTTTTTGAAAACTTTGGAAATATCGCGATTCTTTTTTTTTTTGGTTGCATTCTCTTCAGAAATTCTGAAACCATACTTCACTTTGCAATTTTAATAATGTATGCAATTAACCTAACTTTACAGTCGGTTTTATAATAAAAATTGCCTTTATTCAATTGAACCGCAGTGTATATGGGTTGGTGACTGTTTCCTTAAGACATAATCTTCAAACCCATAACCCCCAAAGTAAAATATTAAGAAATAAAATCGCGAAAGAGAGAATCCCCCCAAGCCAATATCTCCAAAACAAATATGTTCAAGTAATGAATCATGCGATTAAATCGCGCGTTGGATATTTTGTCAAACATAATTATTGTGTCGTTGGAGATTTTGACAATGTGTATTATTTCTCTGGAGGAAATAGCTAGTTCGATTAAACTTTTTGGTAATTTCGTACATAATACATAGTAATTTTGTCTGTCCCAGGAAGTTAGAACAACAAACACAGCAGAAAAAATGTTTTGCGATTGTTAATTTGGATGCTAAATTAGTCCATTAAATATGGAAAAGTTATCATTTCACAAGAAGTTGGCATAGCAGTATATCTCTGAAGTATATTCAATTTACAACTAAAAATATAAAATTAGTCTTCGAATGAAACACTTATTAAATGGTAAAAAAAACTTTTAAAAATCAGTTTCTAAAACTTACTTCATCGAATTTGAAAATGCTCCACAAAAAAAAAATCGAAAGCCAAATTTCCAAAAATTAAATAAGAATGAAAATTTATTTCCGAGGTCTGTTAACTTTTTTTTTTCTTCAGCAACTTTTTTCAATTGGCAACTTACTGCGCAAGTATAACACTTTTATTCTGCCAACTATCACAAAATAATTTTGTCGGCATATCACTCAAAGTTAAAAGCATTTCGGCAAATGACTAGCAAAAATAAAATTTTATAATTTTCAAGTAGCATTGCGCCATTAAACAAAATTTGTTCTTTACTGTCGATAGGTTGATACTTGGATTTCTGTGACGTTGTGGAACGATTTTGCTTTATTATTTACAAAGAAGTCCAAAATAACCAGATCCAAATTTTGGAATCTAACAAGAAATAAGGTCAAAGTTTTATCATTGAAATATTCTTTTGTTTCCAAACTACTTACATTGCGTGAAAAAAAAACTCCGCTTACGGAAATCAAACATAATAATTTCCTTCTTTGCGACCCAACGCCGCGCCATTTCCTTGCCAAATTATAACCTTTCGGCGATTTATTCAAGTCTACTTTAGACGTATATACAAAAATATAAACGTAAGTGGTTAACATTATTCACTCGAATTTTCACAGAGTTTCTTAGCTCTACTTGGCTTGTTAAGCAATTACTATGCCACAGTACAGACAACTATTTCAAAGTGTTCCACCAAACGAATCTAATTATTTACTATGTTGCATGCAACCTAATGAGTTTAATGAGCCAATTACACATTGTTTCGAGTGTGCCGTTGTTGTACCTAGTTACTTTATGTACGTTCCAATCCTAGAATTTGTTCAACTAACTACATAAAGTTGAAGGTACCCAGTATCCATATATCCAGTACCCAGTACCCAGAAAGCCCGAAAGAAAAACCGCATAAACTATTTCGGTTTGAAAATGTCTTGAAAAAAAAAGAGTACCTATAATAGGCGTTAGAAATGAGGAAAAATAAAACAGCAACAACAACAACGAAAATGCCCCAAGTATCTTGAAATTGTGTAATACCCACTTAATGAGGCAATCGTCAAGAGTCTGAGACTGTGAGTGAATGACTTCGACCACGCTTTTGTTGTGGGTTGTTGCTCATTTTTTGTATTTTTTTTTATTTTGCCGAGGGCAATCGGTAAAGGTCAAGGATTAACATGCGGTTGGTGTGTAGTTTTTTTGTATCTTTTTTTTTTTGTCGACTCTTTGGTTGAGGTTGAGTGAAAGATATAATATTTGCTTTGTTTTTTTTTTTTTTGAAGGGAGTACAAAAAATATGATCGAAAACTGGTTGCCATTGGGTGCTAATCTGACAGCAATATCAGTGCGAGAGTGCATTTAAGTGTCAGCTTTAGTTTTAAAAGGGCTAAGACACACGAGTGGAGCAGCCAGTTGTTAGTGAATGTAAATTAGAGGTTTGGCACAATGAGGGTTTTAATCGACGGCTTTTAACAGGGAATTCGGGTAATGGGGATTAAAATTTGTTTGCCAAATGGATTTGGATTGATAGCAATCTTGTGTGAGATAAAAGGTGTGCTCTGTACGGGTAATCTACAGGATGTCAATGTTTGATTCTAGTAAAATTTTTTGAAGTGTGTCATGTGGCCTGGAATAAGGATTTTAAAATAAAAACAAATTACTTTCAAAATCTCGGCGCTTAAAAGTCTCTTGTGCTTATATACGACTAAAATTTAAGAAAAAGAAATTTTTTTTTGATTTTTCTTGGACTCCGACAGTCCTACATAAGACTCCAGGTTTCGAGCGATAAGACATGACGCCATTTAAATATTTAAATTATAGTCTATCCGACAATTTCTGGTCCCTGGCGAGATTCGCTCTGTTCTTGCGACTGGATAAAATCGGTTTGCTCTCTCATGGCTAAAGGGATGATTGAGCTGTCAGTTAAGGACCTAATACGTAACCAAAGCTAGTTTATGCCTAGTTTGACATATCTTCAGGAATTCGGTTACCTCTATCAGTGAGAGAACCCTTGGTAAATTCGTTAAACCATTAGAAATAATAAATGAGAGCTGAGTTGGTCAATGGATATCAAACTCATTTTTATGAGTCTAGAAAGCGTGAAGATCCTTGGCTTCAAGGAGAAAACCCCTCCAGCCGCCTCGATTTCTAACCTACCGTCTCCAATTGTGTTCAAGTTTCAAGTTGTTTAACATATAATGAGTCACCGCACGCCATCGATGATGAGGTCTCCCTAGGCGTCTGACTCCCTCTGGTATAGCGTTGAAATCGTTGCAAGCTGGATGTAGATGTGCATTCATGGCTCAGGCATCTTTACCGTTGAATACGAATTTTCCTGAGTAGGCTAATCTTGCTGTACAGTACGCCAGGTGTTGTTTTCTTGACTATCACAGTCCTATTGGAAAGGACATCCTTCTACGCCATACAGCCGGACACAAATGATGAGTGTTTTGTTCAGAGTCTTCAAGGTTTTCCTCAATAGGGCTTTTTTATGAACTGCTTATATGTCAAAAGAAACGAAAATTAGAAACTATTTCGAAGTTATGCCTGTTAATGGTCACGTCACTTACTGACCAAGACAGTGGTGAGTTGCGAATTTGTTGATGAAATCATATACTTCAGCTTGTGCTCAATAATGATCAGTGCCATCCTGCTGACTCTAATGTATCGGAGGCACAGATAACAGCTTGCTTTGTTCTTCTTATCACGTCAATGCCATCAGCGAACCGTTGTAAGTGTGTTCATTTGTTTAAGAAAGTATCTGACGCACTTGTATTCGTGATGCGTATTTTGTGACGCACTGTCACAAAACGTTGTCTACACGCGTATTGTTACCTACATTTAACTGCAAGCATACTGTGTGATAGCGTATTGGTCTTGCAGTCAGCACAGAAATATTGAAAATTAAAGGAATATGCGGTCAAGTAAGCTTTGGCACACAGGGTGAAAAACTTTACCACAAATAATACCCATACAAGTTATCAACTCGTTTGTATTGTCGTTAAGAGTGCAGTCTTCATTACCGAAATGAGGTACTTTATCCATTACTTATTCGTTAATTTTTCAAACGGGTAAAGAAAAATCTAATATTTTTTTAAGAAATTTGTAAAATCAAAAAAAAAAAAAAAAATTTTGTTCTTAGTGTACTGGAATAATATTGATATCTGATATTTATGTTTTATCATATACACAAACCGTAGTGCGACCCAGTCGTGCATTTTATTTCCATTGCATTTCAATCATTGTTCTTTCATTTAATTGTCTTTCTTTATAAGCGATCATAAAAAACCAAATCGGATTTCGTTCAACTTTGAAGAGTCAACCAAAATTACAATGATTCAGCCAGTCGAAGAAACGGTCCTGAAAATTCTGTTCTCTCCTTAGCAGGGAATCCATTTTGCTTCAAACATATTTTTCACTCATGATACTACTAACAATGATAGCGCCTTCCAATTCTCATTTTTGTTTGTTCTGCGCATTTACGTCACGGACACACTTGAAGTTATCGCCTTCTCGTTTTCACCTTCTCGTTTCAATTTTTCTTTCGTTCTACGGTCTATACGTTCTACATGTTATTTGTGAGCTCTTCGTCACGGAAACGCAATAAAGTTTGACGATTTTCATTGTACCATGCGCAATGCCATACCTTTAGTAGTTTTATCATGGTTCTCACTCACTTGTTAAAAACGTCATTATTCTCGAAAATGATTTAAACGGTTTTGATTAAATTTGGTTTTTAAATTTTATTTTATAAGTGAAAAAAAAATTATCAGGAAAGTCATGTATCGGTTCCTCCAATAGAGAGTATATTTAAGATTCCACAAAACATACATTCCGTCCACAAACAGCATTTCCACTGACCCGTCCAGCATTATTGGTTGCGATTGTATGTTAAAAAGACAACACAAATGTGCAACTGAACTATGCTAGACTAAGTCCACAATTGACCACTTCGAAGCTTATATAGAGCAGCTATTTATGAAACGTTAAATTAAAATAAAATAAATTGTTTCCATTTGTTTGACTTTTGAATAACAGTTCCCCACGACAAAATTTGTTAAAAAAGAGAACTTTTTACATTTGTATAACATGACATTCAAAGCTTCCAACAAGAATAAATTGAATGTCACTTTGTGGGTTCCCAAATTCTCTTCCTCATGTCTTCCAATTTTTGTCGTTAAGAGATTGCTAAACAAATAAATCTAAATTAGCCGGAGACCGTTGGCCGTTTGTAAAATATTTCCAACTAATTGGACAGATTCACTTTGCTTTTTGAAGTAATAATATCACGATATTCACCACATTTTGGTTTTATTACTCACGACTTGTCTTTTCCTGTGGATATAGGTTCAACAAATTACAATTACAACAAGCGAAGAGGGGTTCCCCCAGATTTCCATCATCACATATACTCAGACTCACGGTACGTGTAGGTACATATGCTCCGAGGGCATCTCTTCCTCCATCATGTAATTAACTATGCGAAAGAAAAATCACTGTTAGAGATGAGTCAACAACATCAGTTATATGCTAATGCAGAGTTTCGTATCTGGACAGAATGATGATGATGATGATGACGATGCTGCTTTAGCTGTCCCTTTTTTGGCCAAGAGAATAGAGGATTCCCGCGCACATATATCCAGATTTTTGTTTCCCATCATCAGCATCACACACATGAATAGAAGAAAGGGCAACCATTAGGAAAGATGCATCATGTGATGAAGACCACCATCAACGGTCTGGATCATGGATGGCTTCAGTTGAAATAGCTCCAAGTCGTGTTTCACGTTGTAGTTACATTCTGTCGATTGCGCAATTTAGCTAGAGCCAGGCAGAGCGTGGAATAGTGGAAGTGGTAGGTCGAGAGTGCTTCTGAGCAACGACTATCAGTCAGTTGTTGTTGTTGTTGTTGTTGCTGCTGCAACATGTGGAATAAACAATTGGTTTTTTGTTCACAACAACGAACGGTAACAAAAATATTTTTTAACCATGTTTGTTTGCCTCCAAGACAACTCACCACCTCACCACCTAACCGCCTCACCACAGCACACCGTTTAGATAGATATTTCGCTAGTGTTACAAAACAAGATTAAGGCGGTCCCCAGACCGTGGCGTGGTTTAGTAGAGTTTAAGTGCTCCGGAATTGGTTTATTCTCGCAGTTTGGCCAGACTTGAAGTTCTCCATTCTTTGTATAGAAAACTGTTCGTTTATTATGTTCTAACAGAATAGCTTAATGTTTTTCAAAACTACACGCTAATGGATGAGGTGTGGTTTGGAAATATCAGTGAAGCGCTTTGCTATTTCCTCCATCGGCATCGCATCGTATCGCATTGCTCCATTGTGGACTGAAGAAATCTTGAGAAGAATATAAATTGTTGGGTTCTAAATTATGTGAGTCTTTTGAGTGTTTTGTATGGCGTAGGCGCATAGATGAGGGACCTATTTGTAGATCAGACCAGAGTCTCATCGTCGCGTCGTCATCTTCATCGTCATCATCGCCATCACCATCGTCTTCGTTTTCGTCGTGCTAGGGAACAATGGGTTTTATAGAGTTTTGGTGCTGTAGACTGAGTTGTAATTTATGATTTTTTTTTCAGGCTGGGGGAAATAGGTGATACGTGCAATTTCGTGAATACGCAAACAATGATGAATGGAATTTCTTTTTTTAAGGAAACATTCTCACAGATCTGAGATTTTTTGTATTGTATTGTTGGGAACAACTTTTTTTTTTTTTGTGAGAGACGATCATGACTTGTTTTCTTTTTGAAAGGGATGAATTTATTCTAGAAATTTTAATAAGGTTCTTTAATGTTTTCAAAGTGTGGGATAAGCAGGCGAATGTATGGGTGATTCTTTGCAAAATAATTTTAAATTAAAAAAATTCAAAGAATTAGAACAAAAACAGAAAATTTAAATGGGTGACGCGAGCACACGATCTTACACTTATGATGAAAAATAGATTGGGAACTAGGACCCGGTTTGTATTTTGAGAAACAAAAATCACAATGAAATTTGAATTTAAAGATTTTAAATGGGCAATTGAGTTAGTTCTTGGAAAACTAAGTGTGAAAAAATATTTCTTTGCAAAATTTGCATTTTAGACTCGTAAAGTTGCTACTTTATTTAAAATTAATTAAACTTTGTACGTGAAGTTAAAGTTAATTTAAAATTTCTTTCCGTGGATTTGTTCAGAAACTATGTAATTAACATAAATGTAATCCGCTACATTTTGGAGAAATTGGGGGTCGTAATTATCTCAGGAAAATCCATTGGTGAAATCCAAGAGAAGCTTGGGGATAAACAAAAAAAAAAAAGTTGCCTAGATGGGGCTCGAACCCACACCTCTAAGTTAACAATCAAGTCCAATATCATGTATGAATCTCCATCCAGGGTTTACTAAAGTAAAAGTAAGTAAAACAAAGCAAGAAAACAAGAAGAAAGAATGAATAGGAATTAAAGAAGGAAAAGAAGGAATATAACCATGTGTCAAACAAAATGCACAAACCCAGATGAAAACGCTTTTTTAGAAAATTTCCATATGACCTCATTTCGGCTCTAATGAAAAAATGGTACAAGGTGGGTAAAACGAAACCATCCTATTGGAAGATGCTCTCATTTTTGCAAATGGTCGCCAATGTCAAATCTTTTTTCAAATCTGATGCAGAATGCAAGTGAATAAGCCGTGGAGCGATACATGAATCGACATGAACCGATATTCTGAAGGCGGCGTTCCCGGGTCGCCTCATCTCTCGTTTTGGCGATTTGCACTGGACGGCAAGATCGCCCGATTTAACCGTTTCAGACTTTTTTTGTGTGGGTTTTTTTGAAATCCCGTGAACAAGCCCGAGACTATAATATTCGACACGAGTGCAAGAATCTGGCACCCTAAGTTCTCCCTGAAGTGATGAAAATGCCATAAAACGAGCAATCAATTGTGAGGGCGCCCATTTGACCGATATCATCTTTTCGACTTGACTAATACAATTCAAAAGGTTCAAATAAACATAATCAAAAAACAGAATCGAAGTTTTTCATTTAGAAAAAAAAGAGCCAAACAACATCGGATGGATAACTTCTCTTGGCCCTACATGTATAAAAACACTATCACTTTTGATTTCCAACTTTTTCGCGACACAATAGAATACAAATAACAAGCAATGACAGCTGTCAAAAGAGCCGAGTGAGATATCAGATTCAAACATTTTTCGATTTTTGTTCCATTTACAAAATCTCAGAGTTCTCAGTTGGTGGAACTAGTTTAATTTGGATAGAATTTATTTTTCATTTTATTTTTATAAATTAGAGCAAATAAAAATTATTCTGAAACTCATATTTCCTGAACACACCCCAACAGCTGACTACATCTGACATTTTTCCGACAGTGGTGAATTTGTACATTAACTTGCATATGCGTTGTCCCCGCATTGTTTTTATATGCAGTTATACATATGCAAGTTGGTGTCCAAATTCGCAGCTTTTGTGGGTTAAAAGAGAACCACCGTCGAATTTGTCTCGCTCTATTAGTTCTTTCTCTCCGGGAAGAACTATGTACGTTGTCATTGGGAGATTCGTAATTATTGAAGTGAAGCTGGGGAGAATGAATCTGGCTGTTTATGAGGATGAGACCGAATACCTTAATGCTGTTCTCAAGTGCAAAGCACCAAAATTGAGTTGTTGAACGAAACTTCACGATTGACATCAGGAAAAACTTTATAAAGTAATCAAGGACTTGTTCTTTTTCGGTTCCACATCAACCTTTCAAAATAATGTTAGCACAGAGATCAATCGAAGAATCACTCTTGCCAATCGCTGATGGCTAAGAAGGCATCATGATAGCAAAGTCCCAAAGAGGCAAGAAGACACTATTCAATACGTGAAGTAATCGGTCCCGTTGTGTGGGGCAATATCGTTCAGCATGTCACAGTCGGAGGATTCAAGCTTAAACTGTATAGGCAACTTACCGATATTGACTTTTTCAAAAAGCTGAAAACTCTTTGGCCTTGGTGGCTGAGGAGTGCAGAGTATGGTTGAACAATTCCGGCCGATGATTCCGAGTATCAAACCAGTGAAGCTGTCCCGCCAAAAGTCTGCAACAATAATGACACCGTTGTATTTAGAATCTTTGGAAAGCTTGGCTGTATTTGACATTAGCGCCCTCTATCTACTATCTAACTTGGTTTCTAAAAGCTTATAAAAATAGGCCGTCGCGATAGCAGTGTCCACCCCAGGCAGCATTTAGCGTTTGCGGTAATCATTAGATACTGTCTATATTTCCTAAGAAAAGCTGAAACCATCTGTAAAGTACCCTACTTTGTCGTCCCCTGCAGAAAGTGGACCTTGAGCATTGTTTGACGACTTTAATGAACGAATATCCTCAAATCTACTCTTTTTTTTGGACCTGTCTTGTTGAATAACGAGTCGATATTAGTTTCTATGCTCTAATCATAATAGGCCACTATGAACAAGACCATTGAAACTGACTGACATAACTAATCCACGCCACTTTCAACAGTGAACTCTTAAGCTCAAGGGCAACAAGTGACCACTAGAAGGGCTGGGCATGTCTATCGGTAATCGTGTACACAGAAAATCAGACAACGCTTTAAATCCTTACAACTATTTCATAACTATGCAACATAAGTAACCTACCCTACATCGCGTCATCGCAGTTCCCAATTTCAGCAGCCAAAGTAGTGCTATCGGGACTCTTACTTAAGAAGTCAATGTCGGAGTTCAGACCGCAAAGGCAAAGGAAAGTAGACCATCTCACGCCAGCACAAGATCAGTACAATAAAGCCAATGCCCTTTTGTTTACATCGTCTTCTTTCACGATGACTATACGACGCGCGCCATGTGCTAAGGCAAGCGGCATGCGGCAAGCGGCAACTCCGTGGCACGGTTTAAATTTCCTCCGTGCAGCTCTGCGTCTATATACATTGTTGTCCTCATTTTTGTTTGTAAGCAGCGTTCTTTTTGTACTTTTTTGTTTCGTGTGTTAAACTTAATTTCGTTACCGTTTTCCATTCATTCAGCAATCTTTAAGCCAAAGCCGCAAGCAAGAGCACAAGCAGCAAGGCACAGCGTACCGCAACAGCAGCAACAACAAAATATAAAATCTACAAAGCGGCAATCGTGTAACGATAATCGTTCGATCAAAATCCACCGAAGAGGATCGATCATTCACGGTTTCGTTCGGTTTGGCTGGCATCATAATGGTGTAGTGGTAATTGGTGCAGCTTGCGGGGAGGGCAGTTTTTATTTTTTACCGGTCTCACGGATTAGGCCGCCATATGCTGCTAGCTGATTCTTGGGTAAACAATTTTCTGTCCGTCGTCGTTTCGTCGTCTATTGGGAATTGGGCAACAGTAAACAGTGGCGCGCGCGCTCCTATGTCCATATATGGCCCACCAACGATTAGGAAGGGTATACCCCGGCCGACAACGATGTGGATGACGATGATGTCGCGACGCGACTATGTCTTTTCCCGATGATGCAACACTATATTGGCTGCATTTACCGCGGCATGGCACCACCGCATTCAGCTTCAGCTGTTCCCATAGTTTTTCCAATCGATTAATGACCAATTAGTTGCCGAATTCAATAGACCTGGCGCTGTATTAGCTGACAAATTGTTGCGCTTACAGCATTTTGCCGCGAGAGCGCGTAACCGATGGTGACCATAGTCCATAGAGATGCAAATGTAGCCCGCGATAATCCGGTGCGGTCTTTTGTAAGAAAAAGAAGCAAATTAATTGCCCCTTTGACTTGTATTCGATTTCATTAAGTTTTATGCATATTTGACGTTAAGTCGAACAAGAAAAACTGAACTGTCACTTCCCGATGACATATTTTCTTGTGTATTCAGCCGCAGATTTTGAACGTGCGATGTCTCATGCGCCAACAAGGAAGAGAAGATACTAGCATAAGATATCTTAAATGAAAAATGTATGCGCTGCGCTGCGCATGCGCAACACCTTTTTCTTTATAATTTTTTTTTTTTTGTTACAACCATCTCAAGGCGTGTTGCTTAAGTTTTTTTCACACTTTTCTGTTTTTTCTGCCCGCGCCGTTAAATAATCGTTTTGGGCTTCGTCTATGAGATATCCGCCGACACCTTTTATGCGATGTTGATAAATATTGCGATCCAAACGCAAAGCTATCCCTTTTCACAGAGAAAGTGAGAGTTTTAGAGTTTGCATTTGGATTTGGACATATTATTGCAGTGCGCATAGTGTAGTACTACAGTGCAGTGCAGAAGTTGTTGACTATTGTAAATCCTGATGCAACTTAGTTGCAATTGTTTCACGTGAGGTTATATTTGCACTTTCTGGAACGACCGACGACAATCGAGACGTTCAGTGCAGTTGGTTGGGAAAACAAAAAGTAGGTTTTTACTATTTTGAATTTGTATAATCGAAAATGGAAATCCTTTGATTGACCAAATATGGTTCGTACGGATGTAAAAGGTGCAATTGTGCAATTCGTTTCATAAGTAATATGACTATCTTGGATATCATAGTGTCTAGGTCTACGAGTGCAAATGGATATGCAATTTCTGAAACAAACAAAAAATAGAGGTTTCTAGAGGGTTTTCGATGCAACTTTGTTGCAGGTTACTTAATGATTAGTTTGCTTGTAGCTCTCGATACGGCCAACAAGAAATATCAATTATCTTTCTTCTTATGGAATAATGATTAATTTCAAACTAGATCTTTAAAAATATGAAGAGCTTAGATAATAGAGAAAGCCTTATTTTAAAGTCTTTATTAATGATACCTATGATATCGTACCTTCACAGCAAACATGTGCAGACAAAGATCTTACGTTTTTTATTTTGAACAGTTTTTGCAATACCACTTTTATAAAAAAAAATATATATAATACATATGAATTTTGTAACGGTTTTGTAAGGTACAAAATTCACATTAAAATTTTTTTTTTTTTTTACAGAAATGGGAAATTATGTTGAAATTTCAACGCCCTCCAACGGGCTAAAAGTGCGAAAATTCCGCGTTTTCTCGCGGATATCTCAAAACGCACCAGGAAATTTTGTTGGATTTCTTCAGATTCGGATTTAGCGACCCAAAAAACATATTATTAAAAAAAATCCATTTGTATATTCTTTGTAACGTGGAACTACCGTTTGACTGGACTATAAGTCACTTCAGCTTTTTGATGTGGTCACTATTTGCAATTTGTTAGTGTATGCCGAACTCATTCGAGTTCTTACAAGCCTTAAAAAAGCGTTGCAAACTCCCTTATTATCTTATTTCCAACCAAGTGCCCAGTGGGAGTGATGAAAACTTCATTAAAATTATGTTGAAGCGGATTTCACTTTCTTACCTTCCACAGTTTATAATTCTTTATTAAAATTAATTTTTTCACAAATGACCGACTTTCCTTCGGCCCTCAGGTATTTCCCGTTTGGTAGCATTTTCTAAAATGTGTAATATGACTTGGAAAAGAATGTGGAACGCCTATATTTTTTATTTCAAAAAAAGCTTAAGGCTTTAAGAATATGCATTGAAAATTATTGTGGAACGTATTGATTTTAAATTCACAGAAATTTGTGTAGGCATACTGGACCTACCTGAGAACTAAGGGACTATTTACATGAGAGCGACCAACGACCAACGAATGAACGAACATTCGTCCATTTTGACGTTTCATTCACATGCAATTTATTTTATTCGTTGCGAATAACGAACTTCACGTCCGTATATCACAATTGAACAGTGAGATTTTCAGGTTAGTCGCGCATGAATAATTTATTCATTGCTATGTGGATGGTATGTGGAACGCGAATAGGGTATGAGAATCCGAAAAAATCAGATTGAAATTAGCGTCGTACAACTTGTTTTCATTAAAATTTCTTTTTTTCAGCATTAGATTTAATGAGTTTCTATTATTTTGAAATAGATTTTGTTGCAAAAAACTGTTTCGAAGTATGAAAAATCTCATTTATTCGTACATTCGTTCATTTGTTAGTCGCTCTCATGTGAATAGTCCTTAACTTCCAGTGAGATTAAAAGATTTTAAAATATATTCCGTTTCATGTTTTTATCATCAGAAAAAAATGACTTCCGATTGTTTTCACTCAGTCGTTAATTGAAAAAATATTAATACGTTCCAAAATATTCAATATGGCATAATAGTGGACATTGTAAAATCGGAATAATCTGAGAAAACTATTCAAGTGAAAATTAAACTTTCACATCTAAATTCCACTGTGAATTGTGCAACGATACAAATCACAATACCTAAATCAAATGAACAACCAAATTGAACAAACATTTGATCGATGTCCAAAATATAAAGTAAGTATCGAGGTTTTTTTTTTAGAGGTATAGAACTTTAAGTTGGCAACACTATTTTTACTGGCAGCCATTTTACGGTGTTTAGCGTATAGAAGCTCACTTTTGATTGAATGGATATGTCAATACACAAAACTGCCGTATTTGGAGTGATGATAATCCTCAAGTGTATGTTGAGACACCGTTACATCCACAAAAATTGACTGGTGTGCTTTATAGGCTAGTGGAATAATTGGTCTGTACTTCTTTAAAAACGATGCTGGCCAGAATGTTACAGTCAATGGTGACCGCTATAGAGCCATGATTACTGACTTTTTCGTTCATCAATTGAACAACCATGATTTGCAGGAGCCGATAAGCTACACCGATAAGTCCGAAACGATTGACTTGGAGAACAACATTAACCGCGTTATTGCCGATATACGGCCACAAGCCAGCCGTGGCGGCTTGAAAGAAAATCCAAAAATGCCAGAAATCATATTTAAATTATAATGCCAGAAGATTACCTTTCAAATAAAGTAAATTTCATGTCAATTTAAATAAATCATCTTTGTTTTATTCCATTTCCGGGTAAATGGCGAATTCATCGAATTGGGTCCCTAATTTCTTCAATAAGTCAAAAGAACTTCTTACTTCATGAAAGCTTGTACAAAATTATTCCCTCGCTTTTTAGAAACCTATTGATGCATTCCAAATTATACTATAACCAACTAAAAATGCCTTTTAGCTTTCGGTTTTTTTGGTGCATACGTAGGTACCTATTCAACCTTAAACTTATGTGAGCTGAACGTAAAAGAAAGTGTAAGACTCAGCTGGAAGAAGTGCCGAAGGCACCTTTCTTCGTTTCCCTCGGTAGTACAGGTGTTGCTGACTATTTAGTTCAACGAAACTATTAGTATGACTTGTCCTTCGAAGTATTTACCGTTGGGGTATTAAAACCCCATACATAAATAGGTTCTCTTAAAGAGGCCATTGCTCTCGAAACATAAAAGTGAATAAGCCTCAACAAAAAGTTAACGATCATGTTTATCTTGGCCCCATTGTATAATTACTTCGTTAGAGTAACGTTTCTACTCCAACTCTGGTGATCTGTACAATCCAAGGCAGGTATTAAGACACTGCCTCTCACTCAGTACCCAAATCTTTTCCGTTTATGATGGGTCAACACCGAATCTCAGAGAGCACCAATAAGCAATCATCAGCTGGATGAGGGCGATGAATCAAACCACTTTTATTTTCATGTCAAGACGACTTCTAAATAACAGACATTTTGTCAATGTAAAGTAAAATGATTCTAGAGAGAGCGGCATCTATATGTCAGTTGATACTGACAGTTATGATACTAATTCAGATGGCTAGGTACTTTACTACTTACTACTCTTGGCGAAGTTACGTTGCAAGAAAATTCTGGCGACCTAGCCTTTTGAACCCGTTCCAAACGCTACTTGGTCATCGTCATACGAAATCCCATAAGTTAGATTACCTATCTAATTGCTGGTGTAAATACTTAACATGATCCTCGAATTCACTGATCCTCATTTTTCTCCCGAATTTTGTGTTAGAAGTTACATAACCACTCTTTGCAACAAACTTTCTCCTATTGAGCATGAGCATGTCAAAAATAATATGCGCTAACCAATGGACTTCACTCTTAACCATAAAATAAGATTCGCTTTTTTATACAAACTTTACACTTTCTTCAAAAAATATGCAAAATCAACATAACATCCCAAAATGTGCGATGTAGTGGACTCGCAAAAATAGGCCTGTTCACAATATCACGATTTCTGGAGGGATAAATAAATGTTCACTATATATCGCGATTTGTTTTTCATGTTCACTGTATAGGTCAGATAGTTCACTCTACCATACCAACGTTCACCAAATCAAGCAACTTCTTAAACTATTTTTATTGTATATTTTTGAAAGTCATAAAATATTTAAAAAAATATTTTTTTTTATTTCTTTGCAGGTAAATAATTATTCATGAAGTCCAAAAGCTGATAAAATTAAGATATAGATATAAAGGTAAAATAGATTTATAATGACTGTCCATTTTTGTAAATTCTTACCAAACAATCAATTAGAAAGCCCTTAATTGAAATTTTATGAGGTCTCTTACGACCTTACACCGTTGGCTAAATAAGCCTTATATCCAACCTTTTAAGTGAAAAAGATACTTTTCCTCGCAACTCCTACACTTTTTATTCAATCAGCAAACCATAAAAGATAACAATACAAATAAACTGCAATCTAATTGTGATAAATTTTCCGAATTAAACTGCATCCGGAGTCCGGACCAACAAAAAAGGCAACTCTGTCACAACTCTTACAAAAAATAAACATCTGCGCTGCTAGTGTGGCTGACTGCAAAAACCATAACCTTTGACAATATCAAACCATAATAATTGTTCGTAATTCTTTATTTCATACCCCGCCTTGGGCCAATTAAGGGCAATATATTGCCACACGATCAATACCAGACCTCTGCTCTGGGCTGAAAAAAATTATTATAAGAACCCTCAACGCCCAACATCCCACACACAGTTCCAGTTCCACAAAGTATATATTGTGGTGACACGTTTGACTAACCAATAACCAATGATCTGCCATAGATACTCCTCTCTGATGATAGCACAGTTCAATTATATAGCGGGTTTCCTGTTCATCATCACACATATCTTTCCTTCCAAGCACACAATATGTGTGCCCCCAATGTCCGTTTCAATGATGATGATGACGAAGCGACAGTTAGACTAATATTCACCGGCTGTTTTTATCTGCAGCAGAAAAGAAGTATCATTATATCACTGTATCTACCCGAATGACAGAAGAAAAAAAAGTATCTGACAAATGACCTACCTCAATGGCAGAGTCATTGTACCCTCCTTTTGAGCTCATTTCACATGAGAATGTATATGTGTTTGAGCGGTGAGCCCCCAACTTATTGGAGTGCACCGTATTTTGATATTCTTGATGGCAATTAGACACTGTCTCGATCGGTGTGGTGGAGGTATAGATAGCTCCATCTAGCGTTCTGATTGTTGAACGACTTCTTTTCGATTCGAAAACAATGACAATTTCACTCAGCAAAATGTGTAACATCAGACCGTTACGTGATCAATAAGTCAAAACGTGAGCAATAAAAAAAGACGACCAACCGACGCGGCGACGACGATGAAGCGATGCGATCGAGAATAGGACGAGACCCACAACAACGGATCAGTAACAGATGAGCCTAGTTCAGCGATCAGCGTTCAAACCCAGACCCCTTCTTTAAGTTCTATAATGAATCTAGTGGTGCATCCACCAGGAACAATGAGTAATGCCTGAGAATTTAATTAACCTACATTTCTCAGATTGCATTCACTCATTCAGTCAATGATCGTGCACACAATTTCAGAACTAACCACATAATTACTTATTGCATTGGCGTCGTCTTCGTCTTCGCCGCCGTCACCGTCATTGGCGACGTCAACGTCGCGTCGCCTATCGCCTTCGTTGTTGTTGGTGGAAATGGGAAGGTGACGGATTGAAATTGGAGATCAGCATTAAAGGCGCTTATAATAGTTCCGGGCAACACTGGGGCCTAACCCATGAGGCTAATGAAATAAGAAAACAATGCAGTTTCGGGGATCTCTTGGTTTGAACCAACGAGTTTGCAATTTCTATACGAAGAAAATAAGGAACTTCAGCTGAAAGTAATGTAAAACTTAGGGCCAAACCAAATGAGCATTGAAAATGCACTGAGATATTTCGCCCAAAATCGTTGTCCAATTAATTTGCTGAGCACAATGATATAGCTGCAGCACTAGTACGTAGCAATGTCAAAGATGTAAAAAAAAAAATTAGCACACCAAGTTGCATTGACGAATATAATGTGTACTGTGTTGCAATGAAATCAAACAAAAATCATGTCTACCATTTTGGTTTGTTATTGTTTTGCAGCGCAGCACGTTCGTGAAATTGGAGTCAAGTTGACTTGTACTTCAGGTACTCTCTGTGTAGCCGTGCAATAACTTTGACAGTGCTACGTACTACTGCTGCAGCTACACCATTGTGCTGCTCTGAGGCCCAACTGCGAAGCTATAACGAAGCGGATGGTCGTGTGTGACTTCATTGCTGATGCAGTTGGACCTTGTTGGCGAATAGTCCTCAGACTAGTGCGTGAAATGTTGAGCTGTTGAGATCGATGGCTAACTTGCAGCTCAACTATGTACTATTATCATTCCCATCCAGCTTCTTGCGTTAAACATTATGTACCATCACACCTGAGGATATCGTGACTATCCTGGCCTCTCAGGCTATCGATCAAAATATAGCCTAATACTTTTTCATGGTATCTTTAAGCTGAGACTAAGATCCCATCGAAACTTCTTGTAGAAAATTGGACTGTTAAAGTCTTTAGTAGTTTGGGAAGATACTTAAGGTCGCGTGGTAAGCCTTAAACCAAATTTTCAAATGATTTATTTCCCTCTTACCTAAAGAACGAGCATTCCCACGTTGTTCCACTACTGTGGCATGTAGCGCCTTTTTGCTGGAACCACATGTCGTCTATAGGTCCATATGGTTCGGGCCATAATAAACTGGTGATTATCGTTCCGCAGCGCTCAGCCAATGACGGTGACAGCCTCACCAATGTCGCGTCGTTTTCCAAAAATCACGGAAAAATGACACTATGCCGTTCGCAGATAATGCACACCAAACGCTAACTTGATAAAGTGCATTGTCAGATAATACCCATGACACACTGCTGGGCACAGACCAACAACTCGTACTCCTCTTGCCTGAAACACCCTCGAAATATTTTTTTCTGTCTGAGAATACGTGTACATCTCTCTCTGTGCATTTTGTAATGGCAACTATACCTGCGTATGCCATTTATTTTGTAGGTGTGTTTGCTAAATGGGTTTTAAAAGCAAGGGAGAGCGTCACACTCTCAAAATAAATGGCATATCAGCTAATTTTTAGCTTGTGGGCAAAAAGAGAAACCATACAGTGAGTTGGCGGTCTGTATCTTAATGGTCCGTGCTGCTGGGTATCGATACCATGGTATTCGAGTGTACTACCTATGTGTCAGGGAAAACCATGGTAATACCACGCGAACAACATGGTATTAGCATGGTATATTGATACTTGGGTTTGCATCGTAGTATACGAATCTTTTTAACGACAGCAGCGCCATTCTTGTTAAGTGTATTTTTTCAGAAATGAAGTTATTTGCTGATTTGAAGCGACCATCTGAAATCATTTGTTGTGGTAGGTTTGTAAACAATGGACAGTGCTGTCAACGTACAAGTGTGTGTCACCCTCTATGGTATTGCAAAACCATGGAATCTATACTATGGCATCGATATGTGTTGGGGTAATACGACAATTTTGCTTGTTAACACAGACATTTATCCAAAAATGCGCCCCATCGCCAAATTGGGTCCTCTTTCAATAAATTAAAACGAACAAGGTTTTATCATTTGGACGACTGTTCAACCGTGAAACTTGCCATGGTATTTTGGCATTAGTAACTTAATAATAGGCAATAGGTTTGACAGATGTCACCAAAACAACATGGCCGCCATGCTCTCGAAAATATGCTCGCGGAAAAAAACCTTTAGTTGGCGTATTTAAGTTTTTTTTGTGCGCTTCGTGTGTCAAAGTGTGTAAGTTCTTAGGGTAAAACACCCCAATCTTTGTGGTACCGCAACGGTACCACCTAACTTTACCTTACCATTCGCGGTGCGCCATCTATCGACGAAAAACTAAGCTCTAGAATACCATGGGAAGCAACAACAACAATTTGTTTTACGTTCCACCATTTTAATTGTTGTTGCTTCCAATGGTATTCTAGAGCTTAGTTTTTCGGCGATAGATGGCGCACCTCAAGTGGTAGTACTATAGTTTATATAGACAATGCCTTACCTAAGTTTGAATACCATACTAAAAGCTTTAGTTCCAAATCAATTCAAGATAACATTTCTTGTTTTTATTAAATTTTAGAACTTGGTAAACTTGCCACTTTCTGACGCCACTGTCTGCAATTCTATTCTTTGATTCTTTTCCTCACAATTAGGCCCTGAAAACAATTTTCAATGCAAGACAATAAAATTGAAACCCTACCTAACATTCTCGATCTGAACTGTGCTATGTTCTGTAATTTTTTTCTTCCTTGATGGCAGCTGGAAGGATAGATGAACAGAACTCAATGAATACTTAAAACTTAGCATAGCCGTACTTTGTTGCAGAAAATTTGTAGACTTTTCGGTTAGAAAACGGAAGTTTTTATGCAAGTTACAACAGTTCGTTCCACAAAAGATATTGTGTGTTCGGGTGCAGCAGGAGACTATCCAAAGTTAGTGTTTTTTTTTGTGTTGAATGCCATTGAAACTTTGAAACCTCGCTACATGGTGTTTTGTATCAGATACTTTGTCCGATGCCGGATCGTTGAGTGTGCATGAAGCCACACAATAATATAATTATTCTCTCACAATTACCCACTACGTTTTTTTTGCTACTATTTTTGTATTGTTTTTTATTGTCGTCTACCACAGGGCGGCCACTTAGTTTTTTTTGTTATTTACTTGGGTTGGGGCGGTATCGTCAGTTTTCTTGTTGCTGAACCCCACCAAAGTTTGAATTTGAGGTTAGGATGAAAGAGATGAAGTTTGTAAGTTGGTAATGCTTGAATGGTAAAATTGTGAAATTGTTTGCTGCATTTCAAAGGTCTTGTTCGTTGCGCTGTTGATTGCTGATGTTGATGACTGGTTGGGGCACACGACTCGACGCCAGACGTCAACGTTGTCATTTCGATACCCTTCAATTAACAAGGCGCGGATAAAAAGTAGTTATAACGCCACAATATGAAACGATATAAACGAAGACGATGACAAGCGAGACCGCTCTCCACCTCCCCTTGCATATTATGGAGAAATGCTAGTAATTTTGAATTTTATGGAAATTGTCACCTGGTTTTGAATCCAAGGAAGGAGTGTGGAGGGTTTTCTCAAGTGGGATTTGAGATCTCTTCAAATGCATACAAACACGTAATGAAAGTGGTAAACATAAACATAATTAAATGTAAAAAATGTCATTAAAAAAAAATATACTCTTTTTTTTCTGTCAAAGGGAAATTTTCTTTACTTACATACGAACGAGTATAGACATCATACTCACGCCCCGCCAAACCCTATAATGTAATTGCACCCAGAAATGCGCGTTATTAATGAATAAATCAACATTAACGGTGTCATTTTTTTTTTTGTCGATGACACTCCCTTCCCGCATAATAAATGTTTATGTTTCGTTTTAATTTTATTTTTAAAGTAGAAAGAGTATATTTTTCTTTTTTGGATGTTGTTGTTGTTTTAATAAGTCTTAATGTGGGCGGATTGATTATGTATGAATGTCATATAATTGAAGAAAGTGGAATGTCCTAGGCCGATATTATTTTTGTCAGTCTTCAAAATTTAAAAAGACCCCGATGTTTTCAATGGCTCTTAAGGCTTACGTATACTTGGGTAAGCAGATTAATTGGATGAATCTTGCTGTCATCTGGAAATTTGGATTGCGGCTTATGGGTTGGGCTCGGAGGCTTTCAAATCTTTGGTATTGATGAAGACCTAAAATGAAACCAATATCTTTACACTTCTACGTGTAAAATTCATACTTTGAACATGCCTTCAAAAAAAAAAAAAAAAAAAAAAAAAAAAACATGAAGTGGACGCCAGATTTTGAAACCTTTGCCACAAAAGACTTCTGGTTAACCATCTTTTTAAAATATTGACTAATTGTCAACAAAATCACCTTACTCCAAGACTTGGCATAGCGTTTTGTATGTGTGGTTGTAGGTTTTATGTGGTTGAAGTATAGGGTGTTTTTTAGATGCATGAGAAGTTTCGCCGATGGTTGTTGTCTATGGTTTGACAGTTGAGAATGTTAAACTGTGTTTTGATTTTCTATTCAGCAAGGTTCGGCAATTCAACATGAATCGTTTAACGCCGGAATAAATCTTCCAAATTGTGGAAATTTACTTTGAAAAAAAAAAAAAAATTATAATCTGTTTGCGAAATTCATAGGGCGCTTCGTCCATTTTACGGTCACCAAATTGGGCTGATCGAATTGACTATGTAACTCTTTGCCAGGGAGAACATAGGCCGGAAATCATATTTTAAAAATTAATGCCGCATAATAATGAACATTTCATTCCAATATTCAAACAATATTTCTGTCTTGTATTATTATTTAAAGTTCTCAAGCTTTTTTAAAAAAAATACTACTTTTTTATATAGCATAGCATTTTTAGAACGAAACGAAAAACATTCTATTCGAAAACTAAATTTGCCTTTCAAAATGCCTGATCAAGCCCCATTTCATCATAGTTTTTCAAAAGGAGATCCAAGATTAAATTTTTGTGTTTAATATAAATTAAATTCATCAGAACTGTTTAGGTACCAAATTTGGTTAACATCGAATAAGCCATCTAAGAAAATAGTTCGTTAGCGTTTTGAGCCTTAGTTTGGGAAATTGGTTTTGAACAAAAAGTTCGTTTGAAAAATTTAATGCAAATCGTTAATTCCGTTTGAAAGAAAGTAAGCTCTTCTCAAGGGCATCAACATTATTGAAGATAGAAAAATTCTTCCTTTGCCCTCTACGTCTACGCATTCTGCCTTTAATTTAGCAATTGTAATAAAGGCTTTTTGACATATCAGATGTCATTACGAAAAGCTGTCACTGCGGTTTGAATCGGTATCGTTTACCATTTCAAATCATTTGTACCAGTCCATATTGCTTAAAAAGTAATTTCAATAGTTATCTAATTTGACGTTTCGAGACAATTTATTTGGCCCCTAAGATCGTGTGATGTTTAAACTTCAAGATAATTGCCTTTGGTGTTGCGTGATACACCAAAGATGCCTTTAAAGCAGATAGTACCCGCGTTACTGACCAGATTTCTGTTGTAATGCTACAAGAGATCTGAAGTCAGGGTCAATCCAACATTTCAATGATATAATCATCAATGAAGTTAATGTTAAGGTTACAATACATAGTTTCGTTTAATTTGGTATCTTTGCTCTCCGAAATTACGATGATTTGCCAATTAAAAATGTTAAAAAATCACGAAATAACCATGAAATTTTGGAACTGGAAACAATAACTTATTAGCCTTCACAGTGGGAGAAAAAAAATTACGGAAATCAGATAATTCAATCGGCCAATTAACATTTAATCTACCTTATGCAATATTTTGTTGCGAACAGATCAAAAAGTTTCAATTCATGGCTTGACTTCAGTTGTAAAGAGGCTATCAAGGCGAGCAAATTAAGTTTCCGATATTACAACACCAGCCCTTTTGAGGAAAACTGGAATAAGTTTAAAGAAGCTGAAAAAGTCTGTAATGCTCGCTTGGATTCAAATAACCAAGTTTTTAACCAAAATTACGACACAAAAAACAACTTCGTAGTTCAAACTTTACATATAAGTAAAAATATTAAGAAATTCCACTACTTTTTTGGTTCCACCTCTTGTAAACAACGACACCCCTGTGGTCAGCTTCCAAGGGAAAGCTGATTTATTTGAAGCTAAGTTTGCTGCAAATTGGAAGATACCACAGAGTGACATGGCTACGCTTTTCCTAGCATTAATCATTTTAAATATCAAGCTCCAAGAGTACTGAAAGATCTCGATACACACAAATTTACTGGCTCGGATTCTAAACGGTTATAGCTTCAACGCTGGCGAAACCATTGCGTGTACTTTTTCATCTATCCTTTTTTAACAGATATCTCCTTCCTTCTCAAACTACCAACCAATTGCACTCACGTTTCTTCTTTATATGATCATCATATGAACTCTGAGAAATTATCATGTCAACAAATATCTTTAGAAACGGAAAGATTTTACGTACGTCTAAGCGGTTAAATGACATAAGGCCATATTCGAGCATATGGCGTTACGACGCTTTCGGAAGTGTCATAAGACCATTATGGTTGTATGTCACTTCCGTTTTCTCTGTGAAACTTTTTTTTTGATCAAGCTCACTTTTATTATCATAATGGCATGGCTCGATAAAAAAAGTTACAAGAATATACATATACAACCCAAATTTTACGACGTTTCGTTCGTTTTTAATATTTTAACGGTAAAAACAGGTTTTTGTTATTGTCAAAAGCTTTTTTTAGTATGGCTCTAATGCCACAAAAAAATATACATAAATGTACGGGTATGGTCTTCTGATGCTTCACAAAAGTGACATAAGGCCATACTTCGAAATATGGCCTTATGTTACATGGCCTTATATCATGTCACCCGTCTAAGCAATAGGTCCACTGCTGATATGATGTTATATCTCACAGAGCAGTGGAGCCAATCTTCACATTGTTTTGGGGAAGCCATTGTATATGCATTTTTATAGTAATTTCATGGAACATGTTTTTTTAGTCCTGAACTTCATCAATGGCGGCGCTAGTTGCCTTACCTACTTTTCATCAAATGTCATTTCATATTCGAGTTGTTTTCGAGTGTTTCCAATTCGATGTTCACAAAATAAATAATTGTCTCCCCAAGACATCGATTTGTTATCGACTCTCTTCTTCATACTTATCAACAGTCTCTTGTCTAAGACTTTTAATCCAATTGTTCTTTTATTGACAGTACCCTCAGCTTTTCATATCATTTCCAGATTCACAACCCTGTCCCATGATAAGCTCTTGACAGCATTTCCCAATGAGAACCATTATTTGACTTGAGCTTCTTCGTACTGATTCTTGCCTCACCTCGTATAATCTCTACGTTAGTAAACAATGAACCGGCAAATTAGCCAGATGCATTCCACTTAACACTCGCAACACTAGAAATGCCCAGCAATTTTCCCTCGAGCTTCACTTCTTACCTTCAGAATCCGGACAAGAATTTGGAATTCTCCAAACGCAAGTGTGAGGATCCGGACAACTAAAAATCGAGGTTTCGATGAATCAATAAATGAAGCCATTCAAAGCTGCTGACTTTGCAAAAATATGACCTGAGTGATTCTTTCAAATTTCTTAACTTAATCAAACAACACAATCCCAAATCCTTTTACAGAATTCATTCTGATAATAATGTTCATCACTGATCAATGCAATCGAAAAAAAGCAAAAAAAAAAAACCAAAAACAAATCGAAATGTCATTCAATATGAAAATTAACATGACAGCTCCCATTCAGAACCCATGTTCGATTAAACTTACAAAATCAATGAACCATGCCCGGGCACGATTTCAGAATAAAATTAGCATGCGAATTGCTGCAAATTCTTTGATATCGACAAAAGATATTCATATGCGCTCAACAGGTGGTAGCTTTTCATTAAAATATCGAATTCCAAAACCTCATTCTGTCAATCGGCTCCAAACAAAGCTTCATTGCCCAGACAGACTATAAGAAAATAAGAAAAAAAAAGGAACACCGAATTGGAACCCCAAAATATATGACTCAGGTGTGACTCTAAAACTCGGTATCAGCATCGGCATTCGGCACCGTTCAGTTTTGTGTCACACTCTTGCACCGAGTAGTGTGAAACAAGTTGTGACAACCACCATTTCTTGCGGTGCAGCAAGTTAATTCCCTCTCGATGTCAAATTTTGTGTATGAAAAGCGAACGGACTCCATGCTCCATGTAAATTATGCCATTTGTCGCACTTTCCCGCCAGCACCCCTCTTTTTGACAGTTGCTGTTTGTTGTTTGTCCCTCCCGAATTGGACAAGTGACGTTAAGCGCAAAACAAACAGCTTGCACCGTATAGTACACTTGAGTGAGATCGCGCAGTAAAGAAACTTCAAATCCAAACAACGACGAAGACTTCGAGTATACGACAAAAACGTCGACGGGCAATAGTGACGCCTGAACTTCGCATTAACCCAATTCGAGACGCACACAACATAGAGAAACGCGGCGGCGCGGTCCAAAACGGCCGATCGACATTTCATAACTCAAAAAGCTAGACACCATTGCTGCGGTTGCGCGTTTTGAATGTTTGATCAAATTTGGATTTAGAAAAATTATGATCGTTTTTCGCCGTATGGCGGCGCGGCAGACGGAAGGAGGAAAACTAATACAAGCCGCAAGCTTGTTGCACCCAAAATGCTTTAGCTGCCGCTGCCGACCAAAATAATAACCGACCATCGACCGACAGACTGTGAAAATGTACGCGGCGAGCGGCGCGTGTGCGCAGTGGCAGCGCACTCAACTGCATTGAGTGATCCGTCACATAGAATGCGGTATGAAAACTCAATTTACTAATCCTGGCCAAAGCCAGTTAAATGGAGAAAACAAGTCATCGGTGTTTTTCTTTTTCTTTTTTTTTTTTTGTTGGTCTTAGGACGGGACAGGGTCTTTGTTTTTTTTTTTTTTTTTTGCCTTTTGGTGAGTTAAGTAGCTTTGTCGGATATCACGGTACATGTTTGCACTGTGAGAGTGCGTTTAATTGAAGCTGGATTAATCTGGAGTGTTATTGGTTTTTTTTTTTTTTTTTTCTAATAAAGTAAACAGGGGCGAGGGAATCATTTCTTATAATATCAACTTGTGACTTATGAGAAGTGAGGTAAGTTTCACTTTTGATTTGTAGTCAGCCTAAGAAGGCAAACCGATTTGGATTGTATGTTTTGATAGGTTTTAAGATTTAGAAGTAGGGCGTGGATGTACCTATGATTTATGTGCGGCAGCAATTTGTTTTGGCCTATATTTTGCATGACAGATGGGAGAGTGCAGCTGTGCAGTAGGATTAACAAATGGAAAAAATGTTGCTCCAGATGGGGAAATTTATAACTGTGTTTTTAAAGTAGTAGCTCTGGCTATATGAATTATTACTGACACAGATTTTTATTTAAGAAATAATTTATTTAGGGCTCTAAGAAATAGTACTTTATCTATGTTTTAAAAAATGTGAGTTGAAATTTATCACCAAAACGAGCAATAATAGGCATTTTAGAACGTCAACTCTAGCATTCAAATACCATATCACTTTCAAAAATACAAAATCTTCCTCCGACCCGTCTTAAACTTTGGGGACCCCATTAAAAGGACTGTTTTGCTATCGTGTTATTATGGGCATTGGGCTTCCTCAGGTATGGTTTAAAAGCATCAGATTTTTAAGTATTAGAGCAGTTTATTTAAGTTGTTGGCAGAACATTTCCACCACCAAGCAGAACATTTTGGCAGAACATTTCCACCAACACGACCACCGTTTAAAGTCATATTTTGATCACGATGAGTGTTTTAAATGACTTTAATCAATATAAGCATCACTCGTACCTATAACTTTCTGAGCGTGTATAAATAGTAACAAAAATGTCAAATTTTAAAACGACAATGTCAAATTTGACTGACAGATAAATTGTATAAATTGCATATGGCCACCGCAGCTGGCTCGCATGCACTCCAACCTTGAAGTTAAATTTTATATTACTCTTTGCTTTTTGGGGCAACAACTCGGCAAATCTTGCATTCCATGTCGTCAATTGTCTCTGACTTATCGACGTTAAATCGCATGATATTGGAGGCCAACTGACAGGTCCAAAACGCGAAATTATCCGCTCTACCAAACTGTATCTTCAACAAATCAGTTGAATGACGCGCTGTATGATATTTCACGCCATCTTGTAGAAGTCAAAGTTCCTCCACATCAATTATATTGAGTTTCGGAATGAAAAAGTCATTGAACAAAAAAAAAAAAAAAAACACACCAAACTGTCCTTTTTCCTGGATTTAACGACATAGCCATTGACACAAAAATGTTTTGTCAATCATGTTTTTTTGAAAAAAAATATGCACAACTTGCATGCGTTGTTCTGGCGACATTCAATTCTAATAAAATGTCAAACCGAACTAAAGATAAACCACATGGCAGCTGACAAAATGGCTGTCAATGAAAACAGTGCTGTCAACTTAAATTGTTATTCATCAAAAAAAAAAAAAAAACACCCTTTAAATTGCCTTATTCAAGAGGCAAACAGTATTCCAGATAAACGTTTCCATCGTTATATTTATTTAATCGGCCTTACCGATTTTTAATAAATAACTTAAATGTTCAATTTGTCATACAAAAAATGTCATCACGTTATATGCCTGTCTTATGTCAAAAATGTGGCAATGTCATTAGTTCTGGGGGCAAGTTATACTTAAGTCTAAGACTTTAACACTGCTATCGATGACTCATTTCAGTAAATAAGCCCTTGTTGTTGTCTTTAATTTTCTTCTAAAAAAATTAATCCCCTAAGCGGCTATCTGACATAAGAGCACGTTCGTGCATTTATTTTTCATATAAACTAATTGAATTTTGTAGTCAGTATAGTTTTTTTTTTTTTTTCTTTACCTTGCCTTTCTTGGTAATATACTACTTCTCCCCACAAATTCCAATTACAAAGCTCAGTAAAAGTCAGTCATTAGAAAAACATTTCATCGAACACATTCCCACGCGGAAGTCTCTTAACTTGTTGGCGCCATGAAGCACGTAATCATTCGCGACAATATTCAAACATCATGACAATTTCTATTTTCTTCTTGTCTCTCTGGTTTTTGTATGTTCAGTTAATTAATTGAAATAAAAAGCATGTATCGTCCATTGTCTAAGCCCATTTCGATATAAAAATAACCTTATAAGTGCCTTATGACTCTGCACGCGCTCATTTGCACACCACCAGTGCCATCTATTTTTGCAAAATGCCAGCTAATCTACATGCAAATTACTAGATTGTCACCTGAATAATAAATCTCTCTCTCCTTCTCTATCTTTCTCTTTCTAATGTCTTATAACTTTATATTAAAAAAAAACTTCACATTAGTTATATAAAAAAAAAACCCCCGACGAGTAAGATGTGTACCTACATAATATGTAATTTTTTAAAAATAAATTCACTTGTGAATTCAGCTCAAAACGTCAATTACAAGACGCTGTGCGTCCCCGAGACAGTGTCTTAATAATAATTCACAATTTTCTGCTCTTGTTTTATGAATTTATTATAAACTTTTTCATCGCACGCTTTGTACGCTCATTTGAATGTATAGCGGTATTTATTCACACTCATGTAATTGGCAACAATTTAGCTCAACAAACTTGATCTATGACTTTTAAGCCACTAACGTGTCTTAACATGAGTCACAAACTGATATTTATAGTAATAGCACATTAATCATGCAATTGAAATGTAATAAACCATTTAATTTTGACATACATTAAAATGTAATAGATCAAATGGTGCGTGTTAATTTGAGACAGAGGGTTACGATGACTTTGTTTTGGCTTAAGTATGGAGGAAGTACATTTTTATTTTGTACAGTACACACTCGGCTTTATTTTGGTATTCAAATAATAATAAATGTTTTGACAGTAATCTGACATTCAAACGAGGAAGTATTTAATATGCTGCTTTCTGATCCTGTTCCGGTTGGAATGTCATTGGGAAATTTCAAAACAGTTCAGATTGTAATAATAATCAATTTTTATTGGCTTACATAAGACCTTAAACGCCGAAGTGTCACTTTGAGTCAGAATGAATACCTTAAATGTCATTTGTTTTCAAAAATGTCACCATCCTCAAATTGACTGTCACTTATTTAAAATAAGTACCAATAAATTGGTTGCACTTTAAGAGACGTCTATTTTGGTTTCGTTTAAACAAATTGATATTTATTTTTTGTATTGAAGATAAATAACTGTATGGGCTTCTTAACCAAACAATGGCTGTCTTTAAAGCTTAAAATGGCAGCAATTTTCAGATGCATTTGTTTGTTTGTTTGAGGTGTCATAATATAAGGTTGTTTGAATATCAAGACAAGAGTGAATTAATGACTGTTTGGAAAAATGTGGAATGTTTTATTAATATGCTATTGTTAGGATCTTAATGTAGGTTGTTTGTCAATGAGGTCGAAGATCTTTTGTTGAAGAAGACACATTTTATTTATCAATAAGGGAATTTAAGGAGAACTGTCAAAGTTTATTTCTGTTGCGAACTTTATAAAAGTCTTCGGTTGATTTATTGACAGTTTGTGTAGTACTTTTAATGGCACAATAAAAATATCGAGCTTAAAGCTCTTGGTGAGTTTGTTAAGTCCATGTTACACATTTTCTAAATTGAATTAGAAAAAATGGCTGCATCTTAAATTAATAGAAATCAGTATGCAGTGTTCAGTCTGAATAATTGAAAGCTTTAGTTTGACATTGAAATTGTTATGCAAACAACTTTGTCAACTAAAGAAAGGCATATTTTTTTTTAGCACGGGGTTTGAAATACTCTTGTCATAAACTAGCGTTTAGGAAAGTTGAAGGGAAGAAACCGATGCAAAATGGATTAGAATATTTGCGAATCGTTATAAGAGGAAACATGGAGCACCGTTAAACATTCCACATTCTTTTAGTGCGACTCAAAAACGAGTCTCTATAACAGACTGTCCGCAATTAGAATTTAGGATTAATTGACGGGCGTTCCTTGTGATGTATGTATTACGGTGAAACTTTTAAGAGGAGAAATGCATCTGGCTAATTTGCTGGAGCACTTTTTTACAAAGGTAGCGATAAGACAAGATGAGGTAGGAATAACTCCGACCATGTGAAGTGAAATAATGGTTTCCGTAATAGTTCTTCCACCAAATAATTTTAAGGCTCTGTATGCGCTATTGATCGTAGCCAGATTAGCTGGAGATAGATATTTGTTTTTAAGTAGGTTATTCCGTAACGAAATAAAATGCACGACTGGGTCGCACGTACTTGCTCTGTTGGTGCAATAGTCCGATGAAAACAAACTTTTCGATCAATAAGAACAATTCATTTTTGAAAAATTTGGTAAAAACTAAAAAAAATTTGGCTAAAACTGGAAAACTCGATATACGGGAGCTAACGTTTAGTAATCTTTAATATTTAAAATAAGACGTTATCTTTTGGGTGATATAAATGATATGAATTTCCGCTAATGGTCAAATTAATAAAACTGATATTACCAATTTCCGCTATTATCATGTGTAGCCAAAAACTAAAAATGCAGTTTTCTTTGAAGTATTCTATATATGTTACATAAAAAGTTTCATAAAAATTGGGGGAGCCTTTTTTGAGTAAATTAGAAAAAATGAAAAAATTGGCCAAAATCTAGTGGCTCTTTGTATTGGAGCCACCATTTAAAAAAGAGAAAATGAAAAAAAATCAATGCCATCTGATAGGAAGCTGTTGGGAACTATACCAAACAAAGTTTGAGTGAATTCGATGCAACCGTTGACAACTTATGGCCATTTGAAAAAAAGCCGTTAAGAGCAGATCTCCGTTATTTGCATTTTTAGCCAAAAACTAATAACGCAGTTCTCTTCAAAACACTAAAAGAATATAACACACAAAGTTTAATCAAAATCGTTAGAGCCATTTTCGAGAAAATTAGAAAAAACCAAAAAAAGTTGGCTAAAACTCAACGGCTCGTTGTATGGAAGCCACCGTTTAGAAAGGCTTCAGTGAAAAATTTACTAAACCATCCTATAGAACACTATAAAAAACTATGTCAAACAAAGTTTGAGTTGATTCAATCAAGCCGTTGAGAACTTATGGCTATTTGAAAAAAAGCCGTTAAAACCTGATTTTCGTTACGACCATTTGAGGCAAAAACAAAAAACGCAGTTTTGTTAGAAATGCTTAAAGTTAGCTTAATTTTAAATTTAATCAAAATCGTTAGAGCCGTTTTCGAGAAAATTCAAATTGAAAAAAACCGTTACTTGAAAGGTACCAGTTTGAGCCGGGCTAAAACAAAATAAAAAAAACCTCGACAATGGTTTTTCTTCAAACTGCTATATACCAAGTTTGAAGAAAATCCGTCAAGCCGTTTAGGCTGTAGCATGACGTGAAAAAGCGCACATCCGCACATCCGCACATCCGCACATCCGCACATCCGCACAGACGCACAGACGCACAGACAGACCGACGGACGGTATGGCGAAAACCACTTTTTTGGGCTTCTCTATAATCGTAATGTCATGTTTGATTAAAACCTCGATTTTTTTTTTCTGCACGAAACCAATACTTGCCCTATAGAGCAAGTAAAAAGACAACATTCAGTTCGTGGAGCATTAAATTCCGAACGATTTATAACTCCCGATTGGACGTATCCGAGGAACAGGGTTCTGTGTCTGGATCGTCAGCAAAACAAGTTGTTTGGTGTATTTGACAAGAGATTGTTGGTAAAGACGAGAAAGAGAGTCGGGGACAAATCGGAGTCTTCGGGAGACTTTGTATGCACTAAAATCGAATCATGTATTCTCGTTCGGTTTGATACTTTTAATTCTGATCTGAGCTTAAAATTCCCATTTGGCAGGGAATACTGTTTAAAATCATGTCAGATTTGGATTTTACGTCACTAGCAAGAAAACATTCAGTGACCAGTGAAATTTTTGGAAGAAATGCTTAAAACCATCAAACTTCCGTCATTTCGAAAGGGGCTGACATAAGTTCTGTCAAAAACTTGTATCAAAATAAAAGGCCGCGCCGCACTAGCTAAGGATAATAAAAGTCAGCGGAACGACTCGATACTCATGCGATCGGTCCCACTCCCACATCAATTTAGTCGTGTAGTATCGCACCGTTGTTCCCTTAAAGTGAAGTGCCACATAGAGCGGTCTCCGCTTAAGAGACATCTTTTTTACAGCTGCAAAACGTTGTTTTAATTTATAAATTTTGAATTTACTAAGCTCCAATCATTTAATTTATATTCATCACGTACCAAGATGATTAACTACTCTACGAGCAAGAATGCTCATAATCTTTCGCCATTGCGGGAGATAAATACCACAAGTGACAAGTCTTCTTAGAAAATGAATCTCTGAGGCCCTTTTCAACCCGAATCATTCTCATCCGCATATCTAAGCCTAATCCCAACGACCGACACCTCCATCAACAGCTTCTCAAAAAAAAAATCCAAAGTCAACAAAGTGACAAGAAGATGACACATTCTTTATGTTCATTACAAAAAAGACTTTGAAATTAATGAACAAAAAAAACTTAAGCTAACTAATTCTGCTTCGGAAAGAAAAAAAAAATATTTGAACGTCACCGCTCGCCACAAACTATTTGTTTGTCACTTTTAAAGACGTTTAAAGACGAACACATGTCCAATTTTCCATTCAATCTTCATGGGGTCTATTTAAGTCTTAAACAAAAAATGTATACCAGTTTTTATGTTGGTTCTTAAAAATATTTTAGTTCTTAATTCAATCAAGGAAAAGAATTTAAACCAATCCGTTTATGGTTAATTGAATTCCAAATCAGTTTAAAATTAAATAATTAAAAACCGGTCTAATGAGTTTAGCGTTTATTTGTGGAACCGAAAACTATTACAATAAAATGTTGTAACCTATTTGCTTGATTTTAGTGCTTTTTTTTGGAAGCCGTTTAGAACTGAAGGTTAAAGACCTGTGTTAAGTCCCATTGATTGAATTTTATTTGAAGAAGCTTACCTTAAATATTTAATAGGCTTTGGAGGGCTTTCTTTACGTTGAATTGATGAACTTTTATCGGAAAGCTACTGAATTATTGTTATTAGAAATGATAAGATATTTTTAATTCACACATAAATTTTGTGTTCATGCTAAGGCAACATTTTACAAATACAAATGCAACACTTTTTCAAGAGAATTCCATTTTCTTAACGTGAATTATAAAATATCGGGTGATTTTTTAGCTGGTTTGGTTTTGGCAACACTGGTTTTGACAGCTGACGTGTGTTTAGTACCTTGTGTCACTGTCAAACAGCTTCAGTTTGGTTTGCAATTTAACCATGGATCGTCTTACAAATGAACAACGCTTGCAAATTATTGAATTTTACTATCAAAATTCGTGCTCGGTTCGAAATTTTCATCGCGCCGAGGATCCGCTTTTTTATCGAAAAATTGTGTTCAGCGATGAGGCTCATTTTTGGTTGAATGGGTACGTAAATAAGCAAAATTGCCGCATTTGGAGTGAAGATCAGCCAGAAGCATTGCAACAGCTACCAATGCATCCCGAAAAAGCCACTGTTTGGTGCGGTTTATGGGCCGGCGGCATTTTTGGGCCATATTTCTTCAAAGATGATGCGAATCGCAGCGTTACTGTCAATGGTGAACGCTACCGAGCGATGATAACAAACTTTTTTTTGCCCGAAATGGAAGTTCTTGACTTGCATGGTATGTGGTTTCAACAAGACGGTGCCACATGCCACACAGCACGCGAAACAATGGCGCAATTGCGAGGCGAGTTTGGTGAACAGTTAATTTCACGTTTCGGGCCGGTCAATTGGCCGCCTAGATCGTGCGATTTGACACCATTAGACTATTTTTTGTGGGGGTATGTCAAGGCTATAGGGACAAGCCCGCTTCGATTGACGCACTGGAAGCCAACATCCATGCATTCATTCGTGAGATACCGGCCGATATGTGTGAAAGAGTATGCCAAAATTGGACTCAGAGGATGGGCTACCTGAGACGCAGCCGCGGTCAACATTTGCATGAAATTATCTTTAAACATTAAATTGCAAGGTTCAAACTATCGATTCAAATGAATATTTCATTCATTTTTTTGAATTTTTTGTGTTTTTTTTTTTAAAGTTCTAAACCTCTTAAAAAATCACCCCTTACAACTAAAGGGTGATTCATAAAGACCTGTCCTTTTAATTTTAAATAAAACGCAAACAATGTTTTTGGATGAGATTTCTTATAGTCTGAGGGAACAGTGTTTGACATTTAATTTTTGAATACTATGGCAATAACCCATAGCAGCATAACTGGCTGCGCACAATGGTGTAGCAGTATAGCAGTAGCACGCAGCAATGTCAAAGTTAAATGTATGAAAATCGTATTGCACAGCTACAATGTGAAGTAGCAGATGCAGCAGAGAGAGTCGCTGATGTACAAGTCGACTCGACTTGAATTTCACGACCTGCTGCGCTGCAAAACAACAACAAACCAAAATGGCAGACATGATTTTTGTTTGAGTTCCGTGCTACACATTGTATTCGTGTATGCTGCTTTGTGAGCTACTTTTTTTGGCATTTACTTTGACGTTGCTGCGTGCTACTGCTACTGCTAGACCATTGTGCGCAGCCAGTAAGTCAATTTTCGCAATTTTTCAGGAGAAGCATTTGAAGTTTTGGTGATCAGTTGAAGCGCTTTTATAAAAAAAGCAATAACTGTAGCACATTTTTGAAAATGTTAAGTGATAAAATGCAGAATTTTCTTCGTTTTGCAATTTAACTTATTTTGAAATTCTTTTAATATACTCTGATTTTGAGCAAAAAAACGACATACGCTTACAGGAAGGAACGAACAAAATATGGAAGAAAAGCACAAGTAGACATGCGCTTACAAGTGTAAATGAAAAAAAAAAAAAATGGAAAAAAAGTATGAGTCGACTTATACGTGTGGATTTTCAAATAAGGCAATTGATATAATAGCATAAGTAGCATAAGTTTTATGACTTATGTTGTTTATCCCTTTGCAGATCTAGAATTGTATGACTTTCAAAAGGCTATAACTTTGTAACGGACAAAGATATCAAAATCAAAAATTCACAGAATAAAGTCCGAAACAAGACGAACAACATAAGTCGACTTATGCTGTTATGGGTTTTTGCCACTATTTCGTGTTAATATTGCCCGTGACTACATGGTCCATCATGAATGTCAAATTTTGGATATCTGCTTGCACATAATGTGACCGGAATTTTCTGAATCACGGAAGTTAGGTTGGCTTGCAAATAATGGATCGGAACTGGCTTACATGCGGTCTCCACTAGCGATAAATCTAGAGCGTGCTTTAAAGCTTGCTTTCACAATCGCAAATGGAGACCGTCATAGCAGCTATATATCAATAGTTAGTAAGCGATGAAAAGCATGCTTTCATCGCAAACTATTTATCGCATACTATATTGCTTTGCTATACCTGTCAGTTTTTGTATTTACATTCAAATTTAATAGTTTGACGTGCGAGCAAATTTTGTTTTCCGAGGTATTGTTCTTTTTTTTTGTTCTAATTTAAAAATAAGTGATTGTAAATTATCCCAAGAAGATATGTACATACATACATAATGTTTGTATGTACCTATAATAAAACTTATAAATAATTATTCTCAATTCAAAAGTCTATAGAATTATAAAAGTGCAAAATATAAAAGGCTTGATTTGAAAAATTCAAATAGCGAATGAGTTCGGGCGAAGAATTAGAAGAATTGAAGGATTTAAAAAAAAAACAAATATTTAAGAAACTGTTTTAGAAAAAAGAAAGTTTATAATTCCAGAAAATCTGAGTAGTCGGTCGGTCAAGCAGCTCGGTTTATCGCCCTGCCTTATATTTTTTTATTTTTAAGAATTTAAATTTTTAGATTCAGTGATTGTTTTGAGTATAATTGTGTACGCTCTCGATGAACCGATTAGTTGCCATTCTCAGCTATACTAAAAAAGTAAGCGATGAAATGCCCAACGAACAAAATCCGACAGTTCTTCTGCTATCTGCTCTCTGCTTTTGCTTTGGCTTCTGCGATACAATTATCGCTAGTGGAGACGGCGCGTTATCGGCAAACACTCTTGCTTTCCATCCCCCAAAGACAACAGTTTTAAACTTGAAGTTACATTTTCAGCAAAGTTGTTTTTCAATATAACCACAGTTTTGCGCGCTGTGTGTGCTGTAGAACTGTCTTGTACAGCTGAATAATTTGGAGAAGTACCTAATAAGGGTGTGAGTTTTCATGATGATTTGCCAAACAGTACTGAATTGGAATAACATACAACACAAAAAGTCCTTTAACTCGATGTAAAAAAAAAATATGTCTAAACGAATCACCCTGTACGAACTCAATCTATAGAGTTATTTACATATATAGTAGCGTTAAAAACTGTCATGCGTGAAAACCGGGATAAGAAAACGTCAAATGAATAAATTTCCCAAAAACATGATAAAATCTGCATCATCGAGTTTTTTGAACAAAATTGTTTTTACTACACAACGGTTATAATCAAAATTCTATTACTTTTTCTTATTGCACAAATTTGAATTAACAAACTAGATTCATACTTAATCAGAACAGCACAAAAAACTGAAAGCTATCAGTGTAAAAAAAAACTTAAAATAGAATGACGCGACAGTTCCATGTTGAAAGGTGGTTGACAGCTCGTATCAATTGTTAAACATGGAATTTCAAAATGCCTTTTTTTAAAATTTGGAATTAAAGCTTTATAAAGAAACAAAAGCATTATACTGACTATTAACCAGAACGATTTCAAATTTCAAACATTACATCATGAACTTTGTGAAAATTATATTGTAACTGAGTTAGACATCTTCGTCAACAGAATGGGAAAACGATGATGTTATAGGAGGCTTTTACATAACGATCTTCACTGATAGTTCCAAGATGAAGTGGGGAGTAGGTGCGGGCATTATTTCAGAAATGCTCAATGTATCCAAGTCCTTTCGACTCCCTGACTTTGCTAGCGTCTTCCAGGCAGAAGTTTTTGCAATCAGAGAGGCTTGTAAATTACTGCAACAATACTCGCATCTAAACCGAAATGTTATGCTATACTAATCGATAGTGAGGCCGCTATCAAGGCATTGAATTCGACATCCACATCCTCCAAATTAGTCAGGCAATACCAGGAAAAACTGGATGATCTTGGCTCAAACCTGAAAATCACTCTGCTCTGGGTTCCAGGGCACAGTGGTTTTCAGGGGAACGAAAAAGCAGATGAGCTTGCCAGGCAAGGATCAGCCCTGCACAGCCTTGCTCGCCGAAGCCGTCAACGTTCCGTTGGGGGCTGTGAAGGGCATTGTCTTATCATACTTTACATCCGTATCTAATCAAAGGTGGAGCAATTTGACCAATTGCACCATATCCAGGAAGATGTGGCCTGCCTACAATAAACAAACAAACGCTTTGCTCTGCAAAGACCGGTCAGATATAGATTTAATCAAATTCCTGAATGCGACAAAATGGCTATAAATAAATCGTCTATCCCGATAATCACATCCTCAACTAGTTCATCCCATCCCTCTTCTTAAAATCTTTCTAGTCCCCCTATCAAGCAATCAGAGGATCAGCATGGGACCCATCTGAGGGTCATAAATCTCATCTAGGGGGTGGGGTATGACCTGGGTTGTTCCTAGGCTGGACCCATTTACAAGGACAACTCCCTGCACGGTTTCAATGTTCCCTTACCAACCAGCACCCTGCCTAGGTGGCATATAGTCTGGAGTCCGGCTGCTTGAAGTCGACCAGGGAGTGTCCTGGCAGCTTATAATTATCTTACCTCCCCCCTATTCGGCCAGCCCTTTTGTCGGATTCAATATGACCTTACCAACCAGCACCCTGCCTAGGTGGCATATAGTCTGGAGTTTGGTTGCTTGTTACCGACTTAAGGGTGACTGGGCAGCTTATAATTGTCCCCCCGTTCCCTTTCGTAGTCCTTTTCTCACAATCCCTCTAATCAATCAAGTTTTTTGACGGGGAAACCCTCCTGAGAACCATACATCTCGCCTAGGTGGCGGTTTCATGATTCTTGGGGCGTTTTTGCGCCAAGCTTGCGTACTGGACCAATCTTGGACAGAACCAGTGTACCTTTACCAACCAGCAACCTGCCTAGGTGGCATAAAATCTGGAGTTGGGTTACATGGAACTGTCCTATGGTTGGTCTGGTAGATTAAGTTACCTTTCCAAGAGAAAACTAGTTCTTCCCGTCCTTCTCCGTGAAACACATACCATCACATCCGTCTAATCCTTCGTTAAGTTGTTTGGTTAATGGTAACAAAACGGCGCATACCAGCGCTAATTGGGTTCTTTTAAGGAGTTTTTCAACTCAAATTAGAACCGCCATTTCTACCTAGACATCTTCATGAAAAACATAAAGACAGATTTTCAGTTAGGAGCAGAAACTTTTCTAATAATTTCATTCTTTTCTGTTTTTTTTGTTAAGTAAATGTCTCAAAAGCATGGAATGTTTTCACAAAACGTAATAGATTTTTATATAATTTCTTGTCATTTTATTATTCCGCCATTACTGTCATTCGTCCGATTGTTTGAAATTTTTAATTTTTCAAGTGTTTGGGGCTGATTTTTATGCTCGTTTTGCCGTTGTAAACAATATTGTTCCGTTTTAAGTATAAATGGACACATGAGTTTCACTTACTGGGTCACGGTTCACGACCGGAAACTGAATTTATCTCAGTTTTAGAAGTTTCTTGCCTCTTTTGAGCCAATTTATAAATACATTTTGTAAAACAATGGCTTGGTTTTGAAAAAACGGCCGTCCGGCGCGGCGCGGCGCCCCGTGCCGTTATGACCCATGTGGATCTTTTAGTTTTGATGCCAACTAAATATTGGTTTCGCTGCATTTGTTTGTGCCAGGATAATTAGGTCACATGTTTTGAGTGTGAGAACTGTACAAAACAGTGATTTTTGGAGACTATAGCACGGAGAAAATTTCGAAGTCATCGTGGCTTCGGTACATTTGTATAATGCGCCAAGTTTTCCCTTAAATGAACCAACAAGTTTGTAGATAACCAAGGTGTTCAATACATTTAAGTTTTATAATCATTTTCCAATAAGGATAGGTACGTCAAGTCTAAAGGGTATGTCAATAATCCGACTTCTTTGGTGGAGGTGCAGGTGAAGAAAATACATGTCATACTTAACTATTTTGTTGGCGTAAGAAATGTTATATACAGTGTTATAATACAATCTGTTATAAGTGAAATAACGTTAAGTGTTTCTTATATTGAAACATCAAATATAAATGCTTCCGAGGTATTCTTTTCAATACTTCCAGCATTCTTTCCAATGCAATGTTTGTAGAAACAATTTAATGTCTATATAATAAATCTATACAAATATCTAAGGACGAAGATCAGAAGTCACAAATTTTGTTTGATCAATATGCTCCTCAAAATGTAATATTGCCAACAATCAAAAGTGAAAAGATACCTCCTTCTCATGTTAACATGCACATTATATCTGCTATAATATCATTTTCATTCCAGAAGCTAAAATAGATTGTGTATTTAACCACTTCTACCCTACAGCAGCGTACACATCCTATTCTTATACCTTACCTTAAGGAACGTGCGCACTTTCATTTTCCACTTGACTTTGTTGATCCGTTCTATTTGCAATGATAACCTCCTTCGATAAAGACTCAAATCCTCATTTCTATCGCTCTAAATTCTGTCCCGTCGTCGTCATCGTCGTCTTCGTCGTGGACAAATAAAAAAAAAAAAAAACTAAAAGACCAAACATAAAAGTAGTTCTGCAAAAAAAAAAAAAAAAGACCAAATTGACAGAGGTAGGTATACCCTGCCTTACTCTCTGCGTACAAAAATCTAACACCGTTGTGTCACTTTTCAATCCAAGCTATCCGCACCGAAAGTGTTTTCGGCACAACTACAAACTATGAGATAGAACCTCACTGTCGCGACGGCTGCCGTCATCGTCTGTCGTTGATATCTTGTCGTGGTCACCGTCACAAGTGCATGTGCACAGCAAGCCAATGCACGATCGCGATCGTTGTGGCGCAGAGCGCGGCTGGGGCGATGACGACCGACGACGCGACGGCACGGCCAGTGCACGAAACCAATCATGGAACCATTGTCAGATCACGTTTAGTAAATATGGTCAGCTCTTGAAATTGTGAAGCGGTTTTTCGGTCATCGTGTGTCAGTCAGGCGACTTGCCACCGACCGTGCCGCCGCCAACATGCCACCGCACCGACGACAACGACACTTGAACGGATGGTGGTGAGAGGAGCGGCGGCGGCAGTGCGCAGACAAACTAGAATCCCCAGCACTATGATGGTAGCTTCTGTTTGGAAACCTATCTACGACCCACGCTATAGCTCGAGAGTAAAGTCTCTTCTTTGCTGTCACTTTACAGTGCGATGGAAATAGGCGGCACTTTTGCTTGTTGCAGTGCTAAATAACGGTAATTAGCATATATTATCATCGGGAATTTCTCTTGTAGCATATACAAGAGTATAGTTAAAAAGACTCAAGGTCGATCTGCGGATCAAAGTGGATGCACCAAGTAGTGTAAATGTAATTTGAACCGCCACGCCCTCTAGCGACAAAGAAAATGTGATTTCAGTCAAGTGTCACTTGGAATTTTTTAAATTTGTTAGAAAGAAAAAAAAATTATAATAATTACCAACAATGCCCGGATAGGAATTCAGTTAAGAAAAAAACAAAACCGGAACAGCTGGTTTAGGTATAGTGTAGGAACTGCCCGGGTTTAGCCAGCTTTTCAAATATGACGCACATATGGCAGTTTGACTGGAATTTGTGAAATATTACAGAATTTCTTGTTCATTTTTGTTCGAAGAAATAATTATAACAGAAAAAAAAAATTAAATGTCATTGCCTTCCAGAAGGGGCGCTAAGAATTGGAATTTCTTTGAAATCCAAAATTCCGAAGCACGTAGGTGGAATTATATTATGGAAATGAACCATGAAAGGTGTTAAGATTAAAATATTTTATTGCACTTTGAAAGATTAAAGAAAACATTGGACCTTTTATTGGTTTGTTGTTTGTTTTTGGTCACGATTAAAAGGGGGAAGCACTTGGAACAGTTTTCGAGAACAAGAATAAATTGAATCTTTGCAGTTTGAAAGGAAGTATTTTTGACCTCTCGTCTCTCGATGCACTTAATTGAAATGTGTTTACTTTGGTAAGAAGCATCACATTGAGTCACTTTTAAAAATGAGAATGGCATATACTTTTAAAGACCATTTACTTGGATCGGGTTAGTTTTTTTTTTGCCGCTAGAGGAGGTCTTATACATTTCGCATAGGTCTCATCATTTTTTATGATATAAACCAAAATGCCAACTATCTTTTACTAATTCTAAACATTTTATTGTTATATTCTTCATAAACTTACAAATTTAATATCCCACTTCTGAAGAAATTGCATTAAATTGTGTTTTTTGTTCTTGTGCTCCTTTCCAGATATCTAAATGAATTCCAGTGAATCAGCACAAACGTAAAAGGTAAGTCGTTGGCTTTTATTGAGTGGCCAGTCCACCTCATGGGGATTTCCATTTATCTACCACAGACATTATTTGACAAATCAGTAAAGAAGGTTAATTTAAAACCATTTTAATAATACGCAAAAACAAAAACAAAAAAAACACTGGTATATGTATGTTTTTTTATTGTTAGGTAGGAATACAATTACTTGGTTTAGGTTTGTAAAAAAACGGTGGAAAAGACAAATTTTTATCTACTCATCCCATCTCTCCTAAATATCCTCATAAAAAAACAGAAGAACACGATTTTGCGATTAGACCAGGGATTGTAATTTACGGTCAAATGACGTGCTTTGCTTAAAATTAAATGAAATAAAAAAGTAAAAAAAAAAAAACTTTATTGATTCGCATGCAAAATTTTTAGATTCGAATTTAAAGACTTTGCATTAAATTATAGAAAATCGAACAGAAAAATAAAAAAAAAAGAAATCAATACATTCCATTTTATTTTTATTTTATTTTCTCGTCATAATGGTCAATCTGTGTGGAGTAAAAAGTACAAAAAAGGTTAACTATGTGAACGAACTATCAACGTTGAATTCAATATGAGCCAAAAGCTGGATCGGGACAAATATTCTATGATGACAATTTAAGATTTATGTGTTAGCTTTAATAAAAAAAAAGAGAAAAACAAAATGTCGACACTATTAAAATACAGTAAATATAAATTATGTATTCAGTTGGAGGACTTGATTAAATCTTTATTTTTTTTTTTTTTGCTTGTTCAATGAAATATTTCAAGTATATTATTCAACCGAATTACAGATTTATGATATGGCTTTTTAATTTAAAGTATTTATAGTCCAATAAAGCTGACAAATTTAATAATATTGCATAAAAAAACCATCTCGAACATAAGCAGAAGTAAGTAAGTAAGTAAGTAAGTAGTAAGTAAGTATTCATTTTATTGGTATCTTAATATATCATTTACAAATATTTTTAATGAATTTAAAGCCGTGGCTTTGCCGTCAGCTCGGTTGGCAGATTAAAAAAAATGTATATTTAAAATAACAAAAATAATAAAAAAGGTTATCTATTCAAATTCTGTTATAAGTAACTTTCTGTATTTTAATATGGCTTTCAAATAAAGAAAGAGTTTTTTCCAAGCACAATAGTTCAACAATGTAAGCGATTTTTTTCCAAAGTATGAAATTCGATGTTGGGCAAATATGGGACACACACTAATAAGATGGAAGCAGTCTTCTTTAGCTTTCAGATTGCACAATGAACAAAACTGATGAAAGCTGTTGTTATACGGTGTTCCATTAAGTCCAAGGACTTCACATCTTGTTTTGAAAATCAGAGATATCTCCTTATAAGTGTGCGCATCGTTAAAATAATTTGCTTCCATTAAATTCAGCTTCAATTGAGAATAAAGGATTCTGCTTTGTGACTTTTGCGCTTCTTTAATGAATTCAATCCTTACAGAATCCTCGTGTGATTGGATTATTTTGTAGAGTCGTTCTTTAAAGTTCAACAAATTACTATGATCCAATACCAACGTTTCTCCACAAGAATTTCCTAAGTCTTTCCATTTTGCCACCCACCAGTCCGCGTTTCTCAGTTCGTACAGTGCCATTTGTTTGGTTAGCCGATTATCTTGATGAGCCAGAACCCTTAAGATGTAGTCTGCATGTAACTTGAGAGTGTATGTGTAGATTTTAGCTAGACCCGTTTCGAGATGCAGAGCATAGGTTGGAGTTTTTATTGGAAGATTGAACAGTTTCTTTAAAAAGCACCTTTGAAATTTTTCTATCGCCTCGAACTCATCTATTCCCCATACTTGGGCAGCATAACATAGAGAAGACTTAACAACAGCATTAAATATCTTATATTTTGCTGACAGTACAATACGTTGATTCGAAAAGATATTTTTCCATGACATGTTAAGCAGGCTTTGCGATGAAGTAGATTTCATTGTTACATGTTCATTATAGTCCATGGTTTTGTTAACATTCACTCCTAAGTACTTATACTTTCTTACTATCTCCAAAACATTTCCATTGAAAGTCCAAGTAAAAGCATCATGATTTCGGGTAGATCTTGAGAAAATCATTATTTTGGACTTGGTAGTATTAATTGTAAGTCCCCATTTAATGCAATAGGCACATAGTCGATTTATCATCAGTTGTAAGTTCTCGGGGGATTCGGCGAGAATAACCAAATCATCGGCATACAAAAGTACATTAATGGTCAGATCAGCGATTCGAACACCTCCAGGCAGACATGTTTCAACATCATTAATGAATAGTGCGAAAAGGAGAGCACTCAGAAGGCATCCTTGTTTAACTCCGGTGTCCGTTTCAAACCAGTTTGAGTGTGTTGCCCCGTCCCACACAGTTGCTTTTGAATGGGCATACATTTCTCTTATCACATGAATGAACTTCGTTGACATACCTAACAGAGAAAGCTTGTAAAAAAGTGCATTTCGGTTGACAAGATCAAAAGCAGATTTAAAGTCCACAAAGAACGCATATGTCTTCTTGTTTCTGGCTTGTGCTGCTTTAACTATTGACGTTAAGGTAAAGATGTGGTCTACAGTTGAGAAGTTTTTTCTGAAACCCGCTTGAAAGTTTGAAATTATGTTATTACCTTCAGCCCATTTTTCAAGCCTGCTGGCAAGCACACCACAAAATAGTTTAGCAATTACGTTCATAAATGAGATGCCTCGATAATTTTCAACATTATTTGTGTCACCCTTTTTATGGATTGGGAAAATGACTGCCTTCTTGAAAGATGTTGGAACATCTTGTTTATTTAGGATGTCATTAAATAAAGTTTTAAGTCGGAAAGTAAGTCCTTCTGTTCCGTTCTTGAAAAATTCATATGTTACGCCATCTTCTCCAGGAGCCTTTTCATTTTTTGCTTTAAGAATAACAGCATATATCTCGGCAAATGTGATTTCGGAATCAAGTATTTCCTCAGATAGCAGAGGTTCAGCGTACGAAAACTTAACATCTGTTCCAGCACATAATACGTTTTGGAAGTGCACTGATAGATCCTCAGCTGTTACCCCTAGTCCTATTGCAAAATTAGAACCGTTGATCTTTTTCGTCACTTTCCAGAATTCTTTTGCGTCCTTCGTTTGACCAAGTGAATATGCTTGTTGATTTTCATATTCTGTTTTTTTCTGAAGACATATTTTTTTATATCGCGAATTTTCTTCGATGTACATTTTTTTTAAATTTTGACAGTTGGAATTTCGGACTGCATTTAGAAGGGAAAAAGACTTCTTTCGAGCTTTCATGCATTCGTTGTCAAACCATTCATGTTTATACTTCTTTTGTCCGCTCAAGATAGGGCTGATTGACGAGTTTTGTATGCATGCAATAAGTTGGTTTGAAAGTGTTTCAGTTGAAACAAAAGAATCGTTTAGCAGAGAGAGGTTGTTGTCTAATTTGCGTTGATACAAGTTAAGTTCATCTTGTTTCCATTTTAGCCTTGGGATGAGTTGAAGGTTCCTTTCAGTTGGGATTGTATTATCAGACCATTCAACGACAATAGGCATGTGGTCTGAGTAGTTTTTAATTTGTACTTCGAAATTTCGTATGAAGTTGTGCCAGTCATTATTTATTGCACAGTAGTCGATGACCGATTTGCCTTGTCCTCCTACGAAAGTATAATTACCTTCTGTATCTCCACTAGTACAACCATTGAGAACTATACAATCATACATCTGTAACATATCAAGGAGATTTGTACCATTTTGATTATAAATAGTGTCTTTTGAATTTCGGTTATTGAGGTTAATGGCATTATTTAACGTTCTGTGAAGTGTAGTTACTTGTAAATTACTAATTCTTGCATTAAGATCACCTATTAAAAGAACGCTTTTGTTTGCTAAACGCAGCAAAATTCGATTCAGGTTTTCATAGTCTTCAGTCCACTTGTTGCAGTTTATATAGGACGGTACAATGAACATATCGTTTTTTGAAGAAGTTTTACGACAGTTGTACCTTCGATTTCTTCATAATTAAAAGTTTTCAGTAGAGATGTTTTTATTCCGTACAAGGTTCCACCACTTGCACGTCCTTTAGTGAATGTTTTGACTGCTGAATTTGATGATAATTTATAACTTTTGAAGTACTTAGTGAATTTACAAAGATTTTCAGATATAACATGTGTTTCATATAAAAAGAAAATATCAAAATTATTTACATAGTTAAAAAAATCTACAAATAAAAGCTTGTTATTAAGCCCTGAAACATTATAAGACAACAATTTAAAAGTACAAACAAATATTGAACTGACGGCATCACATTTTCAATTTTGTACAAAAGTACTGGCGCTTGGTAAATTTTGATGAAGTGGCATCACTGGTGTAGCAGCATCAACTGGATTAGACCATTCATGATGACGTCTATTTGACAAAGTATTTGTTTTGACAGCTTCGAAATTAAGTTGGCCAAACATACTCAACAGGTGTTGTTCTCCATCATCATTTTTATATTTAAGTGTATTGTTTTCGTTTAAATAAAATATTTTATCAGAAATTAATAAACTGTTGTTTTTAATGAGTACTTGTTCTTTTGGATGTTTTGTTTTGATGATTTTTCTGTAACTAAGCAGGATTCGGCGTTTAAGTTGTGCGTGTTTCGATAAGTCGCGTTGTATGAATACACCTGAACCTTTAAGCTTTATCGAATTTTGCACCATTTTGTTTGCTTTCTCGTTGGACCCAACATTTAACTTGAATTTGATAGTTTTTTCGTTCTCAAACAGCTTAGATGTTTCTGTAATCTGATGTGGTTCACCGAGCAGGAGATTCGCGATTGAGTCAATCTTACTTTTGGGATCAACTTTATCGTTTGGCATCGTGAGAATGATGTTTTTTCCCTTGATTTCTCTGCATTGAGCCTCCAATTCTTCCTCTAGCACATAACACCTAGCTTCAAACTGTTGGACTTTGACAGATAAGTCTTCATTTTGTTTTCGCAGGATGTTAATCTCAGCATTCAGCTTACTGAAATCTTCTTTTGAAGCGAGTTTTGCCGTTGCTTTGGCAAGTTCAGTTTTTAGAGATTCATCTATGATCGACTTTATCTTCTTAAGATCAGCAGTGGTGATCGACATATTTGCTTCGATATTAAAGGCAATTGGTTTTCCTTTCAGATTTGGTGTTTTCGGATAAGGGTTTTCCTCTGGTGATGTTAGGTTTATTTTTCTTTTGTTCACACTCATGTGATAAGAGCAGTTGTTTGAAAGCTTGTTTTTACCATTAAATTAATCAGTTTACCTGTTATATTTGCACTTTATCGCAATATTATTAAAAAAAACTTGTTATTTTTGTATTAAGTATAAATTTTAGTGAATTAAACTATTTATAAATTGAAAAAAACTCGGGAGCGTTATAAAATTGAACCAACTACTTTCACGACAGAGTTGCCAACCTCATAAGCAGAATATTTAATGTTGGATTGCTGATGACGCAACTCCAGAGTTGCCAGACTCGTCGAATAGTCTTTTTCTTCTTTTGACCTATAGCTTGGCGTAAACAACAAATTTTATTCTGATCCTTTTTTTTTGTCGTCACTTTTTTTAAGCTACAGTTTTCCTCTCCCTCTCGAATGACTTCGAGGATACTTCGGTTTAGATTTTTAGTGTCCATTTGCTCAACAAATCAACAGGCCCCGAATAATTTTTTGCACGACTTTACAAAGCAGTTTTTCGTGCTATTCCTAGTAAGAAGACCTTGGGGAACTATCCAATAAAATAATCAAAGATCTCATGAACTTCCTCGATGGGACGAAATGGCTATAAACAAATCGCTTATCTTGACTAATCACCACCACAAGAACTTTCAAACCCAAACGACCAAAGGATTAGTATAGAGGCCCTATCTGAGAATCATACATCACACCTAGGTGGTGTGGTATAACTCTTGGATGTTTCCTAAACTCAACCCGCTAACTTGGCCGACCCCTTTGACGGCTTCAATATTACCTTACCAACCAGCAACCTTCCTAGGTGATGCAGGGAAATAAGTCCCCGGGTACTAAGTCCACCGAGCGACTTCATTCCCACTTAAAGGGAACTTAGTCCACTTAAGAGAAGTGGACTTATTTCCCATGCAAGGTGAGAATTTAATCCCAAGAAAATCGTGTGGATTTAATTGCCCTTTAATGTGAAATACGTTCCCACTTCCTTTTCCAAAATAAAAGAATTAAGAAATATGCAAAAAAGACATATGAAGCTAACATCGGGAAAAAAGTGAAGTGGGTAAGGGGGCGGCATGATACCCCCTTCAACCCCTCCCCCTCCCTGCTTGCACTGTTACATTTGGAGTAGATGCGTTTCCCTTTAGGTGGGAAACCTGCACCGCATAGGTGGCATAAGGTATAGAGTCTGGCTGCATGAAATCGACAAAGAAGGTCTTTGGCATCTTACGATTGTCTTCCCTCCCTCCTTTTGACTTAAACAGTCGAAGGTTTGGCAGTAGAACCGCCTTGGTGGCGGTGTATGATTCTTGTAGGATTTCTACACCGAACCCGCTTACTGAACCAACTCTTTGAAAGACCCAGTGTACCCTCAATAACCAGCAACTGCAACCTGCATAGGTGGCATAAAGTCTATAGTACGGCTACGTAAAATTTTCGTAGCGTTGAGTGGTCTTCCAAAAGAGTGCTTGTTCATCCCGTAATTCTCTGTAAAAAAACAAAAATCCTATACTTCCTGCATACTTCTTAACAAAACGGCGCATACCAGCGCAAGTTGGGTTACTCTTAGGTGCTTTTCCAGCTTGATTGAGGACCGCTATTTCTGCATACCTTCTTTCTTATGTGGTAGTCAGCTGTAGTTTTATTCTTCCTTTCTCAGCCAAAAGAAACAGCAGTTTGCTTAAGTGATTCTTCGTTTGATTAAAAGCTGGTTTCTTTTTTGAAAGTAATAGCAGAGCCATGGTTATCAAAGTTCTCTAAGCCCATGACTTTTAAGCTCCATATGCTTACATTTGGAGGTGGATTTTACTGAACTGTATCCTTCCTTCAAACCTGAGACTGTTGGTTGTCTCTGAATTATGTAATTTTACTTGGGTGGGGCGTTGCCCTTACAGACAACCTGAAAACCTTACGAGACCTGGTCTCAATGTAAGCCTTAAAAACAAGAACCGGTAATAACCGCTGCGTGCAGAACTCAGCACGGAGATCTTTTTCTGCAAGGCATTCACCTATATTCCCTGCCTTACTGGATCTATGACTGCCACTATATTGGTTCCTTCCTTGGAACATCTCCAATGCCGTCCCGTTGAAAGGGAAGATGCCTTAGTGCACTCATCCTCTCCCCTCCCCCTCCTCTCATTCGTTTGTCCATTCGTTGCCATCGTAGAATCTTAAAACCTTGTTGAATGATAAAATTTAAAGATAGAAGAACAGTGAATTGAGTTTGATGTTGATATTTGTTGATATAAAACGCACGGGTGGTATCCATTTGAAACTGAAAAAAATGTAAAAAAAAAATTCTTGCCCAGGTTAGGGTTCAAACCCACAACTCTAGGTTAGCAATAACCAAGCACTAAATCTACTGTACTATCGGCACGCATGTATGTGAAGAATTGAACAGTTGTCGGGATCCTTGAGTAAGTATTGCCCCATTGCATGTCTTAACTCTGATTCCCGAAAACTTAACACCATTAATCTCTCATCAACAAAAAAAGTAAGTTTATGATAAAAGAACTTTTTCAAACCAATTATTGAATTTTGCAACACAAACCATCTCAGTACTTAATTTTGAAACTTAAAAAACACTGGACTTTCTGTAAGTGAAAAAATCTGTTTTTCGCTTGTCATCACTCAAAAATTAATGTTCTCACTAAAAATATTCAAATTTTACAACCAGCACCCGCACCCTCCACCAAGAGTCCTATTCTCTAACAAAAAGAAAAGCATCTTCACACTTCCCATTATATGACTTACCTCGATGTAAACACATTTTACAATTACTGCGTATCAGATCCAACAATATAAATCAACTTCACAAATGTCCAATAAAATCTCAAGGAACATCTCACAAACAACATAATAACACTCGCACTTTGCAAGATGTCAAAGAGTCCCCCATTCTTTGTGCTTATAAGAAAAACTATCCCCTTCTGACTTTGGAAGATAAAGTTGTTACGTTATTGCATACCTCGTCCTCGCCCTCCCAATTCCAATCCCAACCAACCATTCATCCACTATCCACTGTGTTCATAAAATGCATTAGAGAATTATGGTGTCCCTCGCTTTCAATAGAAATCACCAATAATGAAGCACCCGCAGAGTGCCTCATTGGGCCAGCCAGCACTACCCAGCGCAGCGTAGCGCTTTATAAGTCCGACAATGTTAGCCTCTTGCGCGCACATGCATTTTTTTTTTTTTGAAAAACTACTCCACTCACACAAGTCACTTAAACAGTGTTAATAATAATAATAATAACTTCATGAGTTCTGCGGTCACATTTATTAATGCAGATTATTATCCTTAAGGGTCAGCGAGATCCGAGATGCAACAAGAGACATACAACATGTGTGCGCAACTTAAATGCATTTTACAGTGCTGTGCAAAAATAATAGGTTAACAAGAATTTTTTTTGTTGACATAATATTAGTCTTGCAGTGTGGTGGCTAAATTGGTTGAGTTTAGTTGAAGGTTATCATTTGATGCTGTGGCATTGTCAAAGATTTGCTTGGGGCCCTTTTATGCTTATTTTGCCTTAAGCCGAGAAAACAAAATTATGGTCTACAAATAAGAATGGAATAATTTATAGCCTTTTCCCACCGCACTCGTTTTGGCTATTTGTTTACAGAAACGAGTAGAGCATTCACACCGAACATTAACTCGTTTTTGTTTGACATTTCAATTGTTGGAAATTGAAAATAAAAAAAGAAGAAAAGAAAAATCAGTGAAATGAGCAAATGATTTGAATATCAATCAATTTAAAAAATGATGCTGCATTGGAAGAAATTAAGATTGGATAGTTTAGTGTTGGTTTCTATTTTGCCTTCTTTGCCGCTCACAAAGCCCGCAGCGGAAGCTTAACGACGATGAACAATACGTGGGGCAATCTGCTGCTGGACGCTCGTTCAATGTTCAGCAGGACAATTTCTGAGCCTCTGGCACGTGGTATAAGGATAGTTTTGTACATCAAGGAGGATTTGCACTTTTAGTTTTTTGGCTACCCAATCAAGTTGCTCGTGAAGAAATAACGTGACTAAGAAGTTAGTAATGATGACGGTGAAAGGAAAAGGACAAGAAGGAAATAGAGAATCAATATCCTTAAATTGAGGATGTTGGCGAGGGTGAAGATATCAACAAAGACGTTCAAAGATGTTCAAATAAAGTTATATTTGTACTCGTATTTATTTATTTTATATAAAATGATTTTCGAACTTTGCCTTGTCTTTTTAGCTCTTCTTTTTTCTTTCCCCTCGTCTTCAAGCAGTTCCTATCTTTCCTTGCCTTTATATTCCTTGAGGTGTTGGATGGAATATTCGTGCGGTTGGCAATTAGCAACAATTTTTGCCAGATAAAGATGTATGGCATCGAAAGAAGTTGTCAATTTTGGCTTAGTTGTTGTTATCTTCATGGACACCCAATTTTAGGTTCTTGTTCAACTGACTTTAAACTTTCTTGTAGATCTCTTGTCCAAGAGATCTTCGAGTGACTGAGATCTTTGTTCTGTTATTCGTGTTAGATCTTCGGAATCAACATCACCGACGTACGTACCTTGATGATGTTATGCTTCCGCTGGCTGGTTATCAAAGAGAAAAGTGGTTGATAGGTACTCGCAGTGGTAAAAAGAGCAGGGCACGGAATTCCAGATGACCCTCCACAGAGAGAAGTGCTTCACAACCAAATAGTTCTTCCATTCGTTGGTACCTAATTATAAATAAAAACAGTCACATAAAAATATTTCTAAGAAATAGTACTTACCAAGAATGTCTTCAAATCGTAGAAATATTGAATTACTTTTGGCAGCAAGTTGTCAGCTGTTTTTTTTTTTTTTTTTTTTTTTTTGTTTTTTTTTTTTAATGTCTATTTACAATAACATCACAAAAAGATTTGTTCGAGTAGTTCGTCTTGAAATTGCAACTCGTTTCCAAGTCGTTTTAGCAAAAAAGAGTTGTTCTGCGGAAAACGAGTAAATGCTCGTTTATGGTTTGGTGCTGTGTGCGAATAGACGCTGCTTCTCTAACAAAAATAACAGCTGTCAGACTTTCATCTGACAGGAGCACTCATATCCATATGTTTGTGATAAAGAACTAATCATGGGTGACGGATTAAACTACACAGTAACTACTGCGGAATACCTTTTTACTTTGGTATATGTTCCTTATATTTAGACTCTTTATTAAAATAAAGACTTGGATTCTTATACATGTTGTTGAAGCAAGTAAAGCAGTTCCTTAGCTACTTCTATAAATTCCGGGCTGACAACTGACTTAAGCTACGACCAGGATTAAATAATACCATTAGATCCCATCAGTGGCGTAGATAGGGGGGGGGGGATCAGGGGGATATATCCCCCCCCCCCATTGGGATCGATAATTGTTCAACATAACCAGTCATGCCAAATAAGTTAAAGAAACGCACTCTGAAATTTAGTATCTACTTCCTGCGTGAATTAAGTTTTATTAGTACTCACCAGGATTCCTAGAGGCATTGTCAATTGTACATTCTATACCTACATTCTACGGGGAAAATACAAAGTCAACTTTATCTGAAAGAAATTATTATTTCGGCAAATCACCTAATCTTTTGAATTTCTTTTTTTATATCGATTTTTAAAAAGTTTTTTTTTTGCGTCTCTCACCAATTGATAATAGGTAAACGTGCAAGAAAAAGAGCTTCCATCCTGCTTTCCATCACTTTATTAAAATTTTAAAAATAAAGTGCACGACTGGGTCATACAAACTTGCTCTAATGTGAGACAGTGGTCTTGCTGTTTGAGATTTTGGAAAAAAAGCAGGGAAAAAACTACGCATATGAAATTTTATTGATCACTTAAAAATCAATAGTTCAAACGTTTTTTAGAAAAAATGAAGTAAGCCATATGATTTTGTTTATTGTGAAAAATTTTAAGAATTTTTTTTTTGCAAAATCGTTCGACCAGTTTTTTCAAAACAGTTTTTTTTTAAAACTTCCAAAATAAATTCCAATTTTTTTTAAAGTATGCCATTTTCTAGCACTTTTTAGTTTTTATCAGAACAATAAAATTTTAAAAAATAGCTTGAACCGTTTTTGAAATAAAAAAGAAATTAAACTTTTTTTTAAAACTCAAAAAAACTTTTTCAAACATTTAAAAATTTATATTATTTCGTTTTTAAAAGGGCTTCTACATTAAAAATTTCATCGAAATCCGTCAAGTGGCTTACGAAAAAATCTGATTTTGAAAAAACCGTTCCTATGGGAGGTACCGTTATAAGACTTTGTCTGAAAAATCTATTCCAACCAAAACATAGAGTTTGCACAGAAAACACTATTCAGAAAGTTTTATCAAAACCGTAGGAGCCGTTTTTGAGAAAAATTAACTTTTCATTAAAAATCGTATGGCAGGTACCGTTACTTTTGGAGCTAGAATGCTAATTCCAAAAAATCCTCTGTAAGACGTCATAATAATACTATGTATCAAGTTTGAAGCAAGTCGGTTTAGTCGTTTAGGCTGTAGTAACTATACAGACAGACAGAACGGACAGACAGACAGACAGAATTGTCGAACCCACTCTTTTCGGCTTCTCTATCATCAAAATGTCATGTTTGATTGTTAGATTTTTTTTACGAATGCATGCACAAATTGCCTTATAGTACCCATAATCGCAAGTAAAAATGAGCAAACTAGATCCATCCCCCCCCCCCATAGCGAAAAGCTATCTACGCCACTGGATCCCATTCCAACTATTGTTGCGCTGTGTTAACGTTTGATTATTTCTGTTCATAGCTTGCAGCCCATAGTATAGTCGGACACAGATTTGGGGGAATCCAACAATCCCAGCCCACTTTCATTTACTTCACTTAGGAGCGTTGATAAATCCACCCCTAGTACAGGGGGTCAAGCGCCCGCCACATATCGAAGTCTTCATCTTTTCTTTGTTGGCGGGCTAGGGCCTACCACATATTTTAAGTAGCTCTCCTTTTTGTCATTGTTAATTGCAGGGTTCAGTCTTGGTTCCGGCAGTCAATGGCCTACCAAAGTTCAAACTGAGTACTCCAATTCACCCCCATCAAGGAAGATTGTTCACGCAAGTTAATGCGGGCATAATGAAGTCTTTACTGCTCAAATTCACTTAACATTCAGCACATTTTGTGTCCCAGAGTTTTCGCTGTTTTTTTGTAGTTCTATATCCTGCTACATGTGGATGTGGAGGCTGAAAACAGTACTGAGAGGGACGAGCTAGCAACGCATTGAGTGTTATCATCTTTAGTTTCCCTATGCCGACTTCGCTTTCTCCGATGCTGCCGTCATAATTCATACCCTTTAAATGGAAAGTGTTCCTGCTCGTCTGTCGTGGTATCGGCATTATGTGAATCGGCCTTTGCAAAGGATTGTTTGCCCGATTCTCGCATGTCATTTGTTTTATTCGTTTTCCTCAAATTTTGTTCCCACGGTAATGGGGGACTTGTAGTAGCCCATCTACTTTACTCCCCCTGTAGTAGATAAGGCCTATAATCTTCGATTTTGCCGGTTTCAATGAGTTTGCATTATTAAAATAGAACACGCTCTGGGCTGCAAACCATTCAATGGGCACGGGTAACACCCTGGATAAGAGGGAAGGGGAGGATTAGTTAATGATAAGCACAGGTTGGTTGACGGATTTATGGCTTTGAGTTTAAAAGGGTCACTAGAATGTTTGACCCTACTTTAGCTCCTACCACTTGACAAATTCAACGCTCGGGCAGGGGGATCCTTGTCTTAGCTTTTAATGCGTTTATTTTTATCAAAAATCTCTGTCATTTTTCGTCTTGATAAATAAAATGCCTGTACAGTTATATTTTTTCAAAAGTTAAGTTTGAAATATTAAAAAAAAAAAGATTTTTGTCAACAAAATTTTCACATCACTGTATACGTGTGGGTAACTGAAATCTAATATGACCAGCGTGTGTTGTGCTAAAGCTGACCACTTCCAAGTGTATCTGAGTATGAATCTATAAGAGACGTTATAATTTAGGATTTGTGAACATCATCTCTTCTCTGTTCCCTTGTCGAGGAGCCTCAATCCAACAAACCAAAACTACAACGATGTTATTGCCAACGAAGGATGCCAAATGCTTAGTGCAGTGAGCATGCGATTCATCTAAATCGCTGCGTAGATACGCGTTATCGCACTTGCGCAGGCGCAGAGGGTGCCGGGCAGGCCGGGCTGGGCCGGTGCACTGTGCACATCCAAGTCATTGACGGTCTTAGTCCTGCGATCTCCACGTCGGCGTCGGTCGCGTAGCGTCATCGCTTGCGCCGTCTTTTAGTTCAAATCCCCACCGCAGCAGCCACTCAGTGAATTGAGTATAAAATTTATGGATCTCAATAATAAAAAGTGATTAGCATCAATATTTTCTGATTCTTGCAATTTCATTGCACTGCATAGTTTGCTATAGATTTAAAAGTTGAATGTGAGGGGGGGGGGGTGGATCGGATGTATTCAGAAGGGGTGCAGGCTACCCCGCGCACTAACGAATAAATAAACAGATTAAGTCTATTAAATGCAACTAAAACTGACTGTGTTGTTTGTGTGTTGAGCTATTCAGCTGTGCGCAGTGATCTGTTATAGTGAGTGGACGTGGACGCGATCATTGACTTTGAAGGGTGTGTGAGAAGGAGGAGGTGCAAGAACGCTGCCGCGTGAGCTCACATGCCTCCAAACATCATTGCACTCCAGTTGCAGTGTGATTTTATTGCGCTGAACGCAGCGTTCAGAGCAGTGGTCGCAGGAAGGTGTTGGTGGTCGTAATGGTGAATCATGTGCTTTTGTGGTTATTTAGATATAAAGTTACCGATCGGGCCTGGCCGAGCCGGGTGGCTGCTGCCTGCTGCCTGCTAGCAGCTATAGCTGATTGTGGTTAAGAGAGGTGGCCTACGCATTCTGTAGTTTCTTCATTCACCTCGATCCCCCTCCCAGCTCCTTGCTATATAGTTCTTTACTGGCTAGCTCTTCCGCTTCAAGGTAAACGACACGTTGTATTTTTAATTTGTAACACTTAAATGAACACACGAGAGTGAGAAAAAGATCTTAAGATGATGCAATTTTTATGTCTTATTTTAATTCCATCTCGAACTTTTATCTTTAACAAAAAAAAAAAAAGAGATAGGAAAGGAGTGCTCTATAATACTCGCGTAATCTCTGCTGCTGTGTACTCTTTTCCTTTTGTCTTGCTTTTTTTCGGTGTGATCTATTTGATGTAGAGATGTGAGATTGCCTTTTGTAGTGAGAGATTTCGGTGATAAAATGTGTCAATCACACTGGGCTGGTGCTGCTGCTGCTATTGTTGTTGTTGTTGTTGTTGTCGACACATGTGTCAAGATTTAACAATACCTTCGTTTATGAGCTTAAGAATACAAATGAGCTTGGATTTTTTTTTTTAATTTTTATAATGCGGTGTGGTTTTAAGTATCTTTAAGTGTTACTTTTTTTTTATGGTTCCAAACTTAAGCTTGCTTTTGAAGAATGCGCAAGCAGTGGCTTTTAAGAATGACATGTTGGAGTTTATGACAATTTGTTTATTGCTTTTGAAGTTATGCAGTTTTTTTTTAAAGATAGTTATTTTTTTTTTTTTTTAAGTTATAATGCAACAAACGGTGATAACTTATGGCATTAGCAAATGGATATTTTATGTTTTTATGGCTGTTGACTTTTGTGATATTCAGAAATAAATATAATATTTTATGGAAAGGAGTAAAATAAATTTAAGGACCTGAGGGTTGGGCTTGAAATGAATATTGTGTTGAAATAGATAGTTGTTGTCGAAAGGAATTAAATTTTAAAAGTATTAGTTTTTTTTGTTTAAAAGTATATGTTGTGTTTTTAATGAGCTGGAAGTGGTCAAGGCGCTGAGGCACGATTAGCAATAATGGTTTGAAGATTTATGTTCACATCAACATCAATGATAAAACAAACCCAGTTGGTCTTGTAAATGTAAGATTAGGGTCTCCTTTAATGAAACTTATTTATGACCGCATTAAAACTAGGCAGTGGTTAAAATTGGAAATTCAAAATTTTGTAAGGAAAAGTAAGAATATCATTGTTGAGAATCTTAGCAATTGCAGTGATTTCGATTAAACCAGTGCTTTGTGAAACACTTTTAAATTTATTTAATTTTTTTTAAATTTAGGAACAGAAATGTTTAAATCTCCCCAAGTATGGTCTTAGTTGTAACAGTGTCTTGGTTAGTTGTTACAAAAATAATTAAAAAAAAGTTTAACAAAACTCATGAAGATCTGTGTTTTGATTACCGGGAGGCATTCCATTTTTCTGATCAGGCAGTCAGTGATGAATCAAAAAGGTATTTTTTGATTCTGGTAAAACAAATTGAAAAAAAAAACAGTAATCTCCCTTTAATTTGCGGACAAACATTCTTTTAATTGCTTGTAAATATTTACTTATATAATATTATCAACATTTTTCTATATTCTAATATGGTCCCTGTAGACTTAAATTCAGTCAGTTCAAATTGAAAATTTTTTGCCTAGGTATCTGGTTATTTTTAGAGTGTTTGAAGTCCTAGAAAAACTGAACATCTGTCAAAAGTAAACGGCAAAAACAAAACTACAAACAAGTCATCATTCACTTATACATGTACAAAAGAGCCCTTTGAAATTCTGTTTTAATTAATCGACAAGTAAGAATAAACTAACATAGTCCAGTCGACAGACGACAGATACTTTAAGGTGGAAAAAGGTCAGAAGTTAATGAAACTTGGGGTTTTTGTTCAAAAGTAGTAAACTAACATTCTGCTAAGTTTTAAAGTTTCTGACCTCTAAAGCCCTGTTCTGAAAGAAGAGGGGGGTGGGGGGGGGGGGGACTGCAAATTTTTCGAGCTTGCTCTGGTTCTACCTCAATAACTTTTTTTTAACGTCCTTGGGCAAAAGCAATTTCGACTTCTTAGTAGAAAATAAAGTTTCCTTCATTTTTTTAGTACAAACATTTGTGTATGTCAATTTGTTACCGAGATATGGCGCTTCGAAAAAACGGTCATATTTCAAAATTCGCCAAAAACGCCAAAAAATGAAAATGTCCACGTTTTTTCTTCGGATATACCCGAATTATCATGAAATGTTGTTTTATTTATGGTTTCTCGTTGAAATCATAAAATTTTGACACTCCCACACTCATCCTTGCATGCCCACCAGGATTCAAGTCATATCCATTATTATTGTCATCCTGCCGTAATTTAAATTCATTATTTTGTTCTTAGTCCAGTCGGCACGTATTTTCGGGTAGAAAAAAGTCGAACGTTAATGAAACTTTTGGATTTTGTTTGGGCATGGTAAACCTCATGGGCCGTGTGGTAAAAGAGGAGGAGGGGGAACTGCAAAATTTTCGAACCTGCTCTGATTTTCCCTCTATTACTTTGTTTTCCTTACGTCCCACGGCGAAAGTTTTATTGACCTGTTTTGTAGAGCGTTGAATTTCCTAAAATTTTGATAAAACCAAAATTGCTGTATGGCAACTTGTTACTAAGATATGGCGCTTCGAAAAACAGGTCATTTCACAAATCGATTTAAAATGCAAAAAAAGTTTTGAAAAACGACCTGTTTTTTAAAGTGTCATATCGCGGTAACGATTTTTTTGAGGTATTTTTAAGGCACTTTTTCTCTTATTTCGTTCGGTATCTCGACCATAACTTGAGTGGAGTAATGTGGGTTTCAATTTCAAATCCCACGATTGGTCGTCTTGTACATATGGCTTGGTGTCCCGTCTTGTTAGAACCACATATTATCCAAGTCAAGATCTTTAATGCCGGCCAAAACCAAAAAAAAAGAAATACGAACCAATTACACCTTTCGACCATATAGATATAGAGCAATCAACATAGCCACCGAGTAAGAATTGTTCTTCATCGCTTCGAAAATTCGGTGTTTATTGTCTATCGTTTTACCACCAACCTTTGTAGAAGGTTAAAAAAATTTGAACACGTTGTTCGCTTGCTTAGCCAATATACATTCATTATCGTTAATAACATCAAATAATATTATGACACTTCAGATGACAGCTGAGTTTGACAGATGTCAAAAGCCAGTACTACCAACTTGAAACCATCCAAAAAATTAATAACCCCGTATAAAAATATTAAATGAGAGTCATGACTCTTCTTTTATAAATTCAAATAAAATGCTCGACTGGGTCGCACGAACTTGCTCTAATGTGTGACAGTGGTCTAGGGGCTTGAGATTTTGATAAAAATAAATTTTTCAAAATTCTTAAATAAATATGTACTTAAAATATTTTGAGCTGGAAAAAGAGTTCGCCATTTTATTTCTTGGATAAATCTGAATTTATGAGAATAAATTTATAAAAATCCGTGGAGCGGTTTTTGAGAAAAAAAGTTTTTTTTGAAAAACTTTTTGAAAAAAATTTCCAAAAAAAATTCAAAAACGTCAGTTCATAGGTATTCAGCAAATACATTAATTTATAATTTTTAGAAAAAAATTTAATAGGCAGTTTTCAAAATATGTATTTTTTTAATTTTTTTTTAAATGCTTTTAAAAATACAAAAAAATCTTTTTTTTAAATATTGGTATGCAGTACAAATTGAGCTACCTACAAATATATACATATGTGTGAAATTCCGAAAGAATCGGTTGAGTCGTTTTCGAGATAGTCGAAAGCAAAAAAAACGGTCGTATGGAAAGTACCGTTCTTAGCCATTTTTTAAAACTTTTTTTTCAGCCATATGATTGGTTGTACCTAAAAAGTAACATTGATTTTTTTAAATCAAAATCGTTAGGTACAGCCGTTTTTGAGAAAAATAAGCTTTAACGTAAGGGTTATTTTTTGAGCTAAAAAAAAAATTTCTATTTCCCCTAGCTGTACAATACCTAAAAACCTTTATATACCAAGTTTGAAGCAATTCGGCCCACCCGTTTGGGCTGTAGGTGTCTATACATACAGACAGAATTTTTAGACCATCTTTTTTGTCTTCGCTATCATCGTAATGTCATGTTTGATTGTTATCTCCAAACTTTTTTTTTTCGACGATTGCATAACTTGCCTTATAGTACCTATAATCTCAAGTAAAAAAGCTATAAACAGATTTCATCAAGAAATACGGAGGAAGCTAAGACGCTTAGCGTAGGATATTGGTGACTGATAAAAGATTTCTTATTTTGTTTTCAATTAGAAGTTAACGAAATACAAGACGGACTAGGATATAATCACGTAAGAAACATTTAATTCACCGTCACTCACTTTGGCCTGGCCAGAATATGTAGAGATATCAACGAAAATGGTAAAACACAGTACCACATTTCAGATGAAAGAAAGGTCCCCTTAAGTGCACAAAAGACCAATCTAGGAAAAACAAAACAAAATTAACCTAAATAGGTTATCAGCCATGAGACCGCTCTTTAGTTGTGAAGCACACAACAAATAACCTCATGTCTTTGGCATCTTCAACAAGTTCAAAGATCTCCCGCTTACCTAAAAAAGAAAAAAGATGAACAATCCATATTTTACATCGGAGTTTTAAACGTTGACTATCTCAATAGATTCCCACTTGAACCGCCGCGCCGCGCTGCCTTCTTGGTGTGACATGATGTGCGTGTATAATAATTACTCCCGCTGAACCATTATGAAACACCATCGATGTCAGCCACAGAGTGGCACGGTGCAGAGCGGCGCTGTGGCGAGACAATATTAACGAAGACGCCAAATTTAGATGAATTCCTGGAACAATCGATAACAAAATAAAATAAAAAAATCATTAATCGTGATGGAAAATTATTCCCACAAGGAAGACAATTCTATATTTGGATTGAGATTGAGACACACAAAATAATTCCTTTCATCGTTTTTGTTGTAATTTTTTAATTGCATTTTGTGTTGTTAAAAGGTAAACAAATTCCCATTCTCCGAAGCCTCATATAGCAAATCAAATATTCATTAAATTCAACTCACATAAATGAAGAATCCTTTCGAAACAGAGAAGAGTCGTCATCGTCATCCGTCCTCAGCACAGAGTGCATTCACATCGAGGGTTACCATCATCACACATCACAGAGAACCTCACAACGCATTCGTGGAGCTACATCATCATCGTACAGCAAACACTTTTCTATACGCAACGCTTCGCATTGAATAGTATGGTTTCAGATACATCAAACTAACCCCCCTCCCTCGAAACCCAATACCCCCTAGAGCTACCAATTACGCTTGTCAATCGATATCGACTACAAAGTCGTCATTTGTCAAAGTGTCTTAGTCCATTATGCCGGTCACGCACTACTTCGACGTTCGACCGGGCCAGCGAGCAGCCAGTATTCTCCGTAACATTACATACCCCCTTCTCCCCCCTTAAACCAAACATTTCAAATTTTCAGTAAAATCATAAATAATTGGTGACGACTTAAAATTGTCACGTTTCGTTCAACATGGTCCCCCGCGTTCTGTGGCAGGCGTATACTCTCGCTGGATTAGCTAGCGGGCCGCGAGTAGCAGCATGCGGTTCAACAAACGATTAGAGGGAACCCTGCGGCATATCATCAATGTGTGACCGACCGACCCGATCGTCTGTTGAGTCGACGATATTTTATAATATCCCGCGGTAATAATTCATTTTAAATGCGCGTTTAGTGCCAGATAACATAACAAACGCCCAACCAACAACGATCGACAACATCGATCTTTTTCGGAATAATTCTTTGAGGTCCGTTTTTGTGTGGAGAGAGATTTTTAGCGGTTTTTCGGCCTCCAAACAGTGCAGAGCAGACGACACTGAACGGTTGGTCAATGATGTCGACCCACTTAAACAGACACACATCGTATCTTTTAACTGCGCAATTTGTTTACAGCTAAGTATTCTGAATACATTTTGAAATTTTGTATCTAAATGTGAAATACACGTTGTATTTATCTAGATCCACCTTCGTTAATTTTAACTGAGGCGTTGCAACAATCAACGACTACGGACGACGACGGAACCACGTTCCGTGTTCCAGCTGCTCAAAAGGTGGTGTCAGGCAGGCTGGTCTGATCTGGCCTGGCAACTGGTAGTAGTAGCTGTGGGTGCGCGCGAATCTAGAATAATTAAATGTTTCAAATGAAAAACAAAACGAACAAAAAAGTTTCAATGCCCATCAATAGATGGAGTGACTACTGACGTGTTGATGGTTTATATCACTCACCACGCTCATGTGGTGGATTCGCTTGAATATCAAATAGGGAAAGTGTCCGGCCATATGCCAATGCCAATGGGCGAAGTCAATGCAATCAAGTTGTTGTTTGGTGTGAAGACGGGTGTAAGTTTTGAAGTTTTTGTATAATTTTTTTTTGGACGAATAAGTTGTTTATGGAAGAGCAACTTTGTTGTGTTTGTTTGGAAAAGACGGTTGCTGTTTTAGGCGTAAAGAACACTTTCGTTTGGGAAAATTTAATTGAGCGGAATCACACGAGGCTTATATAGCGCGTTGTGTTGTCATTGAGATTGGATTATATTTGTTTCTTTTTTGGATTAAAGAGGTGTGAAAGCGCGTTCTATAAAGAAAAGGTTTAAAGATTTATATTTCATTAATTTTAAGTACTAACGCTGACAGAAATATAAAAGACGGCTTTTAGAATTGACCAATTTATAGTATGGGACTTTGGCAAAGAAGTTTTAACCAAGCTAAAGAACTTGAGGTTATCTAAGTCTATACTATCCAACCATATTCAACGACTAAGAGTGGGTAGAGACAAAAATTGGAATTTAAAAAACAAAAAGTCATTCATAAGATTGTGCTGATTGAGCGTTCTAAAAAGGATTGTCAAAAGACAAGAACTGAGGTTTTTTAGTCTTCCAACATGATATTCAATTTGAGGAATCTCGAGGATTGGAGAAACTGTTTTGCTATTGTGTCATTGAGCTTTCTAGAGTGTGAAGCAGCGAGACTTTATCTGTGGCAACTGGATTTTTAAGATGTAATAAAGGCAAAGGTTCACAAAAGACTTAAGCTTTCTCGAAATGTGGGCATGGCACTTCCTTCTTTAACAGGCATTTAGCAATTCATATTTCAAGTTGAATTGAAACTGTTTGAAATTGGTAAAAAGCAAACATATTCTGGAGTTCCACACTGGAGAAAAGATTCTAAATACAATACGATCTTTCTTCAGGTTTTACCACTTCCCAGATTGTTAAATTAAGTGACTTTGTAACGAAGTTACACATTTCCTGCCGCCCCTCTACCACCGACCGCTGCAATAACCAAATAACCGCCATCATGTGACGTAACAACAACATTGCATTCTGCTGAGCAAATCCGATCGCCCCTTCACCACACACCACCGATGAGAGCTTTCATCCACATTGCAAATTCGTATATCAGAAAGATATGCACAAACATGCACTGAGCAACTAGACTTGCTCGTTTGCAAGTATTTTTACTTTTTAACTTTATAATTCACAGTCTCTCCTTTTTGTGAAATTCCATAAGTAGAAGTGAAATTTGAATGAAAAATCAGACTCGAACTCCCAGCAATTGGATGAAGATTCTATTACAAATAGAGTACTGTAAAAAGAGATTTCAACCGAATAAGGTACGCTGCGGGGAATACCAGTAGAAGCCTCACCAAGTTCTTGAGAATAAAAGTTTTTTGTCAGCTTTCCACTTCACTGTTGGTCGCAGTGGATCGCTGATCGGCATTAGGCCAACCCGTTTATTGTCGTGGAGCTCTTCTGTCTTCTATTGTAGAGAAATCTCTGTAGACCACCGTTTATTGTCGTGGGGTTGATGCTCTTGTTAGTTTCACCACAGACCGAGTTTGGAACTACCTGTTTTTTTTTAGGGGTACCATAGACTTAGCTTGCTCAACCGTTTATTCTTCTGGAATTGCATCGCCAGAGTTGCGGCATTAGGCCACACGTTATTGTCGTGGAGGAAACTGCAGATCTAGTGTTAAGGAACCGTTTATTGTAGTGGATGGTTTCTCGGAACTCCACAAACCTAGCATCTAAGATATTGTTAGCTTTTATTTTAAGATTATCATTAAGAATATGAAATAATCTGTTAAGAAAATTAAGAGTTCGACACTCTTCAACATTGAGTTTTTGCTTTCTTTTGGGAACAACCCTGTACATCCATGGGCTTACGCGCTTACCTCAGCCTAAGTACAAAAAAGCATCACAACTTTCTGTGTTGTCTCTTGTCTCACAATAACCTGCAGTTGTTGATTTCGCTGATGTGCATTATATTTGTTAATCCCTAAAGCATCCACTTCCTAATATTTTGTTGAAGCTACTTAAAATGCATCGAAATGCCTTCCACATTGAAAAATGAATTACGTTACGATGAAGTATGACTTACGACTCTTTTTGAATATCAACAATTCCAGTCCCAAGAGATCTCGAGATAGCATGAACAAAGGCATTTTCTAATTTGATGACTTTCAATACTTGCTACACTGACAGAAAAACAAAAAAAATAAAACTATCAATTTTGATAAATATGGTCTTTGCAAAGACAATGTCCCAACATGACCAGACAGGAATTTCTGCCGGGCCATTGTTGCTCGCAATAACCACTTTTCATGGTAATTTTGTTGTTCTTCAATGTCAAAGAGCTACTAAAGTGACAGATCAGATTTTGACAACATCTCTCTTTTGATATTGGCCTTTGGTTGTTGTCATCGTCTGTTCTACTCTCCAATATGTAGGCTGCAAGAATCGCCATCTTCAACTTTTTTTTAGTATGACATATTTTAACAATATTTATTATTATATTATTTTAAATTTTAATTATTTTAGTGAACAATTTCACAAAACTCACGTAAATATTTTCTAGAGAAAATACAATGACAATCGTGATTGTCACTCAATGTATTAATGTTCCTGAAACGTCAAATTTACTTTTAACAATGACCATGACCAATTTATAAATGCTGTGTGATGGTCACGGCAAAAAAATGACATTTGTCAGCGCGGTTTTATTCACCACCAACTGTCAAAGTGGTCATGTCGTGTAATGGTCATTATTAAGCTTGTTTTTGCAACGACACCGAATTGCAAAAGTAACAATGACAAACTTGATGGTCATCTTGGGACAACAATGAAAGATTTGGTTCATTCGTGCAATGGTCATTGTAGCTAGCAATGACACGGTGAATAATAATCATGCTCTGCCAGCACAAGGACACATTTGTTTGTTGTTATCTGACCACTTTCCTTCACATCACATAGGGCGCTTTTCTTTTTATGTTCAGATATCAGATCTCTGATATAAACTCTGAGTGTTCAGATACAGAGCATGTGATGTATTTGTTGTTGGAATTCATTTTTTGGGATTTGCGATAGTTTTGAAAATATCGATGTATTTGATACACGTAAACTATAGATAACTATCATAAGACTATCAATGTTTAAGAATCACTGGCAGAACGTGGCAACTTTTCGGACGTGCAGCCGGTGTTCATCGATTTATAAGCGTCTCAAGAGTCTTAGACTATCCTACTCTCTGTAATGCATAGTTCGGAATTTCGTTGTGCACTTCCTAAAATCGATTTTTTTTTAAATTTAAATCTGAACTTATTTTTTCAACAATAAAAAAAAAATATTTATAATTTGGGAATTTAAAGACTAAAATGAAGTCAGCATAAATGGGGCAATGCTATTATTACTGACATGGACTTTAAGGGTCAGCCTTAACTCCCAAGCAGTACTAAACGTGAAAGCTAGTTAAAAACACCTTTATCTGGCCTACGTCTTTTATTGCTTTCATCAATAAATCAAAGTTTGCATAAATTAGTAAAAAAAAATTATGAAAATGATACCTTCCCAACCTGACCTAATTAATAAGGTCGGAATAGTTAAATACTAACCTATCCCGCCCTTCTATCAATCAAAAAAAGTAATTTCGTAGTGCAAAGGCGTAACACTGAGGTATTATAAAAAAAAAAACTTTTTCAAAAATTACCCTTTGTTTAAAAAAAATTGAATGGAATCATTTCGATATCTAAATTTATGGTTAAAAATTGAGTTAATTATAGCTTTACTGATATTGTGTCCATAACTTAAGATTAACAAAACAAAGCCATTGCAACGCATAATCTCCGCGTTGGAAAACATTTCCAAATATAATAATGAAAGTGTGTGTTCCATTCCCACACCCTATACCCCATGTCCATACATTATAATATGTGCCTTACCGTTTGTTGATGTCGAGATATAAACTTCCCAATTGGATTGCGAATGGTCGCCAATTAAAACCCCTACACACAATCCGATCGGATCGTTCTCCTTCATCAAAAAGTGTTGTGAAATCGCTTCTCACCAGAAATGTGGAAAAAAGAAAATATGGGATACCATATGGAACGTGGAACGTTGTTGGTTAGTTGGTTGGTTGCTGAAGTATAGAGTCGTCTTATAACGTGCTTCATCATCATCATCAACAACAAATAAACGATTTTAACGAGGCGGCTAATATACATTTGGCATCCATTCTCCACAATATTAAGGTACACCCTCTGGATAAAAGCGAATTGCAACAAAACTACTACTTCATACTTCTGCTGATGCTGATGCGTTGTGCCCCCAAAACAGCCACAACAAAGCCTCACATCGAGGTGCGTACATTCAGCACACCCGGTATTATGAAGCTTTGCCCCGAAACCTCACCTCATTTGCGATGCGTGGGAGTCCTCTCTGTGATGTTCTCCGAACCCGCTATAAAGCGATCGAAGGAAGGAGCAACTTCTCCGGGAAGGTAATGCAGTGTGCGGCGTGCGACGCACGTACTTACTTACCATCAGCAAGATTGCTTTGAAACAAGGTTCACCGTTCGCATCCAATGGAACGTTTTTTTTTTACATCTCATGGAGCAAAATAAAAAAAAAAAAAAGAAGCAAGAGATGAATCATCCGAAGCGTTTTGTTTTCCACACTTTTGAACGTGTTACTTGGTTGAGACACTGAAGTGTTTATACTATAACCTATGCCAGGTTGCGGTGCAGCGGGCGCGCCGGGAGTGGCGGCTGGGAGCAATAACTTCTTCCACGGATAAATGGGAGTCGTCTCTTTAGATGAGTCTATTTTCCGAGTGTTTTTGTTTTGTTTTTGTGATTTGAATAAAAATGGGCTCGTCCCAGAATATTTGCTGCATTTCCTGTGCGGTCGCGGCCGCTGTCATGGTGTCGTTGTTGTTTCCCACCTTCTCTTCCTTCGCCAAGACCTATTTTTATTGAAATATCAATTTTAATATGCAACCGAATTGGTTGAGAATAGGGTCAGAGGAATTCTTATGAGGGGGAATGTAATCAAACAATCCTACCTTTACCATGACAGATGGTGTGAGTCATATATTCTTGAATGACATATCACGTTGTAAATTCAGCTGTTTTTACTGTCAATGTTTTGTTTGACATTAAACATCTTAACGCTTGTCAAAAATGACGGCGTGGTACGGAAGGAGTTTCTTTCAGTGATGGCGATAAGTTGCATGGATGCTGTTGTTAATAAATAACATGTGTGTCTTTGATAAAGTTTATTTTACCAAGAACAATATTCTTTGTGTCAAAGAATGCAGTACAAGATGAAGAAACACAACTACAGAGACAGAAATAAAATAAAACGTCAAGTCAACTTGGTTCAGCTGGAGCTGTTTAGTTAGTTTGAAAATGGATTCAAAGAAAGGGGTCTTTGGAATCATTTGGAAGAAACTTGCCCGTCGCTGAATTTGTTTTTACAATCGTGAAACATGGTCTGAAACAAGTTCAAATTGAGGCAAAGAAAGTAAACCCCTTCCAAGGATTTGAAAACTTGAGAAGTATTAACATTTTTAAAACAAAAATTAGTTTCAGAGCAAAGAATCGCCAATATCGCCAATTTTCAATAATGCTTATTTATGTACCGATGTTGACGGGACTTCCACTGGCGGATAGCTGACGTTGGAATGAGTAACATTGACTATATTTATTAACCCTCCTGGTGGCGCTGCGGTCGCATTTTAAAAAAATTCTTATATCTGGACCGATTTTGACAGGACTTTCACAGCAGATAGCTGATGTTTTTAATTTAATAAATTGTTTACGACCCATAGGTGGCACTGGGTATACTTTTTAAAAAATTAAAAAAAAAATTAAAAAACAAAAATTGACAGGACTTTCACAGGCAGATAGCTGATGTTCTTAATTTAATAAATTGTTTACTACCTATAGGTGGCGCTGGGTATCATTTTTTCGAATTCGTATTCACGGTCCAATTTGCCAAAAAATCAAACAGTATCTAATCTATACCAACATATATTGCAATGAAACGCCCCTTCCGCCGCAATATAAAATTGCGAAACAAGCAATTCCACATTAATTGAGGATTTCAATCCTATCCGACAGCAATATACTGAACCATCATCGCCGTAGCACAATTCCATTGCACGCAAGCAATCATATTACTTGCAATTTGGAATTTTCCATTAATTATTGTTGTTCATTTTATAATTACCATTGTCTTGCATCGGAAATATGCTTAAGACTGCCAGTTTGATTCAGTGCAAATCGGGTATTTTGCCACCAGTGCCGAGTACCAATACAGTGTAAAGTGCCGAACTCTATTATTTCAACAAGCTTAGAACCCAAAGTTGACGTGGGCTTGGGATTTAAAATTAGTGTCCGCTGCTGTCTCAGCCGAGAATTTAGTATAGACCCTGCTATCTCAGAGCCAAAATAGGTTAAGAATATGAATTGTATAAGAAAGTATAATATTAAGAATCTGTGAATATGACAACCCTAAAGAACCAAAGTTTCTTTGCTTCTTTAGAAGACCCTGGACCCGCTAAGATTGCCTTATCCTGAGATAAAAAAAACATTTCACAATATATAAAAATAAAGTTTTTAAATATTTTTTAACATTTTCTTGTTAAATGCCACGCGGACAAAGTTGCGGGCTACAGGTTACAGCTTGTCATCAATAAACCTTACATCACTTATCATGAGACTTAAGGCAAATCTATAGCTTCTAAAAGAAAGACCACTTTGTCAAACAATTTCCCGAGATCTTTGGAAACTTCTAACTTCCAGAACTCTATTTCTTATCTCAATCGATATCGCAGATCTGTTCTTGATGACTTTGTTTTCGTGTACAAAAATTTGTACATCTGCGTTGTGGTTAAGTTTTTACTTTTAAGGCACCCTGTGTCCTAGAAAAAATTGTTTTAGTACTGGAACTTTTTGGTTTTCTTAGTTTGCCTGAAATTCAAGCATAATAAATTGAACTTCCACTCTATGTTACATGCATTTTCACTTCTTTCATATAACTCACACTAAGTGTTTGTAGCCTATTTTGCTTTTCTAAAATTGAGTAGTAAATTATATAGATTGAAAATTATTTATGTCGTGTGTTCCCTCAAAGGGGATTTCATATATAGATTGCTCTTCACTCTTCTAATTCGGACAAGACCTTTCTCCAGCTAGCTTGCAAAACAATTCTTAAAATCGGGGACGAATTAGAACACATAAATTATGCAAGTCAACCATCACTTTAGCTTAAATTAAACTCAAATTTTCCAAACAGTGCATTTCGCATTTTAACTGGGTACAGACGACGGGTACAGGTAAAGAAGGTATTGCTATGAAACATATTCACAATACTGCCACCATCTTTAAAAATCCTAGTCGTCCCCCACAATAATCTGTCCACTGTATAATTGTTGCTGTGTTTCAGAAGAGCATCCTTTTGAACAATATCGTTCTTGAAATGTTAGTTTGAAGGTGCGTGCCCTGGTTCATGTGGTCTTTTCGTGCTTCTTAGAAAGCTTGGTTTGCTTATTACAGCTGATGAGGGCACCAAGTTCTTCGAAAAATTGTATTTGTAGTTTTTCTTTTAAATTGCCTTGGCTGGAGTTTGGAATGTCCGTTAAAGTTTCTACATCACCCAGGTTACTTTGAATTATTACAAAATGTCTACATATGCACAGCACACCTTGTCCTCTTGAACGGAAACATTATCATTATAATTACCAACCTTATTGCATGTGACATAACATTTATATCAAAACGATGTCAATGTCTCCTTCCACTCCACTCTATAGTCCCATACTCCCGTACACATGAATGTTCATTAAAAAATTCCTCATGCATGCTACAACGCCCGCCCCATTCATCGGATGTTTGGTGGTGAACTATTACACAGAAAAACGTCTGCAATTTCCGAAAATAATAGTGTTTCCCTCGTTTCGAATAAATTACCCACTTTCATAGATGTATGCCGATATGCGTTTTTCCCCTCATCCTCACCATTACTTAAATGTAAATTAAAAATTTTAACTAGGTAACTCGTATGTACAGTACGGTACGGTTACCCTTCGATTTGAATGCATTCCACATCCGGTGTCGGCCATTGTGTTCGGTTTTCGAATAAATAAAAGGGTTTCCATTTGATAGAATAAATTTTCCCAAAATAAATAAATTGACAAAATCACCTTCATAAAGATACAACTCACGATTTGTATCCATGAGAACCTTGAGGCATCTCGAGAATGTGTATTTTAAAGTATATAAGATACTTAAACTCGATCTCCCACCATTGTCATTTTAGTCAGTCATCATTCTTGTTGTTGTTAATTTTTTTTTTTTTTTTTTTACAACCAACTTTTCCATGGTTCAGTGAATTTTCCACTTTTCCACTTGGTCGCTTTGCTTTGTCGGTTTTAGGAGTTAAACATTTTTTTTTTTTTTTAATTTTATTATTTTGCAATGGAAGCTTGCCCCCTGATGATGTGTTGTTGTCTCATAGAGATGGAGTGTATATGGATTATGTAACACCTGTCACAAGGTAGGTAGAGATACTCGCGTATACTAAAATGTACAGCAAACTAAAGTTGACTTTGTGTATAGAACAAAGTGTTGAATTATATGGATTTGCCCGGTTCGGATACTTGTTTGCAGAGCTTAGAAGTTGATATTTGTTTAAGGCTTGTACGGCTTTTTGTTTGCAAAGATCACGAGAAGATTTATTGGTAGTTTGTCTTTGTATCTATTGGAGATATTACTTTGACAAACAGCATGTGCAGTTCTTTCTAACCAGTCGATGTTTCGGAAATCAGATGAGTTGGAATTTTTTAGAAATTGAAGTATCTATCAAATATCTTCTGTATCTGGGGTGATCTGTATCAAATATTATCATTAAAGATGCAAGTAGGAAGGTGAAGTATGTCAAGAGACATTAAATATTCTTTCAAACTATATAATTGTCAATAGTAACGAGCATACTATTCCAGAAATTTGACAATGTCAGTCTTCATTATACATTAAACCTGTCAGAAAAAATACGCAATTCTTCATTTTTCTTGAACTGTTATAAGTTGTCGTGGAAACCTTTGACCACTTAAACTTTGCAGAAAAAATAGTGGGCATTTTTTCAGACTTCAAAATAAATCATTTGTAAAAATAAAATATTTGACTATCAAATCTATGGATATATCCTTACGTGAAAAAAAGGGAACCGAAAATTCTAAGGGGCCAGTTATAGCTATCATTGAAATGCATCATTGAGACATAATCAGTGGAACGTTTTATATTTTCACTGACAAGTCGGTTATAGCAATCATTGAAAAACTACTTTCAGTGGAAAGCCCTGTCATTCAAATGAAATGACAATTTCAAAATTTGACTCTAAGAACCAAGTAGGTATGTACATTACATGGAATTTCACAAGTTCGGTGTGTTGTTCTTGTGAGTCAAATTTTGAAAATATCCTCAGAATCAAAAACTTTAAATGCAACTTTCAAGAGCATAAACAACCAAACTAGAATATGTAACATTTATTTCCGTAGGCCTTGTGGTTTGGAAGAAAGACGCAAATCCATCAAATTTTTCTTTCAAAATCGGACCTCTTCATGAAAAAGTCATGAAATTGCGAAATGTATATAACCTTATCTTCCAAACCACAAGGCCTACAAAGATGAATGTTATATATTCTGATTTGGTTGCTCATGCTCTTGAAAGTTGCATTTAAAGTTTTTGATTCTGAATATATTTTCAAAATTTGACTCACAAGAACAACACACCGAACTTGTGAAATTCCATGTAATGTACATACCTACTTGGTTCTTGGAGTCAATTTTTGAAATTGTCATTTGAATTCAAAACTTTAAATGCAACTTTTAAGAACATAAACAACCAAATCAGAATATGTAAAATTTATTTCCGTAAGCCTTGTGGTTTGGAAGAGAGAGGCATATCCATTTCGCATTTTGATGATTTTTTCATTTATAGGTCAATTTTGGAAGAAAAACATTTATGGATCTGCCTCTCTCTTCCAAACTACAAGGCCTACGAATATAAATGTTACATATTCTGATTTGGTTGTTTATGCTCTTAAAACTTGCATTTAAAGTTTTTGATTCTGAGGATATTTTCAAAATTTGACTCACAAGAACAACACACCAAACTTGTGAAATTTCATGTATGTATGTATACTTGGTTCTTGGAGTCAAATTTTAAAATTGTCATTTGAATTCAAAACTTGGAATGCAACTTTTTAGTGCATGACAAACGAAATAAGAATATATAATATTCATATCCGTAGGCCTTGTGGTTTGGAAGAGAGAGGCATATACATTTCGCACTTTGGTGACTTTTTTATTAATAGGTCAACTTTGGAAGAAAAACATTTGGCCAAAACACAAATTAGCACCAACTACACACACAATAAAACTAAACAATTCACTATAGGCACCGCAATTGAGTTTTATTTGGATAGACCGGACAATTACAAATATATACTACGATTGCTTCTTATTTTTATTAAAAAAAATAATTAAATATTTGAGTAGGTACCTAAATTTACACAAAATAAACAAGAAATGCCGGCAAGAGCTAACGAAACATGAACAAAATGACAACCAAAACAATTTTGAGGTTAAAGTTGATCATTGGAAAAAAAATTGACAGATGAGAGACTCGAACAGCGTCATTGGAACGATTATGTTCCAAATACTAGAAACGATGATCAGCTGTTCATTGAAATCGATTTCCGTCATTTAAATAATAAAATTGAATTTTAAGAGAAGTGTGAATAAATATAAAGTATATTTTTCATTAAAAAAATTCTAAAATTCAGTATCCTTATTTTGATACCAATAAAACACAGTTCTGTTTGTTTAATTGTCTTAAAATAACAAATAAAAATTTTCAATGAAGAATTCCAATGATAGCTATAACTGGCCCCTAAGGTAGATCGCTGAATACACTTTTTTCCGGGGTACTGTTTCTAGCGAGGAAGTGACAAGTCTGGTGTATCGTATGTCCCCTCCATTTCTGTCGAAATTGGAACCTGATTTCTTGCAAGAGTTATGGTGTTTGCGGCATTTGGTAATCGAAACAAAATCAATTCAAGCGCCTAATGTGGACGAAATATGAAACGTGGGCGGCTCTTCTAAAAAAGTGACAGTGCGATCTAACTCCACGTCCACGTCCTTCTGTAATACCTAACTTGCTTCAACCATTTTGTAGAGATATCAATCTCTTCTTTTTCTTTTCGGTCATGTTATGACTCCAGGTGGACCACAACTGTCTTACTTCTCTATTTCACACTAGTGATCCGCCTGTGTGGTTCACCGGATTGACCTCAGCAGGCGGCAGCGTTGATCGGCAAACTTCCCAGTCTTAGATTATTACATTTCTTAAGCCAACTAAATTCTGGTGTGGCTGCATTTGATTGTATCAGGAGTTTTTAGGCATGTCTCTCCTTTTCCCCTTTCGCGATCGTATTGAAATTCTCAGGGTAACTCCTTTGAACAAGACAGTCACAGTACCAGCTGAGCCGGTCTTGCTTTATTTTTTTTTTAAATGATATTTTTGACGTGAAGCCTATTTTACTCCTGTGCGTTTCTTCAGCTGTGGTTTATTGACTCTCATACGTTTTGTACATTGCACAACATTGTGAACCAGCCCAACTTTGGTGAAGAGTCATCCCATCAGCTTAGGTGGCATTGTTCAGTCACAAAAGATAGCAAATTTCCCCGCCATTTTGCCCACTCCACATTTAAGTAATTGACTTCGTTGTCACAAATTGCCCCGCCATTAAACGTAGATTCCAAAACTTTTTAAACTTTGGAATCACTGATCCATTCAAATAAATGTCACGGGCAGAATATCAGTATTTCGTGCTCGTTGCATTGATGAAAGATCATCGCTTATAATGGCTCTATCTACTCTTTAAATATTTAGCCAACACTCTTCAAAACTGAAACGCGAGGTCTTCTGGAAGCATGGTTTCTCCGTGTAAGTGTCTACGAGGGGGCCATGTATTTACATAAATTTGAGTTTTCCGTGATTTTACATTGGAAATTCTTTCATTGGGATAAAAGCCCGTTAGGGACGTTTCGATTGAACGGTTCTGGACTTTTTTCTTTAAAAGAGAGTTCACAATTGTATCAAATAATTCAAATGAGTTTTTCCTGAATTCTTTACCAAATACCCAGACCCTTGGCCAACTATACCCTTTTGCATCACTAGAATGCCATCCGTTACCGCATTACTTCCACAAGTTAATCTCAGGTGACAAAGCCAAGTGACGTGAAACACGAGGACTTCACCACCCAGAAGGGCCTATCTTCCGTGGTACCAAAATATAGCTGCCGGTGGAGCTTAGCAACTATGTAAGGCTGTAGGCCTGGCAGCCTTAGATATGCGCAGCGAACCCGACCACTATTCAAGGCAGGAACCAATGGCCGAATGCGCACACTAAGAATTCCTCTCTTTGCCGCATACAAGATATACTTGCATACGTTTCCAGCACTGGAATCAATAAATGACAAAGTAATAAAGGTGCAATTACTCACCCATATTTCATTTACATCGGTTTCCATGTCATTCGAATATCATATTGTTCCAGAGAGACCACTAGGAGGTGGAAGATTAGCACGTCTATGCTCTCTTAAGTTCCAACTACTGTCTCAGCGCCACTTTCATTTCGAAGTCAGAGACTCGAAACAGTGGATGGCTAGCCAGCTACAAAATATCGACAAAACTAAGCTGAGCAGACCCCAGGCGAAGAGGTCACTGACCTCAACGCCCTAATTAGGATACCCTGCCAAGACAGAAAGAGTGTTGTCAAATTTTTTGAAAACGGAAACTAATTTTTAGATTATTCGCAAAGCCACCTTTATATCTCATGAACAGATGGCGCTTTGATTGGTTCTGAGTCGAGTTTTTAAACTTCTAAACGGCGCGGCGAATACAAACTTCATACATATATGTTTTGGATTTCTCGCCAAACTCAAATGTTAAGGATTAACGAAGAATTCTCGTCGGTTCTCTTAAGACAAGTAAAAACACTAGCGACTCTTTCAGTTTTGTGAAAAGTTTGAGGAACAAGCTTTGAAATATTGTTTTGTATTTTTCATAAAAAAAGCTAAGAAAATCAAATCAGCCGTATCGACTGTAGATTCTTATCAATCGCTTAATTTCCGAACTTGCACTCTTCGTATTTTGAATCATCGTCAACATTAACATCGGTTAAATTTCTATACTTAATTCAATCCGTCTAGCATTGGAGGAGGAATGTACCAGCATATGATGGCATTCAAATATTCTCAACATTAAATAGATACTTTTTGAGAAAATCAATATGCTACAGCAAAATGTGTCCTTCAAACCAATACCTATACCTAATTATGTCGTCTTTTCTAATTTCCATAATGTAATATGAAAATTTGCTTCAATTAATTGACTGTCATCAGCAATTTAATCCATCAGATTTCACATGCTTTCTTATACAGATTGAAAGGTATCTCATAGTTTAATAAATTCCGAAATTTCTCTCAGTTCATTGAATATCATTGTGTACTGGTCCTAACCTAACAGTCACTTGCTTTGACAAGACAACTTATCACATACACATTCCTTGAAAGAAAAAGTGAAACCCCCCGAGTAAAGAGTATATGCTGTGCTCCGTGTGCAATGTTGCATGCTCCATTCAAGGAGCAAGAAGACAAACTTAAAATAAAGACCAACAAAAAAAGGAGAGAAAAAAAAACACGTTTCCCCACAGTTATCTTTTTAATTTAATTTTTTAATCCATAAAATGCAAAAAATGGAATCTTATCGAGGTCGAGCGCGCATATTCGTATATTCCGTCGATAAGCAGACACTCTGGCGTCAGTTTCAGATACAACAACTGCATACAATCCGTTATGTGTTATGCTGAATACGGAGATCTGCTGCTGGCTTGCTGCACTCGATACACTCGGAGCAAAAACATCTGTAAAATGTGCAACAGCGCATTACATCATTATTGCCATCAGCTTGTCAAGTATAGTGTTGTATGTGTTTATGCATGCAGTGCAATGCACAGCACTGCAACGCCTTTTCCGATACTGGCCGGACGTTTTATGGAGCACATTGAGATTACAAATTCGACGAGAACGACTTTCGAGTGATTTTAATTTTCACGTCAACATCTGGGGATATCTGTATATAAGTGCAATCGATAGATATAGGTACTACTTGGATACTCGATTTAATGGATTAAGTATTGGTTTAGTAATTTTTTTGTTGAATATCTAGCTTTTAAAATGTTTACAATGTTCGCAAACTATAATTTGAATTATTAAAGTTTTTAATGTCAAACGCAAACACTTTCATAATGGAAAATGGACGATACAATTTAATTAAGTTAAATGATTTTTGGTTATGAAAACGTCAAAAGGTAAATCAATTTGGCAGCCATTTTGATTTTACGTTTGCCTTCGCCCATTCTCGCATAATACATTTCTATGCGACTGGAGCATTTTAATTGTGATGTAATTCACAATTATTACGGAATGGACTTTGTTCTGGTTTAAATGTCAAATAAGAACGAAGTAAAAAAATGAATCTTTGACACTTAGAATAAAAGCTCCCAATGATTCCTAAATACTTGTTCTCAGTTATGCTCCCGCTCCCCTTACTTTAAATGAAGCTACATACGTTAAGGTTTTTGAAACATCTGAGCAGAGACAGAGCAGAGAATATTTCCTTTTTTCCCGTAAAAGCAACTAAAAGGAAATACACGTTTGGAACAGTAACAACAAGAGGACTTCTATGTTGCTTATACTACGCTTTCGTTGATTGGGGCGCTCAGTTCGAAATTAGAAGAAAAAGTGTTTTTATTTGAGTTTGCGAATTTCGCTTGACATAAGGCTATCTCCTTCTTTTTCCTCCTTACTTCTTCTTGATTCTTTCTTCCTGGTTTGTTTTGTTTTGCTTACTTCTGTCGTTGCATTGGATTTTGTTTCCAAATTGGCATTTATTACTGGACGCGCTATCCGCTAACAATGCTACTGGAATTAGGGATGTTTGATTTTGTTTTACCTTATTTCCAACGTAATTTTGTCCAAATTAGGTGTTAATTTTATTTAATTTAGAATCGAATTTAGAAATTTGATAAAAAATCAACTCATTTGAGCCAATGAAAACACAGTATAAGTTATTTCCAAGGTCCAAAGCACCTTGGAGTACTCTTTGTGAGATCATACCTTTTGCTTTTCCAACTGAGCTCAGACCATGACAAAGTATAATGACCTGGGAAACATTAACGTCAAACACTGTTGAGTTTTAGTGTGTGTTTGTTGGAAATCATACAGGAGTAAATGCATTTTCAACTTCCTACATTTGTTTTCATTGGCGCAGCCATCTTTGATTAACTAGTAATACCCTACTTACTTTGGGGCTATTCAGTGCTGATATACTTTTGTATTTTGTCTTGCAAATTTTAAAATGTTTTTTCCAAATGACCAGATTTTTTACTGCCTTTGGGACATTGCAGAATATTTTGCCGTAACTTGGTCATGTAAAAATTTCGTTTTTTTTTTGTAATGGAGCTGCACGAGTTCCTGACTTGTTTGTGTTTCATCCGATTTTCCTCGGTTGGGTTGGATATAGGATTGGTAGCTTACTTCTTTCAGCCTGATAGCTTCTTTACACTCTTCGGTAAGGGGCCAGTTATAGCTATCATTGAAACGCATCATTGAAACACAAATCAGTGATACGTTTTATATTTTCACTGACAGGTCAATTATAGCAATCATTAAATTAGTCATAGTTGAAAGCAATTAAGTTCACACGAAAAGCAACATATTGAGGTTAGAGTTGATCATTGAAAGTAAAACTGATGTATGGAAACACAATGAGAATTGAACACATTCAGTGGAACGATTGTGTTCCATATGTCAGGAACGAAAATCAGGTGTACACTGAAACCAATTTCTGTCAGTGAAATAATAAAATTGGATTTTAAGAGAAATGTTAATAAATATAAAATATATGTTGCATGACAAAAATTCTAAAATTCATTATCTTTAGTTTGGTACCACTAAAACACAGTTCTGTTTGTTAAATCGTCTTAAAATCACAAAGAAAAATGTTCACGGATGCATTTCAATGATAGCTACAACCGGCCCCTAAAGCAAGATTTTTCTTTTGGTTTGATACCCTTTGTTCTGTGAGGGACAAAAGTTCTCATTCCAAGAAAAATTATTTGATAGAAACTTGAATTAAAACGCTTTCAAATATAAACTTCAATTGAGTGTCATTACATATTACAACAAAAAGGTATATGAAAAAAAAAATCCATTCATTTACACCAGAAAAGACATCATTTAATAATGGCGATGCGATTCTAACATACATAGGTACTGTCTATAGTCTTCAAAAATGTCTAATAGGTATAATTTGAAATTAGGTTCATCTGTCAACATGCGAGTGAGTCCTTAAATTGGTCCAATAATGATCGCTAATTGGTCGTCTGACTGAACGGCTTGTTTCCATCAGTTTCCTATGTACCTACGTCCAATAAAGATCTTATAACTAAAAATTTATAAGATGTACGACTTGATGTTTATTTCACTTTGCATGAACGCACTCGTAAAGAAAGCTGTGTAAACTAAATTTTGGAACGAAACTTCAAAATTTTAGTGCGAAATTTCCTCTTAATAAGTGTTTTTTAAATACTTTCATCGATCGAAGTGCCAAAAAAACAAAAAACAATAAATCAAAAATCAACGAAATCAATGACAACTTAATTTAAAATTTAAGACTCGGGTAATACTACGTTTTTATTAGTAAATGAGTTTGCCAAATTTGTTTTACATCAGGCTATCTTGAATATTTTTCTTTCTTACTTCTTTTCATTCCTTCCTCTTGTTTTGTTTTGTTTACGAGTACTTTTGCCATTGCATTGGATTTTGATAATTTCGAAATTTGATTTTGTATACGAAATGAAATAATTTGGAATCTAATTTACGACCCCGTTTGAGGGACAAAATCATAGCAGAAATATAGCAGTTTTGACATTTGAAATACGGGGTTGTAAATTTAGGTACGTCTCATACGAAGTTTACGAGGGATATAAGACGTTGCATGAATACCCCTAATATTTATTATAATATTATTTATTTAGTGTTTTTTCAACTAAACATTGATACTTTTAGAAAAAGCAGAAGAAGTCTTTGAGTTCAAAGCAAATAATGTTGTTTTTGACACCTTATTTTTAAAATTGGCATATTGTTAGAACTGGAAAAGAGATACTGACTACTGAAATGTATATTTTTTGCGTATCATTGGTTAGTGTAATCCAATTTAGTGCATCTTAATGTATAATTTATAAATTTTAAAATTTCTAGCAATCTTGGACCCGTTTCCATCTTTAGAGCAAATGCATACGACCGAGTCGGACGTTTTATCCCAAAATGATTTCATTGCACGTATTTATGTTTGGTCGAAATAATTGAAGGTGGATAAATCGTTTACCCAACCTATATGTCCAAGTAATATGTATTTGAACCGAATGCAAGTTGCAGTATCAAAACCGACACACTTTTATATTTTGAACAAAATTGAGATGTAATATTATTCTTTTCTTTTCTTGTGTCAATTTAGAATTGATTTGTGAATCAATGTTGTTATTATTTGTCTCGTTTTTAGCCTCAAACACGAAGTGCTACTGAGTTTAATACAACATTATAAGTGTCACCTCATTGAATTGACCTAAATTTATTGTTTGCATTGAATTGGATTGGATTGGATTCATTCATGTTTTTTTTTTATATATTTGTATTTTTTATTCCAATTGCATTCATCAACTGTCATGTGTCATCGAATGTAATGTAATTGAGAAGAATGAAGGGGTTTTTATACGAATTGTACAGTATACACTGATGAATGTGATCTCATTTTTATTGGAATTGATAAAGATAAGCTCGGGACGGACGGAAGGACGGGCGGGAGCGAATACAATTTTGTTCTTTCTCTAATAGCTTATCGTTCTTATTGACATTCGAACCGAAGAAATATTGTTGAAGTGGTTGATTGATTTGGAATGTTTGATGTGAAAATTGTTGAGAATTAGACAATATTTTTGTTTGAAGAGGGGAAAATGGCGTACTTATGGGTGTAGGGTGTGTTATTCTGAGAATGTCGAGTAGGGGAAGTTATTTACAAAACAAACAACAACAACTGCAGCTGGAATTGAAGAGATTTGATTAGATATTTATGATATTCCAGTTTCACAATTTCCAATGTAATATTCAGCGTCATCAATTAACAAACCTCTCGTGCTATTCTGAATCTAAGCTAGTGCCTCCAATTATTAACCCTAATTTGGGGTCATCTTTTACTATACGTTGTATCTAAGAGTCGAAACTAAGACTAGGCGAGATGGTCTGCTACATTCCATACAGCCCACTTATTTGAGCCATAGATGCCATTTTAGCTTTTTGATCAGACCAACGTCAATTTATAGTCCACACAGGTCTTCATCAAATTCTTTGAAGACAAGACTGAATATCCTTCCAAAACGCCTGTCAAAAATTACTCACATCTTGACTGAATCCATTTTTTTCTGTGTTCACCATCACCGCTCTTAAAAGACACTAGAACTAAGATGCTTTTCAGCTCTAAAAAACATTCGCAAAGGTGATGCCTTAATCAATCCTTGCACTGATATCATGATGCGAAATAAAAGCCGAGTCCTAGTTGACAAGTAATAGAGTTTTTTTTTTTCAAAACTCAACTTCGGTCTGTTGAAAATGTCTCACAAGAGCGTGTTATTTTAAACCTTTCGCTACATCGAAAAGTAAGTGGTATTCTGGTCAACCTTGATGGAACAGCTATAGAATTCTACGAATAGCAATCAATAGGGTTTGGCAGGAATGTCATTTAACATAGCTCTTAGCAGATCATCTCTGTTTATGTTTCCAAAAGAAGCACTCAAATCAATACGAAGCTAAGGAGTTGAGATTTCTAGGCTCAATCAGAGTATAGCATTATTATCATCAAATCTCTGATTGCTGCTGGTTACTAGGTCGACAAAAAATTTCTTCCATCCTTCAAAAAGCTGTGGGATCGTAAATTTTGCTATGATTGCTACCTGACAGCAGTGGAGTTGATTGTTCTCACCTTTTTTTGCAGTGGTATTTTCTTTGCATGTTCTCAGAAATGGACTTACCGTTTACAAAATGATCAGTTTAGAGGGCTTTTCCGTGCTTTGTGCTACTGGAAACAACGTATTTAGTAATGTTTCAGTCTCAATGTCTCACAGCTCCCGGTCAGCTCCTTCTATAGTTGTGATTCCGTTCTAACATTATTGACTGACTCAATTGAGGACCGCATTGTGCAATGATCCACTGGTGCTTGGTGCTGGTAGAGGAGCCCTCTAAGAGCTTGAATGGTGAAACGATCGGTAAAACTCTTAGTAGTCTCTTGAGCTATAAGAGCTTCGTGATATAGCTATCAATTCGATATTGGGCATCAAAGAAACTGAAATTCTCAGAGATTCGTAAACATCAAAAAAAAAACTTCGGGCATGCCTGCAATCGCCAATCAGAATGTGATCAATTAAATGGACAGTCAGACAGACAGGGAAAGTTAGCTATCCAAAGAAATGCCCTCCCCAACTTGCAGCGCTAGGAATGCACATTCTTTAGATGCACAACTAAAGGATCACCTTTTCGAGAGATAACACGGTCCGGAAACTTTTCCCGTGAAATATCGATGGTTTCGTTGCTTGTGTAACACTTAGCGCCGTCTTGTTGAAAATAAACGTTGTCCAATTCCGGTAATACAAAATTATTAATCATCTCTCGATAGCGCAATCCATTCTCATTTTCGAAAAAGTAAGGTCCAAGAACCCACCAGACCATAAACCAAACAAAACAGTTACTCATTGAGATAGAGAGGCCTTTCAACAATAAATATTGGGTTTTCCGAGCCCCAGATGCGACAATTTTGCTTGTTGACATAGCCACGGAAGGGGAAATGGGCCTCATCAGACAACATGATTTTTCGATGAAATTCAGGACCATTTTCATTCATTTCAAGGACAGCAGAGACACGACGTAGTTGATATTCGGACGGGTTGAGTTTTTACGTTAACTGAACTTTATAAGCTTTAAGACCCAAGTATTTATGCAAAATACTTTGTAATGACGTTTGTATAATGCCCAATTCCAAAGAACGAAGAGGAATGGACAAACCTGGGTTTTCTTCAACACTCTGGGCTACAGCAGCAATATTCTCAGTTGTTAATGAGTGCCATGCACGGGTTTTATTCTTCACATCGCTAACTTGTCCCAACAGTTCAAATTTTTCCACCAATTTCTGAATTGCGGTCCGACAAGGTGCTTCGCGACGACCAAAAAAGGTTTTAGTTTTACGAACCGTCTCTGCCAAATATTCACCACTTTATAGTGAATTTTAAAAATTTCAATGCATCGCTGAAGCGTATATCGTATATTAATGACGTAGTTTTAACTTGTCAAATGTCAAAAAATTACAGCTTCAAAAGTGACAACTGCCGAAATAGCGGGTTATTCAAAATAACACCTCTTATTGGAAAAGCCTTTACTAGAAATATCGTTTTGAGTTCTGTTTCAACTCTCGAGCAATCGAAAAAATCCAAGTTACTTCGGGCAATTTTGCGATCGTCAATCAAGATGTCATCAATATGGTGGATGGTTTGTTGCCTGGAAACCTCTCAATTTGCTTGCAATTGTGGGGATCAAGTGCTTGTTTCGTTTGATTGGCTTGTCAGGTGTGAAAGAGTCACCCTGATGGTGTGAACCTTTAACCAGTGGCTACACCATTAACTGATGTCTTTGAAAAAAAAAGTTAGCTCTAGTGAAATGCCTTCCCCGTTAAACTCGCATCGTGCTGTCAAGTATTATATTTATTACAATTGCGAAGTTTCGGAACCAATGTGAATCTCTTTTTATAATTTGTCGAGCATTCCCAAACAAAATCCAGATAAAGGTTACGGGAACTATTGACTAATCCAAAAGCTTCAAAAATCCGGCTAGTATTGGAAGATCCCCAGGGCTTCGGCCTTAAATTTGTGGAAGAAACTCAGTTTCGCGTCTATATCATGTAAGCTAATTATCAAAATCCTTCAAGTGGTTTTCCTTCCACTTTCCAATTCTAAAATACGATCTGAAGACTAATATACAAACACCATTTTTAAAAGTTGTAGCCTGCAGGTGTGCGTAGAAATTTAATCATAAATTTCCTGATTTACCGACGAAACAATTTTGTTCTTGACTACTAAAACAAACCACACTCCAACTTCTGTCTCAACTGCTTCCATCTTAAGCAAGAAAAAAAAAAAAAAAAAAAAAAAATGGCAAATAATTAAAAACATCAACATACGCATACGCACAACGCACATGTGTGAAATTTCTAACTAGGTCAAACGACTAGTTATACCTCAAACTACATTTAAAATCACAACACATGTTACCTACCGCTTACCGCTTCTTACCGCATACAACACTTGACTTAAGTTAAGTCTTAAACTTGCATTAATGACCATAAAAAACTAGAAATAACATTGGCAACATGCGCATAGGTAATTACATTTCCATCCGCTGACAAACTTAACCAAACGGCCACTAAAATAGACTTCACAAATTTTTTACGACCAAGAATGTTCGAAGATGATTTTTTGTCATCTCCCCCTCTCCCAGCACCACTCCAGAAAACAGAAGACATGCTGTACACTTGTACAAAGAGTCATCATCCTCATCATCATCAGGAACCTGCTTAATTTTTATAGCTACAATTTATAGGAAGTCCCTCAATAAACAGTGCGATAAGTGCATCCTTCAATTAAGTCTCGATCGCATATCCTGGCGATGCGATGGCGACTGACTATGGTCTCTTTTTTATTACATCCCAAGTCTCAGCTCTCAGCCCAATGAAAATAATCGTATATCTTTTTAAGGATGCACCATTGCACAAATTAAAACGTCTTTTTGTGCGGAGGCTTCTCTGTCCATGGTTCTTTGGATATGCGTGGTTGTGCGAATGCTGCTCCTGCTGCTGCTGGGTAACGTGACAATAGCAACAAATCAATGCAACATTCCCCAATAAAACGAGAATAATAATAATAAAATTGGACAATTTCATTCATCAGCGGGCGGCGTCATGGCAGGCGCTTCTTTATTCGTTGACATTATTGCATCCGCAGCAGATCCATATCACTGCACACATCACTGTTGTATATGGAATTAAATATGGCAAGTCAACAACTAAAGAAGGATCCCTGTGTCTGGGCTGCCGCTGCATGCATGCCAACGATCTGCGCGATCCTAACTATTATAATAAGACAACGACGACAAAATGACATTTTGATTACTCATCGGGGACCCAGAAATGGTCATGTGCATCTAATTTACTGCCCACAATAATGCACCAACTTGAGCACTCCTGCCGCCGACATCGGCATCGGCAGTTGGAGTCAGTGTGTGAATAATCAACTACTTTCTGTAATTTTTCTTCTTCCTTTTTTTTGAAGTTTTTTACATTAAACGTTCCAACATATACTTTGTTTTAGCATTCGAAACAGAGAACACATCCAGCGGATGCACACACCTTTAACAGATGTTTAACAAAGAAAATTGGTTATGCGCGCATGCGCGCGCGCGCGCGTTTCCCGCACACACCTACTTAAATTGAACATCCGTGAAATAATCACCATCAGTCTGTTGGAAAGCACTTGAAACACATCGCCCTGTGTCGATCTGTCGATGTCGGTCGGTCGGTCTGTCGTACTTCGTTCATATACGTACACATATTGGCAGGCTCAAAATTTTGGCCAGAGAAATAGAGGAAGATGCAATATGCCAATTGCCAACGCCAAGCCAAGAAGTTGGTTGGCAGGAAGATAAATAGATACAAATCGTAACTGATGTAATGAATTCGGCAGGATAAGCAGGAAGATAACTTTTCAGCACACAGGCTGGCTCTCATTAATATAAATTTCAACGCTGGATTCTGGATTCAAGCTGCAACGGTTTTGTGGGAATTTTGGTTTGGAATTGATTTTCATCGTTTTAGCATAAAATGTCAATGGCCGGGGCTGGGCAATGGGACCAACCCACTTTTTATAGCTTGTTAGCGTTGTAAGTTGTCGTTATTGACGGCAAAATAAATTGAGATATCACAGGGAAATTTATGCTCCACATAAAGGTGATACACGATTTGAAAACGATGTGTGTTTTGTAAAATGAAAGGATTTGTTTGAAGGTTTCGGTGAGTTAGTTGGTAACGTACTGGTACTGGTTGTAGGACTAAGAGTCCTTTGCAAGTTATTAGTTTGGTCGTTTATTTCTAAATAGGTTCTTTCAAGATAGGTCAACAGGAAACGGGATATAGTAATTTTTACGACATAATTTTAAATACATAAAATAAAATAAGATAGGCCCTTCAATGGAGACTTGTGGGACTTCCAGTAAAAGTGCAGAGATTTAGAGATTTGTGTATTTTTTTAACCATCTTGGTTTAAGATATTTAACAGCCCCATCGTCCACGTCAGTTTGATTTCGGTTGCCTTTAAGAACAATGATGATCGTAGGTGGGCGATTGTGATGAGTTGAGGATGGAATATAGATTTCATAGTGTGTTTAGTAAATGAAAATTTAAATGTGTTTTTAGAGAACTGGGTAGAGTAGATTGTATCAAAAACATTTCTTAACCACTGCAAAATATTGCGATCATAGAAAAATCTGAGATTACTTCCAGATATCGGCAAGCGGTTATCAGAAATTGTATTACATATTGAGGAATAACAAGGTCATTAGATGAGTGGAAGTGATTAAAGATCTTGCCGTCGGCTTTTTGGTCACTGTAATTTGTTTTTGATTTCTATTTCTATTCATGTTGTTATTGTTGTTCATTATATGTAATGTTTCCAAAGTATATCGTTTAGATACATGTTTTTCTGCTTGTAAAAACTTAACGCCTTCAAAATCTGGAGTATGTCCACTTTCGATGCTATGGCTTGCCAGTGCTGTCTTCGCTGGATTATTTGAATTTATGTCGGATTTATGGTTTGAAATGCGTTGTCGCAAAAATTGGTTTGTTGTAGCACAGGTTTCATGGATCGTCGGGCTTGCCATTACAATTTATTTTCTAGATTACATCATTGTTTATCTTTGTCCGGTTTTATTTTCAGTTTTTTTTTTTATCTGTGAGAATTTTTGAAACTTTTTTCTCGTTTGCAGGGTGTAATTTTGTATCGCTTAGAGCAAAAACTTTGCTCACGAGGTAAGAGGAGGTGTTCACAATGATAGATAGATAGATGATAGATAAAATAATTTTATTCCCAAATAATCATTTCACAAAAACATGTTTATGCTTGTTTCAAAATTAAATTTGGCAATAACTTTTGTAAGTTGTCTGTCAGGTTCAGAGATTCTTTACTTTGTGAGCTAAGCAAGTTTTAAGAAAATTCATTTATTATTAAATTACGATAATTAAGTGAGTTTTTTTAGAAACGAAAAGAGTTTTGGGTAGCTTAATCCATTTAACAAGTCATAGAACGTTGATCTGTCTAACGTTTCACTTCCGAGATATTTTTTCCGGAATTCTTTAAAGATAGGACACATGCCGATGAAATGGTAGGTATTTTCTGCTGCATGAAGGTTGCATATGGTGCATAAACCCACAGAATCGTTGTGGAATACTTTAGCATTTAGGTTTAAAAGTCCACATTGCTTCACTAAGGGAAAAATGTATGTACTCAGTCAAAAAAGTTATGTGCTATTGACATAGATTTCTGCACCAATGTTTGCATGTGCTGAATACATGCTGGAATCTGTATTGACTACATAACTCTTTTCGTAGCTGCAGTCAATACATAATTCATAAAAAAATATAGTTTCGATTATCTATGTGATGTATACACGCGTTAGTGCACTAAACGCATGCTCACTACACTCATCACAAATATAAATGTAACGATTACACTCCTTAAATCGTAGCAAATTCGTTTTCACCCTTTAATGTAATGATTACAACGTTATTTATTCATTATATATTTGGACAATACATTTTACAACTCAGTTTTTATTTAAGGTTAGGGTCCTTTGTGATAGGTACATACATACATATAATGAGTAAAGCGACTCGTAATGCGAAAGAATGTCATGCAATACTTTTCATGGTTGTCCTATTTAGTGAGTCTATAAAAACTGTAAAGGCCCTTTACTGCAATTTATATAGAATAGTCAAGAGATTTGCATCTAGGTAGTACAGTGAGCTTGTAATGATTAAATAGAAATTGATTACCAATCTAAATTCGCTGCCTGAAGAAAAAAATTTATTCAGCAAAGCAAGTTTCGGTTTTTGTACATAACAGTCTGTGATGAATACAAGCGACGTGTAATGCGTAAGGGTTTCATCTGTCGCGGAACATTTTCCATAATAATATTAACTGCTTCACATTAGACGTAAGATTTCACAACAGTGAATCGGCGCAGTGGTAGAGTGCTTGGATGGTACCACGACGGACTCGAGTTCAAAACCCAGGTAAGCAAAAAAATTTCATTTTTATAATTAAAACTAGCTTTTGCCCGCTACTTCGTACGCGTGGATTTTAGAAAAAAGTAGGTATCTCAGTATATTTTTGTTTTTCCACAACCGGTTCAAAATGGGGGGTATGCGTGGTATGAAAGCTATATACTTTACCAGCTCTACAGCCGTAAGATTTTTGGCTTCTGTATAATATTATTTCGAAGTATCATAACGGTTTAAATTGCAAAGTTGGAGGGTTAAGTTCTGAAGCAATATACGAATATACCTAATTGGAATGCCCACTTTCAAAACGATGCTGCGCGCCGATACTGCTATTTATGACAGCTCCGCTTCATCAGTTTTGGGCGTAAGTATTGCTCGTTCACCGTTCTTTATGGTTACATTATTTTTTGATTTCTACTTTCGCGGAATGAGACATTGTCTATATGTTGGTAAATAGCGCCATCTATGATGTTTTTGATGTAACTTCTATTCAGAACGACTAACTTATTTCTATTCATGTATACGTAGGTAAGTGTGGCGCTATTTTATTTTGTAAGTGAGACGCTAACTTCCTTAAAATCTTTTAATTTTGCGTTAAGTTCATTGAATAACGTTCGATTGCAGCAATATTAAAAAAACAACCAGAATTATATATTTTCCTGCGATAAAATATAGCCTATAATTTAAGTTGGCGTACTACCAATATATCTGCGAAAACCGCATTCAATTCCATGCAGTAGTTTTTGCGTGATGCGCGTACAAACATACAGACAGACAGACAGACAGACAGACAGACAGACAGACAGACAAAAATTCTAAAAACGGTTGTTTTGGCTTCTGTGGGTCTAATAGAGACTCCCCATATTAGTTTTGCATCTATATCTTCAATGTACAGACATCGACCCGTTACAATTTTATTATATGTATAGATTAAAATAACATTTCAATCATTACAGAATCGCATGATGTACCTATCACAAAGGACCCTAACCTGAAATAAGAACTGAGTTGTAAAATGTATTGTCCAAATATATAATGAATAAATAACGTTGTAATCATTACATTAAAGGGTGAAAACGAATTTGCTACGATTTAAGGAGTGTAATCATTACATTTATATTTGTGATGAGTGTAGTGAGCATGCGTTTAGTGCACTAACGCGTGTATACATCACATAGATGACAGCAGATATGTGATGGATACATTTATATTTGTGATGAGTGTAGGGAGCATGCGTTTAGTGCACTAACGCGTGTATACATCACATAGACAATCGAAATAATATTTTTTTATGAGTAGGTACAGGGAATTATGTATTGAATGCAGCTAAGTAAAGAGTTATGTAGCCAATACAGATTTTAGCATGTACTCAGCACAGGAATAAGAACACAGCTCTCTTAATCAATAAATAGTTCTCTTTAGACAGTGGATTTTAATCGGTAAATAAATTGAGATGTAATAGGTACAAGCACACTGTTATCACTACATGCAGTTTTCGGCATGACTTCATACAAAATGCAGTACATAAACTTTACATAAAATTCTCTGTGCTGACACCATACATTTTTTCCTCAGTGTTTGAATATTAGGTTTATCATCTGTCGTGAATTACAATGTAGGAAATAGTTTGTTCACAATGATGTGTCTGGCTTGGTTGGAACGGTAATTGACTAATCTTCCCGTAATGAATGTAGGTTTTTCCTCCATGCTACTTAAACATTCACCTAATACGTAATATAGAACTAGATTGGCAATGGTGGGTGACAAGGGTTTGCCCATGGGCATTCCAAAGATAATAATATCTAACAAGGTCATAGTTTCTAGTTAAGAAAAATTTCAAGAACTTCGGTCTGCATTTCATCCGTAAATCTCCAACTCACAATGTTGTTGATTTATGAAATATTTCATTTGATGTCAAAAAGTGTTGTTGGGCTAGGCCCCCAGGAAAATTGAGAAGCACCTAAATGGGGGTTATTTTTGAAAACCATCGAGGATGATGATTTGTACCCACTTCCTGTGTTCAAATTACTGTAATCTGTGAAATAGTGATAGTCTGGGTTTTGAAGGAAAGTATTAACCTACCATTCCTAAGTGCTTTTTGTAAGCTGAACGAATTCGGCAGGCAATTTCAGGTCCCTTGAATGCCTGCAGAACTACAATACTCACAGCTACAGCCTAACGATTTGAAGTTAAGAACTGTATTTTTTTAAAGCCTCTTGCATGGTTTTCGATGTTGGTAATGTTAACGCTTACCGCTGAAATGATTTTGATGAACCTAATAATTTTACATATACACAGTTACAAAACTGCCTTTATCTGAAATATCCATATCGGAGATATAGTTCTTTATGCTTCTATAGGCTTTTAGGATGGCCAAGGCTTTGAAGAATGTAAAAAATTTAAAAATCGTGTAAATTACTAAGAAGGCTATGAATGAAGTGATCTTCTTTTTGATTCATTTCGATTTTCGAAAAAGTATTTCAAAATTCTAATAAGAAAGTTAACAGTTTCGAACTTTTTAAGGAACGGTTTCGTTACGTAGTTTTGAAATCTGTATTCATAAGAGACGTACCTACCACTAAAAGCTGGGATAGAACAAAAAATTTTATTTCGCCTTTGAAGAATCATCAAGGTAAAGTAAAGGGTGTTTCTTAGAGGTACAGAGCTATTTAGGTTGGTAGCACTGTTTTCACATTGATTGTTGTCATCTGCCATGTGATTTATCTTAAAAACGAAAATAGAAGTCATTGCTCTCGAAAAATTGTGTGCCTATATCTGTCGAAAATAATTTAATACCTGTCTATTCGTATGCACCAGTTTTACCAGTGAATGGCCAACTTTAGTTTTCCCGTCCCCCTTATGCAACATTGTTGCTCCACTAAAGTTTTTGGCTAGCACCTTATTCAACAGTTTCTCAGTTCAAAAATTTAAACTGTGTCGACTCTAGCTAAAGTGGTGTAATTTTTGACACGGGTTCGTGCGAACAAACGCTTTTATTGTTTTAAAAGGACAATTACTGACAAAATAAGTAATGTCATAGCAATTTTTCGTTTCATGTTGTGGCTGCAATGAAACTAGGCACGCAATTTAGGAATAGAGACATCGTGCAGTCGCTGCAAAATTTAAGGTTGGCTCATCCCATAAGAGCCTATGTAAATTATTTGTATTGCACCGAAAATTCTGCACAGCTGTTTTCTCATAAAGTTTGGTTTGTCTTCTCATCATGTTGGTCCTGATTTTTACAAGGAAATTTTGTTCAGCGATTAAGCTCATTTTTGTTTGACCGGCTACGTCAATAATTTGTTTCTGAGACACTTGGTAACATCCAGAAATACTGACAGTTTGGTGAGCTAAATATGCTCCTGGAATCATTGATCCTAACTTCTTTAAAACCGATGCCGGCCAGAGGGTTACAGTTGATAAGAAACATTATATGGCCACGATCAATAACTTTTTAGTTCCTCGAGTCAATTGCTGTGAAATTGGGGAGTTGTGGTTTCTACATGTCGTCGCCAATTTGTTGAAGGAATCGTTTGATGACCGCATAAATTCGCGTTTTGGACCTGTGAGCTGGCCACCATGATCGTGCGATTTAATAACGCTAGACTGTTTTTTTTTTCGGGGAATGTGAAGTCGCTAATCCGCACCGATATTCCTGAGACAATAATTGATGACTTTGAAAACAACATTCGCCATGTTATTGACGATATAAGTATAAGACCTCAAATGCTACAAAGAATTATCGAAATTCGGACCTCAAGATTGGCCTAAATCCGAGCCAGCCGCGGTGGCCAAATGCCAGAAATCATATTCAAATCAAAATGGCAAAGAACTATCTTTCATACACCAATATCAAAGCGATTAATAAAAATTTTGTGTTTTATTTCATTTTATAGTTGTATATCTCTTAAAAAAACTCCCTTTAAAACAACAAAAAAAGAAGACTTTCAATGTATCAAGGACAAGGTTTAATAAAAATCGTAAGGGTAGTTTTCTAGAAAATTTAAGAACAATAGGTACATTTTTCTTTAAGCTCAACGATTCGTCATGTAAGACCCAACTTTGAAAAATTAGTTTATTAAATACTTGAGCTCTTATTTGATAGCATTATATTATAAAGAAAATGTTTTCAATGTGTTTAGTTCTACGTTTTTAGTTCTTAAAAAAAAACGCTCAGAAGGAAATTTCCACAGACATTTCTTTTGGTTGACAATCGAATGTTCGATGATTTACTCATCGAACCTGTTGACACCAATTTATCGACCAAACGTCAAATAGTCAACTCGACAGGACGGAAGAAACGTTGGTATAAAGAAATCTTACATTTGAAGATGATGAATTCGATGATTCATTTCAACATTCAAAAACCCCCTACATTTCACATTTTTGGTTCTTGCTCAGCCATTAATGAATTTCGTGCACAATCAATTTAATCCAACTCATTTAAAATGTTTAAAAAACAAACCAGTATCCGTTTTAATAATAACAATAACTTCATCGGTTCATTTGTGCTTCCAAAAAAAAATGTGATGCCATTCTCATTTCGGAATCGTTTTTTTATGGATCCATTTGTTACCATTAACGAACAACCTGAGATAAACACCCGCTGATCCAGGAAGTCACACAACAATCAAAATGTACGAAACAAATGGCTTCAGTCAAAAAATGATGATGATGTTATTTTTTTTTATTCGAATTTAGAATAATTACGGATATCGTTTTCATTTTTTTTTTTTTTATTAAAAAATGAAGGGGTGGCTGCGCTGCGACCCATTCGCATTGTGTAAGTTGTTTTCAATATGTTCGCTTGCATTGTAAACATCCGGATGAAAATGGAGTTTTTTGAGAAACGTCATTCTGCTTATTAGATGAAATTGTAATAGAACATGCTGGATTAGAATTTTATTGGATAAATATGGGGGTTGTTTTGAATTGAGAAGGGGGAATTATGAAGATTTGTTTGAATGTTGCAGAGAAGTTTTGAATTAATTTTGAGTTTTAAAATTCCAAAAATTAAAATACGAAGTTAGTGCGTGGTTTTATTTCATCGATGAAGAACGCATTTTTGAAAACGTGTTAACTCTGTTTGTTAAGTGTTTTCGTGCATTTAGTGTTAAGTGGTTATTATAAAACAATAATTTCAAAATGGTATATGTATTGAGGTAATAATTTGTTAAACTTAATCAATGAATTCAAGGACAGTTATATCAATATAATGAAACGTGTTTACCTGTTTACCTATAATTGAGTGTAATTGTTGATAAAACTCATGTCAACAAATACCTTTCTGACCATTTGCTTAGATTTGAGTGATAAGATATCTTCAAGATATAATATTAAAAAGTTGTTTACTTATGAAGTTATAATATTCGTGCTTCTACATTTTTATATAATTTAGTGCAAACAAAAATTTAAAATCATTTGAACAATTTATAATTAAAGACACAAGTCACATGAACTTGATTCAAAATTATCTAACCATCACTTTTAACCGAACAAGTTGGACATTTTTGCCTTCGATGGTTCTTTAGACGAAATGGCTTCCTTCAATTTTCAAACTGCTTATTCAATCGTAATTTCGGTTAGTGTAGACTTACTGTTAAACGTTTTGTCACTGTGAACTGGGCGCATATTTTGCTACTTCATTCACTTTACACTTTTTAGTTTGGATGTTGTAGTACTCTCATGTACCTATATGTTTGAAAGTGTCGCCCTTTGGTGCCGGGTGCTATTAGATTAAAAGTAATTAACAAAAAAATGAAAGCGGCATCTAGTTTGCAGCAATTGGGACAGAAATAACTGCTTGATGATAATCCTATAGCTTTTTAAGCAAAGGGTGAAGATATCACATCTGTCATTCATTGTTCATGATTGATCACAGAAAATCAAACATTGTGTGGATTAAAAGCTGGTGCGCATATCCCATGATGTAATACCACATGGGATATTTTTTTGTCTCTTACCTTAAGAAGATTGTAAAACACTTTACTGTGACCAGACTAGCCTTACCCCTTGATGATTCTATTGATATGTTCATGCTTTTTAAATACCTACGTATGTCTAGAAATTGATGAGCATTCAGTAGAAGAATTAAGCCGAGTGCTGATTTTTGCAGTCAGAAGTTTAAAACCACAAAAAACGGTTTAAGTTTTGTATAAGAAATTAACCTTAAAAAGGGTGTTTTTTTTTAAGGGTTTGACATTATGTTTTAAAAATGATTTCGGCCAAGTGGCCGCCGCGATTGGCTCCAATAAATTCCAAGGCGATTATGTCGTCCGAATATTGGACGCGCGGACCGAACCATTTTTTTTTAATAAATTTTGCAAACGTTGTTCAGGAGTAAGTCTATTCATTATGAAATGTCAAACCAAACTGAGCATAAATCAAGTGACAGCCGTCAAAAAGAAAAACTCCAAAAAAAGTATTGCCAGATTGAAAAAAACACCCTTTATATAATACATTAATTTCTATTTGCAATTAATGGCACTAAAAAGCAAATTATTCATTCTTTAACTAAGTAACTAAGATAGCTTTACGATTACGATGTAAGTAGAAAACATTGGGTTTTAAAATTCTGTCTGCCTGCCCGTCTGTCTGGCTCAGTTTGCAATAGCTGCCCATAAATCCTTCAAATTTGGTTAGCAGTATTAGTATTGTATCCTTGGACGAGGATTTCGAATAAGCATTTTAGCTTTAAAACTGCAATGTAACTTCAAGATACAAAAAAAATGAGTTTTCTCAAACACGATGTCGATAATACTTTCCCAATTGTGTTTTTTCTGTAAAGTCCATCTCTTCGTTGCAATGTATCTTCCAGGAAAAGTAAACTTGACCTCTTGAACCAGTTAAACTATAAATCTGGTGAACCATTCAACTAATTGCGATGAATTATATAATGGAAAAACATAGCGTTTTTGTTTGCGAAACAAATGATAAATTAATAACAAACGAAACTTGAAAATTTTCTGAAAAAGCTTTTGAAAAAAAATTTCTAAAATTTCATTTTGTAGATTAAAATAATTTATATTTTTTTTTCTTTTTATTTTCAGGTAAGAATTGCTTTTGTTCAATTGTTCAAACCCGTAAGTAACAACCATGTTTATCCTTTCTCAAATTCTTGATACAGACATCATTCCTTTTAAATTACCTTCTCCTGTAATTTGTATAAGAATCTAGGCTGGACTTTACCAACAATTAAAAGACCAAACATACTTTAATTATATAAATCAAAAGAAATTCCATCACAATCAGTGGAACGAATACAACTTCGCTTTCATTAACCTAATTTTTTTTCCAACTCATCCACGAGTGCATGGAATCAATATGAAAACCTCCTTTTCCCAATAAAAATGTTTATTGAATCAATCATTCTTAAGAACTCATCAATAATTCTAATGCATGAACCCTTAGCTTAATACATTTTGTACAACATCCATGAGCTAGAGCTTCAATATATCAAATAATGAAAAAGTTGTTAAATAAACAAGGAACATTCCTATGAAAAAATTCCTATTGAACTGTGCTGCAATGCAGCGCTGCGCTGTGCCCCGTCAGCAACAACTCAACGTCTAAACAAGGAAGTTGACTTGTTTCTGCAATAACGCATCAATTCCACAAGCAGCATGCCAATGGCCGGAGCTGGATGCTGGGATGCTGGTTGCTGCAGCCGTAACGTGAAGCGATCGTTTTATCCATTTCGACGCTCGCAAAGAAGATTGATGCGTTGTAAAATTGAAAAAAGCTTAACCGGAGAGTAAAATTATAAACGAAATAAATAAATTATAATGAAAAAAAAAGAATTGAACAAACTCCCTGCCGTTGCAATGTAATTAATAGAACATCATGTTTCCTCAATGGATGAGCAAACACTATTGTACCATTATCGCAGTATTGCCAACTGTGGCTAAAATGTAGATTTTATATCTTGGAACAGAACTTCTGTTTCTTTTGAGTTTGTGCACCTCCTTCAGGCTATTTCAATTTGATTAGTTTAACTCCTTGAATGATGAAATTTTATTGTATTGCAGTGGAATTGTTTTTTTTTTAAATGCCTTAATAAAGTAACATTGGTCAGAAGTGGGATCAGTATTCACTATTCATAGTACTTTTAGAAGTAAGGTGAAATAGGCTAAAAGAAAGGAGAATTCCGTTTTAATCAGTACAATAAGAGGAATTGATGGGCGTCCACTGAATTATTCTTTCTGAGTGAACTCAAAGAAGTTCCTAAGTGAATTGTTTGAGATACCGCCCACCTAGTATTCTATGTGATTTGTGATCCTTACCAAACTGGGTAGGGGCACTCAGCAACAATTGAGATGATCGCTGTCTGTCTCAACACTATCTGCACATGCATAGGTTCCTATTGAATTCTTAAAAGTCAGGATCAGGACTCCAAACATTAGAGACTGTTGAGTTCTGCATAGCAACAAATATATGCAGCTTGAAATTTTTTGTACGTGATAATGTCTTATAAATCGATGACAAAGGCAGCGTGCACGAAAAAAAGTCACAATGTCACAATGTCACGTTTCGTAGAGATAAAAATTGTCAAATATGGTGGCTGAGTGGCATGTGGTTGTAGTTGGGGAGGGTGGTTTGAATTTGGTGAGGAAAACATTGTCAAAAATAGTGGGTCGTTGGTTGGTGGTTGTATGTGGTGGGTATGTGGTTGATGATTAGGAGGGAAAGGGTGAGGAAAAAAAAATTAAAAAAATTTGGGTGGTCGTAGGTGGGGTGTTTGGTGGTGGGTATGTGGTTGATGATTAGGAGGGAAAGGGTGAGGAAAAAAAAATTAAAAAAATTTGGGTGGTCGTAGGTGGGGTGTTTGGTGGTGGGGGAACTGAACTGTTTTGTGAACTGTGTATCACGTGATTATAGCCCGTAAACTGACTTCCTCGGCTGACTTCGCAGTAGCGCTTTTTATCAATCCAATTTTCCAAGACTGTGTTGTCGGTTTCAGGCTGTAGCTCACGGATTGCTTGGATGATGTTGCCCTTAAGTGCTTGAAACGATTCCGGATTGTTGGCATTATATCGGTCTTTCACAGTTTCCAAAGGGGTGAAATCGCAGCTACGAAGCGACCAATTGACATCAGTAAAAATTCTGATAACAAGATTTGGGGATTTGGTGTGCAATGGTTCATCATCCTGCATTTACCAGAGCTCGTCCAAAACCGTGTCTTGAATTTCAGTTAAAAAAGGTCGGTTTTAACGCTTACCCTTTACCGAAACTATTTTCCCAGTCTCATTTTCAAAGAATGCGGTTTTCCTAGTCCCAGGTGCTCCAATTTCTTTTGTTAAAGTAGCCGCCGAAATGATAATGCGATTCGTCAGAAAAAAAAAATTCGACAAAATCGTTGGCCGATTCAAGCTGATCTAAGGCCCAAACTGCGAAGCGATAGCGAAGCAGATGGTCTTGCATCTTCGATTGTTGAGTCAATTGGCCTTTTTTTTTTAATCCGAGATCTTTGTGCAGAATTCTCCTCAGGCTAGTGCGCGAGTTGTTGAGATCGATGCATGGCGAGTTGATGTTTGTGAATTGAGTCTCACACTCTCGTCTACAGCATCCACATTCTTGTCTGTACGCATCGTACGACGACGGGGACCATATGAGTGTTGTCCACTTGCATACCAGTCTCACGAACTTTTTGCCCAAACTTGTGCACAACAGGCGCAGTGGATGCTTCATTTTGGCCAAAACTATTTTTCAATTTTTTTTGGGCTGCACAGCATTCAACTTGAAAATAAGATGCCAATGTTTCCCGACGTTGTTCCAGCGTAAAATGACTCATTTCATTTTTGCGGAGGTATAATACAGACTGTATGTCATCTGTCAAGTCGTCGGGCTCGAAACAGCTGTCATTGTCAAAATAACCTACGACTTAAAAATAAACGGCTTGTGTTGATGATCCGATTTTTAGCAATTTATCTGCCATTTTGCAACCTCCTATATCAAAGAAAAAAAACTACTTACGATGCGATTCAAACTAAAAGTTTGGTCAGTTTTATACAAATTAATAATGTAGTACCCCGTGGCGTAGTGGTTAGTGTGTCGGACTGCTACGCCGAAGGTTCAGGGTTCGATCCCTGACGTTGCTACCTTAAGTTTTTTTTCCGGGGTACTGCCTCTTGCGAGGAAGTGACAAATCCTCCAAGAGTAATTAATGTCATGGAAAGTGCTTCTCTGTTAGCCGTTCGGATTCGGCGGTAAATTGTAGGTCCCTTCCATTCCTGCAGAATATCAACGCACACACAGGAATGGTTGAGAGTGTAAGTCACAGGCCCCGGCCCCGCTTGGAGCTGTTGATTATATGGTTCAAGATGCTTCAAATGAGAATTTTTGACAATTAATCGAGCAAAAGTTTGACCCATCATTAAAGAAGATTTTCTTTGTACAATTGACGAGGGCACCCAGTACTTCAAAAAATTCCTTTTTTTATGAATCAGTCTCAGAACTTTGCGACACATTCTGACTAAGATGGTAACCATAACAATTGTGTTTATCATCCGCATCCTCATCAGGCGAATTCAGAATTCAGTTCCAAATGCGTACATATATGGCAGCCTAGTGTGACTGTGCGTGTGCATAGTAAAAACTATCTGTGTGATGGAACTCAAAGGTATCTCCTATCATCTATCAGCAGTGCACTGCGAAGCGCATAGAAGTCTCTTCCAAGATGCTAGCTAGTGTCAGTTCAAATAATAAAGATTCCTCCATTCCAAAGGAGTGATTACATTGATTGTGACCGCAATAAATAAGAACAACGACTCCTCTGACTCCAACTTTGACTGACTGAATGACTGATACGCATGATGGCGGAGTGTGGTGGCGGCGCACGGCGGAGGGCCATGATGAATCTTCTTCTACATCATCTTTATCTACGCCATGCGGGCCTATATAGAATAGATACGCTCCATGCTACACTACGCATAGAAACGTCAATATTCGGATCACGTATGGTTTTTCAAGAAACAGAAACAGTTGTTGTGTTGCGTCTAGACACAAACCAACCACACGGGGAAATTTACAGTTGCAATTGATCGTATTTGTGCCTGGGCGCGGACGTTAACGCAAACATGAACGCGGACGCGGACATGGACGCGCAGACCGTGGACAATGAATGCATCCAGCGCAGCGCAGCGATCACAACATCCAACACAAAAAGTGAGGGCGCGACAGAAGAACTTATAACTGGAAAAAATAGAAGAACTAAGGCCTCAATTGATTATGATTAATTTTCTGTCAGACTGTGATTCATTTTTTATTATGTTTTCATTTTACGAAACAGATCAATTGAAATCAATGAACGCGGGAGAGCAGAGCAGAGCAGCCGCAGCCATTACAACAATATCTATTAGTTGTTGCTGTCGTATCTTCTATAGTCTATTGCCCTATGGAACGTTTTTTTTTTTTGCTTGTTGCATCTTACAGATACAGAAATAATGTGAAATGTAATGCTCATTTTGTTGTTGAACAAATTGATCAGAAATGTTCTGATCAACCTCTGGGCCTTTGTGGTTCAAAGTGACAAACATTTTTGATCGATTTGTCTTTTAGTTAATAGTTTATTTATTGCTTTTGTTGTTGTTGTTGGTGTTGTTTGAGGGGTAAATACACAAGGGAACTAAAAGGAATGTACAAGGAATGTGTTATGATGATCGTGTAAATGCCATGTAAGAGATTGTCACATAAGATACAAAATAATAGATGAGTGTACCAGTAGTCTACAGTTTAGTTCAGACATGCAATCACTAGGTGGCATCATGAGTTTTAGAAGATATTCTTATAGATCAGCGGAACAGACAGATTTTTAGATTGAAATTCGAAATTGACAGGATTTATTTGTTATTTACAAGGAAGATCTTCGTTTGAACTGCATTTTCTATATCCTCTTGAAGGTAAGCCCTGGTCTTTATAAATGCACTCTGGTGACTAGCTTAGGTTGGGACTACTTTGATTGATTTGGTTTGGCTATTGTGGCTGTCGGGTTTCATGGCTTTATCATCTCCGCCGATTGGATACAGATTGCCAATTGGGAACATTTTTTGGGTGACCGATGTCGGAAAATTTTGCAATTCAGTTCTAATATGCCCAGAACTTGTTTCGCGAGAAAATCTGACCCAACACATGGGCGCTTTACTTGCGGGAAACAAAATTTCTCGATAAAAAGGGATACAAAGAACACATAACCCCGTTCACCAAAAACACAGAGCTTAGACAAGCGGAAACACCAGAAATTGTTTTCTTGACCAAACATTGTTCACACAAATGGCGCCCAACGTGGGTCGTGGTTATTTTGTTAAAATAGGAGGATTTATCTGCAGAAGCCAACTCAAGTATAGCAGTGCAATGACAACCATGCCATTGTCAGTTTGCTTTCTCAAAAATTATTTCCTGGGGTGAATCTTCCCACAACACAATTTTTCTTGAAGAACTTTAAAGTACATAATTATTGTTTCAAATACCTTATTGTCGAATCTTGTGGCTTACTAAGACATAGTTTTAAAACTTATCAACATTAGTCTAGTGGTCTTAAACCTCTTGCCCTCAAGTTTAAAAATATTTAGAAACTGGATAAGAGCTTACTTACGAGTACTTATGATGGCTCCACTAGAGTGTTGTTCTCCTAGGCCTTGCTTAGTACGCCCTTCCAGCCAGCTCGATGTCTAGCCTGTCGCCCCCAATTTTGCACTCCAAGTTGTCCGAGTTCTCCCTCTACCTGGTCGCTCCATCGGACATGGGATCTACCTTGGCTTCTTACTCCCTCTGGTTTGGCGTTGAAAACTTAACGAGCTGGAGCGTCGATGATCAATGGTCACGTTCTGACCAAGTCGGTGGTGAGATTGGACTTTTGTTGAGGAAAGCATAGATTTCGTCTTGTCCTCGTTTATTTTCAGTCCCATTTTGCTTGCAGCTGACTATATAGTAGTGAAGGCACCGGTTAATGCACGCTTTGTTCTTCCTATCACGTCGATTTATTAAAGATGGTGCCGGATGTGCTGGCATGGGTGTTCCGTATGACATTTTTCAGCACAATGTTAAAACAGTTGCATGACAGTCCGTCACAGTGTCTTAACCGTCTGGTGGTTTTGAAAGATTCAGTGGAGTCCCTACTAACTTGGACGAAACAGCGAGCATTTTCCAACGTCATGCTGATAAGGCGAGTGAAAATTTGGTTGGCCGTAGATTTTCCAGGTCTGAAGCCGGATTGGTAAGGACCTATATGCCTGAATCACAAACACGCTTTGGCTTCGGCTTCGTCTACGTTACGATGCGCCCGCTTTGAATTTGCTTTGTATGACATTTCTCATTTATGACATTTCTAAAATGACAGTTCATTAATGGCAGTATGCATTATCGTCGCATTGTGATTTTTGCGAATGCAATTTGTGCTCAGAAATAAATAAATAAAATACTTTTTAAGTTTCAATATTTATATTATTAAGTAATCTTTATCATTGTCTACATCAAATTACACAAAACAACTATTAGTAAATATTGCTTATTCATGACTTCACTAGAATCACTTTAAAAAAAAATTAATTTTGTTTGTTGACTTTTTTTTACAGCTGTTGAGCTGTCAGACAAAGCAAATGTTCAGTACATTTGAACTAGAGCTTTCGTTTGGAGTCACATTACGTAACATTACGTTGTTCTCTTTACGATTGTCAAACGAAACGTGAGGTCGAAGCTTCTTTGTGATAGCATGCATTGGATTCCTATGTCTGAACTCGTAAACGTCAGGCGAAGCCGAAGCCAAAGCGTGTTTGTGATTCGGGCAATAAAGTCATCAGCAAACTTCTTGAGAAGTTCACATAAAACTGGATAAGAGCAAAGATTCGCCTTTTCCATCGTAACCACCCTCTACTTATTCCAAGCATCAACTCTTAACTTTTGCCCTTGGTTCCAACATCGTTCTTGCTCGTCGTGTGTGCACGTCTTTTATTCTCGCTCTGCAATTACTTATCTTTCTTATTTATTTAAAGCCCGTCTTTTATCACAAGTTATTGTTTTTTTGCTTGTCAAGTTGTTTTTGTTCATTATTAAGTGCATTTGTCTGTTCCTAAATGTATTGAATAGTGTTATTTTATAACACTGAGTTTATTATATGTCCTCCAAAAAGTATAACCACCGAACAGAGATGACCTTAGCAACTCAAACACTTCATCCGGATCATTCTCCATCCCATGTTCGTAAGCAGTCTAGTGTACCTTGATAGCGCCTACTCAAAAAAAAAAAATAAACGTATCCTCTATACTAGAGGTAATTGAATCATACGCTACAGCGAAACAGGAAGATAAACGCACGCTTGCCTCAACGACGTAATGGATCCACCTAAAGTGGTGAAAGGAAAGCCCTCGTAATTCAAGTTTTGGGAACAAAAACCTGGCTCATTTTCACGTATGAATCTGAAGCTCGTGATATGATGACGAGAAGTTACACCAAATGCATGGCAAACCTCAAAGTCAATTTTGTCATTTAAACGCAGTCCTAAAAAGATGGAGCATTGCATAACTTACTAGAAAATGCTCTTCAACCTTCACAATCAGGTCTACATGTTGTTCTTATTTTTCCAACCAGAAATGCAGTATCTGAGGATTCTATTTAAAGTTCGATATATATTTGCTTTTGTTTGCTAAAAAGACCTCAGCAAACATAAATTTGAAGAAGCTTTTAGTTTTTCAAGTTTGGTCGGCGACTTACTGGACTTCGCAACAAATATGTGACAGAACATCTCCCTGTCTTTCTTCATGACGCTCTTCAAATTTATCGCAGAGTTGCCTGTTGTGGATGGTCTAGTTTAATTCCAGATTTGTGTGTCCTAATCACTTTAAAAGTTTAAGTACATAGATGTTTCTTAAATCAAGGCTTTTAAATACAAGGATTTCGTTTCCGCCATTTCGCTTAATTGTAAGATGTTTCTTAATGTTCAAAAAATCTGTATTGCAAATATATTCAGAGTGCTCTTCCAATTTTGTACCTATATGTTGCTTTTCTCAAACCTGTGTTTAACTGTATTAAACAAGGATTTATAGAAAATTCGAACTTTCTTTAAACAACCCATCAATTAAGATCCATTAACTACAAAGTCAAATCAAAAGAAAATCAAAGAACGGTTAAGCTGTCTCATTACAAGCGTGTAAAACCAAGTTCATCTGAGTTCACTTTTACTAACCGACACTCAATCAATCAATCATTTTTGTACGAAGAAAGAAGAAAACATATCCCAGCATGCATCTGCATTCCTAATAAAATCAATTAGCATTCACCTTTGACCCATATTTACCGAAAAAGTATTAAAGAGAAATTCATCTTTCCCGCACTAACTAGACTACACCTACCACTCTCTCTCTCTCTCTCTTGGCCATACTATATCTACGGATACCACCATATGGCTCGTTGTTGCTTGAAACCATCTTCAATCCACCAAAAAGTCATCAATCAATTTCACACAGAAAAAACCACGACTTCAATCGAATTAGTAAAAAAAAAAAAAAAAAAAAAAAACTCACCGACACCGAAGCTACCCCCGCTGTGCTACGACTACGACCGAATAGTCTAACCCCGACACTCTCTAAAGTTCATATCCCGACGGATCAAGGAGGTCACTACAAATTGAATGGGATATTAGCTGTACTGCCACCAAGTCACACGTGTGCATCATCGATCGATTGGCGCTCGCTACGCTATCGACGATCTTACCAATTTATTTGGCTAATGCGATGTTCGATTGGTTTGATATGTCTGCACATTAGACCTTAACTGGCTTTGTCTTCTTTGTTTGGCTTTGGCTTTGGCTTTTGGACTTTATTTTTTTTTCCGGTAGGCTCACGATCTTACTGGGATCAGTGAGCTGGTTGGTTGGTTGGTTTGGACCTGGTCTGTGCGTGTAACTTGGTCAAATGCAATGGTGCCACTGCCACCGCATTGGGCTATAAGTGATTATTGACAGCAATTTATCACAATGCAAAGCCGCGACGAGACTGTCACCCCGAACGTGAGCGTGAGGCAGACTCAAGAGTCAAGATAGAGAAACCGATAGACGATAAACATGGCCATTTATAAAAGCCAAAAAGATACCCGTAAACCATCTTGTTGCAGCCACCCAAAGAGTCCTAGTCCCAGCAGAGTCCCAACCTATTAGCCGCCACTGTTGAGGCCACTGAATAAGAGAAAAAAAAAATTGGTTAGAAGAAACAGTCACATTGCCCCTGGCCCGGATGACTAATCGCCACGCGTCAGTATCAAATTACAATTTCATTTCGAAAGAGCGATGCTCTGTGATTTGTGACTGCATTTACCATCGATGGCGTGTCATTTGTCAAGAGCCCCATATTCAAAACAGTGTTACCAGATTCCCTCAAATTTGATGATGAATATTATAGTTGTATTGGAACTTTCTTAACGATCTCAAACAATTTTGTTTACCGAGGTTTTAAATACTCTAAGAACACATTTTATAAGGCTTGTTTTGTAGAAGACAGCTTGTTGCTGGGAGCTTTACAGAACTTTATCATTTCTTAAATATCTTTAGCAATCTTACACTTTTGAGTAAGTACAACAAATTTTAGACCGATACCTTCTGATGATTGTTCCAGGCATACTGAACCAATTTTGTTTTTTGTTTTTTTTTTCTAAGAGTCTTTTTGCAAATCTAATGAACCCACGTTGAGCGCCAATAATGAGTAATTCTTTTATTGATTCGAGCACTTTGCAGTTTTATCAGAAAATAAAATTAAATAGATTGAACTGTTTTTGGAAAAAACAAAAATTAAAAAAAAAATTTAAACTTTTTTAAAAAACTCAAAAAAACTTTTCTTGAAAATTTTTCGAAATTATATTATTTCTTTTATAAGAGGGCTTCTACATTAAAAATTTCTTCGTAATCCGTCAAGTGGCTTACGAGAAAATTAGATTTCAAAAAACCGGTCTAATGGGAGGTACCGTTATAAGACTTTTCCTGAAAAATCTATTCCAACCAAAACATAAAGTTTGCACAGAAAACACAATTCAGAAAGTTTTATCAAAATCGTAGGAGCTGTTTTTGAGAAAAATTAATTTTTCACTAAAAATCGTATGGCAGGTACCGTTAAGCGGCCCACAGACACCACACTTGTGCGCGCGCATGTGTCGGTGCGAGGAAATGTGTGCTGTCTGTGGGCTGGTGCGCACACCGATTTTCGGCGCGAGTAAAAATCAAAACTTTTTGATTTTTGGTGTCGGTGTCTCGATCGGTGTGATGTGTATGGGGATGCGCGCACATTTTATACTCAGTTGCATCGTATTGTGATTGAGTAAGGAGTGCGGAAGATTTATTTAAAATGTTTTTTTTTCCTTTGAAATCTCTTTCACAACAAAAGTGTGTACGATTTGGTGTGCAGTGTGTGGCGAAATCACGCACAAGTGTGGTGTCTGTGGGCTGCTTTAGTTTTAAAGCTAGAATGCTAATTCCAAAAACCCCTCTGTAGGACGTCACGTCATAATAACACTATGTTCCGAGTTTGAAGCAAATCGGTCCAGCCGTTTAGGCTGTAGGTAACTATACAGACAGACAGACACACGGACATACAGACAGACAGACAGACAGACAGAATTGTCGGACCCACTTTTTTCGACTTCTCTATCATCGTAATGTCATGTTTGATTGTTAAATTTTTTTTTTTTTTTTTTTACGAATGCATAACTTGCCTTATAGTACCTATAATCGCAAGTAAAAAGGAAGTCAGTAAATCTTGTGTGGATACTATGATTATGGCTTTTCTCAACAATGTTTAAAACGTCTCTTGGGTCTAACTGGCTGAGCACAATGGTGTAGATGCAGCAGTAGTACGTAGCTCTGTACATAAATGTTAATGCACGGCTACAATATGAAATAGCTGCTACAGCACAGAGTGTAGCTGAAGTACAAGTCGACTCGACTCCAACTTCACGCACGTGCTGCGCTGCAAAACAACAACAAAACAAAATGGAAGACATGACTTTTGTTTGAGGTCAGTGCTACACATTGTATTCGTGCATGCTGATGACTGCTCTTCTTTTTCTTGACTGCGCTTCTTTTTTTGACATTAACTTTGACATTGCTACGTACTACTGCTGCAGCTACACCATTGCATTGTGCTCAGCCAGCTTACATGGTATTTTCAGTTTTTGATTAAATTACTTTCAAAACAAATTTAACGAATGCAGACATGCACTTGCAGAAACAAAAATTTTCTTCAGCAGACAGCACTGTCCGATGTTGATATCGAAATAAAAAAGGCGTTTATCACGCCCAATGTTAAAAATTATTTTTGATATTATAACTTCAAAACCGCGACGGAAAGTTAGTAAACATCGGAACATTTAAGAAGCTTATGACTTTTACGGGAACGCATCTAAAAAGTGGGCGTGTTATAAGAGTTTGTTAACAAAATATCAAGCAGTAACTGACCTTCGATTGTTAGTCAATTTTAAAGCATATGCCCGTAAGACTACAACTGAATCGTGAATCACGCCCCTTAAAGTAGGCGTATTGAAAAGCTTTACAAACCAAAAATTTGTAAATGTATTTTTCATTAACGAACGAAAAAACTTGTTTGAAGAGGGTTTTGGTACTTTGAATTTGTAAAGCTTTTTTTTTTGTTCTCTTATGAAAAGTGGGCGTCAGTCACGCCCATAATCTAATGTTTTTCTATCTTGCCTAAGATGTTCACGTTCAACGTATAGCCACAAAATGTAAGGTTTTTCGCTCCAAAGTAAGTACAAGGTTTTCCAATAAAAGGTGTTATTTTGCTATTCAAGGAAAAATGGCAGTTTTTGAGATAAATACTCGGATGTTTATTTCAATATAAAGAGGAAAGTATACTGTTGATAATAAAAAAAACAATATCAGCATACACAACAATATCCGTTTCATTAAATTTTCTATCCCCAAATCTCAAAGTGGCTGCTGTATGCCCTCAATAGCTTCACGAATTAAATGTTTGAGGTCTTGAATCGACGCTGGGTTGTTGACGTAGACCTTATCTTTCACGTGGCCCCAAGGGAAGAAATCGCAAGGTGTTAAATCACAAGATATCGGTGGCCAATTGTGATCACCTCTTCGAGAGATAATACGTTCCGGAAACTTTTCCCGTGAAATACAAACTTAGTTCCGTCTTGTCGAAAATAAACGTTGTCCAATTCCGGTAATACAAAATTATTAATCATCTCTCGATAACGCAATCCATTCACCGTAGCTGTTGCTCCAGCCTAATTTTCGAAAAAAGTAAGGTCCAATGACCCCGCCGGACCATAAACCGCACCAAACAGTTCCTCGTTGATAATGGAGATGCTTTTTAACAATAAATCTTGATTTTCCCGAGCCCCAGATGCAAAAATTTTGCTGGGTGACGTAGTGTATGAGCCTCATCAGTCAAGAAATCAAGATGATTTTTCGATGAAATTTCGGATCATTTTCATCGATTCCAAGGATCCAATCAGCAAAGACACGACGTTGTTGATGATTAGCCGGCTTGAGTTCTTGTGTTAATTGAACTTTATAAGCCTTAAGACCCAAGTCTTATGCAAAATACTGTGTAATGACGTTTGTGGAATGCCCAAATATCAAAGAACGACGAGGAATGGACAAACCTGGGTTTTCTTCAACTCTTTTGGCTACATCAGCAATATTCTCAGTTGTTCTTGAGCGCCATACACGGGTTTTATTCTTCACATCGCTAACTTGTCCCAACAGCTCAAATTTTTTCACCAATTTCTGAATTGCGGTCCGAGAAGGTGCTTCACGACGACCAAAAAAATGTTTTAGTTTTACGAACTGTCTCTGCCAAATTTGCAATATTTTTACAGTAAATTTTAATAATTTCAATGCGTTGTTGAAGCGTGCATCGTTCCATTTTTATTAATGGCGTAGTTTCTACTTGTCAAATGTCAAAAAATTTCATCTTCAAAAGTGACAAATACCAAAATAACACCTCTTATTGGAAAACCCTTTAACTATGTATTGTATTTTATAAAAACAGTATTAGTGTTTTTGTAGGAAAAGTGGGCTCCAGTCACTCCCAAATTCAAATATTTTTATTTGAATGAGAGCCTAGCCAAAATAATTTTACAAAAAAAAAAACTTTCATACAAAATAGGTCAACAAAACAATAAAAGACACATGATCTGGTCACACTTCTTGCCGATTGAATAGGCATCTCTGCCAATTTCTCGAGGATTCAAACTGACTGCACTCTTAGTTGTTGCCTGTTAATTAATAGTTGGTGAGATTCAAATACCAGCAACAACAACAACTATGTGGTTCATATTAATTTGTCCCAAATGAGAAATCGCAAATGAAGTTCTGCCACTGCTGTTCGGGATGTCCAATGGCACATCTAAAAGATACATTAACTTCCAACAGTGTGCACCACACGGTGAGCTGCTGAGTGGATTTCTACAACCAGCCGGCCATAGTTTTTGCTACAGCCAGCGGCAGCGCGGCCGGCACGGCACCAGTGCAAAAAGTCTTTGTGGGTCATAAAACCATTTTTTGTAGCCATGTTTGGTTTGGTGACTCTCTTTGTTTTGAGTTATGTGGGTAAGGCTTCTTAAAAGTGGCTCATTCAATTTGTCCATCGTCATCATCCAGCGCTGTTTATGCCGCACCGAGAGGCCGATCTCTAGAGTCAACGTTTTATTTTTAAATAAAGATATCACACAGAGCATGGGAACATGAACTTGAACTTTTGCTTTGTGGTTATGTAATAATTATGAGCGAAGGTATCCCAAGGGACAGCAGTTAAACAAAAGTATCCTAGGGAGCCATTAGTTACAGATAGGTGGGTTGCGGCAATTAAAAGTTTTTAGTTATGAGAAATTTCATTAACCACACACAAATCTTCAACTAATGATATCATTTAAGAAATCGAAAAGTATCTTTTTAGGGAAATTTGTAGTCTCTTTGAAATTTAATTTAAAGGAATATAAAGAAGCTTTTATGCGCTTCCATTATACCATACCATCGATGGGGATCTAGTTCTATTAGCTGAAAGATGGAAAAAACACCTGTTGCGCGCGTGTTTTTTTTTTTTTTTGTTATCAAACCATGCTATTTGATATGCAAGAATTCAAGAAGTTCTTTGGACAGATGAATGCGATAAGGATGTTCGTGGGCATAGCTAATAGTGTCATTTTGGAAGAGAAAAAAAAAATCTTTTATCACCAGAAATATCAAGTGAATAACTAATGAAGTGAATCATTACGTGTATCTTTTACAAGAAAATTAGATTGTACATTATGGTTTTTAAATTATGTATCTTTTTGTTTGACTATTCTTTCTTTTGTCGATTTAGAATTATGCAATTCGTTTGACATAATGGTTTTATGTTTTTTTCGAGTGTAGTTTTTTGTAAATTTTTGTTAAAAAAGATTGCGTCGTTTGTTAAAAATACAATTTTAATGTTTTTTCTTTTAAATTTAATGTCAGTTGTGGGTTGATATTATCTACAACAATTTATTCATTAGTTAAACATTTAAAGGAAACACACCTTAAAAAGATAGAAACTATCAAGTAAAGTGTTCAAGAAGTCTTATTTGAAAGACTGGTAGGCAAGTCAACTTTCGATCGGTAGCTCGATCTGGCCTCTGTAAACTTCGGTCACGCTGATTATGATATCGATATTTTTTTGTCGTTCAAAACTAGTTGATATGATGAATTTAGAGGAACCTTGGATACGCATTGCATTCAATTTGAAAGAAGCTACTTACACCATCATCATTGTGGATAATGAAGAAGAAAACAGACGTTCAAATAATGGGTATATATTATCGCTGTCATTGAGGCATCTTCGCTTACATAATGTTAACAACTACAACTGTTCCTTTCGTGGTATTTTTGATGGCCTTCCATAAAGATAATATGCACACGCACATTACATAACCTCAACCCGCATAAATGTCTATAATACTCATGACAGCACTTTTGTTTCGTATTATGCAGAAACACAATGCATGTCATGAAGAGGCTGACCCGCACGCCACCACCGCTTGTCGGCTATATTGAGAAATCCTTTCCATTGTTCAAAATTGCGCTGTCAATTTTGTTAAACAAAATATTGCACCTGAAGGGACTTGAGTGTTGACAACTCACTGCCAATGTATGTATTTATTACGGGCATGCGTGAAAGCTTATGAAACAGACACCGGGCAGTTAACCCTGTCACTCGGAGGGTTATAGTTGGAGTTACTCAAAACTCAGTCAAGGTGAGGTCATAACTTTAAATTGGAAATATGTACTCAATTTTAAATTAATGCAAGATTATGTCCTTGAAAAAAAGTACTTTCCTTATTTAAACAGCCAATGCAACAGGCGGTTTAAAAAAATATATATTTGGAACCTGAAATTGGTTAAAAACTAAGATGCCACGAATTTTTTTTTTACGATCGCAGAAAAGAAGAGAACAAAACTTAAAAAAACAACTTTGCTGAGAAGTCTGATTATGAAAATGCACTTTGGCCTGACGCCCACTATAAATATATACTTTTTTCATGGACTAATTTTGTTGCCAAATTCATAACAATGGGGAGGGGTGGTTGCGATGGTGATTCATATAAGCCCATTGTTGTCATTTCAGCAACTAAATTGTTTCGTAAAAAACTATCCAGTGGTTACATATGGCGAGCAACTTTGTCAGCTCTTCAATTAATATCTTCCTCACCTACAAAGAAAGCAATCCGAAATGAGAAGCGAATTTGGGCGGAATGTCTTCAAAGCAGCGAAATACTCTTTGTGGGTTAAGTCCCCCCAGGGACACATACCCCACTTAATATTTACTATATGCATTCAGTGCGAACTATACACAATATCTTCAAACTTAAACTTTACTTAATGAGCATCTAAGATAGGAATAGAGTCCACTTTTTGGTACAAGTTTCGAAAAAAAAAAAACTATAGAAATTTTGGTCACTGACACTAGTACTTGGATGAAAAAGTAGTTTTTTGTAAAAAAATATATAACAAATTTGCTATCAATTCACAAATCTGGAATCAAGAGGGATAGTGTAATATACATACAAAGTTAATAACAAATCAGTAAAGCCTTTTTTGAGCAAATAAAAAAAGGATTAAAAAAAATGGGCCAAAACCTAGTGACTCGTTGTATGGGAGCCACCATTTAAAAAAGGCTAACTGAAAAAAATGCAATGCAATCTAATAGGAGGATGTAAGAAACTATACCAAACAAAGTTTAAGTAAATTCGACACAACCGTTGCCAACTTATGTCCATTTGAAAAAGATCAGATCTCTGTTTTTTTTTTAAGCCCTAAACTAAAACACTAAAGCTTTAATCAAAATCGTTAGAGCCGTTTTCGAGCAAATCCAAAAAAAACCGTTGCTTGAAAGGTTTTTGTTTTTTTTTTTTGTGTCAAAACAAAATTTTAAAAAGCCAGTTCCTAGGTATTTAGCAAATGCATTTATTTATAATTTTTGAAAAAAAAAAAATTAAAAAAGCAGTTTTCAAAATATTAATTTTTGAAACTTTTTTTAAAAAAATGTTTTTAAAAATACAAATATTTTTTGAAAATAATTGTTTTCAGTATAAATTCAGCTGCATATGTGTGTAATTTCGAAAATATCGGTTGAGTCGTTTACGAGTTAGTCGAAAAAAAAAACGGTCCCATGGCAAGAACCGTTCTTAGACATTTTTTTAAACTTTTCTTTGCTATATAATTGGTCCTACAAAAAAACCCGACACTGATTTTCTTAAATCAAAATCGTTAGAGCCGTTTTTGAGAACAATATGTTTTGGCGTAACGGTTATATGGCAGTTGGCAGGTACCGTTATTTTTTGAGCTTAAAAAAAAAATTCAATTTCCCCTCTGCACAATACCTAAAAAAAAGTTTATAAACCAAGTTTGAAACAATTCGGCCCACCCGCATGGGCTGTAGGTTGTCTATACATACAGACAGACAGACATGCAGGCGGAGAGAATTTGTAGACCATCTTTTTTCGTCCTCGCTATCATCGTCACGTTATGTTTGATTGTTATCTCAAAACTTTTTTTTCGACGAATGCATAACTTGCCCTATAGTACCTATAACCGCAAGTATCGTTTTTCTTCAAACTGCTATATATTAAGTTTGAAGACAATTCGTCAAGCCGTTTAGGCTGTAGCATGAAGTGAAAAAGCGCACATCCTCGCAGACGCACAGACCGACCGACAGACGGTTTGGCGAAAGTCACTTCATTTTGTTTCTCTATCATCGTAATGTCATTTCGATTTTTACTTGCTCTTAAGGTAAGTATTGGTTTCGTGCAGAAAAAAAAATCGAGGTTTTAATCAAACATGACATTACGTTGATAGAGAAGCCCAAACAAGTGGTTTTCGCCATACTGTCTGTCGGTCTGTTTGTGCGTCTGTGATTTGATTAAACTCAGAATTTAGCTTACCTGAGATATTTCTAACAAAATTCAGGTTTAAACGGCTTTTTTTTCAATTGGCCATAAGTTCGCAACGGCTTGATTGAATTGACTCAAACTTCGTTTGGCATCGTTCCTCTATAGGGTGGCTTTGTAAATTTTTCTGTGAAGCCTTTCTAAATGGTAGCTCCCATACAATGAGCCGTTCATTTTTATCCAACTTTTTTTGGTTTTTTCAAAAATGGCTCTAAAGATTTTGATAAAATTTGTGTGTTATATTCTTTTAGTGTTCTCAAGAGAACTGCATTTTTAGTTTTTGGCAAAAAATGCAAATAACAGAGATCTGCTCTTAACGGCTTTTTTTCAAATGGCCATAAGTTGTCAACGGTTGTACCAAATTTAATCAAACTTTCTTTAGTAAAGTTCCTTACAACTTTCTATCAGATGGCATTTAATTTTTTACAGTAACTCTTTTTTAAGTGGTGGCTCCCATAAAAAGAGCCACTTGGTTCTGGCCAATTTCATAGTTTTTCTAATTTACTCAAAAAATTCTCTACCGATATTTATTAAACTTTGTACTGAATATACATAGAATGTTTTGAAGAAAACTGCATTTAAGTTTTTGGCTACAAATGATAATAACGGAAATTTGTTCTTACAATTTAATTCATTTGGCCATAAGCCGACATTTGTATCATTTATAGCAACCAAAAGATGACATCTCAAATATTCAAAGGTTTCTAAAAGTAAGTCCCGTATATCGTTTTTTCCAGTTTTAACCAAAATTTTGTAGTTTTTTCCAATTTTTTCAAACATGCCTTTTTCATATTGCTCGAAGACTTTGTTTGATCAAGTACGTGCGACTCAGTCGTGCATTCAATTTTTGTCTGCTTGAAACCAATACTTGGGATATAGAGCAATTAAAAAATTATTTAAAAAATCCAAAAAACCCAAAAATAACGGTACCTACCATACAGTCGTGGAGAAGAAGTTTATAAATCTCGAAAACGACTTCAAACATTTTGATAAAACTTTCTGAGTGTTTTTATATAAGGACAATCTTTATTGTGGTCAGAATGGAGTTTTCGATATTTGTGTCATAACAGTATCTTTTAAAGAACCGGTTTTCTTAAATGAGATTTTCTAGTCAACTACAGAATTGATAAATTTTTTACAGAGAAATTGTTTTATAACTATATTAATACTATAATTTTCAAAAACTTTGTTTTATGATTTTCAAAAATGTGGAAGAAAGAAGTAGATAAATTGTGATTCATCGCGAGATTTGATTTATAATGTAAAATAAAACACATAATGTACATTTTAAGTTAACTTAATTACTTAATTTGTATTATAGGTTAAATGGTTGATTTTATTTTATTTAATTTATCAATGCAGTATATAGAGTTTGTATTAAGAAAAATTTAAAAACTACTTCTGAGCCAGGCCACGTGCTTAAACTTCCTTCTTAATGATTAAAATCTTAATCTTGTTGGATATAGTTCACATTTTTGTCAAAAATTCTATGTAAGTTGTACTAGAAAAATTTAAAAATTGCGTATTGACAAGGTTTCTTTCACTGTATGTCAACTGATGATTCCAAAGTGAGATTCCTGGATGAAACGCCAATTTTTGTTGGACTAAAGGCCATAAAAAGCTATTTTGTGTTAAAAGAACAATTCATGACATTTAGGTACTTTTTGAAAATGATATCATGTAAGTGTTGGCCACGACTACGTCTGAGGTGGTCCATTAGGTAGGTCCAAAATGGCGTATTCCAGAAGAGCTGAGATTTTCCACATCGCCAGAGAAAATAGTTCAAAGGGTTGATAACGCACGATCTAGGCGGCCATTTAACAGTAGCTTAACATGGAACAAGTCCATTATTTCACGCGCTGTTGTATGGCTTTAGCGCCACCGCTGTCTTGTTGAAACCAGAGCTCACCGAGACCATGGGCTTAAATTCCAGGAAGCACATATTATGTTAACATAGCGCGATAACGGTTACTTTTGAAGGTGACATTCTGATTTGCCTCATTTTTGAAGAAATATTGTCCAATGATTCCACCAGCTCATAAAGCACACCATAATGTTGTTCCGAATGAATGTAGTGCTCTTAGTATCATTTGGGTTGCTCATATAGGTTGATAGCCTAATATTCATGAAATATTGAATGTATGAATATGGAACTAATGCTCAGCATGCTCAATCTCTCAGTATGTCACATGACCGTCTTTCAGCATCAGTTCGTGGACATTTCTGTTAATGAAATATTATTGCATACTTCGTTTTTCAAAGGAAAATCTAAAATCAATTCTTGTCTCAAAATTATTATAGTACAGCAAAAAAAAAATATAATAATTTTTTGTAGATTAAAACATTTTAATCGATAATTCATTTATTCTATTTGAATGATTGTTTTCAAATCAACAGTGAAAACAATATTAATAGTTTTACTTTTTACAAACACATGGCATTTACTAGATTTCGAACACCAATACGAATAAAAATCAGCTTTTATAGGACAAAGATACACGAAAGATGTGATTTTATTGTATGATTTTGTTTTCATAAATTGAGCATCTAGAAATATATCTAAAGAGCCTTCTGTCCCATTAACAGCTTTCATACAGGAATTTCTTTGAACATGACGAGTTGTATTTCAAAAACACCCAACCGGAAATTACAAACACTTGAAGGGTATTAATCATCCGCAATACTAGTTTTTCCACTGAAATTATTCTCCCCTGATTGCATTTTTTCTTATCCAATTGACCACTTTTGAATGAATTTCATTCAATTTAACCTCAATCTTGAAGTGATTACAGACAATTAAATACTCTGTTCGGAATCCAGTGGAATGTCAGAACAACTGATGTCGCATCAGGTACAAAAAACCACTTAATTGGATCCACATTAACGTTGCGTTGGTCTTGGACTGGATACTGATACTGGGACACACCAATTGGCACTATTATCTTCTCCAGAAATTAAAATCAAATTCGCACCGATCTTGTTCGATAGTCGGTCGTTTATTCTGGAATGTAACCAGTTCGCCTGATTTCGAGAAACTATCATTAATCTGTGTAATCTGCGCGACTGTCTCCTTCTCGATGAAGGGAAAGTACTCACCGCAACAACATAATATATACGCAACAAGGTGCTCCGGGACTCGCGAGTCTGACGAAGCGACGCTACGAGACGCGCCGCACCGCGACTGTGATATATGCTCTAGCATGGCCCAGTTTTCAGCCTTGAATTGTTGCGTATCGGTTATCCGTTGGCATTCGTCGTATTTTGTCCAAAGTGGATGACTTGACTTGGTCCGTCGCGTCGCGTCTCGTTGTGTCGGTTGGCGCTCTGTGGTATCAAAATAAGTAGCACACTATATCGCACAGAATAGATTGACATTCTTCTTGTGGCTGCTGCTGCTGCTTCAAATGCTGCTGCTGTAGAGTGAATGCCATTGAGGAACGAAACAACAGAGTTAATGTTATGTCTAGGACCGCAATCGGACTTGACATTGAAATAGTACCAATGCAAGACTATTTATTGACTTTGACTTGCCAAGTGGAATGAGGAAGTTGACGTGAGTGTTGTTAGATTTGGAGAAACGTTCATCGAACTTTATGGGTACCCTACCCACGCTATGAGGTTGAACAAAAAGGAGATATGTCTTTTCGAAGACATTAATGGATATCTTAAGCTATAAAACAGTTTTGTTTTGTATTGGGAAGTGTTCCATGACATTCAGTGACTCCTTATGCCAAATTAGAAATTTTAGGAGTTTTGGGACTTACAACAACTCAAATGCGAAATATTGACTGGGATTGACCTCAAACAGGAGAATACCTAAGCATATTGGCAGCTGGAGCTCTGAGCATTGAATTCATGTTCAACTTATTTCTATTGCTATTTCGAAGTTTGAAATTAATGGGAAAATGGGAATAACTTCGGTACCGCAGGGCGTAGGAATAGGGCTTTCAAGTCACTTAGTTCTCCTAGCCACTTAAAAGATTTAGTGGTAGAACACTCAAGTTGGTCTTGGAGCTTTAAAAATGTTTTACTTCAAAGAGACACAACGGTCACAACCGTTTAATCTCATCCCTTGGATCTTCAATATATTAATCATTAGGAAGTTCAGTTTAGTTAGCCCTTTCCGGAGGCTGGTTTGCTTTAGAATTATAACTAAGAACCCTGGTCAGTAAGTTTGAATCCATTCCTAAAAGTGATTCTGTTAGCGATTTCAATTTTCAAGTCGGCTGAAAATTAACGAGACACGGAATCGTGAAAAAAGAATTGAAGTTGGAATTTTAATTTTTAATACATTTTTCTCATATTCCAATTTTGGGATCGAATAGGCATTTTTCATTTGTTCATTCAGAAAAGAGCTCTGAACAGTGTTCCAGTACCTATATCGAGCTCGCGCTCTGAACGCTTTCTGAACCAATTTCGTTCAGTGCACTCTGAACTATTAATGAAACAAATTTAAGCACTTAGCTGTTATCTCATGCCATTTAAAAAACCTGAAAAGTCTTTTTTTAACATTTAAAATATTTTCGGCGGCCATTTTTAAAGTTTTTGTTTCAAATTGAATTTGTTTGGACACGTATTAATTTTGACGTTTATATTTTTGTTCAGCTTTTAGCTCATTCTGCCTCATCTATTTATTTGGAGCTCGTAGAGCGCACTTTGAACACTCTGTGAAGGAGAAAAAAATACGAATTCTATAATCTAAAGTCCCTGAAGCAAAAAATAATAGATTAACCAAAAATTAAGATATGTATATTGTAATTATACTATAAAAAAACATTTGACAGCTGGCACTTAAGAGTTCTTCATGATTCGGTTCACTGTCACTCTAAAAGTCTTTTCTCAATCAACTCCAAATCTGGTTTAAGTAATAGCTCCCCTATTAACCTTATACAGTGCAATTATTTCACCCATCAAATCCACGACTTCTATAAGGAATTCTCTAATTTCGTGCATTTTCCAAATTCCATTTCCCAACACCATGTTTAACAATACCAATTTGCGACACTGAAACACTATCAAAAACAACAACATAGACCCTGCAACTGCCATTGCAACTGCAACATCAACTTGCTGCAATTGCGCGATCTTTGCATCAATATTTCTATTTATTTTCATGACAGCGCCAATACACATACTAAGAAGGTTGGCGTACCGATACCGATACCGACTGATGTTGATGTTTATCTTGCGCGAACTCTCTGATGCTTAAGCTGAAAGCTAACATCTGTGGATCTGTTTTTTCCCAACCAACAAAAAACAAACCAATCGCTACTACATCAAGCTACAACTACTTAGTGTCAGCAAAAAGAGTACGATCTATAGAAAAAACATTTGCCAAGACTCTAAATCTGAATGATGCTGGATTCAGAGGACAAAAAATAAAAAAAGAAACATCTGCGTGCCAACCTAGAGTTCGATTACAAAGAGCTATAGGTGCAGCGTGCAGCAATAGCCCGACCCGCGCGTCAAAGCATTTAGCAGCAGCGACGATAGCGACATATAAACGGTGATGGCGGCCTCCATTAAAAGTTTCTCATAAGCCCATGAATGCATCTCGATATTTGTGCAAGACTTCAAAGTAAGACAAAACGTTTCAGTAATTCAGCGTCATTGTCGGAGTAGAATTTGTTAAGTTTTTCCAGAGAACAGAACAACACAAAAATGGATGCCGAATTCGCGTTTTAAGTTGCAAGTAGGTACAAGCCATTTTGACAGCCGGGCTGTGTTCAGAAATAAATCATCCCAAATTGATTTGTGAAGACTGAAGAGTGTGTTGCTCTTTTTATGCTTTTTGTGTTTACTTCTTATTCTGTTCGTTTTTCAAAATGTGTTAGCGATGATTTATTTTCTTGACACCATTTTCGCTAAGCGAAGGGAGTGTGTATCATTGCTGGCCGCCGCCGCCGCCGGAAGCAGCTCCATTTCAAACAGACTTCTTGACGTTTGTCTGTCACAACAAGCAATCAAAGTGCAATTGCAAGTGATTCATTGTAATAGATTAACCATAGATTACAATTTGTGTAGAAGATTTGTTTATTTAATGGAAAAGGGTGTGCCAGAGGTGGCAGCTGTTAGTTGGTTGTAGTTTTGATGACAGAATCAGGGATTATTTTCATTCTGCTATTTATTCTATTTACAAATGTCAATTATTCGAAAAGCGAATCTGTACCCAATTATTTGTTTGTTTATTATATTGCAAGTGAAAAATGCACAACTGCATCCGGCTGGAATTTATGTGTAAATGAATTTCTGAGCAGGGAAGAACAAAAAAATAGATCAAGCAAAATTACTTAAGAGTTGTAAGAATGTGTCAGTGTGAGTCAGTGTTGTAGGTTTTAATAGGTTACTTTTTGCTATGGCTTGGGGAATTTTTTAATTGCTTGTAATTATTCGGTGCACTGATTTTTTCTGGAAATGAGTTGGCGAATAATAACATGAGATTTTATTTATGCCAGTCATAGCATGATATCATGAAGAAAGATATATTTTTTTAATCCCGTCTTTAGATTCTTATGGGTTTTTATTGGTGTGATCACAATCATGGCCGTTAGTTGAAGTTTAATAGTTTAAACAAGTAGAGCGGTTAATACTTATTTAGTACAGTGTTTCTATTTAAGAAAATATATCCTAAGACGTTTCCGACCTAGGAGCTTTGGTACCAATCACTGCTTTTTTTTATACAAGTAAGTAAAAAAGATTAATTAAATAACTACGGCCAAAAGAATTAAGGATTTCATGGGAAATACCTTTACGTTTTCCTCAAACCTATCGATCATCATCAACCATCAATGTATACAGTTGTTATAATCTTATGCTCTAAGAGCGAGGAAGTTTATCTTCTCAATTTCATTATCTCAACATAGGAATTTCCCCGCCATTTTGGCAACATTTTGTTTTAATATTTGATTGACAACATTTTACATTAAAATTTGGGTGGTCATACGGTCTTGTGTTCTCATACATCAGAAATGTATTGAAAATTATTAAAATATTTGACTCAACACAAAAATTTGTTTTTTATCGACAGCACTGGTCACTTCTCTCATTTTCTATACAAAAACTCCATTTTGATTATATTCGTTTCTGAGCATAGATTTCGCACAAACCTGTATGTACTAATCACGAATGCAATGAAACTTCATAAAATGAAGCCTAACCACTAATTTCTAATTTCCTTGATAAAACTCCACATTTTTGGAAGGCTAAGATCCAGATCTTACCAAGTGTTTACGGAATGAATGATTACAGAAGTGGTTTTAATTGGAATGAGAACTTTTGTCCCTCACAGAACAAAAAGAGTTAACAAACCAAAGTTTTGGTTTACCGAAGAGTGTAAAGAAGCTATCAGGTTGAAAGAAGTAAGCTTCCGATCCTATAAAGCCAATCCAACTGAGGAAAATCGGAAGAAACACAAACAAATTAGGAACTCGTGCACGTCCGTTGTCAATAAAACGAAATTTTAACATGACCAGAAGTTACGGCAAAAAATTCTGCAATGTCCCAAAGGCTGTAAAAACTTCTGGTTATTTGTAAAAAAACGTCAAAAATTCGACATCATCATCAGATGCAACGCTCATCGTTGATGACAAGCCAATTGTCAGCTCTTTAAAGAAAGCGAATATGCTCGCAGCTCATTTTGCTGCAAGTTCTACGTTGCCTGCAAGCAACGATGCCCCTCCCATACTTGAGAACGTTAATTTTTCTATGGGACATGTATTTTTCTGCACTCGTACAGGAGCAAGAGATTTTTTCAAGATCTAGATATACACAAATTCACTGGCTCGGATGGTGTACCTCCTATACTTCTGAAGAGGTGTCCTTCATCGCTGGAAAAACCACTGCGTTAGCTTTTCCATCGCTCCTATCGTTCAGGAATTTTTCCTAGTAGGTGGAAAACAGCATTTGTTCCTACAAAAAACGACTCCCCCTCCTCCTATCGACCAATTGCACTTACGTCTCTTTTTTCCGAGGTCATGGAAACACTGAAAAATCGTCAGCTCAAGAAATATCTCGAAGATCGCAGCAATCCTTCCACTGATGATCTGATGGCATATCTCACCAAACAGTGGAACAAATCTTTGCATCGCTTTGGCGAAAGCAAGATTATTGCGCTTGATATTTGATAGGCATTTGATAGAGTTTGGCATGAAGTTCTTTTATCGAAAATGCCTGCATTTGATGTCGATGATACTCTTATTCGTTGGATTAGAAGCTATTTTCTGGACTGTTCAAGTTCAATACAAGTTGTATTAGATGGTTTCAAGTCTGATCTCCACAAAATAAATGCTATGGTGTGCCTCAGTGCTCTGTTCTGTCTCTGACTCTCTTTCTCATTTTTAAAAATGATCTTTTTTCTATAACTTCTAAACCATTAAATTGTTTTGCTGACGGACTCTATCCTCAGCTTTTCATATACGTTTGATAATTCGCAGCCTTCGCCTTCGGACGTGTTATTACAACGTTACCGTATCATACGATCATTAAACTCCGATTTAAACAGCATTGTGAATTGGGGTATCAGAAATCGTGTGGAGTTTAATGCGTCGAAATGCCATTGTCTATGAATTGTACTTACATCGAGGAGGCGGAAAGGCTATCAGTACTCGGTATGTGTATCAGTGACAACCTTCGTTGGAATAATCCCATACTTGAGATTGCCAAGAATGTTGCAAGATGCTTAGGCTTCCTTAATAGATGCAAGTAGTTTTTTACAACTGGTTGAATTCACAGCGTTTATACGCTCGAAACTTGAATATAACTCCCATTTCTGGACAGGTGCTTCTCAAACTTTTTTACACCTGCTCGACAGAGTTCAGAAAAAAGCTTTAAAATTATGAAATCATTTCCATTACTCGAACATCGTCGAAATGTTTCATGTCTTTCCTTATTTTACAGGTTCTTTTACAAAAAATGTTCACTCGAGGTAGCCAGCTCGTCTTGTTAGGAACGCTCATCAGTTTACACTTGATCGCAATTTGGACGTACCGTGAAATACAGGGATTATTACTTTAGCCGTACAACACGAATATGGAATGAATTGCCTGGTAGAATTTCCCCTTGCCATTTTGATCTTCAAACATTCAAGACCCAGTTCATTCACACCTAACTCCACTCCCCCCCTCCCTATTTTTCTAGCGCTCGTGTTGTGACTAAACATTAAAACGCTTATAAAAACCCCTTGAGCGCGTTTGCCGTATAAAAATAAAATGCACGACTGGGTCGCACGAACTTGCTCTTATGATAAGCAATTGCGTAGTGGCTGCAAAAAATTAAATAATTTCGAAAATTCTTTTATTATTTAATTAGCTTAAGAGTTTTCTCGGAAAAACTAAGTGTGCAATAAAACTACAAAGCTATACGTCAATCTAGGAAAAAAAAAATATTGAAAATCGTTGGACCAGTTTTTTTTTTTTTAAAGGTTATTTTTGAAAAACTTTTTCAAAAAATATTTTGAAATTTATTTGAGTATGCAAATATATGGCAATCTGTAGTTTACATTTGAAAAATAATTTAAAAAAAAATCAATGTACCCGTTTCCAACATATTTCGAAAACCAAAAATTTTTTTGAAAAAATTATAAAAAATCAAAAAAAAAAAGTTTTTGAAAGTTTTGAAACGCCATATTAATAAAATTATGAATGACTTCCTGTGGCCAAAATTTTATTGAAATCGAATTTATAGTTTACGAGAAAATTTGATTTGAAAATACTGGTTCTATGAGAGGTATCGTTATTAGACAAATTTTGAAAAAAAAATTTAAACCAAAAGATAGATTGTCTTGCAAAAATAGCATTCTGAAAGTTTTATCAAAATCCTCAGAGCCGTTTTTGAGAAAACCAATTTTTGTCTTCAAGATTGTATGGCAGGTGCCGTTATTTTTGGACCTAGAGCAAAAATAAAAAATTTGTTCCGAGAGACGGCCAAATAAATCCTAAATACCAAATTTGAAGCAAATCGGCCCACCCGTTCAGCCTCCAGAGGTGCGAACAGGCAGACAGACAGACAGACAGACGGACGGAATATCCAGACCCACTTTTTTCGACTTCTCCATCATCGTAATGTCATGTGTGATTGTTATCTCAAATTTTTTTTTCTGCACGAATCCATAACTTGCCTTATAGTACCTATAATCGCAAGTAAAAACACCATTTTGATTAATTATGCTAGTTCTCTTGTAACAATCTAAAGCCATATCTATTCATAAAGACATCTTTATTATCTTAGAATAAGCAAAGTCTTGTATCATCATTATGCAGAAGGAGTTCAGGATTTAATTTATCATATCGCAGGCCGTTAACAAATGACAACAATATAAATGGGCCAATATGGCTGCCCTGTGGAACATCAGAATACACAAACATTTAGTTTGACAGTTCGCTTCACACATAGAGATAAGATACAAGTCAAATAAAAAATCAATGTAGGAAGTAGGATACCGATGGCGCTTAATTTGTCTGAAAGAAGATAACGATTAACATCATCTTTTTCTTAACCAAAATATATACTTTGAAAAATTAATACTTTGAAAGTCATGTAGTCATTAAAATGCTGTCTGTAATTTTTGTTCAACTTTCTGAAAAAAGTCAAAAATGACTTAGACGTAAAATGCTTTTGTATTAGGTATACAAAAAAATTAATATATTTTTGTTGTAAGCTTCAAGATTGATGAATTATTTTTCAATTTATTTCTAATTCAATGGATACCCCTTTCGAAAACATTATCATTGCTTATGTAACAATTTCCACGCTTTAATCAAGAAAATCAATCGTTAAAATAATTGAGTCCAAACAAAGACATGCTGTCTCTGTATGCGCAAACTCTTCCTGTTGGCCCAAACATAATACGCGACAACAAGTAAGCATTTTTTTTTGTTGTTGCCAACAGATTTTTATACATAACACCACACCTGAGCCAAAATGTGTTAACTTTTTAATTATTGTAAAACACAGAAACAAAAATTCCTTCCGTAGCTTGTGGGGTTATAAATCGTAATTGTCTTCACTTTCTCGTCACAATTTCACTCTCGCGAAAAAGAGGATTTTTGTCTTCACTTTTGTCTTAAAAATGTATGTTAGTCTCTTGTGTGGTTTTATAAAGTTAATCCAGTTCCTTTAATGGATCTGGATCTGGATTTGATTTAATTTTTTTTTTCTTTATAGCCGAGAGAAATGTATACCACCACACAGTTGTATGGCCAATTAATGTAATCGATTTATTTCTCTTTTATGTATGTTCAAAACAAAAATATAGTTATAGCAGCCATTAGTTTGTCGACAGGATGATTTTCATTTCACAGATACTTGTTAGTTAAACAACCATAACAACGGATAAAAGGAAACACTAACGAGCGTACAGTTTTTTACACTTGTTACGATCACTTACTGCAAGCTTTAGAAATTTGATTAGTTGTATTTATTTAGCTGAAGGCAATTGTTTTGTTCAACAATGTGTTTATTGAAATTGATTGGGTCCGAAGCATTGGATTGGAACATATTGTTTTGATTGAAGCAATGCCAATGCGACCTTAGATGGTTTGTAAGCTGCTTAATGACCCTCTTTAAACCACAACTTCAAAATTAACCTTTCCTTATAAATTAATTTTTATATTCTTCATTAAAAAACACGTATACGCCACAGTGCCCCATCACTTATATACCTAATAATATTTATTTTGCAGAATAATTCTCCATGGATACATCAGGATGCCCATTACGAATGAGGTAGCCCCAGTGCAACAGTGGTCTACAGCAAACAACAGCAGCAACCACTATTCGGCGTCGAAAGATTTCACCAACATCGATAAGCATGACCATCACCAGTCACACTGCCCCAGAGTCCTTGCCACAGCCCAGAACAATGAATCCCAATTGAGAAATCGAACAGAAATGTCAGATGAATCTGACACTAACCAAAAGCAAACACAAAACTGCAGTAAACATCTATTGCATCCAACCGGAACCTGCAAGCATATTTCAATGGGAACGTCGTCAGTTCAAGCGAATCATAGCGGTGAGGTTGATGGTTTGACAACAACCAAAAATAATAACACCACTACTGGCAGTAGTGGCAGTAGCGGCGGCGTGAGCGGTAATGTCATAAAAACCATTCACCATTCTAATGGTGAAACCCATCAACAGCATCATCAGCAGCAGCTGGAGCAAGAGCAGGAGCAGCTTCAACAAATCCAAAGACTTAGCAATAACATTTCAAATAATAATAAAATAGAAAGAAACATAAATGACAGCGCTGGTAATGGCAGCGGCGGCAGTAGCGGCAGTGGTCGCCTCAATGGCTGTTGTTGTCCACGTCGCCGGAGTCCGCCATCGTTGCCGAAGATGACAACCACTGCAACAAAAACAACAACAACAACATCAACATTGGCAAAGGAATGCGTGGATGATGATCAAGCGGATAATTATTGCCAGCGATCAAAAAATAATAACAACAATATAAAAATGACAATTACGTTGACAACGACGACTCGCAAAAGAAAAGAGTGTGGGCCGATGCCGGTGACAACAACGGCTGGCGCAAGCGCAAGCGCTAGCACAGCAACTGTAAATAGTCTGCGAACACCAACAATACAAACAACAGCAACAACAACTGCAATGACAGCATTGACAACGGCGACCACCACCAGGGCAATAGAAATGGCATCAGCAGCGCCACTGACAACATCGACGACAGCGATGGCGATAGCACCAGCCACGTCTTCCTCGTCGTCGCCGATGAAGCCAGCCCAAAGAGTAATGATCGGATGTGGTTCTAATGACAATACGAATGAAAGCGGTGTCAATCGTGTGGAATGCAAAATGAACGCAACAACGCAAAAAGAACTGTCAGAGAACCAATGTAACGGTGAGTATATTGTGACAGGAATCTTAAATCCATTTGTCCTTAAGTGGTAGGTAGGTGCGTAGTCAAAATTAAGGCTTTATATTATGAGGCCATGAAAGTGTATTCGTTTGAATGGTAAAAAGAGGTTTAAGAGGCTTTTAGATAATGACCAGACTAGACGATCTTATTTTAAGTTAATCGGTAACATGAAATTGAAATGTTTTCATGGATATATGCCTTGAAAAAGCTTTTGAGTCCAAGTAAATTTTTTTTTTTTTTTTTTTTTTTTGTGAACGTCGTAACAATTTCACCTATACAACATTCTGGCCGTATTGATATTGCTGTGGTTTCGAAACTAGTAGCCTCATTTTTTATGACTTCTAGTTGCAAGCTTTATAGAAGTTAAATTTCTTGAACAAAGTGAACGATTTTCTGAGCCTTGTATAGGTTATAATAAACTCAAACCTTGAAGCCTTCTTTACACATTATGTTACTCGACAAAGAAATTCATTATCTGGTAAGGACTTTTCTCTACACCTCAGAGAAGGACTTAAATATTCAGAGTCTTCTACAGCGCCGTTTCGTTTCCAAAGTAAATTTTAAAACGTCGAGACTTGCACCAATATTTTGGCTATTCAGTCGTTAAGGCTTTGTAAAGTGTATGTTCTTCAACATTTCTATAATAGCCTATAACATATTGTATCCTTATTGGAAGGAGTATCATTTATCCTTCAATCGTACAAAAACTTGCGATAAACACTTCTGAAAACTCACTTTTTTCAACCATAAATATCAGTCTCGTTAACATCACCCAGTTCCTCAATGTTCAAAATGCAACGCTTGCTGACCAGTTCAGTGAGATCAAGAAGCAGTTCCGTTACAAGTCAACAAAAACTCTCACACAAATTAATTTCACTTTTCGCTGGCTCCCAAGATCACCTGACCTTACTGCACTAGACTTTTTTTATGGGGTTATGTCAGGCGGTGTTCAAAACGAAACCCAGGAGTTTGACTGAATTGAAGCAGTCAATTGAGACTAAATTAAGTCGATCCCAACTTTAACCCTTCAGGCCAAAATGAACAATTTTCTGCCGCATATACGTGGGTGTCGACTGCTTGACTCCTTAACTCCTCAACTTCTCGACTCCGCAACCCCTCGCTCCGCAACTTCTCAAATCATCGACTCCTCGACTCCCCGACTGCTCAACTCCTCCAATCTTCGACTTCTCGACTACTCAACTCCTCTACTCCTCGACTCCTCAACTCTTCAACTTCTCAACTTCGCAACTCCTCGACTTTATATCTTTATAATTATTATCTCAATCCTCCGTTTGTAACAGGCGACTTCGTTAAAGCCAAAATATTTAAGTTTTGTATATTTGTTCAAAAGTGGCAGGAACTTTTTCTTATTAAAAGTTTGGTTTATACTGTCTTTATAAATTGGGCCTAGGTTTAGGTTGACAAGGAAATCAAATCTGGTAAGCCTTAGTTTGAGACTGATTTTCATGAGCCGTTAGTTTTAGTCAAAGTTTTTATTTTCCTCACATAACCGACCCTTCATAAATGGCTTTAAAATTTACTCCAATGAACTGGAAGCAACTTAATTCAATGAAAGATTTTAAAACCTACGTATTTAGTGACAAATTAATTTAAAAAAAACTTGGTTGTCTGTAAAGTCGGTTTATGGACGATAATTGTACGTGATAACCAGTAAACAAAACAGTTCATGTGTAGGTTGTTTCTCTTTAGCCACCAACAACCCACCCCACTTACAACCACCCACCATTTTTGAATTTTTGTTTTCACACCTTCCCCCCAAACATCAACCTCTTACCCCAACATACAACCAACAGCCCACCATTTTTGACAATTTTTTCCTCCCCCCCCCCCCTCCACACACAGTAAATACCCCCTTCCTTACCTCCAACAACCACCAACACCACCAACACCACCTTCAACCACCACCAACCATCCACACCGCCTACAACCATCAACCAACCACCCACTATTTTTGACAATTCCCTCCAAAACACCAAATCCAACCACCCACTCCACCTACAACTACTTGCTACCCATCCCACCTACAGCAACCAACGAACCATCTACCATTTTTGACCATTTTTTCCTCATTCCCTCCCAACACCAAATCCAACCACCCACCCCATCTAAAACCACCTTCAGCTCACCCACCACTTTTGACAATTTTTTCATTGCCCCCAATCAAATCAACTATCCCCACCACCTAAACCGCCGACCACCCAACCCACCTACAACCGCCAACCAACCACCCACCATATTTGAAAATTCCCCCACCAAACCATACCAAATCCCCCGCAACACTAAACACCCATCCCACCTTCAGCCACCAACGAACCACCCATTATTTTTGACAATTTAATCCTCACCACCCACACCAACTACAACCACCCACCATTTTTAACAATTTTTCTTCTTCCCGACACTACCTCCCCCCCCTCCACCACCACCTCCCACACCCACCACCACTTACTATCACCAACCACCCAACACCATTCCCTCCTACTTTATCGACTTTCTAGGCTTTCAAAGCAGTTAGGTAACGTCACTGTGACTGTGACATTTTTTCGTGCGTGCTGCCCATATATTCCAAACCGATTTATTAGACGATAACACGTCAAAAATATCTTTACCTGACAAAATTGGAATTAGTTCATGCGGTACATGAATACAAGAATTTAAACCCCTTTGCTTATTTTATGCAACCTCGACTTCGACTCGACTTCGAGTCAACTTCGTCTCGACTTCGACTCAATCTCGACTCGACTTCGACTCGACTTCGACTCGATTTCGATTTGACTTCGACTTGATTTCGACTCAACTTCGACTCGATTTCGCCTCAACTTCGACTCGATTTCGACTCCATTTTGGACGATTTCTCATATTTGCCGTGAAAAATTTGTTGGGCAACAACTTCAAATTCGTGTATAAAGGGAGCCACTTAAAACAATTACACCAGAACTTTCCACTTCAAACTACCATATGACCAGGCTATATAAATGTCTGTTGTTTCAACAACCACTTTTGTATTAAGTTTTAATTATTTTAACCCGTTCTTTGATTGCTACGCTATCCATCATCGTAAATGGCAAATATTCAACTAATATTACCTCTGTTCGCGTACCCAAATGAAACAGTTTGCATTCGATTTCATACGTTTACATTAACACAAAAAGCGTTCGCGTACTGAGAGATGAACGAAAGATGAACGAAAGAAAATAACAGCTGTTTTATTCTTTCGTTCATTTATTTGCAAGTTTTTACCCACTGAAATTTCATCTGGTAAAAACTTGAACTCTGTCAAAATCGAATGACGTAAACATTTGTTGTTGCAGAAGAGCTAACCAATCAAAAAATTCGAATTTGACGTTTTTCAAGTTTTTACACAAAAAGTGTTCGTGTACTTTTCGGTAAGTGAGAGAGATTTTTCTCTCATTTGAGAAATTTTTCATTTTTTGGCACAAAAAGTATGCGAACAAACATATTATGACACTTCAGACGACAGCTGAGTTTGACAAGTGTCAAATGTCAGTGCTACCAACTTGAAACCACGAAATAAATGCCCTTGTACGATTTAATCTTCGAGAATTTTTAACGTACGAATTCTTCTTTCGTACTTGTTCTAGGCTCCACAAGCAATGGTTATATCAATACAAAATGGGTCATATCAACTAGCTATTTTTGAAACTGTCCTTAAATCAGCGAAAGAATCTGACTTTTTCAATTTTGCCCTGTGAACTTAGAGAAGACCAGGTTGTTGAGAAAGTTTTAGAAAAAATTACTGACAAAATCTTACAAGAAGTGTCGTTTAGAAGACGTCACGACATCCACAATGCTGATGTTCCGTTCATTGGAACGCTAACAAAAATTTTCCCCAACTGCCAACTAGTACGCTGGAGTCTTGAAATTCAGCATTCATGGCAGCCAATATTGACTTAGCCTTATCAGACTGCAGATATTTTCGTACTTTGCAATGACTGGTCGGGTTAATTTTGGTGCCTCCTCTGTATAATGTTTCAGAGTTTAAAAGCCAACAAGTTTATTAAAAGTTTAATCGGTTGAAACTTAGATACAATATCAAAACATAGCTTAATTATTTCGTCTTGGTCTTGAAGTCTGGAGCACATCGATGCCAAAAATGATATCAAATCTAAATCACAACTATTAACCTGTTATATTGTTAATTTCAATTTTGAATTCATTTAAGCCAAGTACCATTATTCAAGGCCAACAAATGCATTAACGTCAATAACTCATTCTGCAAGTTCATATGAAATAAAATGCATGTTCATTTACCTCTTAGTTTCGAAAAGGTGTCAGCTTTTTATAAGACCGTGATTTCTTACAAAGTTATTTATGTCTTCCCTTGAAGAGTCGGAATAATTTAACCCACTCACGCGATCAATTTATGTGACATTCTTCAAAAGCTTAAGCACCCATCTCTTTTTTTTTTTATAAAACCTAACCTCAAAGTAGAACCTCGACATATTTTCTTTTTTGTTTTAATCCCATCTCGTTAAGAACCCCGTGAATTCTTTCTGACACCAACGAAAGGATTTAATCGTCACTGGACTGCCACCTTTTTTGTTGCCTATCAAAGAGTTAACTTGACACTCGTTTGCTGAAAGATTAACTACGGCCTTCACGCAGCCTTTTTTTTTTTGTTTGTTAGTGTCCACAATGCTGATGCGAATGTCCTTAAGCCATTAAGCATTTCAACTGGAAGCGCGCACGTCGCGTCGTCGTCATAGTTTTCAATGATGATGATGATGATGGTGATGGCTTACATCATCACCGCATAACTATAGCCACTGATGTGAACGCATCCAACAGCCTTAATGTCTACACCCGCGGGCCGGCCATGCTGGCACGAACAAAAAAAAATATCTTGAAAGCACGGCACAGTTTGGCCGTAATGCGCACTCACGGATGTACGAATGTGCTCATTATATGGCCATTAATATGGAGAATAGACTGCGATTACCCACAGGGGTTTATTCACGCACGCAAGAAGAGAAGATTCGATTCGTCAAGACTTTTGCACATTCTCAAGTCCGTCCGTAGTGAATGATGTAAGAGTTTCTTAGGGCAATAGACGTGTGCGCACGCGCTTTCGCGAATTAATTTCAAATCAATATAGAATCGGACGGACGGACGGACGTGAACGTGTTTCCTTTGCATAGGCTTGACTTCCTTTATACCTGGCTCACACAATGCTTGTCTAAAACGTACTTATAAACCCTTGACATCCTCTTCTTTGGTCTACGCACGTATCAGTTGCCCAAGAGGCAAGCTATAACTTATTGTTGGCAAGAATCTGACGGACATATTGCGGAAGCAGCTTATGCGTGCGATAGGACTAATTACATTCAAAAAGGAACTCTTCTCAAGCATATGCGGATTACGGAACGGACTACGGACACTACTCTTGGTGTGCTAATACCATGCCCCATGCCCATGCCCATTATTATGACGTTGACCCCAATTGACAAGTGGTGATTGTGCCAAAACAATCAGCGGATTTATGCGATGAATAATTAATCGTGGACAGCTCCGGGTGCTGGCTTCCTTAATTCTTTCTTCTTTTATTTTTTTATAAGCCAAACTAATTTATTATTCTGCTAAAATTGATTGCGTGTATTATTAAGCGTCGTCGTCGTTGCTGCTGCATGTGTTGGACACAATAAGGTTGATTGCTTCTGGAACGTGAAGTGTTAAAGAAGATACAAATTCAAACCACAATAATCATTGCCAACAACTTTGGGGTTTTGTTTGCTTAAGCTCTGACAGTGTCGATTTGTTTACGTTTTAATTATTATTTTCGAATTTTTATAATTATTTTTTTTTCATTAAGTCAGCTGTCATTTTTTTGTTTTTATTGTAAAATTAAACTTAATCAAAAATGATAAAAGAAAGGTTTTGTTTCGAAGGCATTGAACTTTTTAAGTTTTGGAACATTAATGATTTAGTTGTTAAGGAATATTTTAAAAAGAGTTACAAAGATGTACTGTGAGAAACAGTGTTTACTGTGGGGCCCTCTGGTGTAGCAAACTTCGTTTCTTAAAGCTAATTTATAATGCACTGTGAAGATAGCAGCAACCCTTACCATGCAACATTGTGGACTGAACGAACTGCCTCACGATAATACCATAGTTTCTATAGCTAAGGTGAAAGAGGAAAAAATAATACAAATGTTCTTTCTGTGTGTACACAAAATTTGTATTTTCACCTGCTATAGAAAAAATATCCCTTGCAATTCTTTTAAACGTATTTTCCAACAAATTTTTCAAATAGATAGCGCTTCTAACATCTTTTAAGAATATGTAGTTTTGATTAAGTCGTTTGCCGTCATGGCGCCACAAGTTCTGCTTCTTCTCAAAATAACAATCGTAACTGTTTGTCTACACTAGTCGGCAAAAGTGTTTTGACGAAACTATTTTGTGACAGCTATTCAGTATCGGTAAATAACGGTGGGAAAATGATGTGCAAGGCAAAGTTTCTGTTTTAAGGTCTATCCATACCATATTTTTTTTTTGTATACCTTCTGATAACAATGTATGCAGACAACGAATTTTTGCGTGGCATAATTATTTTGACGGAATCTAAAAATGTTTTTTCAGTTTTGAGCACGAGAAAACGAAACAAATTTAGTGTTTAACTTTAATTGGTATTAAACGTTGATTAAAACAAATAAAAATTGCTTAAACGTCATAAAAACCATGGGTAATAGGGCTGAGTTCAGTTTGGTTATTAGAGCACCAATGATAGATAAGTTCAACGCTTTAAATGCAGTAAAAGACATTGCAAATGAGTTCAATTTCTAGCAAACAACGCCCACTGACGACAGGGTTCATTCTACTGGAATTAAAAAAAAAATTTATGTTGCCTCAACCTGCAGCAGATCAATGTAATTCGACGGCCAATAATCCAAAAAGTGACATCACTGTCCGACTACATTTAAAGGAATTAGATTTCAAAGCATTATTTAAAGCCAAAGTACATATCATAGACAAACAAGGTGACAAGATTGGTCTTTACAAAAGAATACCTGCACAAGCCAAAGGATTTCTGAAGAAGCATTACATGGACAACTGATCCTCCTTTGTGTATAACTCATTGAAAAACCACCTCAAAGTCCGAGAATTCTTTATAAAACTATTTAAAAATTAAACTCAAAAATGCACGATTTTTATTTCGCCAAAAGTAACGATTAGGAAAATATAGTAAACAAAATTAAAAATTACCAAGTGTCCTCAATTTGAATTAGGGCTTAATTAGCTGGAATAAAGTTATCTTTTTATTTCAAATATGTTGTTTCAACCATGACGGAAGACTTAAAGCCGTGGACTTTTGTTCTTGGTTTGTCAATTTTATTTTGGAAAAGTAAGTGGACTCCCAAAGAGTCAGAGCTCAGAGGTCTGTTAAGTTGTAAATTTGTGTTCACTGTGGTGGATAACATATTTGGGAATAAAACGGATTGAAAATTTAGGAAATTATTGGTTTATGTCAATATGACTGAATGATTAAAGCTGAATTCTCGAAAAAATGCACAGGGTAATCTTACAGTTTGTTTACAAGCTTTATAGAAGATGTTAGCAACGGATTGTAGTTGGGAGCTTTATAAAACATTTTTATAACTCAAAGATGAAGCTCTCTAGAACTGGTGTTGCCCATTTTGGAAATCGATAAAAACGCTATTGCGTTATGAGTTTTTATTTAAATCATACATTAGCTATTAAATAAAAGTTAATTGTTTTGTGTTTTTTTAGAGTATTAAAGTGGCCAATTGCCACCTTGATTCTATTCCCTACCAATGCACTTGGTACCGGGAAAATAATCTCCCGAGCTATCGTGGTTCCTTCTTGAAAAACTGTACAATATTTAACTCATTCCATCCATGCGATATTTTTGTTTTCCCAAGATATATGCCAACTAAAAAAAACCCCTTGATGGCTGTAACTGCCTTTAAAAGCTCTCAGTTATGGCATTTAGTCCGTGTGTGTTGTAAGTTTCAAGAATATTATTTGCAGTTTTCTGTATTTTGAAGCTCTACTGCAGGTACTTTTAGAGGACCAGCTTATGATGAGAGCTGTTATTCGAAACACAAAGATGGTTTTCCTTAATTCAAATAGGGAGCTTGGATTTGGTACCTATAGAATTTTTCATAAGAATTTTCATCACTCCACTTACTCTGGATAATGTATTTAGCTCACGCTAAAATTATTTTGGTAAAAGAGTCCAATTCGAATCATTCCATTATTTTTCCGACAGGTAGGCAGTTTTTTTAAGTGTCCAAAGTGGAATGTTTTTTTGTATTTAAATTGCGGTATTACATAGTATCCCAGTAACAAGTCTAAAGTTTGTTTTGAAGAATTCCTTATCATCAAAGAACTCAGGGCACAAGGTCACAATTTAGAGAAAAGACCTTGCCGCAATCAATAATACAGAGCAAGCTTAAATAACTTAGAAGCGAAATCGCTACACGTTAAACCTAATTAAGACTAGAACTTTTTGCAGCCTAAAAAGGTAAGAAAAGTGGAGTAGGAGTAGTTTTCGGTTGGTAACCTATAGAGTTGTGGGTTCGAGCCCCAGCCTAGGCAGCAATTTATTTAAAATTCATGGTGTACCGCAAGTTTCTGTTTTGACTCCGTATCTGTTCTTCATATTATTTATTAAAAGACTTTTCTCTAATAATGCGACAGTACCTACTTTATATTCACAACCCTGTTCTTTGAACGTTGAACTACATACAATAGCTGCGTGTGATTAGCTCTTAAAATTTCATAATCTTGACAGCATCAATTCACTAGGATCAATAAGTCTGATGCTTAAAAAATTCAATTTTCAATTTTCTTTCGTGGTGATATATTTTTTCCTTGGTACTTGATTAAGAGACAAAACGAGCAATCCGATATCTGTATCTTTAACGTTATTAATTACCTCTTTGTGAAAAGATAAAACATTCTGCGAAATGAAGCTAAAATTAGAATTCTACTGCAGTTCAAAGAGAATTCATTCTTCCAAAGCTTAAGTTCCATTTGATGGCTTGCTCTTTTTACATATTTTGGTCTTCTGAACAGAGTTCTGAACACAACTTTAAAACCAACATATTTCATTGCAACACCCATACTGCAATGAATAACTTATCAGTTAGTTGTTAAACATAACCTTATACGCAACGCACTTTTAACTAAAGAGAGAGGCCTTCTCGAGCCGTACCAGACGAATGTGTAGTGTTTTACCTGGATTTATTTTATTTGCGCTTTTTTAACCTTACTATACCAATTTTCAAAAAGAATGTTTTTTTTTAGACGTGTGGTTTTCAATCTGACAATCCTTTTTTGGAGTTGGTCTTTTTGACAGCTATCACTTGATTTATGCTCAACTTGGTTTGCCATTTCACAATGATAAGACTTACTCCTGAAGAACGTTTGCAAATTGTGCAAATTTATTTTGAAAAACATGGTCATACTCGTGAAAAGATTTTCGATTTTCACAACAAAATTTTGTTCAGCGATGAAGCTCACTTTTGATCGAATGGATACGTCAATAAGCAAAACTGCCGCATTTGGAGTGATGATAATCCTCAAGTGTATGTTGAGACACCGTTACATCCACAAAAATTGACTATTTGGTGTGCTTTATGTGTTGGTGGAATCATTGCTCCATATTTCTTCAAAAAAGAAGCTGGCCATAATGTTACAGTCACATGATTAATGACTTTTTCTTGTCTGAATTGGAGGATGTTGATGTGGAAACCTTTGGTTCAAACAAGACGGCGCAATATGCCACACAGCCAACGAAAAAATTAATTTATTGAAGGAAACTTTTGGTGAGCGCATTATCTCCCGTCGCCGTCGTGGACCTGTGGCGTGGCCTCCAAGATCGTGCGATTTAACACCGCTGGACTATTTTTTGTGAGGTTATGTGAAGTAGCTTGTCTACGCAGATAAGGTCAAGACAATTGACGCTTTGGAAGAGAATATTCACAGCGTTATTGCTGACATACCTACGGCCCCATTTTCTGGAAAAAGTGGTCGAAAACTGGGTCTCTCGGCTGGAATTTGTTCGAGCCAGCCGCGGGCCACTTGACCGAAATCATTTTTAAAACATAATAGCAAACCCTTATATAATACAGCTAAATTCTTGGCTATAGCATTCAATTATATGCGTTTTATTTCTTCTTGAAAACCACACGTCGAAAAAAAACACCTTTTATTTTACTTAAAAAAATAAATAAATTGTTGGCACAACAGCTCCAAGCGGGACCGGGGCCTGTGACTTACACTCTCAACCATTCCTGTGTGTGCGTTGATATTCTGCAGGAATGGAAGGGACCTACAATTTACCGCCGAATCCGAACGGCTAACAGAGAAGCACTTTCCATGACATTAATTACTCTTGGAGGATTTGTCACTTCCTCGCAAGAGGCAGTACCCCGGAAAAGAACTTTTTTAGGTGGAGGTTTTATTTTACTTATTTAAACAAATTTTAACTAATTGCGACAAAAAACTGAACTCAACCAAAATTTTCCCTCAAACATTAAGTTAACCATGAACAGACCAAATCATCAAAAAGTTTAGAATACAAAATCACCTCCCAGTTGACTTTTTCAGCTGCAATTGAAATTTCAAAACGGTTCTGCAATAAATTCTGTCCGTCCCAAAGGAATAAACAGTATTTAACCAATAATTTAAGTCGGTACCAAAAAAACCAAAAAAAAAAAAAAAACACCATAATGACATTTCTATACTCTTTCGGTTCTAACCACATTTTTTCATTGCCGTTTCTGTATATGTGTTCATGTCCATTTTTGGCAAATCCACGCCAAGTAGATACAATATCTTTATTCTATAGTTTGCCTCATGAATTAATGAATTGCACGTATCGAAAGAAATATAAATTTTCGTTGCAACATTTTGTCATTTGTTTTGTTTCACACAGTTTGCCGACAACTTACCAAAGTTGGCCAAACCGATTAAGTTGGTTGCTGGTTGGTGTGAACGATCAGAATCTCATATATGAAAAATAAAAATTGGAAAAAAAAAATATATTATCTAAAAACAATCTGTGGCCTACTTGATGGATACAGGTACCTTTCCTTCTGGATCCACCACACTCGCATGCTTAACCAGAAATTTATTACGTGCAGATAAGTGAACATTACCCAGTCGAGCCCTACGGGTCAATTCTGGAGCATGATCGTATAAACAGGCGCAATATACAGGCGAGTCCATGTAACGCCTCTGTGGGAGGTCCACACTCATTGTCCATTCCAAGAAGTCCGCACAACAAATGCGCGCAAAGAAATCGACAATTTAAGGAAAAATACATTTTCATTCATCCGCATATCTTTTGAGAACTTCACAAAAAAAAAAAAAACCTGTCGACTAAGAGTGCGGGTCTTACAACTTGCAATCGCAATCCATAAAAAAAATTCATACGTGATATGAAATACGATATTCTGGAACGAGTGCATTCTGTCCATCACTACATACGGCCGGCCGGCCAAGAGCTATAAGGAGGATTAGCCTGCCATCGTCGTCGTCTTCGAGTTGTGGTTGTTGTCACAGCAGGGTATGGCCTGGCCAGCTTGATATTACAGGTGATGCAATATGCGCTCGCAGTACTCATACTCAGTTCAGTACTTATATAAATAAGTATCTTTGGGATTGTCGCGCGCATTGTGTGTCTTTTCCAGTCCAAGTCCAAGAAAAAAAAAAGAGTGAAATCTGATATCATGTATCTGCAATGTACGAATTCAATTAATTTCAATTCGCACTTAATCCATCACATGTGAGGGAGTGGTTCCGATGGAGGTTCTTGATTAATGGTCATAGCGATTTGGTTCGCAGCCATAGCCATAGCCATAAGCCAGGCCACCGCTTCATCAAGCTAGCTGCATTTTGGTCACTATACTGCTGCCGCCATCGCTACTTCAAAATAAATATAACCGGGTGTGTTGACTGCAACAGTTTGCGACATATTTTTTTTTTAAATATATTTTCGAGGTTAATTGTATTCTAATTTTTTGGAATATAATGAGCAAGCGATACATGGGTGGGCGCAGAGTGTGGCTTATGAATATGCTAGTCAAGATATCCGGTTTATGGTTTTTTTTATTAAAAAGATTTATTACTATCTTGCACCTGCATTTTTTAATTTTTTTTTTTTTTTATTAATTGAAGTGTGTTCAGTGTTTGACAGAATTAGGAAACATGTAATCAGGTTAATGAGGTGTGAATCAACGAAAAACGGTGTCGAGCTACAGATAACCAAAACTTGATGACATATTTATCTAAAGAGATGGGTCAAGTCTTACATTTGAATGCGATTGCATCATGGAAGCAACTTGGGTATTTTAAACTCAAATGAGGTTAAGTTTTGGTCATAAATCTTTAATCAGAAACTCGGGCTTACTTCTGTTTAGATTTAAAGTAGGGGCATCTGAATACATGTTCTTCATTAATTAAGCTTGTATAAAAGAACTAACAGATTTAAGGAAATGATAAGTGATCTATGAAGACCCTTAGATGTGGATATACACATTATAAAGGGCGAGGTAATAGAGCTTGTAAATTTCGGGTTCTTATGAGTTCTATTTGGCCATGTCTATGTTTGCTCTTGAACAAATTTTTCAATCCAAAGGGTGTGATTTGAAAATAACTCATAAATTGAACTTAGCTTATTGTCATTCCGGGAAAAGCTGAAGTTAGATGAGGGAACAGTGTTTTTGTTTGTAAGTTACGCGCACTCAAGGGTTTAATACCCTTTGTAACGAAGTTACTCATTTCTCCAACCACACACAACAACACCACCAACCGCCACCGACGCGACGAAGCCATTCCACACCCCACCGCACACAACAAAAACAACCACCGACAACACCCGCCACACCTGGTCCCCTTAGCCGACGAAATAGACCTCCAACCACTTGCAATATCAATAACAATAGCAAGCAACAAGAAGCACAAGGATAAAATATTTCTAGGTACATTTGTATTTTATCTTTACAATTCACACTGTGTCTTTCAAGAAATATGCATAAGGATCAGTAAAAAATGCACTGCAAAACCAGATTCGAAATCTCCACCAGTTGATTTAGTGCTAATTAAACGCACCAAGGAAATTCGCTTCTCGTCTAGAGGCACGCTGTATGGGAATACCAGTGAGAAGCTTCACTTAGTTTTTGGTAGTTATACCGTAAAGAGCCCTGCTCACCGTTTATGTCGGCTTCCCTCTCCGCTGTTCGTCGAAGAGAATCGCTAGACCGGCAATAGGCCACCCGTTTATGTCGTGAAGCGTTTGCTTTGAGGCTGTTTCTTAGGAACCTCACAGAGTTGAAAATTAAAATAATATATGAAATAATTTGTTGGTAACTTTAATTTTAAAACAATTAATTTGAAATACTATGCATATGAAATAATTAGTTAAGTTTGATTCGAAATTCGCAACTTCTTAAATCCTGAGTTATCGCTTTCTTTTGGATATACCCTGGACAACGACAAGCTAACCTCAGCCTCAACACAAAAAAGCATCACAAATTATTGTGAATACTATAGTAGTACCCCGAGGTTTAGTGGTTAGTGTGAAAGACTACAATGCCGAAGATGCTGGGTTCGATCCCTGAATCCACATAAGTTCTTTTCAGGGGTACTACCTTTTGCGAAGACGTGACAAATCCTCCAAGAGATATCCATGTCATGGAAAGTGCTTCTCTGTTAGCCGTTCGTATTCGGCGGTAAATTATAGGTCCCTTTTATTCCAGCAGAATTTCAACGCACACACAGGAATAGTTGAGAGTGTAAATAATAAACCCGACCCCGCTTGGAGCTGTTGTAACAAGCATTTTTTTTTGTGACTAAACAAAATTCGATCGTTCGTTTAGGTTGTATGGAAGATAAAAGGAGATACCGATGCACACTGGTTTTTAATGTCTGTAAATCACAAAGGGTGGGAAAACTGAGCCGTTTAAAGCATTCCACATTCTTGTAGTGTGGCTCAAAAAAGAGTTTCTTTACTTAACAGTACGTCTGAAATTGAGATCGAGGGTAAATTGATCGGGTGTTACGACGAAATTGATTCCAAAGTTGAATATTTTTGGCTATTTTGCTGGAGCACTTTTGTATAGAAGTAGCGAAAAAACAAGGCGAGACAAGAAACATTACGGCCTGTTTTGGTAATGGTTTCTTCACTTATCAATTTTCAGGCCCTTTTTTAAAACCTACCCAGGATGGTATTATGTTCTCATATGGTCCGTTATCTTATTAGTTGGTGGCTTTTTGTTGCAAAGATATGTAACCACTGACCGTAAGCGTTCTCAGAGTCCAGTTTTCAGCTTGATTAGAAAACATTTATTCCTTCAGTGAGGCAGTCTAGTTTTCTGATCTCTATGATTTCCCCGAAAAATCATAAGTTGCCTGATCGACGATTTGTGGGAACCTGCGATGAAACCCCTTTCAAATCTTTGATAAATCGAACCGTACAAAAAATTGTTTGTGGTTGGTGTTTCATTTGGACGAGGTGGTCAGCCAAACCGTTTGATCCCCAAGACAATCAGCATTTCACGATTCTAGATAATATGCCACCAAGGCAGTTTGCTAATTGGTACATTGGAATAGGTTCATACTAAGGGTCACTCTATTTAAGGATCAGTTGAGGCATGATCAGCCAGGTCATCAAGAAGTATGGTCCCCAACTTGAGTTTCCAATAACCTTACGGACTCTTGAATGCTGATTCATTCTTGGCACGTTCATCAGCTGGCTCATTTACTTAAATTCCAGGCCAGCCAGTTTATCCTAACTATATCAACGAAACTCACGGACTTCAGGAACCTATTTTTTCTAGGTGCCCAGTAATCACTTCTCCACCTTAGGTTAGGTTAGGTAATGTTAGGTTAGGTTAGTGTAGTGGGTCTTATGGATAATAATGTGTTCATCAGACTTGGATCAATGTTGATTCATTAAGATACCCTGGGGGGCTTAAGTCCTATAAGCATGGAACCTATGAAAAACTCATAAATTTTCAAACCATTTTGAGGCATTGATAAATTTAAGAAGGCTTGCACAGGTTTGTTTAGATAGTTCCTCTAATTCTTGGAAGAAATGACTTCTTAGTACTTCATTTCGCGGCATAGTGGCACCTCATGCACATAAATATTTTATTTTTGTGGTAACCCAACATTTTGAGCCCGTCTTGCTGAGCGGTAGAATCTTCTCTGTTCCTTGTTTATAAAAGTAGTGCCGCAGTTTCCTGGTTATGACTTATGACACAGGATTTGATCGAGTTCCATATCTCTCATTAGCTGCAGCGAGTACTATATTCCCTGTTAATGTTACAGGTTCCGATCTTTAAAGTTGTGTCTGCTTGGTTGGGTTCTTGGGATGATCCCTTTCTTGCCAGCTGATGACTCCAGGAATCCAACAAAGTCTTATGTAACGCTGCTCTCTAAAAAATAATACACGCTTTTTATTTGATCGCAGAAATTGCTTAAATCGCCGCTTAGCTGTCAATGAAAAAGCAAAAAGGTGATATAAGCACGTTGTTCTGTCTCATTGCAGCCTGTTAGCACCTACGGTCATTGCCAGTATCTCAACTCAACCCAACGGCCGTACCTATTTGTCCTCGGAAGCTTTTTTGTTTTTTTTTTTGAGATACACAAGTGCAAGCATCTTGAAAAGTCACGATGTTCTTTCATTATACAGGGTGATTCACCAGCGTTGTGCCAAAAAGCTAGAGCGTGTAGGTTAAGTTGGGACAAGAAAAAAAAAATGTGTGCGTGTACTAGTGTACACATGTAAGAAGTGAAACTTCTTTGGCAAACTAATTTTTATTTTTTTGCACTGCATTAACCGACCAGTGCAGCTTCTTAAGACCGCTTACCCGCCTAACACATTTAATATTATACACATCACATTTTTCATATCAACCTTCCAGCGCTCATTTAACCACATACCAAGTCACATCCCTGCTACCCGCCAATTTAAAACCATCAACAACCTGCCTGCCAATGATTCCAGATGAAATATAAGAAATCTCACCGGATTCGAAATAAAATCCCAATTTTGTACTGTAGGGGGAAAAACACCATATTTTGTTTAAAAGAAAGTTTAACACTAAAATCCTACTCAATGCATTTTTCAAAAAAAAAAAAACCTTAGACCCGCACGTTTGCACTTGTGTCAAAAATTTGATATCCCAGTTTCAAACCGTAGTCAATTTGATCGCATTAAAGTCAACTCGTTAAGTTTGCGCATGTAATTAAGTATTGAAAGTACACTATTCAGCTTAACTTCAATCGATTTAGCACCAGTTTGAAACTGGAATTGTAAAACGGTTTATTCGTGTAGGGATACCCTTATGGAATGAAATTAATGTCTTGTATGTTTTCATTAGTTACCTAGATTATAAAAATAACAATTGTCATTATTCGGTTTTCGGGAAACAACAAAAAAATCTTTGTTTTTTTTGTAAAAAATGCTTACTGAGCTCAATTACTATTTTTTTGTAAATCAAACTTTAAGCCTTAATTGTACATATTTTTATTTTTGGTGATAAAATAGTTTTTTAATATTTATGTATGTAGGTACATAATGTACCTATGTCGTACTGAATTATCCTTAACCAAGAATTTTTTTCCCACTACTTTACCCACCAAATAGTTTTTTCCAACCATGGCGAAAAAAACAACCAATCTGCGAACAATGCGGTGACTGCCTACAGTGGATATACGAAACAGTTTTGTCTGATACGACACAAATAATGCATACCGTCTCTGCTACCCACCGTTTTATTTTTAACCATCAGCCGCCGACCTTCCTACAGTTGATATGCAGAACCAGTTTGTGCTTTTATAAAACAAACCTAACCTAACCTAACCTATAGTTCTCTCCCCATGGCACTGTGCGTGATGCGACGTTAGCTCTATATCACTCTCTCTCTCGGTCTATCTGACTCGCTTGCTCCCTACTCTCGCTCCATGGCTATGTGCAGTGATGGAATCAAAACAAGAAAAAGATTGCGCGTAACGAAAAAATGTGACGCGTAACCGAAAAATGTGACGATAAATTTTTTTCCAACGCCGATAAAGAAGTTTCACTTCAAAAATCGTATGGGAGGGGGGGTCTATTCCCCTTCGTTTAGCCGGGAGGGGCAATTTTCTGAAAAATTGACTTATTTTGTAAAAAAAAATATTTAAAATCAACGGGTTCGTTTACAACACCGTGTTACACCTTTTTGGAAAGCCAAAAACTTCTCCTTTTATTTTGTTTTTAAATTAAATTGTTTTAACGAACAGTTTAAAAAATATAAATTTTCAAACTCAAAATTTTGAAAAAAAATTTGAAAAAATAATTTTAAAACTAATTTTTTTCAAAATTTTACGTAATTAAGTATAATTTTTGTTCTCAGAATTCAACGTTTCCATTAATCTTTAATCCAACACTGAAAACCGTATGGCTCTACGACTTTTTGTTGCCAAGGTATTCAAAAATAACCGAACCTACTTCTTCACAAAAACACGAAAAAATTGGCTAAATGGTCACTTGTGCCATCCCGTAAGGCTAGGTTTTCTTGTTTTTGTGAAGAAGTAGGTTCGGTTATTTTTGAATACCTTGGCAAGAAAGAGTCGTAGAGCCATACGGTTTTCAGTGTTGGATTAAAGATTAATGGAAGCGTTGAATTCTGAGAACAAAAATTATACTTAATTACGTAAAATTTTGAAAGAAATTAGTTTTAAAATTATTTTTTCAAATTTTTTTTCAAAATTTTGAGTTTGAAAATTTATATTTTTTAAACTATTCGTTAAAACAATTTAATTTAAAAACAAAATAAAAGGAGAAGTTTTTGGCTTTTTAAAAAGGTATAACACGGTGTTGTAAACGAACCCGTTGATTTTAAATATTTTTTTTTACAAAATAAGTCAATTTTTCAGAAAATTGCCCCTCCTGGCTAAACGGAGGGGAATAGACCCCCCCTCCCATATGATTTTTTTCTTGTCTCAACTTAACCTACACGCTCTAGCTTTTTGGCACAACGCTGGTGAATCACCCTGTATACAATAAACCTGCACTTTGGTCATCAGGAAGCTATAATATAAGTCACAGTTAAATACGCTCCCGCAGATTCTGGTCTCGGGAAGTGTTGATCAACTTTAAGGAACAAATATTCTGAAAATGTCTTTCTTGCTTTGCTACCACTCCTAACTAAGCGTAACTCCCTGCGCACAATGGTGTAGATGCAGCAGTAAAACGTAGCACCGTCAAAGTAAATGTCAAAAAAAGTAAAAAAAAAAAAAAAGTTCACTAAGCAGCATGTACGAATCCAATGGTGTAGCACATAACAAAAACAAAAATCAGGGCTATCGTTTGTTGTTGTTTCGTAGTGCAGAACGTTCGTGAACTTGGAGTCGAGTCGACTTATACTTCAGATACTTTCTGTGTTGCATCTGCTACTTCACATTCTGGCCGTGCAATAGGGCTGTCCAGAAAGCTATCTCTTTAAAAAATTTCGCTGACACTTTGAGGGAAAACATGAACAAATTGAATTATCCGGCAAAAAAATAGGTTATACATAATATTTTGAATTTTCACAATTTTTGTATGGTTTCCTTAAACATTTGGAAAATATTTCGTATGAAATTGTCTTGCCGCAAACAATGCTTTTCCTCAAAGTGATTGAGGATGACGTATTCGTGGACTGCCCTATACGATTTACATATACATTTTACTTTGACAGTGCTATACTTACTACTGCTGCAGCTACACTAATGTGCTCAGGCAGTTAGCCTCTATCAGCAAAGGGGAAACATTAAAATAAATTCCAAGAGCTTCTTTAACCTTCTGTCAGCAGCCCAGAACTTGTGCGTTATTCTTCTTCTAGGCTTCTTTTCTCTTCGAACTTTTACTCTCAACTTTGTTTCACTTTACTTTTCCATCTGATGCAACTCAATTTAGCACATCTGCTTGGTCAGTGATAAATGCCTTTCTCTCATCAAGGGTTTCCTAGCGTTCTAAATGTTTTGATATTTTCGCAACAGGCAGTTTCTTAAGTTCTCAAAAAATAGTTGGATTTTGGAATTCTATTTCACCTCTTTTAAGGTTTCCAGGTTATCACCTACATCCATCAACGATTTTGTAGGTCCTGTGGTTTCTCTAGTCTAGAAAGAAACATTTCTCAGTTGCCTTGTCTGAAACATAAACTTCATATAAATCATTTTCATAACTTTATCACTTAAGGCCATAAATCCTTGTTCGTGTTTTATAAAAAAAAATGTATCTTTTCGAAGACCTTACTAATTACGACAACAATTTCTCACATATATTTGCAGAAGATACAACTGACAGCAATGTGGAATCCAATAGAAAATGTAATGACGAGTGCAATAATGATAACACCATGACAAGCAGTGCAATTAATACACCATCAATGCAATCGCCATCATTGTCCTCAAAGCCATTACCGTCGTCGTCTTCGTCGTTGTCGTCAACCTCAACACCTCCTCTTGGAACAGAAGCAACCAAAGTAGCAGCAACAACATCACAGGAAAAACCACCATCACAACCAACCACAACATCGGCAGCGGCGTCGTCGTCCAAACTACCAACATCACCATCATCAACAGGACATGAAGTATTAACCAGGCCTGGCGATAAATTTCGATTACCAACGACAGCTCCTGGCAGCAGCAATGGATTTATTGGCCACAACGCCTCAAATAGTAGCTGCAGCTCCTCGAAGCCAAAGATTGTTGCAGCCACACCAAGAACAGGCTCGGTAGCTGTTTGTAATGGAGCAGTCGTCAATGGTTTAACTAGAACTACCAATGTGACCCGAAATATGAACCTCAGAGCCAAGGATCGAATGTGTCTATCACAAGGAACCGATTCGACGGCGAAATGTGATAAGAATTCCTCCATGTCGTCCTCAGTGTCTTCGACGTCTACGTCGTCGTCTTCTTCTCCGTCGGCCAGCAATGATGCAAAAAGTAAAGTGAGAGATCTTACGCTTCATGATTTGATTGAATCAGAAGAGGATCCATATCATGTACTCCAAGAATATCTAGAACGTGTGAAGGTAAGTTATTAGTTTAAAATTTTTTTTATACATCGTCTGGACTATATAAAAAGCTTTTATTTTGAAAGCCTTTTAATTTTATTTGAAACAGAATGTTATCCATGAAAATAAGAAATAAAATCGGTGCTATGTGGCTTCCATGTGGTATGCCAGACTCTTATTCGGTTTGGATTTTTTTGATTTTGTATTTGATAGCTTGTCTCAGCAATTTCCTGTTTCTTAAAGATAGTTGTCTTAATATCAATAGCACACCGCTTTTTTCCAAAAGTGAAACCATTTCTTAACAAAACTGAATTAATGTTTTGAGGCACCGACTTGGTTACGCAAAGTAAAGTCAAAAATAAATTTAAGTTCAACAGTCTCCTATTCCAATCGGCTCCTGTTAGTATTTTACTTCACTATCCCTCAAGGTCATACCCAATGCTTTCACTTTTAAGACAATAAAAGTGCTTGCTTCGATAATTTTCAGGAGCATAAAACATAACCTAATAGCTGGCCGTAAGTTTTGAAAAGTATATTTTGTATTATAATAAACATATAAAAAAATGGAGGCTTGACGGTATTTTCTGTTTTTATTTTAAACTTCTCCCGTGCTTCTGGCTTGTATATCATTAAATTTGACGGAGTTCATTCGAACTAATGAAAGAAATTTTTATTGACCATGCACACGTAACTTTAAACAAAAACATAAGAAAACAGTATTTCCTTGCACCTTGAAGTTGCAAATGATAGACAAGAAAATAAAATGAGTAGAAAACGAAACACCCCTTGCTTTTTTAATGTTTCTATTGCTTGGCCGTTTCTTTGCAGCACTAAATTATAAAATGTCAAAAAGTCGACCCTTTCAAAACATGGTTTTACGTTTTTACGTTTGAACACAGTAACGTTACATTAAGTTGGAAATTGAACAAAATAGGGTCAAAATCTAACCAGAACATACCCTTAGCCATTGTATATACATTTGTATAGTAATTTCATGGAACATTTTATTTTAGTTCTGAACGTCGTAAATGGCGGCGCTAGTTGTATTATCTACTTTACATCTATTGTTGTTTTTGCTTCCCATGGGAGTTTAGACAAAAACCACTCAAATAACTCTCCAATAAGTGTTTGTGAACATCGTCCATAGATGCCGCACAAAACGTTCCGCTTTTTGGGAATACTATAGATTTTAAATACAATGCCTTCGCCAATATTTAACAACCTATTTACTTTTAGTACAATTTAATACCTCTCCCTGTGAACTGATCCTTAAACAATGCGTTTGACCAAGGACATAATAAGTATAGACTGCTAGTTGATTTACGTTTCCATATACAATATCATATAGCAAAGACAATATCTGCAAAAACCATCATACAACTAATAGAGATAACGCCTTCCAATTTTCATTTTTGATTCGTTTTGCGCATCTACGTCATAAGAACACCTGAAGTTCGCGCCTTCTCGTTTTCGCCTTCCCGTTTAACTTTTGTTTCGTTCTACTCTGTGCGCTCTACGTCATAAGAACACACGGAGTTAGACAATGGTTTGACGTTTTGTATAGCACCATGCTCAATGCCATATCTTTATTAGTGTGGAATCATGTGGAAAAACTGTGTAATCAAACGACACTAGCTCATTGAGGAACAAGTTGTGAAATATTTCCCTACAAGAAACTTGTTTTCAAAGGTGTGCCTATAATATGAGCAAGAAGGTGTTGCTGCAAATTACTCTAAATTAAACTTTTCTTTTAAGTACCTTTTAAGTATAGAATAATACGAACAAAAGTATGAAGTTTTGCAATAAAAACAGTTTGGACTAAGTAAACTGTAGCTCAGATTTTTGTAGGATAACTTCATTTAACATCACAAATAAAATGTCCTTAAATTAAGAAACTATGTACAACTTCTTCTATTACAATTCATTCTTACTTTGATACTAACCAAATTCACAGACTTTATATAAAAACTTGAAAAAAGTAGAGTAAGGCACTTGGTGCTAAGATTGCAAAGGCAAAAGTCAATGAAAAGAACGAAAAGTGTGAAGAAACCACTTGAGCACAATGAGAAAATCGCTGAAGCTAAGAAAGCAGCTGTAGTAAAAAAAAATGTGTGCGTGTACTAGTGTACACATGTAAGAAGTGAAACTTCTTTGGCAAACTAATTTTTATTTTTTTGCACTGCATTAACCGACCAGTGCAGCTTCTTAAGACCGCTTACCCGCCTAACACATTTAATATTATACACATCACATTTTTCATATCAACCTTCCAGCGCTCATTTAACCACATACCAAGTCACATCCCTGCTACCCGCCAATTTAAAACCATCAACAACCTGCCTGCCAATGATTCCAGATGAAATATAAGAAATCTCACCGGATTCGAAATAAAATCCCAATTTTGTACTGTAGGGGGAAAAACACCATATTTTGTTTAAAAGAAAGTTTAACACTAAAATCCTACTCAATGCATTTTTCAAAAAAAAAAAAACCTTAGACCCGCACGTTTGCACTTGTGTCAAAAATTTGATATCCCAGTTTCAAACCGTAGTCAATTTGATCGCATTAAAGTCAACTCGTTAAGTTTGCGCATGTAATTAAGTATTGAAAGTACACTATTCAGCTTAACTTCAATCGATTTAGCACCAGTTTGAAACTGGAATTGTAAAACGGTTTATTCGTGTAGGGATACCCTTATGGAATGAAATTAATGTCTTGTATGTTTTCATTAGTTACCTAGATTATAAAAATAACAATTGTCATTATTCGGTTTTCGGGAAACAACAAAAAAATCTTTGTTTTTTTTGTAAAAAATGCTTACTGAGCTCAATTACTATTTTTTTGTAAATCAAACTTTAAGCCTTAATTGTACATATTTTTATTTTTGGTGATAAAATAGTTTTTTAATATTTATGTATGTAGGTACATAATGTACCTATGTCGTACTGAATTATCCTTAACCAAGAATTTTTTTCCCACTACTTTACCCACCAAATAGTTTTTTCCAACCATGGCGAAAAAAACAACCAATCTGCGAACAATGCGGTGACTGCCTACAGTGGATATACGAAACAGTTTTGTCTGATACGACACAAATAATGCATACCGTCTCTGCTACCCACCGTTTTATTTTTAACCATCAGCCGCCGACCTTCCTACAGTTGATATGCAGAACCAGTTTGTGCTTTTATAAAACAAACCTAACCTAACCTAACCTATAGTTCTCTCCCCATGGCACTGTGCGTGATGCGACGTTAGCTCTATATCACTCTCTCTCTCGGTCTATCTGACTCGCTTGCTCCCTACTCTCGCTCCATGGCTATGTGCAGTGATGGAATCAAAACAAGAAAAAGATTGCGCGTAACGAAAAAATGTGACGCGTAACCGAAAAATGTGACGATAATTTTTTTTCCAACGCCGATAAAGAAGTTTCACTTCAAAAATGTCAAAAAAGAAGCTCACTGAAGCTGCATCCACGAATTCATGGTATAGCACGGAACTCAAACCAAAATCGTGTCTTTCATTTTGTTTGTTGTTTTTTTCTGTCAAAATGTTTAAAATGCTGCGCGGCACGTTCGTGAAGTTGGAATTGCGTCGACTTGTAGGTACTTGAGCTACTTTTTCTGCGCTTCAGCTGTAACTTCATATTATGTAGCCGTGCAATGCGAATAACCTAAATTTAACTTTGACAGTGCTACGTACTACAGCTGCAGCTACACCATTGTGTTCAGGCAGTAGATAAAAGTCATGTGGCGTTGGATTATTACAAAACCCTAATAAGAAATTACATTTGAAATTAAACTTTAAATTTCTAGTTGATATTGAGTTAAATTACAATAATTTTAATTTAAAACGACTGTGTTTCAATGAAAGTTAAGTTGTTTCGTGGAATTGACACTACCTACATCAAAAATTCTTCCCCTTTACTTACATAGGTACGTGAAATTTCCATCAACATTTTGAAAGCATATGTACGTTGAATCAAGGAGATGAAACAAAGCGCATGCAAATCAAAACTTAATGCTGATATTATGATCATGTCATTAAAAGAGGGTTACATTTAAATCTTGGCATTTCTGAATATAACAAAAATTAATGGAAACAATCAATGACCTACACATCGATCATATATGTATACTTACACAAACATCGAAACATCGATTCTTATGATGAATGCTTCAGTAGCAAAAGCCCTTATTCATTAAAGTATTAAAATAAATTATCCCTAAATGTACACTCGAATAAATTCGTCATTACTTCTGTAATTGTTGAAAATATTCCTCTGTCTTATAGCTACTCACGAATGATTTGCTAGTCATTATTTATCACCGTTTAAATAGTTTATCACAGAATAATACAAAACTGAATTTATGAGTCTGTGAAAGAAATAAAACCTATTTATTTTCCTACAGAGCACCCTGCACTTTAGGTAAATCTTACAATCGATCATTTATTCTGTAATTGTTAAATACTCAATTTCGGTCTGACTGATTTACATTCACAATTGCCATTTAAATAGTTTACCACAAAAACAAAATGTTATGACTTTTAATTCTATACTTCTTGCATGGCTCGTGTAAATGCAGTTGAAAAGAAAAATAAAACTTAATTATGTGCGGGCACCCTGTTCTGCCTGTTGGAGACTTAATATTTTATTTAAAATAATTTAGAAAAATCTCAAAAATTCAAAATAGTAGCTACAATAGGAATTGACCAGTTTTATTTAAATTGTCAAACAAATATTATCACGAACAGTTTTAAGACTTCATAGTCCGGGGTATCTCTGCATCAATTCCCAAGAACCTAAAAGTTTGTATAAATGTAAGGGATACAATTATGAATGAAATTGAACAGTCCTCGTCGATCCCATGTGTGTAAAAAATTTTATTCAAGGTCAAAATCATATATCATATTTTTGAGAAGGTATTTCAATAAGGGCGGGTAGATGTTGAACTGAAATTTAACAAGCTGTGAACGATTTACAAGTATTAGCCAACTTCATTTTTGATTTGAAAGGTCCAAGACTTGACGTTTGACAAACCCAAAGATTCAGAAGCCTATGCTAGCTGAATAAGTTTACTAGGTATGTCAGTTTACTACACTACATCATGTATATTATAAGGTATGGAATATGACATACTCGTAGTTTAAATGGTCACCTCGGCTTTCGGTGACCCGGGTGGTCCCATGACTTTCGCATATATCCGGTTGAATTTGAGCGATGGCCTATAAGGAAATCTGTCGATTTTGGTTTTTGGGGAAATACCAAAAAAGTCTAGCGGGGTCAAATAAAATGGTGAAATTCCTGGGGGTTGGTGTAGTCCTACATATGAAAATTTGTTAACACAGCCGCATTCATCAAGCATTGAGCCTCTTTGCTAAAGTTTAATATATTTCTGACAAAATTGGGGCACTCTTTCAAACGTTCCGAAAAACAGTCAGCGTTGTCTAAAATCATGAACTTTGAGTTACTACGTCAGTTGGATTTCGTATTGGTAGGGTTCCACGTCAGAAGAAAATTTTTACAAGTGAAAGTCTGCGAAAGCTCGAGTAGTTCTGCATGACGAGGAATCTATTACCTCGGCTTTACAGAACGTGGCAATGATATCGGCCGATCTTGTGTTTCTTCTAGCACTTGATATTCTAGTCCTGAAATCTATGCTGCCGCTACCATTACTTCAGATTTTTGAACGATTTTGCGGTTTTTTAATTTTAATAATATAAAGTATTTAAAGCCCTATTTAATATTGCGTACAAAATTTTGATTTTATTTTTTAGTAATTTTTATTTGACTCGTCATACCAAATTCTGTACAATTTTTCAAGTTCAAAACTTCAAATTTCTTTAAAATGGCTTGCGGAAGAACTTAAAATGTAGGTGAAATTCCAGTTCTTTCTGTGGAAAACAAATTCTGACCAGAATTGACCACATTTAGCTACCTATGTAAGTTTGCGATACTTTTTTCTGAAAAATTTCAAAACTCCTTTCTACACGGTTCTACACAATTTCTATGCGTGTGTCAGGTTTGTTCAGAAAAATATCAACTAGCATCTTCGTTCCGAATTATATTTGAAAAGATGGCGTTTTAAACGTCAAAGTTTAAGTATGCGAGATTCAGGATACCACGGAATAAAAACTAAGTTTTTTCTGAAAACTGAACTGTTTCTCTGGAAGTTTTCAATTTAACTCCCTATAAAATTTGATCCAAATAATCAATTAATCATTAACATAATGTTATTTTTCTTCTTAATCACTAAAATTATGATATAATAGCAGCCATTTAATACCTACTGTAAGAATCTACTACGTTAACACGTTCATCTAGTTTAATATCGAATAGGAACTGAGAGTTGGATTTCAAAGACTGAATATTAACCTCAATACAAAAGTCTGGTGGCCTAATGCAAATCACTATACCTGCTGACCAAACACTTAACTGGAGAACATTAAATGCGACTACAAAAGCTGCAAAAAGACCAATAAAAAAGAAAACCTTGAGGCAAAATTGCAACAAAATCTAACCCATTATCTTTTGTTACTCAACTGTTCGCTAATTTCCACTCCTGCCGTCACTTTTGATAAATGTGAGTCAATATTTTAAAATATTAACTAACTCCATCATTAAGTTAAAAAAAAAAAAAAGAAATTATCGCCATCAACGACGAACCAACACCAAAGACCCGAACCGCCTCAACAATCCTACAAAAAAAGAGAAAAATTCACACCATTGTCATCAATATCACACAATGCCTCAGTTCGGCTGTTGTTAAAGGATAACCCTCTCAGCTCAGCTCTCACATAGCTACAGCATAATAATTTGAATTTCCCATTTGATTGATTGATGCAAAAATGTATTCCTTCACTTTCATCTGTGGGCAAAGCCCACTCTCTTAAATAAAACCCCTCCTCGTCCTCCTTCGTCGTATCATAAATAACGAACAATCATAATCATAAATTATATTGACTCCTACCATTGTCATTATTATTGTTGCAATTTTTCCAATTTTATTGTCGCGCGCATTGAAATAAAACGGAGCCCGATTTTTAATAAAGCCAGAGCCAGAGTCAGAGGCAGTGGTGGAGAACTGCGGGTGGTTCTGGACGGATTGAATTCGTTTTTATGTTATTTTTTCTCTGAATGAATCTACGAGATACGACTACGACTCTACGACAAGATAAATGCGCTCATTGATCTCAGTGAGCTTATAAAAGTAATAAAAATCGAAAACGGTAATCAACACCAGCGACCGCATTTAAAGTATAGAAACAGTTTAAAAGTAATTGAAACTTTGTCAACCGAACCTACAGAGATGGGGGTTGTGTTGGTGTTCCAGGGTGATAGATGGAGGATGTTTTGAATGCTTCAACGAATTGCGGTATTGTGGTTATAAGAATCATTCATAATTAGATACTAAATAGCTGGTTACTTCCAATTGAAATGATACAACCAATTAGGTTGTTTGGTATTGGTATTGTATCTGAGAAGTTCACTGACACCACCGCACATCACACGGAATACAAGATTTTTTACAGCACAGTAAACCACCAAGAGGTTTGATGGTTTTTAAAGGAATAGCTATGTGCTCGTAGATTTAGCCGTATCATTAACTGTTTAATGGGCTTCTTTTGAACGTGAAATGATAATGATATTGATATGCGATTCTGTTTGAAACAAATTCGTTCGGTTGAATGTAAAAATTTAAATGAATTGTCACTCCTTCATTCTGCCTTAATTGATGTTATGACATAAATGATCATTGAATATTGAAGTTCGAAATCGTAGGGTTTGCTGTTATTGTAAAGCATACGGACTTGCATCTTGCTTTTTAGGACAAGTACGGGGTGGGCTAAATACAAGCCTGTTTTTGGTGTTCCCGGCTGGCTCCGCATTCGCAGTAGCGGATTATGTTACTCCAATTTTCCAAGACCGTGTTGATGGTTTCACGGATCCGTAGTTCACGGATCGCTAGGATGATATTGGCTTCAAGTGCTTGAATCGTTTCCGGATTGTAAGCATAACATCGGTCATTCGCAGTTACCCACCAAAAAATCCAAAAGGGTAAAATTGCAGCTACGAAGCGACCAATTGACATCGCCAGACAACTAATAACACGACTTGGAAATTCGGTGCTCGTGCTGTGCAGCATGGTGTGCCATCCTGCATGAGCTAGAGGTCTGTAATGTCCACCTTTGACCGAAACTTTGTTCCCAACCTCATGATCGAAGAAAAATGTTACAATAATGCCACCGCTAAACAATCCACAACAAACTGTTACTCTCTTTGGATGCATTACATTCTCGACAATAACGTGAAAGTTTTCCGATCCCGGCGGCAATTTGTGAACGTAGCCACCGCGTCAGAAAAGATGATTTTCACTTCAAAAACGCACTTTTTGGGCTACACAAAACTCACTTTTGAAATAAGTTTTCAATATTTCCCGACGTTGTCCAAACTTAAGGCGACTCATCTCGTTCCGCAGAGGCATGATACTGATTTCTGTCAAGGGTTCGAGCGGAAAATAGCGGTCAATGTCAAAATATGGCCCACCCTGTATTGGTTTCTTGCCAAAAAACGAAATTTGGGATAACAAAGAAGTTCTTTAAGGAAATGTTTTTCTCAGTTCGCAAACTGGGTTGTCCTTGTTTCGTTCGCTAGTGTCGTAATCAGTAAGGTCATCTATATCAGAGGCAGTTGTTTGTTTCGGAACCATTGATTTCTTACGAAGTAAAGTAACCCAACCTGGGGGACCAGTAACCCACTACGGGGATGCGAAAGCTAACGTTGGCCCTTTGAGGGGTCATCCTCTTTCTTCTCTACTTCACTATCCTGCCTTTTTGTGAAAAAACCCAACAAACTAGCTCCAAGTATGTTGAAGTTGCTCTAGGGGGGGGGGGGGGGGGGGGGTGTACCTACCATGATGACTGCTAGCGTCGACGTTGTTTCACTTAATTGGAACTCATCGAACCGAGGGGTTCATCCAGACGTTTACTGAGACCCAAATCTGACAGCGCAATTTTAGTAATGCTTTTTCCCGCGTTTAAGACTCGCGCTTATAAGTTCGGCAAGTCAAGTCCGGGTGGACAAGACCAGTACCTGATGGCTACCACTATGGGAGGAAAAATTCATGCGTATGAGATAGTCGCAACACATAGTTCGCCCAGTTGATACCAATCAGAGCCTACCCTATTCATACAGCACCCAGCCACCCTCTGGTTGACGGAGTTAATGACATCTATCATTCTCGAGGGGATAAGTGGCAGGATGGAGTTTACGCTCAAGAGGTACCAAGCAACACCTTGCGAATCATCCTTGAACCATTGTTTCAGTACCATCACTCACCATTGAATCCCATGTTTGTAGATCTGGAGAAGGCGTCTGATTAGGTTATTCGGTTATGCATCTGGAAATCGGTTATTGTGGAAGGTATCACTGAAGAAAAGGGTCGCCAATATAAAGGGTCACACCAGAGCGCAAGTTATTTCGTTCTGCAGAATGGACAGTTTTCTGACTAGCTCGATTTTCGTCTAAGAGTAAAACCAATAGGTGTTTTATCACCAATTCTGGTTTTTGCTGATTGCAGCTCATGTTGTGATGCCTGCAAAGAAAGGTGCAACAGTGGAATGAGGTTTTACGTGATAATTATCTCACGAAAATCCCACGGGTGCCAACCAGTTGTAATTGGGGGAATAAATAAAAATTACTACCCCGGCTGGGTTTGAACTCACAACCCTCCATTGCCACCCCCTTAAGCTATTCGAGTCCAATGGTACCTACATCTATGCTTGCGGAATATAGAAATTGAATAAAAACTATACCCCTTTGTTAACCGTTATATGCGGGACATTCTCAAGATCTATTGGTCTTAAACTACATCGAATACAATTCGTTCACCACACCAAATCAGCCCCCAAACCCCTCCAAATCCAACCACCCACTCCACCTACAACCACTTGCCACTCACCTACCATTTTTTACACTTTTGGCCTCCCCCTAACACCAAAGCACTACCCTCCATCACCCCAAATTACCCATCCCACCTACAGCAACCAACCACCATTTTTGACAATTCTTCCTCTACCGGACACTACCCCCACCCCCACTCACCACACCAACACCACCACTGACAATCACCAACCACCCAACACCATCCCCCCCACTTTATCGACTTTCTAGGCTATCAAAGCAGATATAACGTGACTGTGATTGTGACTGACTGTGACAATTTTTCGTGCGTGCTGCCCATATATTCCGATTTAGTAGACGTTATCACGCCAAAAAAAAGCTTGGAAAGGAAGTTTGGTCTCTCTCTCCAATAATATAATCTGACTTTCTGTATTTCAAAAACGGCTGCACTGATTTTCATCAAATTTGCTATGTTAAATGTTTTTGAAAAATATTACCTAGGCCGAAATTATAATTTTCTGGAAAAGCTACGGATGAATTTTCTTTAACAAAATAAAGACCGAATTTTGAAAGAGTTTCTTCGAAAAAGCTTTTGAACGGAAGGTATTTCCGAAAGTTTTTTCAATACGTTGCGTCGGTCGGCGGCTCCACCAATTTTGATAGAACTTCATATAGTATAGATAGCCAAAGAAGAATTATTGTATACTAAAACAAAAATATTTAATTTATATAGGAATACATAATTTGCTTCTTAGAAAGGTAATCCCAATAACCCCCTTTTAAGATATTTTGGTATTTAAAACTTTTTAACAATTTGTACCAACAGTAAGTTATAAATAAAGACGATTTAAGGATCCTCCCAATTGATCTCGTCTGATGATAGTAGATTGAAATATAAGATGGGAATTTCAACTGCGTTTTGCTTGATAATTGCACACAACTTAAAGAAGCATAAAAAATTCCTGCGTTTGTAATTCGGAACACCCTTTTGAAGTACCTTTTTAGTGAAATTTTCATGAAGGGTTTACCTTGGACAAGTTCGATGACACTACAAAAACAAACCTCCGCAACTTTTTTTCCAATAAACTTTTCAACTTAATTTAATTCAGAAATTATAATTACATACAAGACCGTATCGCATTACTCCCATATTGCCTTGGTCCACTATTTTACAAAAAAAATTAAAAAAAAAAAATCATTATATATTATATTGATGCAATCACGAAAGATACTCCGATGGTCAACAAGATTTCGACCTACCCAGTAGATCATGGATAAATTTTCGAAATTGTTGGCCATTCGACTCCTCTTTAGGCCGAAGTTGGCAAAACAAAATTACGTAATTATTTTCGTGAATGGTAAGCTCATGTACCTTACAATGCTGCCAACGCCCACAATCCAATAAACTGCACAACATCCACCAACAGCTGTCTTCATTTTGGCTCATGTTGTGAAGTTTTTAATTTTTTTTTTTTTTGAAAGAAAACTGCATGTCAAAGTGATCACTTGCGCGCTCCCCCACTGTGGAGGGAGTCAACGAACATAATTTCTCTTAAAAAGGAGATCACCATATACACAATCGCGTTGTCGGTCTTTGTTGTCAGTCGTGTATTCATTAATTGCAATGATCCCCTCATGTACATCATGATGCGCTTTTGCTTGGCATCAATTAAGTAGGTCACCTACCGCAGCCTTATTCTTGACAGCGCATAATAAGCGTTAAACGTTCCGAACGGATTATGCATGGGCTTTGGACATTTAGCCGCATACAACATGACAGGGAGACAACATGATTGAATCGAATTGCCTTTTAATTAAAAAAATTACAAAACCAAAATATAAAAAAAAATCTGAATTGAATCTGGTATTATCTGAATTGGGAGGCAGCAATTGGACAGAAAGAGTAGCTTTAGATGGATTTTTTTGATTGGAAGAGGCTTGCTTCAGGATTGTATTTATCCATCAAGGAAACTTCACCTTGGACTTACTTTCACTTTTGAAGAAGATACAATGGCAGAGGTTGGTCATTGGGCTTTATCATCCTGTCAACTCGAACCAAACCCATCCTGCTTCAAGCTGATTGATATTTCTCGGTCATACTCCTTCAGAGACAAGGAGGTCCTTTCTTTCTTTTTTTTTAATCTGCACAAAATAAACACCACAACTCAATGCAATTTCAAAAGATTCACAAGTCAAACCATTCACAAATCCCCTTTCTTTAATTCCCGCTCAAGGTCAAGTACAATATACCTACTTTACCACACTTGAACTCCCTTGACCCAATCACACTCATTCCTCCTATATTCCATAGTCACAGTAGTGGACTGACATATGGAAACACTTGAAAGTGACAACTCTAACAGCCATTGAAGACAAAGACAAAGACTCCTAACTCCAATCAACATGAGAGCACTTTTATTTGACTTTGACCAAAGCTATAACCAGTCATGCCAATTACCTAGTCTTGGCTCACTAGATGATGTGTCCATGAAAACTCTGCACAAGCTTCTAGTGTTCCATCAAACAGACAACATATACCAAAGTCTTACTTACACTCTCTGACCAATTTGGTAGAAGACAAAGCATTTATTGTTGAATTGGAGGACATCGCACCCATAAAAATTCCTCCAACAATCCAAACCCGTCAACACTGACTTTCTTTTCATCAAGAAATCTGTCACTTCTCGTCAAATGGCCATGGTCATATGGAATAAGAGAAAATCCTTTATTAACAGAAAAGTTGGACATAAAATTTGCATTAGAACTGGATATGGGCATTTTTGAGACATTTTTGGCATTTCTTTCAGAAAGACTCCAACTTTGTAAGAAATAATTGTGATTGTGTGTTACGCTACGCGAGAAAGTCAAGCTTACTGTCAAATCCAAATCCATTCCCCTCATGAGATCATCTCATGGGGACCAAAATAAAAACATAAATGAATTATTAAAAGCCGGTCCAAGTCCAAGTACTCGTACTATAAGCCAACATCATATCATGATGGTCATAATAAAAATACATGAAACACTTTTACTCGCAATTTCTGATGTGTTTGGGGGGGGGGGGGAGACATCCTTTTATTTGCCGGTCCGGTGATGGTGGTCTGTCTTTGGACGAACCACGCTACGCGACGTGATGACCGCCTACTGGGTCCATTATGACTTCAACGCGTTAACGCACAATTCTCGTTAGCCAAGTTCAAACTGACAGCTGTCACAAGGATGGAAGTATACCTTCTATAGTAGCGCGAGTGCAGCAGTGCTGTGTAAGTTAAGTTGCTTTTCCGTTTCGAAATTAAATGTGTTCAAAAATTGCCTTTTAATTAAAAAAATTACAAAACCAAAATATAAAAAAAAATCTGAATTGAATCTGGTATTATCTGAATTGGGAGGCAGCAATTGGACAGAAAGAGTAGCTTTAGATGGATTTTTTTGATTGGAAGAGGCTTGCTTCAGGATTGTATTTATCCATCAAGGAAACTTCACCTTGGACTTACTTTCACTTTTGAAGAAGATACAATGGCAGAGGTTGGTCATTGGGCTTTATCATCCTGTCAACTCGAACCAAACCCATCCTGCTTCAAGCTGATTGATATTTCTCGGTCATACTCCTTCAGAGACAAGGAGGTCCTTTCTTTCTTTTTTTTTAATCTGCACAAAATAAACACCACAACTCAATGCAATTTCAAAAGATTCACAAGTCAAACCATTCACAAATCCCCTTTCTTTAATTCCCGCTCAAGGTCAAGTACAATATACCTACTTTACCACACTTGAACTCCCTTGACCCAATCACACTCATTCCTCCTATATTCCATAGTCACAGTAGTGGACTGACATATGGAAACACTTGAAAGTGACAACTCTAACAGCCATTGAAGACAAAGACAAAGACTCCTAACTCCAATCAACATGAGAGCACTTTTATTTGACTTTGACCAAAGCTATAACCAGTCATGCCAATTACCTAGTCTTGGCTCACTAGATGATGTGTCCATGAAAACTCTGCACAAGCTTCTAGTGTTCCATCAAACAGACAACATATACCAAAGTCTTACTTACACTCTCTGACCAATTTGGTAGAAGACAAAGCATTTATTGTTGAATTGGAGGACATCGCACCCATAAAAATTCCTCCAACAATCCAAACCCGTCAACACTGACTTTCTTTTCATCAAGAAATCTGTCACTTCTCGTCAAATGGCCATGGTCATATGGAATAAGAGAAAATCCTTTATTAACAGAAAAGTTGGACATAAAATTTGCATTAGAACTGGATATGGGCATTTTTGAGACATTTTTGGCATTTCTTTCAGAAAGACTCCAACTTTGTAAGAAATAATTGTGATTGTGTGTTACGCTACGCGAGAAAGTCAAGCTTACTGTCAAATCCAAATCCATTCCCCTCATGAGATCATCTCATGGGGACCAAAATAAAAACATAAATGAATTATTAAAAGCCGGTCCAAGTCCAAGTACTCGTACTATAAGCCAACATCATATCATGATGGTCATAATAAAAATACATGAAACACTTTTACTCGCAATTTCTGATGTGTTTGGGGGGGGGGGGGGGGGGGAGACATCCTTTTATTTGCCGGTCCGGTGATGGTGGTCTGTCTTTGGACGAACCACGCTACGCGACGTGATGACCGCCTACTGGGTCCATTATGACTTCAACGCGTTAACGCACAATTCTCGTTAGCCAAGTTCAAACTGACAGCTGTCACAAGGATGGAAGTATACCTTCTATAGTAGCGCGAGTGCAGCAGTGCTGTGTAAGTTAAGTTGCTTTTCCGTTTCGAAATTAAATGTGTTCAAAAAAACGGAGAAATTCAGTTCACTTTCGTTTTCTTAGTTTCACACAATGTTTGATTCGAATGAGAATAATTTATGGTTGCCACATTGTTTTGATCTTCTTTAATTGATTTTTTTTTTCTGTGGAAAAGTTTCTTAGTCAAAAAGTTTTATTGCCTTAGTAACAGACTTTATTTTAGAGAAATTATTTACCTTTTAGAGGCGATAACAAGACAATGGTCAGAGTCAAAGTTTGTTTTTCGGAAACTTTGAACGTCAAAATTGTCGATTGAGAGCCTCCATCGAGCTAAACAAGGTTAATCTGATTGACGGGCGATCGATCCGGTGAACATCTAGTGCCCTTAAGAATTGGCAAATTTTAAGTTAGCTAGAACCTAACCGAGGTTAGTTTCCTTCAGTAAGGAACTATCGTTGCAGGAGAGAGAGAACATCAGGTTGGTGTTGTAAAATATTGTTTCTATGCATATTGCCATTAAGAGTTCACTTTGGTGTTCATAGCTAAAGACATCATCCCGGAGTCTTTCTTCATTTACAAATCTCACTGAACAGAGATTTCATATCATATTGTTTAAAATGTTTCCAACGTTTAGTTTGTAACAGTCAAAGGCTTCACCTAAAAGCTTGGCCGCCTGAACAAAGTGTGCTTCAATTTGCTGCCAATTTACCACCACGCACAACCCCCAAGTCTTATGGAAACCCCATTGTCGGGGGCTGGTACACCATCAGTTGCTTGTAGACTTGAGCTGAAAATTATACAGTCATAGTGTAATGTAAGGTGTACATTGCCTTACTCCGCCTTACTGGAGCTGTGATGGGCGCAGTGAGATCCTTCCTAATAGTACTTCCTTTTTTAAAGAAAGTATAGACCCTCCCTTCTTTTCAATTATGAGCTCCAAAAAAACTCCGAAAGGGATTTTCCCAATCTTGAGCCAAGGACCTTGGTCATCCGGGAATCTCATTAGGGAGATAAGGTAAAGAGTTTGCAAGACTTATGCTAAGAATGTCTCCAACTATTATCTTCTCCAGATCTCTCAACGTTGATTTTGGTATAGATCCCCCAAAAATTACTTATAAAGGGTGTTTTTTAGTTGCATGAGATGTTTCGATGGTTGTTGTCTATGGTTTGACAGTTGAGAATGTCAAACTTTGTTGACATTTCTGTTCAGTAAGGTTTGGCAATTCATCATAAATCGCTTAACGCCTGAACAACTTTTCCGTATTGTTGAAATTTTGAAAATAAAAAAATTGGCAACGTCATTGGCAAGCGCTATCAGTTAAACATCCACAACCAAATATGCCGACAAACCAGCAAACAAGCATTGGAAGCCGATGTTCAAGCCACCAGTGACCATACATTCAGATTTATTGGAAAAGTAGTGACAATTTGTACTGATCAAATGGACTACGTGTAACTCTTCGACACAGGTATACTCTCCCTAAACCATTCGAAAAATTAAAGACTGCTAGCTACTTGGGGAATTTGAAAAAGGTTTTTTAATTCATGAAAAATTTACAGCTCGGTTTGTTTCCTCATGTTAACATTCAACATGATTTGATTTGCTTCACACCAATTTTCCTGTCCCATACAGCTTGAGCTCATCGAATTTTCATAGCATAAGTGTTTCTTCAACTAAGCCTTTGCTGGTTTACAGAAGCCCAAGTGCAAAATATTAAAGCAGATTTAAAGAGACAAGATATTCCTTTGAATACTTGATCGGTCATAATGGCCCTGGCTCTGATAAAGCTTCGCTTCCCGATAGATCAGCGAAATCAAGCATCATTGCGCGTGGTTAGTAGTTAGATGCAGGATTGTTAATACTTATAAATTTGTGCTGTTGACATGTGTTTTCTGTTCATCTCTCTTCTGTTCTGTCTATCTCTTTCTGTCGTGTTATCTTGAGCCAATGGCCACAGTTGCCAGTGCCTGTAAGTGTGTCTGCTTCGTTGATTCATTTACGGAGTAGATTAAAATGTAATGTAAGGTAATGTAATGTAATGAAAAGTTACTGGTTGAGCACAATAGTGTAGTAGTAGCAGCAGTAGCACGTAGCAAAGCAATGTGTAAGTTAAATGTACGTAAATTGTATTGAACGGCTAAAATGTGAAGTAGCAGCTGCAGCATAGAGAATAGCTGAAGTACAAGTCGACTCAACTCCAACTTCACCAACGTGCTGCGCTGCAAAACAACAACAAACCAAAATGGCAGACATAATTTTTGTTTGGGTACAGTGCTAAACATTGTATTCGTGTATCCTGCTTTGTGAGCTACTTTTTTGGCATTTACTTTGATATTGCTACGTGCTAATGCTGCTACTACACCATTGTGCGCAGCCAGTTATGTAGATTTGGTCGGATTTCCGAAGTGAAAACAGGATCTTTAAAAACTGCTATTTAAAGTGGTTTCGGATCCAGCTTTGCAAGGTGTTTTCTACAAAGAAGGTGAATTCTTCGGGTTAATGCTGCTTGGCCAATTGGCATAATCCCAAATATGGGGTTATTGAACATTTTGAAATAGCGGGAAAAGACATACTCAATTACCTGATAGAATGACTCGCAGATTTCTGTTTCTGATATTAGAACAGGAAATTAATTTGATAAATAAGGTCGAAAAAGATAGTCTGTGGAAAGGTCTTTATTAAATGTCAATATGTCATGCCCCTTGATTGCAACTATGTACTTGTATTTTTCCAGAAGGTGCATAATTATTAGAAAGCAGAGAAGAACGGAACTGTGATGCTTTAAAAGAGTGCGAAGCTGTCTATTATGTGCAACATGACAGTTCATGATCATCCGAATTCTGACAAGGACATTAAGATGGTGTTGAACATAGTTTTCTAAATCATCATCAATTTTTTGGTTTAATTCCCTACTCTACTCTACACCCCGGCCAAACAATTTCCTTTATAGTTTCAAATGAATTGGCAACCATACAAATCCAAGTCAGACATCTTGGCATTTTGTATATTTTCTCAGTGCCGACAGTCAACGATCATTTTAATGCGCCCGTGATGAGATCGAGACACATCATCCGATCCAAATAGGAAAACAACTTTCTCGGATTGTTATCATGTCAACGCATTAAAAAAGAATTGCCAGTCCGACGTCATCGTTGTCGACAACCCAACGACGGGACGTTGTGTCGTTATACTATAAATATATCCTGCATTTATCCAAACTTAAAAATGTCCACAATATTCATACACCAGCATCAGCATCAGAGACGATAGTCTCTGTAATATAAAATAATTTATATGATATCGTCACTCGTGTACACTATAACGTATTCGTTTACTTGTTTTTATAGCGCACTAAGTTTGCTCTTGGCTCTCGTACACAAATTGTCACTTAATGATCACTTTTTCCATCTTTTATTTCATTCAATTTCCTTGTGTTAGATGGCGCGCGCGCGCAAGCGCACATGAAACATCAGCTAATAAACTGCAGCAGGAGCAGCCAGCAGCCAGAGTTGCACCACACACAATAGACGGACAGTTGTGGTGGCTTTCTAGCACGCTATAAAGTATAATGATGTCGCTTCATCATATCTCTGGCATCATATCTCTTAAAGCGCGGGAAACATGCCTCTTTTCAGCTGAAAAGCACCACATCACCAGGGTCGGATTTGAACTATATGTAGGGCACATTGAGGAGTTTTTAAGGAGTTCAACGTTTTTGATACAGTAGACGTGGTACAGTGATTTTTGTTCAATATAGTGAACCAATAAAATTTAGCATCGTCACAAGCGATGGCTGCTTTGAATTAAAAACTGATATGTTTTTTTTGTTTTTCTTTAAGTTTAAACTATATTGAAATAATAAAAACCTAAATTAATAAAAATTGTACTTATCTACTATAATCAAACTAAGTGTTTAAAACCGTTTAAAGATTCCCACTTGAAATAGTGAACCACTTCGATATAATAGTGATAGTGACCAGACCTATTTTTTATTAGTTCACTATATCGAGCATGTACTGTATTGTATTTTGGGCATATAACATTTAATTAGTTTTTTGAAAGGTCAGCAACAATCGGAGTGGAAAAAACAAATTCTAATTCTCGTTTTTTGTTATGGGTTATTTGCTGATCTCAAAAAGGCAAGTGGCTTCATATATTTACAGCTTTTTCGGCACTGTAACTTTTTTTGGCATTAACGATGCTGATTTTACAATTTTGTTGATAGGTTTCAAAATATTCTCCATGAAGGCCAATAAATTTTTTTATGCGCTTCAACCAATTTTCGAACCACTTTTTCCACACCGATAGAGGTAGGTCAAAAACATGAAGTTCGAATGTATCGACAACTTTTTCAGGCGTCGAAAAACACAATCAAGATTTTTCAGCAGATCAATTCGATGTTTTGACTGCTCAAAATTTTAGTCTATATTTGAGAGCTTATATTATCGTGGTTGACAATGATTTGTCTTCTGAATCAGTTTCTATTATTTTTTCTTAAAATTTCTAGCAAACAATATTGCTGTTATGGTACTGTGGTGACATCTATTCCAATTATTCCAAAAAAAGGCCACTGTTAAAAGCAGTGCTTCTTTCGAAAACAACTGGGAAAATGTGCATAAATCCATGATTAGTCGCACATCGCCATTTTCTAGACTACTTTAAGGCACCGCGATTGAACATTTTTAACATTTCCTGACACCAACTGATAGGAGCCTGTTTTGAGCTATTGTCAAATTATGCGGTATCCACCGTGAAGAAAATGTACGGACAATGCAATATTGAATGTGAGCAAATAGAATTAATTCAAAACCATGCCTAAATCTCGCGGTACGTCACATGACGAACTTGTAACATCAGTTCACGCACGCCATCGATTTTTACTGGCACAGCAATCGGTTATTTCGGGCGACTGCATAAAATTTGTTCTGTTTCGAAATGCGACCTAGATTGAATTCGAGAAATCTTCGAAGCACGGTGGCTCTAGATAGTACTTCAATACCAAGAGTCGAAGAAAACGAATCGACATTTTGTTGTTGGTTTAATCTAAGTCGAAAATCATATCAATTCATTGCATGCAAATGCTTACGATTCAATTCCGAATTGATCGCCATGATGAATGTTTCAAATAACTGTGAACAACACCAGAAGGGCTCGCTTCACAAAACTTTCAGAATACGATTACATTTGTCAAAAAAAGTCAAATTTTACGATGACAATGTCAAATTTGACATATTCGCACTGGTGTTGTCAAATCCAAGCATTTAACTGTATCTCGGGAAATAAAACTTCGAAGTATATAGGGTCTTCCAATATCGACTTCCGAACTTTGACAGTTGATAGCTGCCATCTTGTTGAAGCATCATCTTTCAAACTGGCTGTCATTCAGTCTGGTTTACCAGATCACGCAAAGTTCCGTGCGTTTCGCCATAATCGTCCTACCAAGAGGACTATTCGCAGTGTGGTGGAAAAATTTGAGTCCACTGGTTCAGTTAACTTTCAACCAACACCCATTCGTCGACGAAACCACCATGTGTGAAAGTGTGGGAGAATCCGAGGGATTTAATTTAGCGTCGCTCACTAGAACTCGGCCTCTTGCAGACCACCAGTTGCGAATTTTGAGTCGGGAATAATTGGACACTTCAGATGCTCTCAACCAAGAGAAGCCGCTGTGGACATTAAAACGATGTTATAATGGCATCGCTAAGCCTTTCATGATATCTCACACACACTTGCTTTTATTTAAATTAAGTTAAGAAGCGCTTAATGAAAGACCCTTTACAATTCAAACATGACATGACGATGATACAAACGCCCAAAAAAGGGGTAGATAATTCTGTTTCTTTTGAACCTTCTAACGCCGCATAGCTTTAAATATGTTGCTCAGTATTTTAGAAGAAACTTTAGAGGAGTTTTTGGAATTGTCATTCCAGCTCTAAAACTAAAACCTTTCGTTATTCTTACGCTCGTATGTTCCAAAAGAACCAAAAGGTTGACTGATCCATTTTATTCTGAGTAGTCCAGATCTCAGAATTTTTCTTAAACATTAGCTGGCAGATGCGGTCCTGGTTAAGTCAAGCATTACGATGACGATGATGAGGAGGAGGAAGACAATTCTAACGATGAGGCTTGGTGGAGAGGAAAATAGGTAACATATTGTTAGAGCTCAAAAGACTGGCCCAAGTGCAAGTCCTGAAGGTGCGCATTGATGCCGCACCGCCACCGCGCACCGACCGACGGACGAGCCGATTATTATAATGGAGGTTGGAAGCGCGCACACATTTCGATGCGGTTGTCATTTCTGTGTGAGTTTTTCGCAGAGTTGAGTAGTTATGTGTTGTGTTTAGTTTTTAGTATCTGCGATATGTTTTTCTTCTTTATTTTTTTGTTGCATGCTACAAGCGTGCTAGCACAATGGTTTATTGCTATCATCAGGGGCGAAGATAACGTCACACTTTTGTGGCACAAAGTGACAATGATGGTAATTTAGCACGAAAGTTACTATAATTTAGCCTTTTTTTCTTCCTTTTTTTTGTGTGTGTGTGTTTCCTATTAAATTTGAGAATTCGTTTCGATTTGATGTGGATTCGTTTTGCAAGAAAAGGTGAAACGAGAATGGGAGCTTGATGACAGTGTGTTGTTAAAGAGTGGTACTATGAAAGTAGTATATTAAAGTCTTGTCCCATATGAAAGTCGGGAAAAGAGATTGGACTTTGGTGATAGGTTAAATTTCTCCAATTAAATAGGAGTGGGTGGTATTAACCTAGTTGGCGGAGAAGAAGTTGAACTAATAGACTGAGTCGATACGGGATCACTTTACTAATGGATTTTGGTTATGTTTGGTCGTGTGCTAGGTACCTATCAGTTATCGTATTAAGGTTCATTATTAACTCTAAGATCTGATGTGATTCCTAAATCTTTTTCCTTAGCTTTTGTACCTCATTGTCAGTTGAATCATAGTTCCTTTAACTTCAGTTGGATATCTAGAAGAGTAAACTAATAATACTTTTGGTTGTCAAAACCATTTTTTTTTTTTTTTTGATAAAACATTAAAACACACAATGATTCTTTCGTGGGTTCAGAAGCTGGTTCTTATACACAAAATCAAGTTATTTGATTTTAGAAATCAGATAAGTCACAAGAAAAAACAAAACCTTTGCAGTAGTGGTATCTGTTGATCTCCAAAATTCTTAATCGCAGTTTTATGGGGAATGTCAGATTAACCAGTCCTTAAAAGCTTATTGCAAAGCTTCTTGCTTCTTACATCCTTCGATGTCCTTAGGTCTAGTTTTTCAGTTATGAGTTTATTGAGTTAAACCTGTGGTGCATAAATAAATACCCAGATATCGGAAGAAGTAAGAAGGCCTTTGTGAAAACATTTGTTAGTCTATCCAAAATTAACACACACAAATCGCTGAATCACACCACGAAACACTGGGCGCAAGTGTTTCCAGATTATTTGGCTTGGAATTCTGGACTCGGGTTTGACCTTTCTCGGATGCGTTTTTCCACTTGAGTATAGTTTTTATCTCCGAAAGACCTTTATAGTTTTTTTTTTTCTTATTCTTATTTTTCGACCCACAGAAACTTCCCTATCTACCCATACTGACTCATGCAGCGTCTTAAGGCCGGTCTAGCTTTATTCTGGAAAGACGAACTTCAGATCCCCTCCTCAGTTTTAACTACCTGGAGTCAAATCGCGGTTTCTCCGAGCTGGTTGTGAACCCAAAACTTGCAATGGGTTGCTGCGATTGCTCTATCGGGCTTATCTCGACATTCGTGGTATCTCTCGAACTCAAAATTGACAATAACCGTCGATTAGAAATATTGTAGTCTTCAAACGTTGAGCTTCCTCCTAAAGCGGTGATCGCAATATGATCGATGACAGGTTTGACTGTACAATAACTTCTACGTTCAGATGTCGAGAAACCAGCTTAGCTCGAAATCCCTTAGCCTTAGATATTCGTTTTAATCTTACATCCCTCTACATTTTTAGTAAACAAACAGCTGAGAGTACTGCAATCCGTCGCAGAGCCACCTCTCAATGGACCACCGACTCAATTGGATATACTATTTTTCTGAATTCATTTAGATCACCATACCCCAACTGGTTTTTGAAAACAACTTCCAAGTTTCCATTCCATCACGATCTGATTTGGACGAGGGGAAACTCTCCAGAGATGATTTGATTAAAGTCTATTCCAATTTCAGTCTTTCATTCCGACTCTCCAACTATAGAAGCGTCGTTCCAGGTTTAACTTCTGGCGGTAAAAGAGGTTCTATCCTTTCTTAAGAAAAACGTGACCACGTTGAAAATATGCATCTTCTCAGGCAGCCAAGTGGCCCTTAAATCACTCGGCGAGGTTTCTACAAGCTCAGAAACTACCTCCAACTGTCGCTCCGTGGAGATGTCAGAACAGTTAAATATTCACCTTTTTTGGGTGCCGGGACATAGAGATATTTCGGGAAACTTACAAGGACTCACCAGAAATGGAACTACTCTACCAATTTCACCCAACAGGATGGATATTCGTATACCCTTAGCCACGTGAAAACTCACGCTGAAACAGGATGCAATGAACAAAACATATCTAAGATGGACAACTTAACCACTTATTTGGCGACAAATCAGATCTGGCCAAAACTGGGTCCAGAATGCACCAAATGTTTGTTATCCTTTGCAGATCTCACCTTCGCTCCTTCATCGGTACCATAACTGGACTCTGTATTATAGGCAGGCAAGCTACCAGTATCCCGTGGCGTAGTGGTTAGTGTGTCGGACTGCCACGCCGAAGGTTCTGGGTTCGATCGCTGACGTTGCCACCTAAGATCTTTTCCGGGGTTCTGCCTCTTGCGAGGAAGTGAAAAATCTTCCAAGATTAATTAATGTCTTGGAAAGTGCTTCTCTGTTAGCCGTTCGGCTTCGGCGGTAAATTTTAGGTCCATTCCATACCTGCAGAATATCAACGCACACACTGAAATGGTTGAGAGTGTAAGTCACAGGCCAGGCTGTTGTGGGAGTTTTCCCGAACGACTTCTGGCAGTAGTTGCATAGACAAGGAGGAAAAGGAGACAATATTTCACGTTTTTTGCCCTGCTCTCTCACAAAGACGAAAATAGCATTTAGGAAAGTTCTTGTACAACTATATATTAGTGATCTTACTCGTACAGACAGACACTGTAAAAGTTTCAAGTGGTTTTCAAATTAGTCAGGTAGTGCCTCACTTTCATTTGTGGTATTACATTGGATCTAGTATTTGGTCTAAATATGTCAGTCATTGCCTGACAGCCACCATAACTGAACCTAACCTGAAATTTTTACTATCTGCAAGGTCTGAGTTCGTAACCAAAAGTGGTGCCATGAAGGTTGTGTATTTTGATTGTCCTACTTAAGATTTCCGATCCACAAGCTTTGGCTTTTAAGTCCCAACGATTTTTGACGTCATGATGATTTGGGCAATAAACTTACTGTTTGGTTTGGTATGTAGCTCATAGCAGTTCTCTTGTAGCAACATAGGTGCTAGTAAGTCTAAGATGGACGTATTTGGCCTAGTGAAAGAACTGTCTAATCTATTCCTAGAGAAACGTAGAAACTGGGTTCGGAATGGAATTTTTTGCTCCGGCGAAACATAGTTCTTAAAACTATATGTAAAGCCTCGAACTAATAAAACTTTTTTTAAATTTTGCAAAACCTCTTCTCAATGCTACGTAAGCTCATTTTAAATCTCCCACAATCTAACGTTTGGTGCACTTAAAGGTTGATGAGCAATATCGCCCGTCTAAACCCATCTCATATTCCATCAAATAAATTGCTTGCAGCCTCAGCTGCCATATTGATATCATCTCGAATGATTTGTATCAAAATACTAATTCGCTTTCATGATACAAAAAAAATAAATTTCAATGTCATTACACTCTATCCTTTTTGCTTGCAATAAAATATCTACAAAAAAGCAAATAAATTTTACTGAAAGATATCTATAGAGACAACGAAAAACCCACAACTCAACTGTTGCACATCCATTAATTATGTTGAACCACTTCCGAGAGTTTTTCAAGTTCGAAACGCCCCGCTTCGCCTATCCTATACGATTCATTCAGCGAAACAACAGCGCTTTTTTAATCAAATTTACAGATAAATACAACTGAACTGAAGTGCGGCTTCTCTATGAAACGTTCGTCGTGTATTATGCTTGCAACAATGTAGGTAGGTATATTCCTTCCATGCATCTATACGTCGTCCATCCACCCACTACAGCCTTGGATGGAGAAATCTGATCGCTCGATCAACATCATCATGCATCAGTCATATCGTTCATCAGCTTCTAAATTAACATTCCAAATCTGCAGCTAAGAAAAAAACAAATAAAAAAAAATCATACTCACCCTGTGTTTTTGTATAAAGACAGACAGACAGACCAACCGACAGACAATAGGCCTTTGTCTTCCCAACAATATAAGTTTTCGAAGAATAAAAATATTCAAAATTTCAATCCCTCACTTAAAATGTGTAAGGCTATCTCTTTATGCCGGTGTTTATTATATTTGCTTCAACATATATAGTACATTAATTTACAATAGAGTGCGCCACTATACGAGTACACTAAAAAAAATGATTGGTTTTTTGTTTTTGTTGCTTTGTTTTGCACTTAGATTTACGATAAAAGACAGATTAGTTACCCTCCGTGATTAATAAAATTGCTGAAAACAAGTCATATACATAGCTGTGCTATTTCTTCAAAATGGAGGAAATCGTCTTGATAGTGCTGCCATCTCTTGAACATAATAGTCGCGCCATTGTTTGTTTCTAATTGGATATTGCTGTAATCGGGCGAGTTGATCTGACTGACTGATCAACGTCGACGACGACGCCGCCGATGCCGACTGGGAACGGGATGGCGGCAATGGCAACGGTGATGGTGGTTGTGGTTGAAAAAATGTTGATGCGCCCGCTTCAACTGATGCCGGTGCTGATGATGATGATGACAGGAGCCGCCGCCGACGCTGCTGCTGTTGCCGATTACGTTGCTGGTTGTTGAACGCACCCCTTTCGGCTTCGGAGTGCTGCCGTTGACGTATCTCCTGTGCTCTGACTGATTGATCGAATCCATTTATTTTAACGTCATTTTCCTTTTGACAATCGGCGACAGCGCAAGCAACATCAGCATCTTGATGTCCATCAGCATCGGAATCGGCAGCAGTATTGGCTTGGTTGTTGTTTTTGTTGTACGCATTCACCAAGACTGCATGCCACGGTAGTGATGGAAGATGAAACTCTGATGCTGACACCAAAGCATTTATATTCCCCGCCTGATTGGTGGTGACCAGTTGATGTGATGGTGCTACCAAAGCCGATGTAATGTCAACGCAGCGTGGTGTAAAACAATCACCAAACGTTTGATGATCATTCTCTCTGGCTGCTGCTCCTGTTGCTGCTGTCGATTGGTAGTTCTGGTAACCACCTGATGTGCGCACCTTATTCTTGGCTCGTAATACACCGTCGGCGTCGTCGTCGTCAGCGTCAATAACATATGAAGTGCGTTTTTTGCCATGAAGAGGAACAAATATTTCGTCGTACTTTGAAATATCTTTTAGTTTGTTGATGCTTTTTTTGCGGCGATTTGGAATGAATACTTCTTCGTAAACGATATCCTGCCATTGTGGATTGAACTTGCGACCGCGTGATGGTATGAAAGGGATGTCCTCAGAATGGCCATCGAAGTCTGTGGAAGAAAAGAAAATGTATTTTTTTGGTTGAACATTTTTTTTTAAGATTATATTTCGTGAAGGAATTAAGTTTACAATTTTTTTTTCCAAATATTCGGTCAAACAAAGGATGCAAGAAACTTAACATAATCATAATATTAATAATATAACTGTCAAAACCTTTTACGAACAAGTTTTTGCTTCTACGAAGAAGAATACCCTTTAGAAAAAAAGTAACGTCAGATTTTCGTACGTAATGTACGACTCAAAGCATACATTACGTACGGAAACGCAAGTGAACGAAACTTGCCGAAACTTATCAAAAAGTCATTTCGGGTTAAGTATACAAATCACATGTATTTCTACTGTTTCGTAAGGCAACGTACGTACCCATTCTTCAAATATGGTTAGCCCCACAGACCAGTAGGTACAGACCGCCAACTCTTACTCCTCTTGCCTGAAACACCCTCCAAATATTTTTGTTTGTCTGTGAACACGTGTACATCTCTGTCTGTGTATTTTGTCATGGCAACCATCCCTGCGTATGCCATTTATTTTGTTGGTGTGTTTACTGCTCCCATTTAAAAAGAGAGCGTCACTCTCTCAAAATACATGGCATATCAGCTGGTAGCCAAGATTGGTTTCAAAAAATTCATATGTAAATAGCGTCCATTTTGTTCAGTTTGACATTCTCAACTTATCGCTTGGGGCAGATTAACGTTATACAGGGTCATTAATTAAATGTTTTCGAGTTGGTAGCCCTGGAATTTGACGCCTGTCAAACTCAACTGTCATCTAAAGTGTCATATAGTATTTTAAGATAAATGTTTGCTATTTGCGATAGTGAATCGTTAACAATGGATCAACGCGTTAAGATTATTAAAACTTACTTCAAAAGTGGGTGTCCGAACAAGAGACAATAAACACTGATTTTTCAAACAACGTTTTCGTCAGCGATGAAGCACATTTCTTATTTGGTGGGTATGTAAACTAACAGAATTGCCTTCAGAAAATTCACAAGTGATGTGATGATGCCAGTTGCATCCACGCTAAGTGACTGTTTGGTGTGCTCTATGGTCGAAAGGTGTCATTGGTCCGTATTCATCGAAAATACTTATGGACAGTCAATTCGGATCGATATGGTCGAATGATAACCGATCTTTTTTGGCCGGCGATTAAAGATCTTGACGTGGATTATATGGGATTCCAAAAAGATAGAACAACAAGCCAAACAACACCATTAATTATTGCTTTATTGCGTGAGAAGGTTCCTGGTTACGTAATTTCATTCTTTGGTGCCGTTAATTTGCCACCAAGATCATGCGATTTGACACTGTTAGATTTTGTTCTCTAAGACCGTTTTAACATGAATAATCCCCGAACTCGATACGAATTAAAAATCAACATTATTTAAGTTATGGTCAAGATGTTGCCAGAAGTGTGCGGAAAAGTGGTTATAAATTACCTCAAAACAATCGTATGTCGCGAATCTTCACGAGGCGTCCATTTGAATGAAATTAGGGGTATTCACGATCTGGTGTAACTTGTCTTGCATCATAGTAAAAGTGGAGAAGTGCTACGTTTTCTTGCAATACAACAACAAAATATACTGGCTGTCATTTTGTTACACTTTTGCACATTATCTATACCTCAACCCCAACGGTGCAAAATTTTTACTTTTGATTTTGACATTTGTGTGAACCTGATTTTGACATTTGTGTGAGTTTTGCTACAAATTGGAAGAAGTGAGTTCACGATCTACAAGAAATACACAAAATTTCGCACTTTTACAATACTTGTTTGCACCAGATCGTGAATACCCCTATTGTTTTTCACACTTAATGGCGGAGTCCAAACTTTATAATGAAATAAAATATTCATTAAAAATGTATCGCTGTTTGTGTTTTATTTAGCTTTACCTTCGAAGTCGAAAATTGAATGACTATTTAATTGGTTTATACCTGTGACTGTGACACACTGCTGATAACGATACCATGGTATTCGAGTATACCCCCAAATGTATCAGCTGTCAGGGAAAACCATGGTAATACCACGCGAGCAACATGGTATTAGCATGGTATTAGCATGATACTTGGATTTTCATCGTAATATTACGAATCTTTTTAACGACAGCAGCGCCATTCTTCTTCAGTGATTTTTGTTTGAACTAATGTTATTTGCTGCTTTAAAAGTGACCCTCCTGAAATCATTTGTTGTGGTTGGTTTGTTTGTTTTCATGATACAACTAATAAAGATATGGCATATGGCATTGCGCATGATGCCATACAAAACGCCAAACTATTGTCAAACTCCGTGTGTTCTTATGACGTAGAGCGCACAAATACATAGACATACTATATACATGTAAATTATGTCAATGTGTAGAATGTATAAAGAGTAGAACGACACAAAAGTTAAACGGAAAGGCTAAAACGAGAAGGCGCAAATTTCAGGTGTTCTTATGACGTAGATGCGCAGACCAAATCAAAAATGAAAATTGGAAGGCGTTATCTTTAGTAATTGTATCATGGTTTGTTTTCTTTATTGACAAATAAATTTTATTTGACAGAACAGTGCTGTCAACGTATACTACACAAGTGTGTGTCACCCTCTATCTATAGTATTGCAAATATACTATGGCATGATACAACTACTAAAGATATGGCATTGCGCATGATACAATGCAAACATTCAAAATACGTTTGGGTCTGTGACGTAGGATCACGTAGAGTGTAGAACAAAACAAAAACAAAAATGCAAAGGCGATGTATTTCCGTGACGTAGATGCGCAAATCAAAACAAAAATTAAAACGGGAAGGCGCTATCTTGTTTAGTTGTATCATGATGCTATGCTATCGATACCAGCAGTGTGTCCCCGCTAAGGCTTAACAAAAGATTTCTATTCATTTAAGTGATCTTGCTTATCAAGGCTGATTAAATGCATTTTTACTAATAATGCATATTTCATGTTTCAATTCCCAAATTTATGATCAATATTAGATAAATTCTGAAAGCACTTTTAAGTCCCCTGCCAAATGGAGTCATTATCATATTAAAAACTCAATCAATAAAGCAAAGTAAAAATCTATTTTTATAGATGCATCCATCAAAAAAGTTTATCATGGCTCTAAATATTTTTCATCTAACAAATCAACAAAAAATTTGATTCGACTAGATTTTAAGTGAGAAATTCGTTTCGGGTCCATAAAAAAAAAGCCAACCCAACCCTGTTACAAGAAAGAACAAAAAAAAAAATTAAGTAATTTAACAAAACAATGAAAAAAAGATTTTTTATAGGTAGTCTAGTGTCCTCATAAATTGGTTCTTAAAATTAAACAATGAAAGGTCTCCTATCAGCTCTTTCTGTTTCTTCAACATAAAACATGGAAAAAAAAAATTGCATAGAAAATATAAAAACGAACATTCGAACTTAAAGATTCAAACTTCAGATACGAATATGACCCGCAAGAGTGAGTTGAGTGCGTAACAAAGAACACACATAAAATAAAATATCTCAATTTTTGTTGTTTTATCAAGAAATTTGATCCACACACGACACACACAAAAACAAATTCAGAAGGTAAAGTTGGAACTCTACACAATGCATTCCAATCTGAAGAAAGACCCAGACCCGCATAAAAAAAATTTATAAAAATATTAAGTACACTCATCAACAACCAGCACTCCTTTCTTTCCATCACTAAAAACGACGCAATCCGAAGTACAATATCTCTAGCTATATCTTTTGCACTTACTCAATTTTTGTTCTAAAAAATCATCTTGATCACCGCGCACAACAATATACTTGGGCTCTTCCACGTACAGAGGCGTCTCTCCACGGCCCTTCTTCCACATATCCATGCCAGAATAATAGCTGCCAGATGTGTTGTAACTGTTCACCGACGAACCAAGCCGTCCCATTGTCCATTCTAGGAACTTGTACAGATCCTTATCGTCATTTAAATGGAGTAAAATGTCATCATTGTTGTATTTCAGTGAGTTGTCTTCGTTGTTTCTGATGGAAAAAAAAGAACAAAAGTATTAAAAACATTAAATTATTGATGATAGATACTTTTTATTGATTGATATGCGATACTCTTTTAGTCAAGGATCCGATCAAGTCAAGCGAGAAGGATATAACAATGATGATTAAGGGTGATTATTGGGTATCTATTACAATCGATTGGCCTACTATCATGGCGGGGTTTTAAGTTTCAGAAGAAGAAATTCCCATCCAGCGTGCGCAGCGGCAGCGAAAGGAGAATTCAACCAGCTTCTTTTATTTATTTTTTTCTTAACCTAGTCCTTTTTTCAATCTGCTCGTTCATCAATCACACTTGTGAAATTTTTCCTGTGATGCTAAGAATTTTTTTGTGCGCATGCGCACCCGCACCTCCAGGGTCTCACCGACATATCGGCCGACACTCGCGCTCCTCGTATCTATTACGTTTTAAGTTCTTCTTCTTCTTCCACAATCCAATCCGAAAATTATATGGGTTTTTGGGTTTTGAATGCGAATTGAAATTGGCGATTCGTGTTATGGATTTGAGTCCATCAGAACCATCCATCAAGTCTCAACTGAATGAGAAGGAGTGTTAACTTTGAGGAATGTGGGCTGTTTTTTTTTCAATGGATGTGGGTGTGTATAGGGTGCACAGTTTGATCGTTGCGTCTAGCTGTTAATCATTTATCGAATTTAGTATAAATTGGTCTTGGAGTGCCTAATAGTTCGCCGCCTATACAAATCCCCAGAGTTGTATAATTGAAATCTATGTGATGTGCAATTAATTGTAATTAGACCGTTTGACCCGCAATAATATGGGCGAGCAATTGCAGTCAAGTCGATTGAGCGGAATTGTACAATGAATGATAGTTTTTGTAAAGTCCACGAAAGATTCGTGAGGTTTAAGAAAAAAAAAAAAATTAAAATGAAATCAAGTTTAATTCGTAGACGTGGGCGATTTCCTTTGACTTTGACTAATTAATTGTTGCCTTAATTGATTTTGTAAAGGCAGAGGGCATAGCTGTTGCAACTTGTAATGATTAAAGTTTTTAACTTGTTCTGGAAGATGATTCAGAGAATGATTGAGAAGACTTTTGTTCTGCAAGTGAATCATTTGTTGGGACATTCAGTCGATTATCCTATTCCCAAGCCCAAATGAGTAAGCTTGGATGAGTAATTTCATTTTAGGTATTTCAACTATCCTTCATTGATTTTCAAACGTCAAAACTTTAATAATATTGTTTTTTTTTAGGGTTCCGTACCCAAAGGGTGAAAGCGGAACCCTATTACTGAGACTTCGCTGTCCGTCTGTCCGTCTGTCCGCCCTTTACAAGGCTGTATCTCATGAACCGTAAGACTTAGACACTTGAAATTTGGACAGATGATGTATTATTGTGTTCCCTACAACAACAAATACTAAAAACTAAATAAAATAAAATATTTATGGTGGCTCCCATACAACAAACGTAATTTTTTGTTCGTTTTTGCTATGTTTGTCTGTCCATCACCAGGTTGTCTCTTTTCTTCTTTAAAAATTTCTTGAAGTCTGGAATTTACAAATATATCTGTCCCTGTTAGTTCTTCTTTTTGCTGATTTGCGACTTTTCCTTCACTCACACAAACAGCTTTACCTACATGTAAATTCCAGAAATTCTTTTAGAAGAAAAGAGGCAACCTATGTATGCTTTTAAAGCTAAGTTTTCTTCTATTCGTGTTCGAATTCGAATTCGAATAGAAAACAAAATAGAAAAAAAAAAACAAATATCAAACAAAAAACAACAAGTCGGTATTAGATTCTCTCATAAAATAATATAAAATTAGGATTAATTGTTTTCAAACGTAAGTTCTTCTTTATTTTATTGTCATAAGAGGTGATTTGAGTGATTTCTAGAAATAATAAAAAAAAAACTATGCTGAAAAAAAAAATTACTGAAATTTCTCAGTGCAATATTTGAGCAAGATTGACAAAAGACATCTTGGTGACAGTTTGTTTAGGAAAGATCGCGCCAAAACTGTTCTCGTTTGTGAGAGTGAGAAAAAGCTTTATCTGCATGTAAATTCCAGAAATTCGAATTCGAGTTCGAATAGAAAAAAAATAGAAAAAAAAAACAAATGTCAAACAACAATCAGCAAGTCGGTATTAGATTCTCTCATAAAATAATATAAAATCAGGATTAATTATTTTCAAACGTAAGTACGCCTTTCTTCTTTATTTTATTGTAAAAAACACTATGCTGAGAAAAAAATTACTGAAATTTCTCAGTGAAATATTTGAGCAGGATTGGCAAAAGACATCTTGGTGACAGTTTGTTTAGGAAAAATCGCGCCAAAACTGTTCTCGTTTGTGTGAGTAAGAAGCAGCTTTACCTACATGTAAATTCCAGAAACTCTTTTAGGAGAAAAGAGCCAACCTATGTATGCTTTTAAAGCTCAGTTTTCCTCTATTCGTGTTTGAATTCGAATTCGAATAGAAAACAAAATAAGAAAAAAACGAATGTCAAATAAAGAACAAGAAGTCAGTATTAGATTTTCTTACCGACCAAATTTTAAAATCTTAAAAATTAATCTAAATAATAATAACTTCTTATTATTCTATAATTCTATACATATAATTTCTTCTTGCTGCTTCTTCTTCTGCTGCTAATACTAAATCACTGAATTAATTATGAATTATTAAAACTACTGTTAATCCTAAAATATTAAATTAAACTTACAAAAGAAGTACTGGGAGGTCTCGATCCGATTTTAAAGAAGTTATTACTATTTATACATATACATACATACATATTTATTTTTGAGACGTTAAAAATTAATTGCAAATTTAATAATGACTTCTTGTTCTTTGTTTGATATTCGTTTTCTTTTCTATTTTGTTTTCCATTCGAATTTGAATTCGAACACGAATAAAAGAAAACTGAGATTTAAAAGCATACATAGGTTGGCTTTTTTCTTCTTTGCGGATTTCTGGAATTTTTGAATTTACATGCATAGCTGTCTCTGTTTCTTCTTCTTTTTGCTGATTTGCCAGTTTTCTTTCACTCACACAAACAAGATCATTTTTGGCACAATCTTTCCTAAACAAACTATCAGTTCGTTGTCTTCTGCAAATCCTAATCGCCTGTTACAATGAGAAATTTAAGCAAGTGTTTATTGAATAAAATAAATATTTAAGGGGGCTCCCATACAACAAACATGATTTTTTTGCCGTTTTTATAGATAATGGGACGGAACCCTTCGTGCGCGAGTCCGACTCGCACTTGCCCGTATTATTTATTATTTTAAATCTACAAAGGTGCAGCTGAGAATCAATTTTTTTAATTGATCTCTTCTTTTTTCTTAAATGATTCATGCATAGTTGCTCATAGTAATTTTGATAAATACGACTAAAGAGTTTTGTACAACAATGACCGAAAAAATATACTCCAAACTCAATAATTGAAAACAATGTTAACATATAAATTTAACGGGCGGCGCAGTCAATAATTTTTAATGTAGGGACCCTGAACTCAATATTTTCTTGTACGAGAATATAATTTGACCTGGAATAATATAATATTTTCAAAGCTTCAACATTTTGGACGGAATAGGAACCACCATAAATGTAAACTTCTAGATGGCCATGCATTGATTCATGAAAACAATATCATCCTAAATTATGTGTTGTCTGTCTTTGTCGGATAATTTAGTATTGTTTCCCATAAAGTTATGTCACTTTGCTGACACTTAATCTTTCTGCCTTTTGACAGAAATCATGTCGCAGTAGTTGACCTCTTTTTACCCAAAGCGAGAAAGAAAACATAACTTCCAAAAAAGTCCTACTTTAACTTCTGAATCTATTGTGTAGATTTGTACTTACGACTATGGGTACTATAAGGCAAAATGTATGGAACAAAAATTAAGATAACAATCACACATGAAAAAGAGAAATACGGAAATCCCATCGTCTGTCTGTCTGTTCGCACCTCTACAGCCTAAACGGATAAGCCGATTTGCTTCAAACTTGGTATTTAGAAATTATTTGGTAGTATCTCACGATGTGATTCTCATTACTAATATAATCTTTGATAAAAAGTTTTGTTTATAACAATACATCTTTTGGTTGAAATTGATTTTTCGGAATTTTTTCTAACTCTCATTGAAAAAGTTTTTTTCAAATAATGTTTTATCGTAAACTCTTACCTCGATTTCAATAAAATTATGCACACAGGTAGTCAATAAACATTGCATTTCGAAATTTTAAAATCTTTTTTTTTTTATTTTTAACATTTGGTGAAAAAAATTTGGTTTTCAAAATATTTTGGAAACGAGTGGATTGTTTTTTTTGAAAATTCTTTTCCCAGATAAAAACTACATACTTTTTCAAAATTATCTACTTCAAACATTTTTTCAAAAATTTCAATTTTTTTTCCCAAAAAGAGATTTAGTTTTGAAATTTTATTGCGTAGGTACTAAGTTTTCCCGAGAAAACTCTTAAACTAATTAAAAAATATAAAAAGATTTTCGGAATATATTTTTTTTTAATATACCATTGCATATAAAGTCTATAATAGTAGTCTAGAGGAAAGAATCGACTGTGGCGACACCTAGACTTTCCAAACCATATCTCCAAACTTCTCGTTTTGGAGAGAAAATATTTATGTAAAAAGGTTAAAGTATGTGATAGGTAAGGTACCTAATTACCAGCGACATCCAACTGCATTATTTTTTAGTCGCTCTTCAGACTGCTATAGATTTTATATACAATGAATATACCAACATATAAGGTACGCAGCAACTAAACAATTATCTATATACATATAATAAAATTGTAACGGGTCGATGTCTGTACATTGAAGATATAGATGCAAAACTAATATGGGGAGTCTCTATTAGACCCACAGAAGCCAAAACAACCGTTTTTAGAATTTTTGTCTGTCTGTCTGTCTGTCTGTCTGTCTGTCTGTCTGTCTGTATGTTTGTACGCGCATCACGCAAAAACTACTGCATGGAATTGAACGCGGTTTTCGCAGAATTATTGGTAGTACGCCAACTTAAAATATAGGCTACATTTTATCGCAGGAAAATATATAATTCTGGTTGTTTTTTTAATATTGCTGTAATCGAACGTTATTCAATGAACTTTACGCAAAATTAAAAGATTTTAAGGAAGTTAGCGTTTACATACATAATGGCGCTGGAAATCATAAAAAAAAACACCACACTTACCTACATATACATGAATAGAAATAAGTTAGTCGTTCTGAATAGAAGTTACATCAAAAACACCATAGATGGCGCTATTTACCACCATATAGACAATGTCTCATTCGGCGAAAGCAGAAATCGAAAAATAATGTAAGCATAAAGAACGGTGAACGAGCAATACTAACGCCCAGAACTGATGAAGCGGAGATGCCATAAATAGCAGTATCGGGGCGTATCATCGTTTTGAAAGTGGGCATTCCAATTAGGTATATTGCTTCAGAACTTAAATCTCCAACTTTGCCATTTAAACCGTTATGATACTTCGAAATATTATTATACAGAAACCAAAAATCTCACAGCTGTAGAGCTGGTAAGGTATGTAGCTTTCATACCACGCATACCCCCTATTTTGAACCGGTTGTGCAAAAACAAAAATATACTGAGATACCTACTTTATTCTAAAATCCACGCGTACGAAGAGTGGGCAAAAGCTAGTCTAGCATAAGAGCATGTTCTTGCGACCAAGTCGTGCATTTTATTTTATTTTAACTCAAAAACTGAGCTTTTTTTGCCGGTGACTTGTTGAATATTATTTCTTAAGTTCCAGAAATTTTGATTCAAGTCTTTCACTGAAATTTCTGAATGTTTCGATTTGATTGAAATCGTAGTACCCAAATTGATGACGTCCTGAAGAAAAAAGGAACTAACATTAATTATATTTTCGTTCATCCGCCTGTTAACAAGGGATCTTTCAGGATCAGATAGTAGTTTTGGTCTTGACCTATGTTGGTATCTTTTCTGTTTGACGGGACTACCTCTAAAATTATGCTTATTAACGAAGTGATAATTTTGGTAGAAAGTTTTCGTGTATTGGCGTATACAAAGCTTATTTTTTTGCAGGTCTATTTCTTAAACTTTTGTTTTATAGAAATCGAAAAAAAAGGTTGCCATTTTAACACCATACCTTTCTATAACATGCATGTTCCTATCATGTCGTTCTTTTGAAATTAAAAGTTTAACAATAAGAAGATTTTATTTTCGATTCTTAATAAATAGTTGTCAAACAGGTGATTTTAAAAGGTCCCTTTATCAACGTTCAAACGTTTCATGCCGTAACAATGTGTTATAGTATTTAACCCATTTAGCAAACACACCTACAAAATAAATGGCATACGCAGGTATAGTTGTCATTACAAAATGCACAGAGAGAGATGTACACGTATTCACAGACAGGAAAACATATTTCGAGGGTGTTTCAGGCAAGAGGAGTACGAGTTGGCGGTCTGTATATTGGTCCGTGGCCGATAGTTTGCCGATTCTCGAACACGCAACTAACATTTCTCCGGTCCTGTGAAGTTAGCAAAACAATTGTTTAATATTTAATAAAAAATTGGAGTTCCCGGTAGCAAACAAAGAGTTCTAGAGTTCCTCATACTTTTTTTCAATAGTCCTGGCGAATAAAGTGTTGAAATTCGAAAAAATAGTTTTTTTGCTAACTTCACGCAGCAAGGACTTTTTTGAGAAAAAGAGTTCTGAGCATGTTTTTCAACACAAAACCAAGAGTTCTAGAGTTCCTGATGGGTTTTAGAAAGAGTTCTGCAAAATTGAAAAAGTTAGGGCACATTAAGGTGCCCGTTGACTTAGTACCAAAAATTTTCAAAATCCAAAAAAATCAAAAAACATAAGCGAGAGCTACAGTACGTTTGCAACGAACTGTTGGATACCCTATTCCCTATATTTTTGTGTGTGTATGCGTCTGCCTCCCGTAGCCAGCCGATGTTTCAGTTTCAGAAACAAAATTCTTCTTTAGCAGACAGAAAAAAATTCAATAACATTAATTTTGTGTGGTGTGAAGTTCAATTAGTGCTGGCAAAATAAAAAAAGGCGTGCGCCACGCCCAAAGTTAAAACTTTTTATTGCCAAGGCAATTGGTATGTGGTATGAGCTCAGTGACATTCAATTTTATTCTTGCAGATCGATTTGAACAAAACAAGACAAAACTTAAATTTTTAAAAATTAGATTTTGAATGGAAATAGCGATTATGGGTGTTTTTAACAATTCTTGGACCACACTCTGCTACGTAACCAAGGAATATAAATCTAAGTGTTCATCTTTTTACTTCAAAACTGCGACCGATAGTTAAAAAACGTTAAAAAATTAATGCCTTATACAACTTTTGACGGAAACGCCCCTAAAAAGTGGGCGTGTCTTAAAAATTTGAAGCACTAACTGAGCTTTGATCAGTATTTAGGCATATGTGTAAAACTACAGCTGAATCGAGTAGTTTTTAAACAATCTTACCTGAACAAAGGTATTTTATCAAAATCACGCCTTCAAAAGTGGGCGTATTCAAAAAATTTACACAAGAAAATGTAGAAATATATTTTTCATAAAACGAACGGAAGGGAAAAAGGTTTAAATTGAATATTGGTAGTACCTTAAATTTTTAAAACTACGTTTTTCGTTCTTTCATGAAAAGTGGGCGAAAGCCACGCCCAAAATTCAAAAATTTCTTTTCATACACAAACGATTTAGTTTCTACTAAGAGACGCCAAATTTTGGCTTGCGGATTCATTATAAATACCGTTTATTTACAAAAACAATTTTTTAATAGTTTCTATTGAAAAGTGGGCGTCAGCCACGCCCAAAATCAAATTTATTGATTTCATACACAAGATGTTTATGTGCAAGTAATACCCACAAAATGTTATGTTTTTCTCTTTAATATAACATTTGTTATTTTATAAAAACAATATTGATGGTTTTGTATGAAAAATGGGCGTTAGCCACGCCCAAACTGAAATATTTTTATTTAATTGGAGGAAGGTTTACTTAAAGCTTGCGTGTGCAAAATTTAAGCGTTATGGTTTTATCGTAACTGTACAAAAAACATAATTTAATTTTACCAAATTGAGGTTGTTCAACAAAAATGGCGATTGTGGGCGTGTTTGTGTGCGAAATTAACTGGTTCAAGAACTTAGCCTTACTCTTGAACCAAAGATTATATATACCAAATTTCAGCTTTCTAGCTCAAAAATTGCGACCTCTAGAGAGTATACATACGGACAGACGGACGGACGGACGGACATGGCTAAATCGACTAGGCTTTTGATTCTGAGTCAGAATGTATATACTTTTCCATACCTAACGGTATTATTTCTCTATGTTACAAACTCCACACCAAATACAATATACCCATTCTATGGAATAGGGTATAAAAAGGAGTTCTGATTAGAGTTCCCTATAGCAAACAAAGAGTTCTAAACATTTCCCTAATAACTTTTTTTACTTGCGATTATAGGTACTATAAGGAAAGTTATGCATTCGTAAAAAAAAAAAATTTTTTTTGGGCAATCAAACATAACATTACGATGATAGAGAAGCCTAAAAAAGTGGGTCCGACAATTCTGTCTGTCTGTCTGTCTGTCTGTCTGTCTGTCTGTCCGTCCGTCTGTATCGGCACCAACAGCCTAAACGGCTCGACCGATTTGCTTCAAACTTGGTAGATAGTATTATTATGACGTCCTACAGAGGGGTTTTTGGAATTAGCATTCTAGCATTAAAACTAACGGTACCTGCCATACGATTTTTATTGAAAAATTAATTTTTCTCAAAAACGGCTCCTACGATTTTGATAAAACTTTCTGAATAGTGTTTTATGTGCAAGCTTTATGTTTTGGTTGGAATAGATTTTTCAGGAAAAGTCTTATAACGGTACCTCCCATAGGACCGGTTTTTTTAAATCCGATTTTCTCGTAAGCCACTTGACGGATTTCGATGAAATTTTTAATGTAGAAGCCCTTTTATAAAAGAAATAATATAAATTCTTAAATGTTTCAAAAAAAGTTTTTTTGAGTTTTTTAAAAAAGTTTCAAAAGTTTTTTTTTTATTTTTATTTTTTCCAAAAACGGTTTATTCTATATTTTTTTAATTTTATTTTTCTGATAAAAACTGCAAAGTGCTAGAAGCTGGCATACTCCAAGAAAATTGGGAATATATTTTCGAAAAGTTTTTCAAAAAAAACTGTTTTTTGAAAAAACTGGTCGATTAATTTTAAAAATTTTTTTTGTAAAAATTCAAAAAAGTAAAAGAAACCTGATAGTTTACTTCATTTTCTCCAAAAAACGTTTTAGGTATTGATTTTTAAGTGATTTATAAAATTTCATATGATTTTTTCAACGCTTTTTTCTCAAAAGCTCATGCACCCAAGACCATTTTAACACATTAGAGCAAGTTTGTACGACCCAGTCGTGCACTTTATTTCTATTACCTAGCTTCTCTCAGGAAACGAAACTTTTATACTCTGTTAGCCTCAATTTAAGTATTTCTTCACTTGAGAGAACCACCCAGACTAACTGGAAGAAAAGACATTTTCAATAGGTAGCTAAAGGCTGGAAATATCCTGGTCGACATAGCACAGCGCCAACAACTTTTCTTGGATTTGAAAAAGACCCATACTGTCGATTGATATTTAGTTTCAGGTTAACGGTTAAGGAGCATATATATGTAATTTTGAACGCCCACGAGCTTTTTTTGGGCAAATGTTGAAAAAATCCATTTAATCTATCAATTCAATAATGAATGAATCCAAGTGGAAATGATGTCAAAGAATTGTCTAAATCTCACGGTAAGTCACATGTCGAACTTGCAACATCATGCACGTCAATAATAGATTTTTAGTGGCTTTCACGAAATTTTTCATGTAGCGAAGTGCGACCTCTACTTAATTTGAAAACCAGTGAAACATCGAAACGATACGATGATCGACATATTATTATTGGTTTGATCCAAGACAACATACGCAAATATAATTTTTCGACCAAGATGAACGGAGTCAAATCGCATGACCTTGATGGCCAATGGACTGCGCCAAAACGTAAAATTACGCGACAAGGAAACTTCTCACGTAATAAAGCAATAGTTAATCGTGTTGTGTGGCTTGTTGTTCCATCTTGTTGGAATCACATATCATTCAAGTCAAGATCTTTAATCGCCGGCAAAAAAGATCGGTTATCATTCGACCATATCGCTCCGAGTTGACTGTAATCGTCTGCCCATTGGGATCTTCAAAGAAATACTGACCAATGACATCTTTCGACCTTAAAACACACCAAACAGTTACTTTGTCTGGATGCAACGGCATCGGCACCTCTTCTATCACTTGTGGGTTTTCTGCTTACAAACCGATTGAGTGAGAAACGTGCCTCATTGGTGAAGAAAATGTTTTTCCAAAAATCGTTGTTTGTTGTCTGTTATTCCAACACCCACTTCTGTAGCAAGTTTTTATAATGTGTACATTCTGTTTGATTGTTAATTCAATTTAAACACTGGCACTTCAAATGACAGCTGAGTTTGACAGGTGTCAAATGCCAGCGCTGCCAACTTGAAACCACGAAACGATTGACTCAGTACTAGGCTACATAAGTTTGACACAGTGTACAACACCTTGAATTCAACCTTCAGTTCAGGAGGCTTTTACCGGACTTTTTATTAATTTCTGAATTAATGTTTGCTGAAAAAATATCTTGCATACAAATTGTCACTTCGAGTTTCGGTCTAATTTTTTTATATTTTTTTTTTTGTAAGCAAAAAAACTAAATGAAAATATTTATTTTTATTCAAATTCATCAAAGTGCTTGAACACTCTCCACAATATAAAAGCGACCTCTTCAAACCAAATTAATTTGGGTAGTCCAAACACACAAAAAAATTTGTTTGTTTTTACCAAATCCAATGTCACCTTCACAAGGTGGGATTTACCTTGAAAATATGTATCATTACCCAATGTTGATAAAAAAAAACAGACAAATTCCCCTGAACAACACCTGCATCAATTTTGAGTGTCAATATTTTTGTCGCTATCCGATTCAATTACAAACTAATTGGATCTGTTTCAACATCAAAACTTAAAAATTCCGAATTAACTATTAGTGAGGTATGAAGTATAATTCTTAAAATTCCTAGAAAAAAAATATTGTATTAATGGGGCTTAAAATACAATTTCATTAAATGCAACATGGAAACAAAATAATAATTGGATTCTTTGGAATTGAATTGAAAACAAATTAAATGACAACACAGGCACCTATAGCTACAGCCCGAACCAAACAGAACGTTTTTCAGAACTTATGTTGCCAATTAACACGCTTGTCCTTCATCAATAAAAAATAAATCGTAGATGACAGCTCTGTGAAATTTTTCATTTGGTTAAACATTTTTTCAATATAAAATAATGTGGGTTAACATCCCAAAGAGAAATTGTATATCCTCATCTTCTTCCGCCTACGCAATGTGTTCGAGTTCGAGCTTATCCAATAAACCAAGAGCCTTTATCCTGAAACCTTAATCGTTCAACTTACCTTCCGTTTGTTAAATTAAAATTGAAAAAAAAAATTATATCAAAAAAATTCAACTCTCAATCTCATTCATTTTATTGACCCAAATAAGTACTCTCCTTTGGGTTGGGCTCTGGCTCTCTCTGGTGCACTTCATTCAATCAACCATTTTAGACATGAACTCGCGTTTATAAAAAAAAAAAACGAAAGGAGGATGCGGGATGTATCCCAAGCCCGATGGAATTGTGCCTTATAGCCTTTCTTTCTTTTAATTGTGTCAATTCAATTTCATCCTGCTCCACTGCACTGATTTTCATCTCAGCATGACTTGGTTTCTTATTTTTTACAAAACTTTTGCTCCCAATTTTGCCTCCAAATATATGCCATCAGTGGGATCGGAAAAAAAATATACAATTTTGTTTTCATTTCCCACAAAAAAAAAAAAAAAAATTAAACACAATAAATACGATTTACGATCAGATACAGCGTGCATTCGATATGTGTGTGACAGGAAGTTAAACACGGCCAAACGACCGCGTAGCCCAAATATCAATAAATCAGAGCCCATAATCACGAGGAAGAGGACCAACCACGCTGCGCGCCATGCCATGGCTTCGACGTCCCATCGCAGTCGGTCAGGCTATTTAGTCTTGGCAGACCAAAACTGATCGAATTCAATGATCAAGTGCATCATTGCGCAGCAGCACACCGAACCGCACCGCCATGCCAGCCAATTGCGCCCTGAAAAAGTTGACCCCATCCCATAAAGACAAGGGGGGCCCTTAAAATCGAAACTCAAAAAAAGAAAAAAAACCAAGACAAAATGATTTAAATTTTTCAAAATAAATTGAACATCACGAATGCAAAATGCGACGCAAATAAACCCACATAAAGTCCATTCAACAAGATGTACTGACGCATCCTTCCTGAATGATGCACCGTCCCGTCCATGTCCATAGCATCGCACCACCCTCCACCGCGCCATCACGCGGTAAATGTGGAAAGTTTAATTGAAATATCGACGTTCGATGTTGAGGAAATTTATCGATAACGATCTTTTGGTAACGGAGAAATGCATGTTTAGCAATTCATACGCAGTCTCGTAAAGGAAATTCTGACATTTTTTTTTTCTTTTGTGGATGAAAAGTGAAATTTTTGACCACCCTATGGTGTCATGAATGTTGTTAAATGCAAATTCACGTTGGTGGAGATCGCCGATTTATTTACATAATTAAATGCCAACTGTCACAGAAGGAATTGTATAGAATAAGTTTTAAGGCAAATATACAAATAAAATTAATGGAGACATTCTGTCTGCGAAACATGTGAAATAATTGAAATTTCTCTTTCCCCATTTACATGCCTACGACAAACCTAAATTTAAACACTGAAATGTTGGTTAATAAGGTCTTGACAATATTTTATTGCAAATAATATTTTAAGCTTTGATAGAAAGCTGAGGCTATGGTTTTCAAAATGAAACAATATTTTTTTCAAAATTGTTTAATTTAAGGATAGAAATAATAATCTAAAAATACAAAACGTCCTTAAATGTCAATCAATCTGATGACTTTCCAGTTTAAGGACGTAATGTTGTCCTGGTCTAAGGAATACATTAATGGAGGCTTTCCTTGATATCTGTAATCGCAAATGTACAGTTCTAAGGGTAGATGACACACTTGGCGAGTTGATCGACCAAATGCTTATAGGCAGTTTGATAAACTCAAAACAAGACGATCTGTCAGTAGAAATATGCCACTGTCCCCACTTCTTTGGAGCTTAGTGGTAAATGAACTGTTAACAATACTGTTATAGAGGAGGGTTTGAAGGTGATTGCTTATTCAGATGACATTGCTATTGCCGTTTTACGAAAACAGTCTGTCCTACAATTTGCACTAGATAAGTCAACTACCAGGACAAGGAGATGTGGAATAGGTGTAAGCCTCCAAAAAACTTGTCCTGTTTACATGGATACACAAAACTCTCTGGCGAAGCTAAATACGTAGGTCTTGTCTAGGACAGGAAATTAAGCTGGAAATACATACAAGAAAGAGTAAGAAAAGCTATTTAGCCAAAGTCAAACAAAGTAAGTGGCAATAAATGGGTTCTGGAACACCGTGTACAGAGCAGCTGTGAGACCGATTCTCAATTGTATAGGGTGAACTGTGTTAGATACCAAAACAAATTGAAATAAGCTAGGGAAAGTCCAACGCAATGTTTGTATGTGCATAAGTATAGTACTTTGAGCACTTGCAGCGCAAGAAATTGAATTTAATATGAGCCCCTCTTAATGTTTTAAGCAAGCCAAAGTCGATCTCACAGTGAAGGAATACTAATTTTGGCGTACTGAATAATTTCCATATCCCACTAAGTAAAATGTAGTTTTTGACAAAAACTTCCGAGTTAGCAGTTAGCATACCCTCTAGAGTCTAGAAGATCATCCTCATAGGAAAATGCTTTCTAGGAATATTAACAAATCTAGTTTTTAACGGTTGGTTCAAAATCGAATGATAGGGTGTGTAGTGTTGTTTGCTTTGACAGATCAAATATAGGTAAGTCTCTCCTTCCGTTTCCCAAACCATTGTAGCGTCCTCCAGTTCCAGGCAGAAATAATGGCGATAAAAGAGGTTTAATCCTGGTTTAATGGAAACGTTATATCCTCCAAGAACATCATCATTTTGTATTTGCTCTATATGGCAAAAAAAAAAGTTACGATGATGAAGAAGCCCACAAAATTGGTTTTCACCATATCGTCTGTCGATGTGTCTGGGTGTCTTTGCGGATGTTCTTTTGTGTGAATGTGCGGATGGGTGGATGTGGGTCCTTTCACGGCATGTACAGTACAGCCTATAAGACGTTTGACGACTTTTTAGCCCGGCTCAAACTGATACCTTTCAAGTAAGATTTTTTTTCATTTTGAATTTGCTCGAGAACGGCTCTTACGATTTAGATGAAACTTTTAGTGTATTATTCTTTGAGTGTTATTAAGAAAAATGCGTTTACAGTTTTCGGCTTTGTTAAAGGAAATAATTATTACTTGATGTGAAACATCTATTGGCGCTCGCAGTAAAATCGATCGTAATCGTCACGAAAAATGGCATGACGCTTGATGAAATTTTTCAAAATGTGACTGGTGGTCGTTGGTGAGGGGTGGGGTGGTAGTGGTAAAGCGGGTGGGGAACGGTAGTGGGGAAGGGGGTATGGGGGCTATGGGGAGGGTGAAAAATGTTTTAAAATTGTGGATGGTTGGTTGGTGGTGGGGTAGGTGTTTACTGTTGGGGGGTTTATTTTGGGCTAAGGGGGGGAATTGACAAAACTGGTGGGTGGTTGGTTGGTGGTTCCAGGTGGGGTGGTTGGTTACTGGTGGGGGATTTGGTGTAGGTGGAGGGGGGTGAAAAAAATTGTCAAATATGGTGGTTATTGGTTTTGAGGATTTGGTGTGGAGGTAGGGGTGAGGAAAATTTTTCAAAAATGACGAATGGTTGTTTGGTAATTGTAGGTGGGCTGGGTGTATGTCGATGGTGGGGGGATTTGACGGGTGGGTTGAGGAACATTTTGTTCCTTTCTATAAATGCATATATTTAATCTGTAATAATTGTTATTATACAAAATAATAAGACAAATTTATTGATTTTATTTACGAAACACTAAATTATTAAAAATTATTTCACTCCATGATGGTTTTTAAAAATTATGAATTTTAATGTGAACTTGAATGTTTCACATCTCCCGGGCGTCCCGTGACGGATTTTTTTTTATTTAAGAAATTTTGTACCTATACGATTTTTAAATATTGTTTACTTATTAGAAAAAAACAGTAAACATTTGTTAAAAATAAACGATTCGCAAACGAATAAATACTTTTGAAAAGTATTGCAGTTTCTTTGGTAAAACCTGAGAGCTATGCATGATTGGGTCGCACGCACAATTTTTTTTAAATATCAGCTTTGAACGAAGAATAGAATTAACTTTACTCCCAATATAATACTCACATATTTTGCGTTTTCCAAAAAAATTTTAAATTTTCTTATTTTTGAATGCCATCTTTTTGGTGTGTCTTATAAGATACATATATGCAACGAAGCCTTAGTGATTTCGCTAAAGTCATTGCTCAACTTATTATTTTTAGCCTTAAAATAAACCTTCAGTTTGCTTTAAAGTACTTTAAGTATAATCCAACGTTTAAAAAGGTTAACTGAAAAAGCCGCACAACATTCTTATAGAAAACTTTAAGAAACTATTCCAAACATAGTTTGAGTAAATTTTATTAAGTCGTAACTTATGAGCAGTTCAAATAAAGCGCACGACTGGGTCAGAAAAACTTTCTCTAATGTGTGACGTGCGGTCTTGGGGTTTGAGATTTTGGAAAAAAAGCAGGGAAAAATGATATGCAATTTTATTAATCATTTAAAAATCACTATAATAGTTAAAACGTTTTTTGGACAAAATGAAGTTAGCCATCTGATTTCGTTTACTGTTTAAAATTTTAAGAAATTTTTTTTTTCGAAATCGTTCGACTTAGCTAATTCCATAAACGCCTCTGTTAGACGTTATAATAATACTATGTACCAAGTTTGAAGCAAATCGGTCCAGCCGTTTAGGCTCTAAGCGCCGATACAGACAGACGGACAGACAGACAGACAGAATTGTCGGACCCCACTTTTTTCGACTTCTCTATCATCGTAATGTCATGTTTGATTTTTTTTTTACGAATGCATAACTTACCTTATTGGACCTATAATCGCAAGTAAAAAAGGTGTTAAACCCTGATTTTTATTATTCATTTAGTCAAAAATCAAAAATGGAGTTCTATCAAAAATGCCATAGGTTAATTTTCAAAATAAAAAGACACCGTAATCTGAAAGGTGCCATTTTTTGTCGGGTTTAATCGAAATAAAAAAAAAACGCGACAACGCTTTATCTTTGAACTAACACCTGTATTTGAAGCTCTAAGAAAATCTGTCGAGCCGTTTAGGCTGTAGTTTGACGAGGAAGACAGCATAAACGCATAAACATACCGACGGTCAGCATAGCGACGACCACTTTTTTGGGTTTCTGTATTGGTTTAAGACTAGATTTTTCTGCATGAATTACTTGCCCTATAGAGTAAGAACAAATTACAACTTTAACATAAGGCTTTTTTCCTTTCAACGAAAAAAGGGTAGCTTCACAGCTGTTTTCCAATTTCAAAATTAAATGTGTATTAAACATCATATTTATACACTGTATTTTTTGGTTTGAACACATTCTATGACCAAAAATGCTTCTTCCAGAATAGAATAAGAAATAAAGTTCAAATAAAACATGTTTCAAAAATATGCAGCCACAACTTCTTATTTTGAATGACCATGGTTTAGAGAAAGTCTCTTAAAACAACCGCCATAATTAATTTTATTAATTTGATTGAATTAAAAAAATTTTAAATATTTTGTTCTAAAAGGAAAGCTTCAGTTAATTGTTTTAACATACGCATAACATTGCTCAATTTCAACATATAAATCAAAAGATACATTTGTTAAAATATTTTATCACCCCTCGAAACTTGTATCTTCGAAGCAATCATTTTGGAATCAAGTTTTTTTTTAAGTTTTTCCCAACTTTTTCATAGGCACTTGATATGGAAAGCTCATTTGAAATTTAAACAGCTCAAATTCACTACCATACTAATTGATTTGACAAATGACCAAGTCAAAACTCAAATAGAACCTTAAACTTTAATTACCTCACGACCATTTTTAACCGCCGCACCTACTTAGAATTCATTCTATTGCAGTTAATAAAAATAAAACTCCAAGACACAAACACGAACTATAACTGGCACTATGCACTAAAGATATACTTTCACTTAAGACATTGGCCTGGTTCCAGTGGTCACCTACGCCATATTGACGTCGGCGGGCGTCGTTGTCGTCGCCAAGCCGTCTGTTATACCATGCGTCCATTACCCGCAACCTAACCCATCAAGCCAATACAAATTTAAACAATTTGACTAATGAAATACATACCTGATATCGGGCCTATATTCCGTTCGGCAATATGGTGCACATTGCAACGACCAATATTCCTTTGGAGGCAGAGCATTACTACTCCCTGATCGGTTGCTTCTGAATTGCCTTTTCGATACATCAAACAGGCCTACTTGCTTTTGAGCCTCGTCAAAGTCCTGCTCAACCAAATCCAAGTCATTGTCCTTTATAAGTTTGGGATTCTTTGTTAAAATTATTTTTATATCACTGTCACTGAAGCCGTTATAATGTGGAAACGAAAGGACACTGCACAACACTATGACCAACAGAAATGCCAAAATCATATTATCTTAGCCGCGAAGAGGTACTTGGCGTACTAAAAAGACTACTTGTTGCAGAGAGGGCTTTTATAGCCAATATATATCGTGGACTTTTTTATATATAATTTTTCTTAAATCCTTGGAGGATTCAATTGTTTGTCCTGTCTTGAGTATAGAACACAGCAGTGGGTTAGTTGGATCTGTTTGAATTGTTTATGAATGCGTGAAATCGAAAAATTGAAAATGAGTTAATGCTGCTGCTGCAACTGGTGTCCCTAAAGAAATTAATTTTCCAACAAATTATTTATTTCCTTCAGGATGTTGGACATTTTGTTGTTTTGAGGGAAATGAAAGAGGGTCATCCAGACCAGGTTGAATGTCTAGGTCAAGTAGAACAATAGAATCAACTTATTATAGTATAGTGTTGACATGGAGACACACATGGAACAGATCCTTGGAGGATTTTCCAATGGTTGAAAATTAATTTCACAAAAACGTGTTCCAACCATAAGTCCTGAGTCCTGAGTCAATTGTAAATATAAATGTGTCCCTAGGTTACATCCATCTTAAAGAAATTTCTTCACAGAAGCAAATTTTTGTTTTAAACAGCTCATCTCATCGCTCTAAAAAATACTAGACACAACTCAAACCTCAAAACAACATCCGGTAAGGGTTTAAGATAGTTAACTGCCAATTGGGAGTGGCAAGGTTCTATGGACGGAGCTTACGGATGGTTCCAGTAATATTTATTTACTAACTTGTGTTGGCTCAAGTAGAGCGTGATGGTGATCCTATAGGGCTTGTTTAATATGTACTCCAGCCGGCTTGATCTCTAGTCTGCCGTCTCCAATTTCGCACTCCAAGTATTCGGAGATCTCTCTCTACCTGGTCGCTCCATCGAAGATAAGGTCTTTCTTGGTTTCTGACTCTCTCTGGTTCGGCGTTGAATACCTTACCAGCTGGAACGTTGATGTCCAATGTCCATTTGGTCTTCATGGCCCAGCCATCTTAGTCTTTGAATTCGAATATTTCTGGCTAGGCTTATGTCGCTGTAGAGTTGATCCTTGTATCTTCTCCGCCAAATGTTGTTTTCTCGTATACAAAACTTTTCTTTCGAAGACTCGAAGTGACTTTTCTTCTGCACTATATATCAGGACCGGGATGATGGAGTGGAGTGTTCTATACAGTGTCTCCTTAGTTCTTCTGGATAGGGCTGTATTCCTCAATTGCTTATCCAGCCCAACGAAACAGAGATTAGCAAGAGTCAGTCTGCGTTTGATCTCAGCGCTGATATTGTTGCCTGTGCTTACAGCAGTACCCAGGCAGACATGTTCACTGACTACCTTAAAGTTCTGACCAAGTCGGTGGTGAAATTTGACTTTTGTTGATGAAAGCATATGTCTACTTCGTCTTGTCCTCGTTTATTTTCAGACCCATTCTGTTTGCTGCTGATTTCATAGTTGTGAAGGCACCGGTTATTGCTAGCTTTGTTCTTACTTTCGCGTCAATGTCGTCTGTAAAATCAAGTCGATGTCGTAAAGATGGTGTAAACAGCTGCACTGATAGTGAGTCCCTTTGTCTAAACAATCTGGTGGAGTCGAAGGTTTCACTAACATTCCTACCAACTTTGTCGGAACAGCGAGCATTCTCCAACTTTATCCTAATAAGGCGTATCGGATTTGCAGGTTTTTTGTAGCTGGTCTTGGCATGGCGTACTTAATACTTTCATATTTACAGTGTCGTAAAGTGCTTTGAAGTCGATAAACTAGTGATTGATCTTGGTGATCGGGGATGTTAAAACTTGGGTGTTGAGTGTTTTCCAGGATCTGGAGCAATGTGAAGATCTGAATGGTCGTTGATTTCGAGGTCTGAAGACGCTAATTAGATCGTTAGCAAACTGCTTCAGACGCTCACATAATGCAACGGACAGGATTATATATGCGATATTTAAAAGACGAATGCCTATGTTGTTGGTTAAAAGTGGGCTGTGTCCATTTTAGTGTTTAGATGTGCTTTCTTCTGACCATAATGGCTCCAGCTGCTCTGCTCGTTTTTAGTCTGGCGATGACAGTTTTGATCTAATTTTGGTGGGACGGATGCTCTTGGTTGTCATTTAGATTGACCGGTCACCCTCTGGCAGAATCTTGACTGTCACCACCATTAAGAAAACTCGTTTAAGTAGTTCTGGTCACCAATCGAAGTCTTCTAGCATTGCATTTCCTCGGCATAGTTGTTGTTGGCCTGAACTCAAAGCTTGGCCCTAACGAGGTAAATATCCTCTAAACGAACGTACATGTAGAAGGTTAGAAGAACGTCTTCGTCGGTTCTAACATGATCAGACAGTCCATTGTGGACCACGGCCTCAACCAACAATCCTCGCCAGCTAGGCTGGTCGGTAGCCAGTGGTCTCCTTAGATTATGTCTCCCAGAACTACGTCGGCCCTCCGGATCCGAATTGAAGACTCGTCAGGCTGGTGCGTGTTCGTCCATGCTCTACATGACCCAGCCATCTAATCCGCTGTATATTCAGCTTCTTTACCAGAATAATCTCAGTGTCGTACTTCGGGCATTCACTCATGCGTCTCTTCGAAAAGATCATAAGATTCTTCTTTGGTCGTTTCATCTTTTCCCTCCGTGGGGGTGTGGATGCAGATCAGCGTGATGTTGTTGAATTAAGACTTATGGTGGATTGTGACAATGCGTTCGCTTATGCCACGAAACCCTAAGACTTCTTGCCTAAGTCTTCTTCTTATCACAAAAACGCATCCAAATAGCCGTTGTGTTCTTGTCCCGTAGCACTTGCCGTATAAGATGTCACAGTTTTTCATCCTCCTTGTGCCTTCACCATGCCATCGCACTTCTTAGATGGCTGTGATGTCGGCTTTGACACCATTAATTGTTCGGGTCCCTAAATTCCACGTGCAGACCCCAAATTCGTTGGCCTTGTTTCGTTTGCCAGGGTCGTCCTCAGTAGGGTCATCTATATCCAAAGCAATTGGCTGATTCGGAACTATTGTTTTTTTACGTGGTAGGGAAGTTACCCCGACTACCAACCTGGGGGACGAGGCTGCTCTCCTTGGAAAAAAGGAGCTGGAGAGATCCAGAGTCAGTAACCCACTACGGGTACGCGAGAGTTACCGTTGGCCTTATAAGGGCTCATCCGCTACCTTCTCTAATTCACTACCCTGACTAATAGTAGTGGAAGAACCCAATGAAATGAGCTCCGAATATATCGAAGTAGCTCAATGGGGTGCCTACCATGTTGACTGTTGGCGTCGGTCGCCGTTGGTTCACTTAATTGGAGCTCGTCCGGCGCTCGCTTGCTTTCTGAGGGGTTCGTCCAGAAAAACTGCAACAGGAGAAACAGAGAAGCTTTCTGCCAGGGCAATTATAGTGTTGCTATTTTTCCGTGTTCCATACTCGCGCTTATAAATTTAGCAAGTCCATTCCGAGTGGACAAGATTAGTGCCCGATGGAAACTGAAACGGTTACAACGCTGGGCATCGCCAGGTTGATACCAATCAGAGTCTTCCCTATTCATACAACACCCAGCAATCTGGCGACCACCATGTGCCCTTAAGGGTGTCGATTCGTAGTAGTCGCGTGCTGCTCAGCACCATTTTCTTACCCGCTACAAAATTGACGAGCCTGAGTACGTTGTCGGAAGTGTAGTCTTGTAGGGTAGGCTATGCACTCCATCTATGCTAATTTTTGCGTAAGAAACTCTCACGTGAATTTTGATGACATATTGAAGCTGAGGTCGAGGTGGTGAAATATAGCCTTTGTTGCTGATTGTTATCACTTTTTCCCTGACTTCGCGAAAATTGAATTTATTTTGCTTGTGTTCTGACAGCTAAACCGCATCCGCACAAGGGCTTCAGTCACATTTTTTGCTTTTCTCAAGCCCGGCTTATCTTATCATCTCTTTAAGTGTAATTACATCAGCTTGACTTTCAATTGGCTCAGTTAGCTGTTGAGTTTTGCGAGGCCTGTTCAGTATACGCATCTTACACATGCATGTCATCTGTGTCCATCCGAGGCATATCTTCAATTTTTCATGACCGGCTTGTGAGGCCTGTTAGGCGTTGGCAGTGAATTAGATTTTGAGAGCGTATCTTTGAATTTGCTCCTAGCTCCTCAGAAGATAGGTTAGGAAAAGCTAGAACTAGAACCCATAGCTGCGATGGATCCAACGAGCACCACCAGGAGGTGACGATGCGATTTTTATCTGGAGTAATTGTTTTGAAGCTTTATTCCAAATGCAGTTGTGGAAAGGAGTAGTAGTTCAGGATTTCGGTGTGGCAAAAATTGTTGTTCTTGGATTGAGAGGTCTTCCGAGTTAGGTTTTCAGTAATATGTCCCCTTTCAAGCGTAGGTAAATAAGGATCGCCGATTATGATCAATGTCTTTTTCAGATATGATTATATTTTTTCCAAGAACCTAATCTTGATAAACCGGACGAAGGGGCCTTTAGTCGTCGAAAGTCTATGTCAATTTTAATCGTGGCAACGTATAGACCACTGAACTTGACTTACAAATAAATTCAAAAACGCATCTCCAAGACAAACTTCTTCATACTAAACTCGATTTCCAGCAAACAAATAATTTGTAAGCGTCATCCGAGCACTTACACGCCTCCATCTCATTCAAAGCGTCTATATAATTATCATCTTTAAAATGTATTTTCTATCCATGGGCTCTGCGCTGCGCTGAATCCTTAACTAATTACTTGCCACCCATCTAGCCAAGAAGAGTGTGCCATCACAAGTGAATCCCTTCTTCTTCTTCATCTGTGAAACTGACTGTAATTCTTCCCACCATTGCATCGTGTAAAATTTATTACCACCTAATGATGTTCATTAATCAGTGCGGAAGCTATACGAGCGACTTAAACCGTGGGCATCATGGTTTTAATTAAGTAATTCTGCACCGCAATAGTAGTCCTTTAAGTAATCCTCTTTCCCGACTTCACATCAATGGCGATGGAGTTGCACGCTTCTTCAAGAGATGCAGCAAAAGATAATCGCCTATCAACGCCGGCATAAAACGAAAATCGTGACCCAGGTCTTAAACAAGGTATACCTTCTAAACGATGAGTATGGTACTAGAAAATCTTTAAGAAAAAAAACCATTCAAGGAGTTCTCCTCCTTCAGCACACTCAGCAGAAAGAAAACGTTGCTCCTTTGCATACTGATTTATTGCACAAATTAAACACTATCATCGCTTTGGACAGGAAACAGTGATACATGCGTCTCTAGTTCCTTGCTTATATTCCTTCAAGCTTCAACATAAATTAGCTGCAAACTTATCTCTAAGAAACTATATCATTCTCTCTTTCTTTTCTCTTCTCTTTGCAGTCTGAGATCAACGAAGTCTTCGAGCAGTACAAACAGTCCAAACAACAGAATGACATATCGACCAGATGTACGGATGCAGATACCGCTGCTGCCGCCGATGGCGATGTCGTCAACCAGATGGTGGCTGACAACAAATTACCATCCAATGAAATGTCATGTCGTCTAAATGATACCACCACCGCCGCCATCGACAGAGACAACAGAAGCAGCCTAAGTAGCAGCAGCAGCGGCAGTGGTGGCAGGAGTTTCATGAAAGTGAATGAATCCAGAAGGAGCAGTAGTTGTAGCGACACAAATGGCTTTTCCAGCCCATCTAACACTGGCCCCTACTTAACAGTGCCAGTTGTTCCTTCCGACTACCACCAGACGTTGGGTCCTGCATTAAAAGCTGATGCAACACCATCATCTTCATCAGCCATAATGTCAACAAACACGTTTCCTAGTCTAAATCATGGCAATGATAACCAAACAGAGTCAACTGCTGCAAGAAGCAGCTTCAATAATCGCGCGTCCACACTCAAGCGATTCAACAGTCAGAACGCTTCCAGTTCGGCAGATCTTCAACAGAGCTATGATTCCAGTGATGACGTTAACATATGGGCTAACAAATTCCTGCGGGATTTGGACAACTTAATGGGATCAGATAAATGGTCCGCCGCCACCGCCACCAGTTCCCCCGTCAAAGTCGTCAATGGTGGTGGTGGTGGATCTGTCGACAGATCCTCTGCTGCATCAACCTCTGCTCTTCCCCCAACCAAGACCAGTATTCCAAGACCTGAGAAACATGTGAGTATCTGTAGTTATGGTTTGGATTTTATTTTTATTGGTTCAATGTGTTTGTCTTAGATATTCTATTGCAGCGATATAATGGATCGCAATAAATTTACTATTTCTGCACTTAACAGCTGAGCTTCATAGAGTAAAATTTCGTTTTTTTTTTTGCACTCAATTTTGAGTGAGTTTTATTTTTTTGTGAGAAATTTAATTTTTAAAAAATAATGAAGGTGTGAAATGTGAAGGAGGAGCATATTGCATCGAATTATAATTTCTATGTTAATTTCTTGATCTTTATCGGGTATCAAAAATCATAAAAGTGGAACGATATGGTTCGAATTGAATGGACGCTTCGCGAGCTGTTAGGTAATTGGAACAAGTTTCTGCTTCGCAGAGTAAGCGCAGAGGCTGTGAATGGAAATTTTGTTCGAGATTTTCACTTATTAGATGCATAATTTATATCTATGAGTGTGCGGAAAATTTCTGAAATGAAATTATAAAATGTAGACTTTCACAATTGTATTTGGATTAAGTTTGTGCCATCAATGGAAAGATTAAAAAAAAGATACAAATTGCATGGTTGAAGTTTAAAGCAATAACTTTAAAGAAATTGTAGTTAATTTATTCTCTGATGACTGTTGCTTTTAAAAACAAAAAATATAAACTTGGCGTAGTTTTATTCATTTTTTTTTTTTTTTTTGGAAAACAATTTAAAATAAACAAATTTTGCATATTATGTAGGTATGTGTTATAGAACCAATGAAGTTGGTTTCAATATTATTTTGAGCAAAAAGTAAGAAACAGTAGAATCTCGTTAAAGTGTTCCAGCTATAAAGGTTGATTAAAATAACTGTGCTGTTACTTTTTTTTAAGTTAATGACAAGATTGAATCCATTCAATGCAGCTTAAGAATCAGTTATTGGATTATGTCTTATACATAGCTTTTTAAACCATCTTTTAGCAGCAAACAAGAAGAAGGTGTATATATTGATAGAACAGAACTCATAATATCGATAGCAATAATTACTGATAACTTTCTTCTCAATTTTAGTGGCCTTTAATCATTTTCGAAACATCTGACTTTATAAGACGGCATTGCATTATTGAATTTCTTTAATCTTTCGTTATTGCATTTTTTTTTTAAACTTTTCCTGAACTGTATAAAAACGGCTGATACCAACTATAGAATGTATATAGGAATTCATATAATACAACTATACTCAAGCAGAGGTATCACAAATGATAGAAAAGGTGATTTTAGAGTATAATGATAATGATTTTTACAAAGATTCGAATTTTAAAATATGAAACAGTTAGCTCCATAAATAGTTCATTCAGTAAACACTAGTCAACTTGAGTATTTAGGCTTTTAGGTTTGGGTTTTATTTGCGTCTAATCTCTTATGGTCATCTTAGGTAATATAAATCTAACGATCTTCTAATTTCGATAGCTGCCTTTAGGTACACCAGAAAAATGTCGTGTTGCATTAGACAAAATAGTGCCAATGTTGCAATAATTTCAATACAACGGTGTTCATCTTGTCTAATAAAATAAGTTGGGCGTTTAGTTCAAATACTTCAAACAAAAATTTGTTAAAAAAAAGTGTTATCTAAGAATTTTCTTAAGTTTTACAATATTAAATTAAATTTACAACTTAAATTTTTAAAATCTTGATTTTGAATGGAAATAGCGATTATGGGTGTATTTAACAATTTTTGAACCACACTCTCTGCTACGTAACCAAGGAGTACAAGCCGAAGTGTTCATCTTCTTACTTCAAAACTGCAACAGATAGTTAAAAAACATTAAAAAATTAATTCATATTGCAACTTTTGGCGGAAACTCCCCTTAAAAGTAGGCGTGTTTTAAAATTTAAACACTAACTGAGCTTTGATCATTAGTCAGTATTTAGGCATATGTGTAAAACTACAGCTGAATCGAGTAGGTTTTTAACAATCTTATTTTATAAAAATCACGCCTAAGAAGTTGGCGTATTAAGAAAATTTAGGTACACAAAAAAATGTTGAGATATAGTTTTCATATCACGAACGGAAAAAAGGTTAAAATTGAATATTGGTACCTTAAATTTTTAAAACTTCGTTTTTTGTTCTTTCCCAAAAAATGTGCGTAAGCCACGCCGAAAATTCAAAAATTTGCTCTTGTGGATTCATTATAAATACCGATTATTTAATTATTATTATTATTTTTTTTTTTTTTTTGATTTCTTACACAATATGTTTATGTACAAGTAATACCCATAAAATTTAATGTTTTTTTGCTCTAATGTAAGCATTGTTATTTTATAAAAACAATATTGATGGTTTTGTATGAAAAGTGGGTGTCAGCTTCGCCCAAACTGAAATATTTTTATTTAATTGGAAGAAGGTTACCTAAAGCTTGCGTGTGCAAAATTTTAGCCTTATGCTTTTATCGTAACTGTACAAAAAACATAATTTAATTTTACCAAATTGAGGTTGTTCAACATAAATGGCGATTGTGGGCGTGTTTGTGGGCGAATTTTAGCCTTACTCTTGAACCAATGATTATAGGTATATATCGAATGTCAGCTTTCTATAGCTCAAAAATTGCGCCCTCTCTTTAGAGAGTATACATACGGACGGCTATCGCAAAATCGACAAGGCTTTTGATTCTGAGTCAGAATACTTTTCTATACCTAACGGTATTATTTCTCTATGTTACAAACTTCACACCAAATACAATATACCCATTCCATAGAATAGGGTTTAAACATTTATTTGATATTGTGAACGAGAAACATTGAATATTAGGAAATAAATAATTGAAAGCTAACAAACTCAACTTTTCTAGTAGTTTTCTAATTTTGAACCGGGAAATTTTTTTTAACGAAATAAACATAATGTGAAAATTCATTAAACTGGAAAAATGGTACATTAATATCAATGTTACTACAGCATAGTGGCTTATTTAAGTAAAATTTGGGGATTTTATTCTACATGTTATTATATTATCAAATTATTTAAACAAAACACAAGCTACGAAAAATTCCTAAAGTTGGTAGTCTGAGAACTGACAGCAAAAGAGATGGCCTAAAAGTTGATAGCTTTTGTACGAAGCCTGTTCCCAGTGCGTGCTTAGATGAGACATGTACCAAAAGAGAATGCTGAATATTTTGAAAATCAGTGTTGGAGTTTTCAAAATATTTGATATTGAAGTTGGAAAGTGATAAGTCAGAAAAATTAGTTATTTCAGAGGTTTATTCCAAAATATACATAGCATTTCAAAAATTGATTTTAGTACGAAATTAAAGATAGCCATTCAATTATACCCAAAACTAATCTGATTAGTCCTTCTTTCGAGGCCCAGCTATCGTCCATTCTTGCCAGCGTAGAGTTTTGAATCAGGGGTCCTGACATGTTAGTGAATGTTAGTTATAACCTCCGAAACCGAAATCTACTGTCAGAGCTTAGACTGTCTTCCTCTCAACAGTTGTGCCGTTGCTTATTTCTAAATATTTTTTTTGATTCAAAAATATAGATATGGCTTAAAAAAATATTAACAAAGATTTGTTATGATTATTCCAACTGCCATAAGACTTATGTTAACAGGTGACAGCAACTATAATAGAGTCTCATTAAATTCTAGGCTTATGGCTCAGCAAGCCATTTCATGACAGCTTAATTCAAATAGCTTGCTTTGGAAGTTTTAAAATGGCAGCTATTTCTAATAGCTAATAGCTATAGTTAAATGTTACAAAACGTCCCAAAAATTACATTTGATGACAGCCATTTGCTAATAACATTTTTGGACGTTGTAAATAGGCCTTATCAAGCTTATTTTGACAGCTTCTGTAAATGGTTTGCAATGAATGTTTACATAAAGGCCATTTTGCTGATTATAGCTGATTTAAAAGGAAAAACAAAAGAAACAGATTTACTAATTTGAAAAAAATATTATTTCTATATTGTTTTATAACACTATATTGTTATTGCATTATTTGTATTTAAGTCTACCTACTAATAACTATAACCTTTTCATTTTCAATTTTATTTCAATTTTATCTACTTCCTCCTGCAATAGACAGTAACCCAAACAAAAACTTAGTTGAAATCGAGGATTAGACGCCATTGAGCAAATTGTTTAGAACAATATTGCAAGGAAAATATAAATTGAACATAATCAAATCATTCTAGAAATGTTAAAACTGCTTATCTATTTAATAAGTTTCGCTTAAGTCTTATAAAACCAGTGCATCATATTAAAGAATATTATATTTTAACTTTCTCTTTCTCCTAAAAAATGTATCTCCAATAATATTTCAAGCATAACTACTGGCTAAGCACAATGATGTAGCTGCAGCAGTAGTACGTAGCATTGTCAAAGTTAATGGCAAACGCAGCATGCACGAATACAATGTGTAGCACTGAATTCAAACAAAAATCATGTCTGCCATTTTGGTTTGTTGTTGTTTTGCAGCGTAGCACGTTAGTGAAGTTGGAGTCGAGTCGTCTTGTACTTCAGCTGCTCTCTATGCTGCAGCTGCTACTTCACATTGTAGCCGTGCAGTTCGATTTACGTACATTTAACACTGACAGTACTTACGTACTACTGCTGCAGCTACACCACTGTGTTCAGCCAGTTAAATTGTAAGATTTTGCTATAATTTCTGTAAAGATTTGAATTTTCTTATAAAAAGACTGTTGGGGTTGATTACTCGTATTATAAATCATTAAGAAATCCTTTCAACCACATTCTCGGGGAAAAATTCAGAAATCTTTTCCAATCCGATAAACATCCCAAAAATTCTTAGTCCAAATAAATTCACATCTAGTTCTTGAAGCACCCGAATAAATAAATAAAATGCACGACTGGGTCGCACGTACTTGCTCTGTTGGTGCAATAGTCCGATGAAAACAAACTTTTCGATCAATAAGAACAATTCATTTTTGAAAAATTTGGTAAAAAACAAAAAAAAATAGGCTGAAACGTTAAGAAACCTTTAATATTTAAAATTAAGACGTTATCTTTTGGGTGTTATAAATGATACAAATGTCCACTTTTGGCCAAATTAATAATACTGTTAAAAGCAATTTCCGCTATTATCATGTATAGCCAAAAACTTAAAATGCAGTTTTGTTTGAAGTATTCTATGTATGTTACATACAAAGTTTCATAAAAATCGGGGTAGCCTTTTTTGAGTAAATTAGAAAAAATTAAAAATTGGCCAAAATCTAGTGGCTCTTTGTATAGGAGCCACCATTTAAAAAAGAGAAACTGAAAAAAAAATCAATGCCATCTGATAGGAAGCTCTAAGGAACTATACCAAACAAAGTTTGAGTGAATTCGATGCAACCGTTGACAACTTATGGCCATTTAGTGGCTGCATATATGGATATTAAAAAAAATTAAACAATTTCGAAAATTCTTTTATTTTTTAAATTAGTTCAAGAGTTTTCTCGGAAAAACTAAGTATGCAATAAAATTTCAAAGCTATACGGCAATCTAGGAAAAAAAAATATTGAAAATCGTTGGACCAGTTTTTTTTTTAAAAGGTTATTTTTGAAAAACTTTTTCAAAAAATATTTTGAAATTTATTTGAGTACGCAAATATATGGCAATCTGTAGTTTACATTTGAAAAATAATTTAAAAAAAAAATCAATGTACCCGTTTCCAACATATTTCGAAAACCAAAAATTTTTTTGAAAAAATTATAAAAAATCAAAAAACAAAGTTTTTGAAAATTTTGAAATGCCATATTAATAAAATTATGAATGACTTCCTGTTGCCAAAATTTTATTGAAATCGAATGTATAGTTTACGAGAAAATTTGATTTGAAAATATTGGTTCTATGAGAGGTACCGTTATTAGACAAATTTTGAAAAAAAATTTCAAACCAGAAGATAGATTTTCTTGCAAAAATAGCATTCTGAAAGTTTTATCAAAATCGTTAGAGCCGTTTTTGAGAAAATCAATTTTTGTCTTCAAGATTGTATGGCAGGTGCCGTTATTTTTGGACCTAGAACAAAAATAAAAAATATGTTCCGAGGGACGGCCAAATAAATCCTAAATACCAAATTTGAAGCAAATCGGCCCACCCGTTCAGCCTCCAGAGGCGCGAACAGACAGACAGACAGACAGACAGACAGACAGACAGACGGACGGAATTCCCAGACCCACTTTTTTCGACTTCTCCATCATCGTAATGTCATGTGTGATTGTTATCTCAAATTTTTTTTTCTGCACGAATCCATAACTTGCCTTATAGTACCTATAATCGCAAGTAAAAATCTGAACTCTCCAATTAATTTTAATTTCAAATAAAAAAAAAAACTTGTTTTATCTGAAATAATGACAAATTTTGTCCCATATTTACCAAAATGATTTATTGACTTCGATAATATCTTTAAAATCTATTAAAAACTAAAATTCCACATCCAAGTCTATTATATTTCCACTGGACTTGCTCTCTATGATTTCTTTCAAACCCGGTCCCGGTTTAATAGAATAATTTAAAAATCTTGAAAGAAAGAAAAGAAGTTAACATTTTTTTTTGTATAAATGAATAAAATTCCCATGAATCGAATTAATTGATCCATAAAAATCGTTTTCCAATCAAACTATTGGATTGTATACAAAGTGAAGCATTAAAAAACCAAATGAAAAATTATATTAAAAAAAAAACAAGACTTTCCCAAACACGCTTTTTGACCACATCGCATCGCATCCGACTTTCAAGTTCGGCAAAGATTAATAGAAAATTATGATACTGCCCTCCCCCCTCCCAGCTACTGCGCCCATAAAATGCGCGAGATTTCTTTTGGCGGACTTTTTTAAGCGAAATTTAATTGAACCGCTTAAAGAGCTTATGATGCTTCAATAGTGCGCGGTGCGAAAATTGTAAAAAGATACAAAATATCCACTTATGAAGTTGAATGTTGAAATATTATTTATGACGTCAGTAAAATTTAATTCCCTCTCGCGCCTAATGCAATGTTGATTTGTCTCGTATAGATGCAGAGTATCGACTAGAGGAAGCAACCCCCGAAGTCGTCTCTGGTCTCTGCGCTGTGGGCAAAACCATTAGGATTAGCGCAGCCTTCCTTTCTATAACCAAAATGCAAACATTTTTACTGCGCAGCGCAGTATACAGCGTAAGACTTGTCTTGATCCTAACCATTTGATTATTTTGCTTTATTGATTCAACGGAGCAACCTGAACTAAATTTGCAATTTTGCGGATCGATTTATGAAATTGTTCCTAAAATTACCATAAATACGGATTGCTTGTGAGTGAACTAGCGATTGCAGCGCTGTGCAGTGGTGATCCGGAGACTTAAACATATGTTTCGTTGCTGCATAATGCGGGATGAAACGTCGCGTCGCGTCGGTCGGTCGGTGTCGTGCTGCACTGAATGCTGTCACCGGTTCCTCTGCAATGCATTGAGCGTGTTTTTCTTTTATTTTTTGGCGCTCCAAAAACAATCTTGTATCTTTAGTTCGTACCTATTCCGAGATATAGATGGAAGTGCTGATATTGGAAGTTTGTTTAATATGAAAAATAAACAAGTGGATGACAGCGATATCGGCCGGCGCTGCGGCTACAGCTACAACTGGCGATGGCGTTAGTGTATATGTGGTTTCTGATTTGAAAGTGATGTTTATGACATGTTCGGCTATAAATTTTGTGACAGAAGGATATCGAAATGACATATTTTTAAATGACAGCACAACACACAAGAGTTGTGTGTTGATATCTTTTATTATATATGAAAAGTCGGTAGTTATAGTATCTTTTTGAATTTATTTGCATCGCACAGGGTATCTCTGGCTTGCAGCATATCCGATCTGCATTATAGAAAGTATATTTTATTTTATTTTTTTGTAGTTTTATTTTTCAAGGCAATGTTATATTCTCGTTAACATTGTGTTTATTGAGTGCGGCTTGTTGGTGTTTTGTAGCATGAAAAACGTGGTTTTAAATTTCAATTAAATTGAGACATTCAAGATATTAAGGCAAGTACATAGTGTCAACAGAAGCTGCTGTGAGTAGGTACCTATTCAGAGGCTTGTTAAGGAGCACATCGTGTTTAAAAATATCATTTAAATGAAGTTTTATTGAAAAGTTGCTAGTTATTGCGTGATCTTTATTTGAGCAAATAAGTTTGTTCTTGTGAATAGGTTTTGAGTTCCCAACAAATTAAAAGGATGTAGTTAATTGGAGGTTAGAAATTAGATATTTATTTAAATTTGTGTAATGGTGTGCATTTCTCAAAACAATTAAAATTGATGTTTATAATTCCAAAGCTTGCGTGATGTAAGGCAATGAGTGGATTGGGTAAAGTATATGACTCTTTAAATTCAGAAGTGATAAAACGATTATGTTAACAATGTTACAAAATATAAATTGTGGAGTTCAAAATTTGAGAAGGAAATCTTCAAAACGTAGAAATCGGGAATTGGTAAAATCAAAGCTTCTGATGCTTTTTTGTACTAAGGCTGAGGTAAGCTCATGCTATGGATGTCCAGGCAGGGTTGTTCCCAAAAGAAAGCGAAAACTCCGGGTTGAAGAGTGTCGAACTCCAAAACGACAATATTTTTGACTTACCAAAATATTTCTAACGGATTATTTTATATACTTAATGATAAACTTAAATAAATACTAGGTCTGTAGAATTTACTTCATGACAATAAACGGTGATCTGTAGTGATTCCCAAAAGGAAGTGCTCCACGACAATAAACGGTAACTAAAAGTTTGGTCTGTGGTGAAGTTTACAAATGCAGCAAGCAGCAACCCCACGACAGTAAACCGGTGACCTAACGAAATTACTTCAAAAATCGGTGAGGTTTCTGCTGATATTCCCTGCGCCTGCAGCGTACCTCCGGTGGAGATCTCTATTCCCGGCACTCTATTTGAAATAGAATCTTTTTCCAATGGCAAAGAAGGTCGGGTCTGATTTTCCATACAAATTGCACTTCTACTTATAGAATATTATTGAAAGAAGAGACTGTGAATTAAAAAGTCAAAAGTTAAAAAAACTTGCAAACGTGTAATTCTTCTAGCTCAGTGGACGTTTATTTTTATTCCTCTGATATAAGTATTTGTGAATTGGATGGCAGTCAAAATTTGCGGTGCGGGGTGGAGTGGTAGTCGGTCGTTCCCAAACATAAATAGTGGTGGTGTCTTGCGTCACGTTATGTAGATTCTTTTACGCATGTGTATGAATAAGTGTTTGTAATCATCGTGGCGATCGGTATTATTCTTGGATGGCTCCTAGGCTAAGCCCGCTTACTGAACCAGTGTTCCCTCACCAACCAGCAAACTGCCTAGGTGGCATAAAATCTGGAGTATGGTTATGGTTACATGGAACTTTCTTTTTGTTAATTTGGCAGATTGAGTCTTTAGCAAAGTGAATGCTAGTTCATCCCATCCTTCTCCGCAAAAATACCTTTCAAATCCTCAAATCAAGCCATTCAAAGAGTTGGTAGAGAAACCGTTTTGAGAACCATACGACTCGCCTTGGTGGCGGGCTATGACTCTTGGATATTTTCAACGCTGAACCCGCTTACTTAATTAATTCTTTAACAGAACCATTGTAACTGTGCCAACTATCAACCTGCCTCGGTGACATAAGGACTGGAGTACGGTTAGATTGGGGTGTCATATGGTTGGCTTGGCAGATTGAGGCGACCTTCAAGAGAGTACTACGTCGTCCCGTCCTTCTCCGTAAAAAACATCCTATTACAATCTTCCAATCTCAAACTATTTGATGATAACAAAAAGAGCTCAAATTCCTTTTTCTTCTTGGTTACCTGCAGCTATAGCAGCTCCAACACCTGTATCTGCTTTAGTTAATTCTTCAACTTTAGTAACAGCAGGTATTTATTTATTAATTCGATTTAATATATTATTATGTAATTCAGTCAATTATTATTATTAAAACATGGTTAACTATATTCATATCTGGTTTTAATTAAGATGTTTAGTTATTGGGTTCTTGTTAGGAGTTTTCAGCTCAATTGAGAACCGCCATTTCTACCTACCTATTACCTACCTTGAAACATTCAAGAACAATGTTCATTGACACCCCCCCCCCCCCCCCATTAATTTGCTTTCGCTGTGACACATTATAAGGGCTATCCGTGTGTCTAATAAAAAAAAGGTTACACGATTTTTTGGGATCCCATGAAACAGGGCGGTCCATGTTCTAAATGGCAGGAATATTGAGCTGTATTCGTCCATAAAGTAGTCTACATCAAGTAAACCTGCCAACAGTTTAAACTGTTCACGGATGGCCTGCACGATCCTTAGCGGAAAATTGTCACATTTAACTCTTTAATTCTGCCGAACTGAGAAGCATCACTAACAGCATGCTTGAAACTTTGCTTGTTCATTCTTTTTGATGTGGTTTTTAAATAAAACTATTGCATTGTTTCCTCTATGAGACTCTGAGCTTTTGCTGTTTCTAGATCAAAAATGAGGTAAGCGATCCACTTGGATAACTCCGGCTTTATTTGCATTGTTTGCGAAACATTCAGTCCAACAATCGTGTTTTTTGTTTCGTTTGGGGCCTTGTTCATTTGAAATAGATTTAGGGATCCGTTTCTATGTTGCATTCTGTTTCGAGGGAGTCCACTGTCAAGTTTTGATAGTTCCGCACAACACCCAGGTGACTTATTGGTGCAATCCAAGAAAGAAGTCAACACACATGATCATCCCAATAAGTTTGATTACGATCTACAAAATTTGCAAATCAAAACATCGGATTAAAGTCATTCTCTTTTTCTTTCTATCAAGCTTTAAAAACATTGGCTTTAAAGTTATATGGTCCTGGTCAGGGTGGCACTAAACTTTTTTTTATTGTTAAGTCAAATACCAACATTTCACATCTATGTTTTGTCCTTAAAGTAGTTTTGTTTTGTCCTTCATGCACACCGATGGGTCTGTCACATAAGGAACTAAGTAATCGCAGAAACACATGCCTTCGGAACAACCAGAAATATTTTTAAGTTTTTGAAGTGAAACTTCTTTAGAATCGTTGTGATTTCAAACCGGATGCAACGAAAAAACGACATGTAAGAGACACAAATACAAAAATGTGTAGGATGAAGCCAGGAAAGAATGAGACAGAAATATACATACTATTTTTCTGACGGAAGTAACGCTCAGTATTCCAATATGGCGGCACCGATGACTCGCATTAGCTCACCGTGTGCACGAACGAGTGAGAATATAAATACTATAATCTTACTCATTCATGCACGTGCTCCATGGCATTTGTTTGTTTTGATCAATGTAGGGATGGGCATAGTAAACAATATATCGATATTTATCGTATCGATATTCTTTAACAGTATCGATAATTATCGGGTGAAAAAAATCAATATATCGATATATCGTCAGTTTTCTCATGATTATTCATACATATTACGAAAGCATTCAAAATTCGTAAAAAAGAATAGACATGAAGAAAACAGTATGTTTTTTTTTAAATGTTGTTTTGGCTAAAAAACAAATAACGAACGACTGAATTTAATAAATAAAAATGCGGAACATAAACACAAGAGTTTGAACTTCTTTGCTCGGAAACTGTGTTATGTTTCATCGTATGCATTTTATTTTAAGTTGCATGAATGAATTAAATTGGGGAAAAGCGCACTGCGACCTTAAAGATCTATTGTGAAAGAGAACGAATGAAAAAAAAATTATGACACAGTATTTTATATTCTAGCTCTCATTTTCTCCTATCATACGTTTTGCCTCTCACTCAGGTCTACTAAACAAAAGCGAGTGAGCAGGCGCGTTGGTACGATTAAGTTAGTATGTTAGTTAATATAGGTACGTGATTTGAATGCTGTCTAACAAGAAAAGCTTTACGAAAGGTTTCAATAAACTTAATTCAAGAAGAATGTAAAATTCAAACAAATACATAAGAAAAGTATTTATAGAAAATTGGCATTCAAAAAATTATTTAAATTTTAAAAAAGTATCCTGAATTTTTTAAAATAGTCAGTTTTCGAATATTTTTTTGACTTGTTTTAAATAGTGGCGTCCTGGAGTTCATACTTTAAAAGGGAGTCAAAACGACGCAAAGTATGTCGGTACGTCTGTATGCTTGAATATGTGTTGAAACTTTTGTATTTGTACAGATACGTGTTGAAAGCATTTAGTCATACATAACATAAGGTTTGAAAGTAATCCGAAAACTGGTGCTGGGTGGCTGAGTTTTTCATCTCATTCTCTCGTAAATTAGGTATACCAACTTCTCTGAAGTTTCACTTCAACCGAGTGTGAATTACGCACACACATTTTTTTTTTTTGTGTTTCTTATTACTACTACTCGGCAGGGGACCATACTATGTTGCTCCTACAGAGGGCCCAGTAAGCCTTAAGTTCCGATTTTTGGATTACATTTTCCAGCATTAACAGGGCTCTATATCTTTAGGTCACTCAATTTGAAATCTTCGTATTGCATTTTTAATCATTCATCATTACAACCATGGTTTTATTAGATTAAGAAATTCAAAAGTATCTCTACCCTTTCTGTAATCTTTTACAAAAATTTCCTCATGGCACTGTCCCGACGTCACCAATCCGATGATCTATTTTATTCGGTAAGACTTTTTTGTCCCCAAAATCTTCAGCACACAACACAAATTATTGCCGACTATGGTAAATGGTGATGTTTATGCTTCTGTTAAGTGCCAACGATCGATCGCCCCCCTTCAAAGGTCGTTTTTTTTTTTTTTTGGAACTTCATCACAGATACGGGTAATTAATTTGTATCATCCTCCGAAGCATTTAAATTCGAATAACGAAAACAACATTTTCGAGCATAGTTTATCTGAGTGTTGAACTGTGTGTGTTTTGAGATAAAAAGGTCGTCCCGAGTTTAATAAAATATTGAAACAACAACAACAACTACAAAACAGATGCTTCTGCTGCTGCTGTTGCGCGCTGTGTGGATTTGGATTTTATGATGTCGTTGAGGATGGGGAACGACGACGGCAATGCGACGTAAATGACTTGTCTTTTCCATTATGAAATATTAATGTAATGACACCCATATTTGCCCCTAAGGAGTCCAATTTTTATTATGCTTGTCACTTTGATGATAAGTTATTCTTTTTTTTTTTTTTACGAATTTTGAATGGGGGCCTTAAGAGAGAGCACGTTTAAAGATACATTTTTGTCATGTTTGACTATGAAGGGAATTATCAATTTTAAAAGTATGTTTGTAATTAATTTATTAAGGAATTTAAATTGGAAAAATATGAATATTTGTTGCATCATGTTCATGTTCAATGTCAAGATGGATGATGATCATATTTTTCATAAAATATGCTTCTTATATTTTTATGATTAATTAAATTGAAGTCCAGGCGCGTACCATTTAATCACATATAAGTCTTAAGTCAATGAATCCAATCATCCTTGCTTCAAACAGAATGTTTAAATTAACAGTGTAGCCATTTTGTATTTTAACTTCAAGCATCGTCATGTTGATATTATTTGGAGATGGCAATAGAATGTCTACCATAACTTACCGACCTCAAACTTCCTTATCTGGGCTCTGGGGTAAATTTAAAAACAGGTGATCGCTTTTACTGACCGATTTTATAAGAAAAATCGTAGATTTCCGGCCTTTCACTATTTATAGTATTTGCCTGATTTATGAGCCTAGTAAACTTTTTGGAGTAGAATTTGCATAACAGCGCCGATTGTTGTCATATAAGCGAGACTCGATCTATGTCATTTAAACATGATTCCATTTACTACATTTAAAATTGTTGTTAATATATCAATTTTTATTCATCAGCTTTACAATCGCTCCGATTTAAACTATTAACTATTTGACACGAGAAGGAGTTTCAAAGATACCTATATAACATCGTTTTTCCAAATTCTGAATTCGTAAATGATAGTTTCAAGTACTCTGTACTTTATCTAAAATGCGGTGGAGTTCAAGGACTGATCAATTCGCCCAGGAACATTAAGATTTGAAAACTAGAATCGTTTAAAGTGAAAAGCGTACCTTCCAGGTGTATAGTAATAGTTGCGCTTTTCTGTTTCACACCTTGAACAGGGATTAGTTCCGAGTGAACGAGCTATTAAAAATAAGTTGTGTTTTTTTTAGACGTGTGGTTTTCAATCTTACAATACTTTTTTCGGAGTTGATCTTTTTGACAGCTGTCACTTGGTTTATGCTCAACTTGATTTGCCATTTCATAATGAATAGACTTATACTATGTCTCCACCGGCCTGATTTAGCTAAATGATTTATAAATCACGAAAGGCGGTCACACCGAACAATTACCCAATTTAGGCTGACATGTATGTCAACTTTGACATTACATTTCTCAATTTCAGTTTCACAAAATTCTACTGCCAAAGCTTCCGGAAAATAGCTCCTCCAAATTGGCCCATTTCATTCTGTTTTTTATCTGTCTAAGTTTGTTTAGCATTTCTAACAGGGATAAATTCATTTTTACATATAAATAACCAATAAAATAACCGCAAAACTCACCGACCACAAGCAATTTAAATTCCGAATTTGACAGTTTTAAATAATCATTTTTTTTTTGTGGCTGAATGAAGTGCTGAATCAAGAGAGAGAAGAGAAAGAGTATGTTTGATTTTATTATGTGTAGATTTGAGATGACAGATACGTAATTTAAAATGAATCTAGCTTAATAGGGTTTTCACACCGAGCTGAAAACACGGTTTTCGTTGAAAACCCCCAAAACCTGAACGAAAACACAAGTTTTACCATAAATTTTTGCTAAACACAAGTTTTCGAAAACAACTTGTTTTATATAAAACCTGAAAACTTGTTGGAATACAAAGTAAACACACCTAAGTTTGTTGTGATTCTTTCAGAACACACCTAAGTTTCTTGTGATTCTTTCCAAACACACCTACAAAGCGCATAAACGTCAAAAAAAAAAAATCAATCATAGCAGCCGAAAATATTTTCATTTAAAAAAAAAACCCTATAAATCACGTAAATCTAAATCATGAAAAGGTTTGGTAAATCACATAATTTATTAAGTGATTTAGCTAAATCAAGCCGGTAGAAACATAGTATTACTCCTTAACAACGTTTGCAAATTGTTCAAAACATGTTATAAAACTCGTAAAACGATTTTCGATTTTCACAAGGAAATTTTGTTCAGCGATGAAGCTCACTTTTAGTTGAATGGATACGTCAATGAGCAAAACTGCCGCATTTGGAGTGATGATAATCCTCAAGTGTATGTTGAGACATCGTTACATCGACAAAAACTGACTGTTTGGTGTGCTCTATATGGGCAGAGGAAATCATTGGTCCATATTTCTTCAAAAATGAATCCGGCCGTAATGTAACAGTCAATTGAGGACGCTTTAGAGCCATGATTAATAACTTTTTGCTGAATTGGAGGATGTTGATGTGGACGACCTTTGGTTCCAGAAAGACTGCGCTACATGCCATACAGCCAACGAAACAATCATTTTATTGCAGGAAACTTTTGGTGAGTGCATTATCTCGCATCGCGGGCCTGTCCTCCAAAATCGTGCGATTTAACACCGCTGGACAATTTTTTGTGGGGATATGTGAAGTCGCCTGTCTACCCAGATAAGCCTGGGATTATTGACGCCTTGGAAATGAATATTCGGCGCGTTATTGCCGACATACGGCACCAATTGCTGCAAAAAGTGATCGAAATTGGGCCTCTCGGCTGGAATTTACTCGAGCCAGCCGCGGCGGACACTTGCCCGAAATCATTTTTAAAACATAATGGCAAACATAATATATGCGTTTTATTTCTTCTTGAAAACCACACGTCTAAAAAAAATACCCTTTAGAACAATTTGGCCACTTCTGAACATAAGTAAAGTGTGAAGCTGCTCGCCGGTCGGCGTGTAGGAGCTCCGAAGCTTCAAGTTGAAAGTAGAACAAACTAACCAACAGCCAACTAACTTCCACACCCAAGATTCATTTAGAACTTTACTTTACTGGCAATATTTTGCCACTTTCTTGGTCCACACTCTGCTACGTAACCAAGGAATATAAATCTAAGTGTTCATCTTTTTACTTCAAAACTGCGACCGATAGTTAAAAATCAATGCATTATACGGCTTTTGACGGAAACGCCCCTTAAAAGTGGGCGTGTCTTAAAAATCTGAAGCACTTACTGATCAGTATTTAGGCATATGTATAAAACTACAGCTGAATCGAATAGTTTTTAAAGAATCTTACCTGAATAAAGGTATTTTATCAAAATCACGCCTTCAAAAGTGGGCGTATTGAAAAAATTTACACAAGAAAATGTAGAGATATATTTCTCAAATAACGAACGGAAGGAAAAAAGTTTAAATTGAATATTGGAAGTACCTTAAATTTTTGAGACTATGTTTTTTGTTCTTTCATGAAAAGTGGGCGTAAGCCACACCCGAAATTCAAAAATTTCTTTTCATACACAAACTGTTTAGTTTCTATTAAGAGTCGCAAAATTTTGGCTTTTATATAATAACGTTTATTTACAAAAGTGAGTGTAGTGAAAAGTTAGCGCCAGCCACGCTCAAACTAAAATATTTTTATTTGATTGGAAGAAAGTTAAAGCTTACGTGTGCAAAATTTTAGCGTTATGCTTCTATCGTAACTGTACAAAAAACATAATTTAATTTTAACAAATTGAGGTTGTTCATCAAAAATGGCGACTGTGGGCGGATTTTACCGGTTCAAGAACTTAGCCTTACTCTTGAACCAAAGGTTATATATACCAAATTTCAGCTTTCTATAGCTCAAAAATTGCGACCTCTAGAGAGTATAAATACGGACGGACGGACATCGCTAAATCGACTAGGCTTTTGATTCTGAGTCAGAATATATATACTTTTCTATACCTAACGGTATTATTTCTCTATGTTACAAGCCCCACACCAAATACAATATACCCATTCAATGTAATAGGGTATAAAAATGGGAATAGGGGTAAGAAAAGGCAAAATAGTTACTTGCAAAAATTATTTCAAAAAGAAAGAACCTGTAGCAATTGTGCTACAAAAAGTGGACAGAATCCCTGTTCTTAATAAACACCATTTTTAATAGTCAAATGTAGAAGGATGAAGAAATAGAAAGCAATGATTCTAGTCACAGTTTGAATTTTTTCAAGTGTCCAACATAAAGGATATTTAAGTAAGTATGGTTTCAATTGATTTGATATATGCACTTTGGTCGAAAAAAAAGTTACCACCTTTCGTTCAGTTTCAAAAGTTAAGCTTATAAAAAATATAATTTTGTCTTACTGTATTATTAAAAAAGTCAGAAGTTGTTCTTCTGTAGTGTGCTATCTACGAGTATCTTACAAGACGACTTCAAAGAAGTTTACTGAAGAACATGCTGTTATCAGAGTGGAAGAACATGCTGTTATCAGAGTGGAAAAATACTTTTCCCAATGTTCGTTCCTTTGTTGTCTGGCAATTAATTATTTTTTCCTCTTAAAACTCTTCCGGCATTCCTCACAACAATATTTTGTCTTTTTGATGCAAAAAAAAAAAAAAAACTTTAAAAAATATGACAAATATGCTCAACAAGGAATCTCTCATAAAAAAAATTATAAAAAAAAACACAGATTTACGCAAGACTCCTACCAACCTCATACTTCTTTTTCGGTCTGATTTCATTATTTTTGGACTAAAAAAAGTCATCATAAATACCAAAAAAGAGTTCACAAATTTAATGGACTTCTGACCCACTTCTTGACATAGCCATCTGTTTCCCAGTCGTTAGTAGTATAGACTTGGAAGCCGCCGCCGCGCCGACGGCCACTGCCGTGTCATCGCTGTCGCAGTTTATGCGTTCGCCAATTGAACAAATCATATTAATCATCATCTTTTGGTCAGTATGCACGGGCACACACAAAAAGATGGGGACAAGGGCAAGAAAAAACGTTCAAGGTCTGCACTTGGAATACAAAGCGATTTTGATGATGTTTCATAGCATCACCGACCGACGACAACGCATGTCACAGTCCGAACTCACAAATTAATTCAGTTTACGAGATCAAAAAAAAAAAGCAACAACAACTGATTGCGACAGGAAATCAAGTGACATGACGGTCCTTACCATTTTTGGAAGAACTGCAAATCAACATAGAGTTAAAGAGGTCTCTTGACGTTTTTCAAGGACCAACAGATGAGAGCTCCGAGCCAGAAAATTCATCAATGAACGAACAATGGCTTCGGGAATTAAACTTTTAAATCACGCACCACCGCTTAATGGCTGCACCAATGCACCAATGCACTATTCTGTCCAGGTACCAAGATTGACATATCTTAGCCAAGATCTTTAGTATAGTTGTTGTTGTTGTTGTTGCTGTGGTTGGCGCAATGTACATTCCCATTTCGAACAATGCCCGAACGCAGTTTCAAAAAAAAAAAAAAAATAAGAAGCAAGCAACAAGTTGCATTGCAAGGAGGATCTTTTTTGTCCATTCGGTCGATCGGCCGATCGGTCGGTCATTCAGCGTGCATCTTGATTTCTGATAGTGATCTTGGGGGTTTTTGTCCTCTCTCTCTCTATCTTTCTCGGTCCCAGCGCGGTGGTATCTACGGTTCCTCATCGTGATGCAAGGGATGCACTTTGGTTGCAAGAGTCCGGTATGTCAACAGAATACCAATTGTCAGCGATTTGGTGGAAGATGCTGATGCTGTGGTTTTTGGTCTGTGGAAGAATGATGTTGCAACACACTGTAATGTTTAACTTGAGGATTGAAATTGAAAGGAGACACGCAGTAGGTACAGTGCTTGCCTACATAATCTTACAAACACTCGGAGAAGGCTCAACTTCGGGACAGAAAAAATGGAACGGAAATTGATTTAAATGATTTATTGGCAACAAACCAATTGCCATTGTTGCATCCATTCAGCTGTTGGTTGGGTTGCGGAGGGAGTACCTACACTCTTGTGATGTACGTACGTAGGTACCTAGTTATGCTGGTGATATGTCCTATGAAGTGTATACTTCTTTGTCCTTTGTTTAAGTGATTCGGCTATTTTCGGCCCTTATATGGAATGGAAGTCTTATTATTGCGAAGAATCGTACACACACGTACTTTTTTTTGTATCTGAAGTAACTATTTCAACATGCACTTGCGACTGCCACCACCGAATTGCATGGTTTTCGATACACGATCTGAATGAATTCACAAGTGACGCTAATGTGATGCTGGAAAATAAGCTGGTTTTTCACTTTAAAAATCAGATGACAAGTTGAAAGGTGCATTCTTCTTCTTTTTGATGAGGCAGAAGCAGACTTACTTCTTGGACATACATTTGTGCAAGTTAAGTCCTGAGAGAAAGTTTTCACTTTCACACATAATAACATCTTCTGACAGTGATGCCTTTGGGATATGGAAAACTGAAAGGAAGAGGTCAATGGGAACATTTTGTGATTCTTTTTTTCTTTGGAACATTAAGAATGCGTTTTACTGCCCAGAATATCATGGTGGATTGAATTCAATAAAGGCTGAGCGTATTGAACGTCAGATTTAAGGATTTTTATTTTCTTTTTCCGTTCAGAGCATGATCAGGGTGCGGCCTATTGGCTGAAAATAAATTAATAGGGCAGACTCAGTAATAAGTTTTGCACACCACATGTCAAAATGGCGAAAAAAACCTATGCAGAAGAAATTTAAATTGTATCGACAGAACACGTATGACAGACGAAGTTTGACAGCAAAGTATTCGTGTGTTTTAAAAGCCAATATGGAAGCCAATATTCAGGAGCCTGCTTTTATTAATGCTTTGTTCTGAATGAAATACAAGTTCCAAACTTAAGACAGTATTGCAAGTTCTGGGACATCCTGAATAACTTTTTTGAGACTTGTCTCTTTTCTATTGGAATTGATTCGAATTGATTTCGAAACTTACATTGTAGGGTCATAAGCTGCAAACAAATATTTCGGGACTAACATACACCTTCCACATGATGTATTTTGCAAGTTTCCTTGACATTAAAAAGATTTTAAGAATTCCCCCGAGTATACGTACAAACTAAACGGGAAATAAGTTTGGTAGTCCATAAGTGCCGTTCGAAAAATGTTGGTCAAACTTTTTTTTCGAATTTTGTCAAACTTGTTACAATAAATACATATATTTTAATGAGGTTTCGTTTTCTTATGCGGTTTCAATCATTTCATGATACATTTATATTTATAATATACATATATTTTTACACGTGGTCATGGGAGTAAAATGTTGTTAGACCGAAAAATGGATTTTTTGAGTACCTGGCTCATTTTTAGGATTTAAAGAAAAATGCTTTATTTGTGCAGTTTTTTTTTTTTTTTTTGTTTTTGTATTGCTTCTCAGAAACATTCTCTATCTTATTAGTACTTTTTTGGACCTCCTCTTGCTTTTATTACAGCTGCACACCGGCGAGACATTGACTCAGATAGGTTTTTCCATGTGGATCCAGGTATGGTGTTCCAGGTCCGGATAAGTAAAATTTGTAGGTTTCCAATTGATACTGGACGCTTCTTCGCAACCTCGAGTTTCATTATTAACCAGATATTCTCCATTGGATTGAGATCTGGACTGTAGGGAGGCCAACTTAATACATCGACATTATTTTTTTCGAAGTACTTTTTTAACCTAAAAAAAAAAAAAAAAAAAAAAAAATGCAAATATTTTTTTTAGTCAAAGAAGTTCTAGCTTATTTAAAACCCTGATATTAATCTTTAATGTTAAAAAAAAAAAACAAGTTCATACTTACAATTTTGGCTGTAAGGCAAGGAGCATTGTCCTGTTGAAAAATGAATCTGCATGTGTCACCAAAAAACTACAGCGCAGAGGGCTCTGATCCATTTTTCAGAACCCGTAGGTAAACTTCTGCAGTGACTTTGGGTTCTAGAAAGATCATTCTACCTTTTTCATCTCCAGAGAAACATCTCCAGACCATCACACCTTCAGTTTTGGTGGGGCATCCGTAAGATGCATTTAGAGCTTAGTCTTTCCTTTGGTTCTCTTCGCGCAAGAATCCTCCCATCTCCAACATGCAGCTTAAACTTTGATTTGTCGTAGAAGATAACGTTGTTCCACATGTCTTGAGTCCAGTTAAGATGCTCCGGAGCCCAGGCCAATCGTTTTTCTCTGACTATTATTGGAAAATCCGGCTTCAGTACTGGCTTGAGTGCTCTAAGTCCAGCTTTTACGAGCCTTTTCCTCACTGCGCTTGATAAAATAACTTTTCCTGTAGCTCGACAAAGATCGTTTTTAAGATCCACTGAAGTCTTGAACCGATACCGCCGCGCGCAGGCTTTGCAGCACCAAAAAACGATCTTCCACTGGGGTCATCTTACCCCTTTAGCTGCCATATTGTTCTTATGTAACAATTATTTTTGTTTAGGGGCACATTTTTAAACATGAAGATTATTGAAAATGGAAAGTGGAAAGTCCATTTCAATATTGATGTTCATTTTAAATCAAAATAAATTTAATTCGGATTGAATGTTTCACTTGTTCATTAGAAAGTGCAATTTAAGTGGTGAGAATGCAGATGGATAGGACGCTGTTGTATTATGGTTAGTGTTTGGTACTGGTGCGTGAGAAACAAATCCTCCAAGATTAAATTTTGTCAAAAAAAAAAAAAAAAAAAAAAAAAAAATCGGATTCAGCGGTTAATTAAAGGTGCCTTTCATTCCCGCAAAATATCGACGCACACACGTCCTGACGGCACCGTCAGAGCCCTTTTTAAATGCAGATTCAATATATTCCCTTTCTTAAATTTAAGACAACTAGTTGTGTGTCAGCTCGAGTTTACTCTGGCGTTGGTTCAACTCCTAGTGTTGGTTAGCGTTTTAAAATGATTGATAAATACAAAACTAGAACCTTAAAATAACTGCGACTCCCGGATATAAAAGACCAAATTGTTGTTGTTTCATTCAGAATCAATTTTTCGAATTTTTTCTTTTAGTTAATACTAGCTGACCCGCGAACTTCGTTTCGCCAAAATTCATCAATGTATTGAAAATAATAATTCTTTCATATGCATTTAGTAAATAGCTGATATTTTACACTTTTTATTTATGTGAAGGTATAGATACTGTGTAATTTTAAGTTAATTCGGCTTATCAGCTATTTGCCTGTGAAAATCCTGTAAAAATCAGCACATAAATACGAATTTTTGAAAATTGCGACCGCAACGCCACCTAGAGGAGTAATTAAAATAGCCTAAGTTATTCCTTAAAACATCAGCTATCCGCCAGTGAAAATCCCGTCAAAATCGGTTAAGCTGTTTCCGAGATTAGCCGGAACAAACAGACAGAGAGACAGACAGACAGACAGACAGACAAAAAATTTAAAAATTGCGTTTTTGTTCTAAGTACCGTATGTACTTTCATATGCATTTAGTAAGAAACTGATATTTTGAAATTACAAACAGACACTTCATTTTTATTTATGTGTACCTATAGATTTAAGTTTAACAATCTAGTTTATTTAAGAAATTAGGTACTGCCTTTATTTTTGTAAACCGAGTTCTTAAGATCTTTCCTGGTAGAACTTGGTAGTAACATCAAATAAGTTACAGTGAACAAAATTAAACACAGGATTGTGGTAAGCGAAATTCTTGAGACATTGGGTCTTTAGCTGCCGATCGTAAGATTGAATGGTCGGTTTCAAACAAATTTTTTAAAAAATTTGAATAAAAAGTTTTCCAAAAAAAACCGTTTCTTGGAAAAACTGGTCCAATTTATTTGAAATTTTTGTCCTTAAAATTCAAAACAGTAAAAGAAATAAGATGGCTTACTTCATTTTTTCAAAACAAAAAATAACTAGTGATTTTAAGTGCTTTTTTCAAAAATTTCCAGCACCAAGACCACTGTCACGCATTAAAGCAGTCGCGCACTTTATTTTACAGCAACCTCTATTTGTTCAGTACAGTACAAATACTGTCTTTTGATAAAAACACAAGGATTAAATTTTTTGCACGCAAGCTATAAATAAGTCTTCTCTCAATTGAATAAAAATATTTGAATTTGGGAGTGGCTGACGCCCACTTTTCACACAAAATCATCAATATTAATTTTATAAAAATACTATTATTCAAGCGAAAAACATAAAATTTTGTTTGTAGTTGTACTTAATTTATTGCGGCTTTCTTTTTTTCGAAAGAACATTTTGAGCCTTTAATCCATTGATTCTTTCAGGCTCTTGAGGTGTAGACATTGCAGGTTTAACCTTAGTTTCATCGTATTATCATTTTATTGTATAATATTACTAATATTGCATAATAATAGCTAAATTACAATTAATTGCTAGTTCATCTTATAAACTTAAGTAAACATAAAGTGCACGACTGGGTCCCACGAACTTGCTCTATTGTGTGAGAGTGGTCTTAGGGCTGGAAATTTTGGAAAAAATTAACTATTTTTTAAAAATTTCAAGCAAAAAAACTTTAAAAAAAGGTCCTATCTCCTATGGGAGGTACCGTTATAAGACTTTTTCTGAAAAATTTATTCCATCCAAAACAGAAAGCTTACACAAAAACTACCATTCAGAAAGTTTTATCAAAATCGTAGTAGCAGTTTTTGAGAAAAAATTATTTTTCATTAGAAATCGTATGGCAGGTACCGTTAGTTTTAGAGCAAGAAGGCTAGTTCCAAAAACCCCTCTATAGGACGTCAAAATAATACTTTGTACCACGTTTGAAACAAATCGGTTCAGCCGTTTAGGCTTTAGGTAGCTATACAGACAGACATACGGACAGACAGACAGACAGAATTGTCGGATCCACTTCTTTAGGCTTTTCCAATGTAATGTCATGTTTGAGTTTTTACGAATGCATAACTTGCCTCATAGTTCCTATAATCGCAAGTAAGAATTTAATGCGGGTGTCGGGGTGTGGCTGACATCCAGTTTTCATTAGAAACTATACAAAACTTATTTTTGCAAATAAACGGTGCTTATAATAAATCCACAAGGCCAAATTTTGCGTCTCTTAATCAAAACTAAGAAGCTTGTATATGAAATGAAATTTTCGAATTTCGGGTGTGGCTTACGCCCCTCTTTCGTAAAAGAACAACAAACATAGTTTTTAAAACTTAAGCTGCCAATACTCCATTTCAACTAGTTTTTTCGTTTGTAAATAAAAAATATATTTAAAAATCTTGTACGTGTAAATTTTTTCAATACGCGCCTACCTTTAGGGGCGTGATTCTTATAAAATACATTAATTCTGTTAAAAATTTTAAGAAAATACTCTATTCAGCTGTAGTTTTACGCATCTGCTTAAAAATTGACTAACGATCAAATACCAGTTAGTACTTGATGTTTTTTTTAACAATATTGTAGGATACGCCCAAGGGCGTTTAAAGAATTGTTAAATTGTTATATAATCGCATGTTTCATTCAAAATCCAATTTTTAAATCATGTCTTGTTTTGTTCAAATTAAAAGCATAGCAATGGTTTTGACCTTGTAATTGAATATTATTATTACACGTTATTTATTTTGAATAGGATGGAAAATAAATGTCCTAGAACCAACCGGTTCCAAGTGTTTAACTTGAAATAAGTAAAATAACGTACATTTTGAAAAAAATATGTTAAAAATTATGTTTTCTGCCATGACAAGGACACGTCTTCTTTCACATTCATAAATGATCCGACTTATTTCTGTACGGGTTCCCCGAATTTTTGTTTTTGTGACATACATCAGCAAAACACGAAAAATTGCAAAGTCTACATACCTCAATATGAGTAGGTACTATAACCAAGTCTTACTTGGTAACATTGAGCCACAAGGCTATATGTGATTTATTCCAGCACTTGAAAACGTTTGTAAATTCTATGAAGTTCGTGCAGCTCTTGTAGCTTTAATTCCAATAAAATTCCAGCGAAGTATACACAACACGTACCCGACTCGATTACAGATTTTGTAAAAAAAAAAAAATGTCTTATTCGCTGTTCTGATGTACCTTTGTAATCCTCTTTGCAGGTAACCATTCCATTACAATCGTTTAACCTTGATTGTCTTACACATGATGCCTCTGTGAGTGCCGCCAAGCTTTTAAATCCCGGCGGTATTTACTTGAGAACATTGTCCGCACCCAATGCTAATGACAGTAATCAAAGTCCAGTCAGCAACAATAACAACTGTCGTCTCCTGCCAAAGAATACCCCCGGGAGTAGGACAGTGTTGAAAAATGAAGAAAATGACGCCATCGCTGCCGAGGATAGACGCCGTAGGAAATTTGATAGTGACATGGAAACAATGCGATCTGCAACGCCGCTTACAAGCCAAAGCCCAGCGGCACCTGCTAACTCCATCATGATGCAACCAAAACGGGAGCGCGTCATATTAGCGCCGAATAGCAACAATGCCGGCTACCAACTGCAACATCACAACAACAACAATTCAAACAATAACAACGATGCTACCAAAAAAGGATCTACATCGACAATCTGGACATCGGAAGAATCGATTCTGAGGAGTGTTGGCGCCGCCGATGAAGACAACAAGTACGTATATAGCAGTTTCCAGAAGATAAATCCGCACGATGGTTATGAATATTTATGTCCTTTTATGATTTTATGTCCATGAGGTGAATTGCTAAATTTTTGTTTTTTGTATCCTTCCTTTCAGCTCCACTTCATCGTCGGCATGCGAGGAAGCATCTGGTGTTATGAGCTCGGGCAAGTCTGGCCTCTCACTAGACTCTTCGGGCTTAGACAATGATAACAACGAAAGTGGCATTGGTACGGCGACGCCACCAAAAGATTCTGGATTCTGGAAAAACACAACAGACAATGATTCGATGACAAGCAGCCTGGATGCCTTGAGGAAGATCAAATTCCAAAAAGGCAGCTCGGTGGCCTCATCAGATGATCCTGATTTATTGGAAGTGCTCAGTTTGTACGATGAGACGCACGACGATGATGCGGATGACATTGGCATCCACCACGACCACGAGCACGACAATGACCATGAAGAGTTCGAGACAGGCACCTTCGATGGATATGACAGTGGCTGTGGCAAAGGGGTGGTCCTCCGTAGGAAATCAAATTTGCAAATAAACGACAGTCATAGTCATGGGGGCAGCAAAGATTCCGCCATTCATTTGCTTCCATATTTGCCAGCGCGTGTACAGAAAAGCCGTAGTTATTCGTTGGAGGTGGCATCGCCGCCGCCGCCGCTGTCTATGCCTTTGCCTATGCATATGCCTATTCCAATGCCTATGCCACTCAAACATGAACTGAAGGCCAGAGAATACTACAGGGATAAGGGAAGACTGTGTCTGGGTTTGGCCTTGCGGCAGGAACCATTTCAGAGTATCATACCGACGAATTTCCATGAGCTACCGTCACCCAGTAGTGCTTCATTGCATAGTGGTCACGAGAGCCTCGGCATGCAGGAGTTGACGACAAAGTCAAATTCTGCACCGCTGCTTCTGAAGAAGGAGCGAAAACGTGACGATTTCGGCGGACAAAAGCAGGTATTGTTAACAATTTTTTTTTTAGCTTTTTTTCCTCTTTTTTTTGGAATGTGATGACGGTGCTGAGAGTTGATGTTTTCTTTTGTTTACCATTTCAGACGCTGAGATACTCCCGATCGCAGAGCGATAGATACTTAGCAGGTAAGTTCAATTTGTTTGCGCTTGGTTTTATATTACGATACAATGGTTCAAGGTCAAGATGTGCTTACACTTTATTTGAATGTCTAACTACTGTTTGGTATGATCGTTTTGATATTTTTAAGTATTCAATAGCTTTTATGGCAAAATTATAAAAATTCTTCCATGTTGATTTTACAATTTTAACGGTTCTTAGGATTAGTTTGTAGAAAAGGACTTGCAAAATTACTTATACAGGGTGTTTTTTTTTTAACGTGTGGTTTTCAATCTGGCAATACTCTTTTCGGAGTTTGTCTTTTTGACAGCTGTCACTTGATTTATGCTCAGTTTGGTTTGCCATTTCATAATGAATAAACTCACTCCTGAACAACGTTTGCAAATCGTGAAATTTTATTACCAAAATAATGGTTCGGTCCGGGCGTCCAATATTCGGTCGAATCACCCAGGAATTTAATCAAGCCAGCCGCGGCTAAGCTAAATTCTTGGCCATAACATTAAATTAAATGGTTTTTTTTTTTTTTTTTTTTTGAAGACCATACGCCTAAAAAAAACACCCTTTATTTATGTTATCTGTGGTGAAAAGTAAACAAAGATAATCTGATCTCCAGGCCAAGAAGCGCATGGCTAGTCCTAAGACATTTTGTGTCTTAAGAGGTTGATTAGGAGAAGGTTTAATTTAAACCATATAAAGGGTTTGTCAACAGAAACGCTACAAAAGTAGAGCGACAGGGACAGCAAACGACGCCATATTTCTTGCCGTTCTTTTGACATTTCTCTTTAATAAGGTTTGCCATTTCATGATGGAAAGATATACAACAACGAGTCGAAATTATTAAAATTTACTACCGAAATCCGGAATCAGTGGCCCCAACGTTAAGAGCGCTACGTCCAACTTATGGTCGTCATAATCGACCTAGCAGATCAACAATTGAGCGTCTAGTGGAAAAATTTGAATCCACAGGCACAGTACAAAATGTTCCCGTGCCAGTGAGACAAAGAAGTGCCCGTAGAGCCGAGAATATTGCTGCAGCTGAGGCTTCATTTGCAGAAAGCCCAAATGTGTCTCTCACACGTCTTTCTCAAGCGTTGGTCATCTCTGTGACGTCGTTGTGGTGAATTTTGCAAAAAGATCTTGGCCTACATCCTAACAAGATTAAAATGAGGCAAGAACTGAAGCCGCTTGACCACCAGAAGCGTCGTATGTTCGTGAATTGGGCTGAGCAACAACTTGAAAATGATTCGGATTTTCATCGAAAAATCATCTTCTGCGACGAGGCTCATTTCTGGCTGAATGGCTTCGTCAATAAACAAAATATGCGGTATTGATCAGGCAGCAATCCACACGTACTCCATGAGTCATCATTGCATCCCCAAAAAATTACGGTTTGGTGTGGTTTATGGGCCGGCGCGGCGGCGTCATTGGGCCGTACTTCTTCCGTGATGATCAAGAGCGGCACGTTACTGTGAATGGGGATCGCTACCGTTCAATGATAACCGAATATTTTTGGTCCCAATTGGATGATATGGACTTGAAGGACATGTGGTTCCAACAGGACGGCGCCACAAGCCACACAGCGAATGTCACAATCAATTTATTGGAAACCAAGTTTGGAGAACGTGTTATCTCACGAAATGGTCCAGTCGCTTGGCCGCCTCGGTCGTGCGATTTGACGCCGTTAGACTATTTCTTGTGGGGCTACGTCAAGTCTATGGTCTATTCCAGCAAGCCAGCGACGATTGATGAACTTCGTACGAATATCGAACGTGAAATTGCAGCAGTATAGGCCGATTTATGCTTGAAAACCGTCGAAAATTGGGTTCAGCGTCTGGACTTCTGCAAGCGTGCCCGTGGTGGCCATGCAAAAAAAAACGAGTTCCATACATAATGGCATCAAATGTACTTTCACAGGAATAATGAATTTCATTGATATCCAAAACCGTTTTTGTTTTATTTAAAAAAAACTTTTGTAGCGCTCTTATTGAAAAACCCGATACATACAATAATAAAGACCATGAACTTCTACATTCTCCTTGACTTGAACATCCTTCAAATATTTTATTCAGCACGGTAGATATTTGTTAATCTCTGCTTGTGCATTTAATTTTTTCGTGTATAAGTTCTCATTTTAAATTCAAGGGAGAGCTTAAGAGAGAGCTTTCACACCCTCATTTATTAAAAAATAAAATGCACATCAAGCTTGTAAGCAAAGAGAGAAATTATAAGGAATTGTCTGTGATGGAATCAGCTGTTGCGGTTCAAACTGTAAAAAAAAAACTAAAGTCCTTGAAAAAATACTAACTCTGGCAGCATGTTTTAACTAAGATTTGTTTTTAAGGGGCTACCGTTGTCCGAACTGTTGTTAGAACTGTTCTGATGCATGTGCTGTAAGTTCGGTGATTCTTGAGGGAGTAAAATGTACAATAGAAGCAACTTGCAGTTTAAGTTCGCTGTTTGGTTAAGGCTTTTTTGAAATCTGCACTCTTCTTATTTTTTGAGGTTTGATAATCCTATTTGAAAGTTGATCATCTAGCAAATTAAAGTTGTTCAAGATTGTGTCCAGTAATTTGCTTTTGTCTGAGATGACTAACCGAGATCCCAAAAACCTGAAACTTCCCTTCATAGTATATTGATTTCTCAAATAGACCCCATAAGCATTCCATTTAAAAGATTGTTCGCCATTTTGTGCCTGGTTCCGTTATTTTTATTGAATGACTTATGTATCCAACTTTTTAAGAACACCTGCTGGTCTTGCAAAATCCCACAAACCTTAGTGAGGCCATTTTAATTACATAAATCTCAATCTTTGTGTAGGATATTTTCTAAACCAGAAACAGCTGAACTATGGAAGGAGTGACCTTTTGGACAAGTAAAAGCGGACCCGTGCCAGGTACTTCCCTTCTTTTCAGAAGAAGATGGTATTTGTCCACACAAACAAATTATTAATTATTCCATATTTCGATGGTTTCTCAAACTAGGAAAGACCGGGCACTGAAGTCAACATCATGCCACTCCCAGTGTCTATTAATTGCAACAACTGGCTAATTCCTTAGGTCGACAAGCTTGCGGAGAGTGTGTTTCTGAAGGCTGTCGGTCGTATCGTTCGACACAGAACACTTACGCAATCTTAACGAAAAAAGTCCAAGTAAAATTGACTTTCCAACCCCAATACCTTTAAGATAACATAACTTCGACAAGTTGTTGTAACCAAATTAACGAAACAATTTTGATCCTTACGATTGTTTGGGATCGGCCCGGCGATTATAAAATATTTTCCACAGGATAAAAGCTAATTTGGCGGACATCTTGTTACTATCTGCATTGACTATAATTGATATACCTATTTAAAATTTTAATAATTAAGAACAAAATAGCGCACATAGCGATAGGAGGTACCCTTAGAACACTTTTAATAAAAATGTACTTCCACCAAAAACACCGCCTGAATTATTTAAAAAAAATGTTAAGTTATTCTCACTCGGTTTTGCATGAGCTAATTTAAATGAATCGTCAAGTTAAAAATCCCACTAGGACCATTTTCGGAACAAAACTAAAAACTATCTTGAAGGAAATATTGAAATAGCACGACACCAAGTGTAAACTATTTCGAAGGTATCCATGTCAACTAATGGTCAGTTTAAAAGACTGTTTGGCTATTGTGTCTGATGTCATGGACCTTCCTTAGTCTATGGCCAATGTAGTGTCACTGTCTCCTGTCGCAGAATAACCTGCTGTTGTATGTTCCGGATTGTGAACATTACCTATGTTTGTCTTTTCGGCTATAATTCTTAAGCTAGCCGCGTCTTCATTTTTTAGGGCGAGTTGCACATTTGGTTCACATTTTGGTTAAAATTGATAGGAGAGAAGCATTATGAAAATTTTGCATGTAGTTCCTTATAGTCACGTAAGAATGGTCACTTGAGGTAGCCAGCTGCGTTCAACCCCTTACACAATTCCCCCATAATACTCGTCTTGCTAGGAACGCTCATCAGTTTACATTTAAGCCAAATTTTAACACAACGCAAATGTGGAATAAATTGCTAGTACAATTTTCTTATGCCATTTTGATCTTCCAACATTCATGACCAATGTTCATCGACTCCTCTTTTCCCTCGCCCCTAAAATTTCCTTTTGCTCGCGCTGTGACTTATCATTTTAAGGGGAGTCCTTCCTTAACCCTATAAGTGCGTTTGCCTTAAAAAACATTGTTGTCTCTAAAGTCGGTTTACGGACGATAATTTTACGTGATAACCAGTTCACAAAACAGTTCATGTGTAGGTATATCTCCAACCACCCACTATTTTTGACAATTCCCCCACCAATAAACCAAATTCAACCACCCACTTCACCTACAACCACCTGCTACTCACCCATCATTTTTGACAATGTTTTCCTTATATCCCCCTTACCCAGTACTATTTTTGACAATTCCCTCCAATACACTAAACCCCTCCGAAATCCAACCACCCATTCCACCTACAACAACTTGCCACTCACCCAACATTTCTTACCCCCCACCCTCCACAACACCGCCAACCACTAATCCCAATTACAGCCACCGATCAATCACTCACCATTTTTGACAATTTTTTCATCACCCCCCATCAAATCAACCATCCCCACCACCAAAACCGCCAACCACCTATTAGTTTTGACAATTTTTGTCTCCCCACCCAAACCAGCTACAACCACCCACCATTTTTGACAATTTGTCCTCTTCCCGACACTCCCCCCCCCCCCCCCGTTACCCACACACAACCACCACCACCACCACCACTTAGAATCACCAACCAACCACCCTCCCTCCCACTTCATCGAGTTTCTATGCTATCAAAGCAGATATATAACGTGACTGTGACTGGGACTGTGACAGTTTTTCGTGCGTTCCGATTTACTAGTACACGTCAAAAAAAAAAACCCTGCCGCTTGACATGTAAAATTGATCCCAATTCCGATTTACTAGTACACGTCAAAAAAAAAAAACCCTGCCGCTTGACATGTAAAATTGATCCCAATGAATACCAAGTCTCTTATTTTCACTCACCGTGGCAAGTAAAATCAAAATCGGTGCCAGAACATCATCCTGTCCCACTTTGAGTGCATCGGAAAGCCATTAACTATGCGAAACGAAAAACCTTGCGTTGTTTTACGATTCTTTAACTATACTAACAATTTTGCCGAGGATGCCTCTAGCATCGACAATTCTCCAGATAACATCACGATTAATGCGATCGAAGGCCTTTTCGAATTCGACAAATATGAGATAGAGCAGCGGATTATTGCTTACAAATTATCGTAATATGGTAAATAGTTCCCATTACATTAAGTTTTAAAATAAAATTTCAATTTTGATCTTGAAATTTCAGTAGCAAAGCAAACCAAAGAATTTGACTTCAAAAACAAAATGATTTTCTAACTTGCAAAGAGTCATTCATTTCCTGATTTCAAGTTGGTAGCGCTGGCATATGACACCTGTCAAACTCAGCTGTCATTTCAAGGATCATAATAATAGTTGAACACTTGCCATATACGATAATGGATCCCTTAACAACCTAACAACGCGTTAAAATTATTATAAATTGTAGATACCACCCGAAATGTGTGAAAAATTGGTTAAAAATTACATCAAAAGTTCACAGGCTGCGAATCTTCCCGAGGCTGCCATTTGAATGATATTGTTTTTCACACTTAAATGACAAAGTCCAAACTTTATTATGAAATAAAATGTTCATCAAAAATATATCGTATTGCCAAACTAGTATTATTTTAAAGATACCTATCATTTTGACGCAACAGAGCAAAATACAAAATTATCTTTTATTTATTTCCATATTAATAAGATAATAGTTAACGTCACTTTATAACTACGTCATAATGAAACAACGTCATATAACAAACACATTGACCCCTTCAACTAACTCACATGACGTATACCTACATACGTTGATACTTACTATATTCAACACAAATAAAAATATTACGCATACGCCCCCCATTCATAAGAATTGTATTTCCTCTTTATCTATCTTTGTTAGTGCGTCAAAATAAAGTTTATTGCCATCAATGCGACTAAAAACCCCTTCAAATGATTCATTGCCTTGAGATATGAGATGCCATTGTCAACAAAGAAAGGGGAAATCTTATTCAAAGAAAAAAAAAACATATGGCGCCAAAAACAAAACCCAATTCTATTTCCCTACTTTGAACAGCTTTTGTACTTAAATTCACTCCAGTTAATGCAAAAGTATCCCTTCAACATGTCAATCTAATCTTAAACAAAAAAAAGTATGGAATTAGTAGCTATTTCTTCTTTTTTTTGCAATTTTCTTTTTTTTTCTATTTTTTTCGTTATTGTTTTTTAATGAATTCTAAAAATAGCTTTAGCAACCTAGCACCCTACTGTTGTTAGTATATCTCCACATGCTCAATGAGTGCAAAAATATAGAACAACCCTTCTTCTTTTTTTCCATGTTTCAATATTTTTTTACGTCATTTTATGACATCCTTTCCGTTGCAACGCCAACGGGTGGTATGATTCATCATTTGGGGGAAGAAATAGAAAATATAAGCTTCCACGAAACACTATCTCTTCAAATGTACATTAAGGAGGAAAAAGAGTAGAAACAGGACGATGACAGGACAGAGTTTAATGCGCGCGTTTGTCATATCTATTTTTTTTTTTCGAATCAGCTGACCTGTTGCTAACTTGGTTATACTCACACACATCCCTCCAGCCTCCACTCAAACCGAATCTACCAATTTGTGAAGTAAATATCTTAATCATCTGGTCGAGAGATGAAGACGTAGGGTTTTTCCTTTGAAATTTAATTTGAATTTATTGTTGAAGAAGTAAAAAGAATTCGTGTATACGCAAAAGGTCGCATAAATATAATGGTTATACGGCGCGACGCGGTGGCCAGCGCGTCGACGACGGATTTAAAGATTTCAATATTGTAAAGGAAATGAGTATATTTATTTTCAGATGTGCTTGAGTTGAGTTTTCTTTTCTAAAGAAAAAGGAACTTGTTTGACTAAATAATTTATTCAGAATAAGGGTTGGGGTGAACTCAACATAAGTTAAGATTAGAGTACACGGAGAAAAATACAAGATGTAATTTTATTACAACAGTTCGTGTGAACACTTAAAACAGATAAAAATACTTTTTTTTAACAATCATTGTTGATGGAATTTTTTAACAGACAATATAAAAGGTTTTCCCCATAAGGGAGGTAATCTTAAGGCTAAACTATAATGGACGGAAACAAACACAAGTATGTGTCAAAACCGAACAAAACGTTGCAGTCAAATGACTGTACCTCACACACAAAGTCAGCCTCTTACTCTCACTCTCACTCTCACTCTCACTCTCACTCTCACTCTCACTCTCACTCTCACTCTCACTCTCACTCTCACTCTCACTCTCACTCTCACTCTCACTCTCACTCTCACTCTCACTCTCACTCTCACTCTCACTCTCACTCTCACTCTCACTCTCCCTCTCACTCTCACTCTCACTCTCACTCTCACTCTCACTCTCACTCTCACTCTCACTCTCACTCTCACTCTCACTCTCACTCTCACTCTCACTCTCACTCTCACTCTCACTCTCACTCTCACTCTCACTCTCACTCTCACTCTCACTCTCACTCTCACTCTCACTCTCACTCTCACTCTCACTCTCACTCTCACTCTCACTCTCACTCTCACTCTCACTCTCACTCTCACTCTCACTCTCACTCTCACTCTCACTCTCACTCTCACTCTCACTCTCACTCTCACTCTCACTCTCACTCTCACTCTCACTCTCACTCTCACTTCTCACTTCTCACTCTCACTCTCACTCTTACTCTCAATCTCATATTTATTCACAGTCAGATGTCAAAATTTCGTCCGTAAATTGCGATAGCGAGCGCAGTTTACGTCCGTAAACTAAACTGATCGAAATTTGACAAAACAGAGTAATCCGCTCTTTCGGGCGTGAGATACAAATTGCTTGTTCTCGTAAAAATACGGACGGGCCCGTTTGCGCCGTTCCGACTATTATAGTTCAGCCTTTACACTCCATTCGTTCATGCAGAAAGTCAATCGGAGCGTCAGATTTGTAGCGTGTACCAACCGGCATCCTACTGGAACCGCAAGTCGTCTAGGTCCAAGTGATTTAATTTGGGCAATAAGAAATCGTAAGATCTCGCCTTCGACGGTGACCGCTTCACCAACGTCGTTTGGATAAGAGTTGCCGTTTTATGTAGAGTGCTATAATCCTCCTTTCCCTATAGAATGAGGAAAGTATCACGTAAGGTCTTTTCAAATAATTTGTCCTGTAACCCCAACCACCCACTACACCTACCTACTTCTCCCCTACTCCCTCCCCTGCCACCAAATTTAAATGTACAAACATGGCTATTTATTTTTAAAATATTGAATTGAATTATTTCATTTTCTCTCAGTGTAGAATTTTAAATATTGTAATTGGGTGACAAGTTTAAAAAAAAAATACGGTATAGGTTCTTACTTCACTGAAAAAATGAAGTAACTTACTGGGTTGGATGATTTGGGTTTGTTAATTTAATGTTTTTTTGTTTGCATATCAAACCAGCGACGTTATCAAAACAAAAAATAAATTAAAAAAACAACGAAATGACGAAACAATAAAAATGCCAATACTCTACCTTAAAAAAATAATTTAAATGGAATAAACTGAGAATTAAGTATTATTAAACAAATTAACAATACAAATTATTGACAGTACAGTGACTGAGAAAAATTTTCAATCTAATAAAGAAATCTAAATAAAAAGTAGAAAGATAAAAAATAAGGTGGATTAGTTATTGCAATCATTTGTCAATTAAAATCCTAACAAAAGCATTAATTTTTAAATACTTATTAGCAGGGAGTATTATCTTCAAAATAATTAATTTATATGGAATAAAGTATATAGGGTGTACCAAACAAAAAAATTTGTGTGCGTAATTCACACTCGGTTGAAGTGAAACTTCAAAGAAGTTGGTATACCTAATTTACGAGAGAATGAGATGAAAAACTCAGCCATCCAGCACCAGTTTTCGGATTACTTTCAAACCTTATGTTATGTATGACTAAATGCTTTCAACACGAATCTGTACAAATACAAAAGTTTCAACACATAATCAAGCATACAGACGTACCGACATACTTTGCGTCCTTTTGACTCCCTTTTAAAGTACGAACTCTAGGACGCCACTATTTAAAACAATTCAACAAAATATTCGAAAACTGACTATTTTCAAAAATTCAGGATACTTTTTTAAAATTTAAATAATTTTTTATAAATACTTTTGTTATGTATTTGTTTGAATTTTACATTCTTCTTGAATTAAGTTTATTGAAACCTTTTGTAAAGCTTTTCCTGTTAGACAGCATTCAAATCACGTACCTATATTAACTAACATACTAACTTAATCGTACCAATGCGCCTGCTCACTCGCTTTTGTTTAACATAATGCTAAGTAGACCTGAGTGAGAGGCAAAACGTATGATAGGAGAAAATGAGAGCTAGAATATAAAATACTGTGTCATAATTTTTTTTTTCAGTCGTTCTCTCTCAGACTTGTTGCGATATATTTTTTTTTTTAATTGATTTACCATATTTGCTTTAAAGTGTCATGTTGCATTTCCGTTTCGTCGAGTTTCTCGACACGTTAAATGCTTAAACAGTGTGCAATATACATACACACCGACATCTGCTCTCTCGCTCTGGCTCACAAATTACAGGCGACTATGCTTAGAAGACGGGAGTGGGGACGCTACGAAGTATGGAGCAAAGAGGAGAGACCGATAATATAAAATAGTCTGTATATTTCTGTCTCATTCTTTCCTGGCTTCATCCTACGCATTTTTGTATTTGTGTCTCTTACCTGTTTTTTTTCCGTTGCATCCGGTTTGAAATCACAACGATTCTAAAGAAGTTTCACTTCAAAAATATCTGTATATATGAAATATGAGTATATCCGCCTTATGGTATTCAATGGTTATGTTTTAAAAGGAAAATCAAATGCAAGGAATTCTTTGAACAGTCTGTACATGTCTGATCATGTTTTTAAACATATTTGGTGACAACATTATCTGGACTACGTTTGGCTTCCCAGATCTATTACGATATCACAAACTCCATCAATTAATTTTAATTGTTATCAATTACATATTTTCGTTTAGTTATATAATTTTTGGATAATGCTTTAAGAATCTTTTTAACATTATGTAAGTTGATGATGCACTTCGAAAATTCAAAAAAACTAGACAGAGTTTCTGATGACATGTCAATAACAGCTTTTCAATGATGAACACATTCCTACAAACTACCTACCTAATTACGTATGTTCAATGATTTGAAACATCGGCTATTTAATAACAATTCACACTCATTCTCAGTCTTCCCCAAGAATGATGATAAGTGCATTCTATTTCTAAACATGTAGTCTCACTTAAAACTAAGAAACTGGATGAAAAATATTCAAGTGTTAACCCGAAACACAAAGACCATAACGTGATTCACTAAGCTTTCATACTGTACTTAGTTGGTATCGAAGGATAAATGCGGCCGTTCACGACATCGAAAAACTTTCCTATGGATGATACTGGCTTTTACTTAAGCTTAAGCTATCAACAAAAGTAGGTAATTGTATTATGTGTACTGCAGGACTTACAGGAAATACCCTATTCAAGGTCTATTTACACCAGAAAAAGTTCTTTCGCAGTCCTATTTCTATTTTCCTGTTGTATATGTGACTTAAGAAATAATAAATTGTTGGCATAACAGCTCCAAGCGGGGCCGGGACCTGTGACTTACACTCTCAACCATCTCTGTGTGTCCGCTGATATTCTGTAGGAATGGAAGGAACCTACAATTTACCGCCGAATCCGAACGGCTAACAGAGAAGCACATTCCATGACATTAATTGAGGACCGTTTTCGCAAAACTCAACAAGTCCATTTTGTAAATTTTTCAGAAGAAGGGTTTTTGTGTGTGTATCAAAACATTAAAAAAAATATTTAAAAATATAAAAACGCCTTTCCCCTTTAACACAACTTTGTCACGGTAAACCGGAAGAATAGCAATAATGAAGTATTGAACTTAGAAAATATTGAGTCCCAAAAATCAACAGTTTTTTTTTTTTCAAAATAAAAAAAAAAACCTCATAGCTTTCAAAGTTTTTTTTTGAAATTTTTTTTTTAGCTTAGTCGATGCGCCTTGAAATAACGAAAATTTCGATACCCATATCTCATTTTTCGATTTTTGGCGCTTGTTGAGTTTTGCGAAAACGGTCCTCAATTACTCTTGGAGGATTTGTCATTTCCTCGCAAGAGGCAGTACCCCGGAAAGAAACTTAGGTGAATTCAGGGATCGAACCCAGAACCTTCGACGTGGCAGTCCGACACACTAACCACTACGCCACAGGGTACTACTGCTTATGTTGCTTACTCCATAGTAAAGGGTGTTTTTTTTTTAGACGTGTGGTTTTCAAGAAAAAATAAAACGCATTCAATTATTTACTGTTATGGCCAAGAATTTAGCTTCATTATTGAGTTAAGGGTTCGCCTGAATTCCAGCCGAGAGGCCCAATTTTCGACCACTTTTTGTAGCAATTGTAGCCGTATGTCAGCAATAACGCGCCAAATTTTCTCTTCCAAAGCGTCAATCGTCTCGGGCTTATCTGCGTATACAAGCGACTTCACATGACCCCACAAAAATAGTCCAGCAGTGTTAAGGCGCACGATTTTCGAGGCCGCGCCACAGGTCCACGACGCGCTCACCAAAAGTTTTCTTTAATAAATTGATTGTTTCGTTGGCTGTATAGCATGTAGCGCCGGCCGTCTTGTTGGAACCATCATCGATTAACCCTTTTTTCGATGAATTAAAAATTGCCTTTCAAACCGTTCAATTGCATTGTTTTGGAGAGTTTTGAGTCTGCTACCCACAAAATAAATGCTGGTGTGCCCCAAGGCTCTCTTCTGTCTCCAACTCTCTTTGTTATCTTTATAAATGATCTCTTGTCTAATACTTCTAATCCACTAAATTCTTTTGCTGACGACAGAACTCTTAATTGAAGAATGTGTGCGTACGTTGCCTTACGAAACAGTAGAAATATGTACATGTGATTTGTATACCCAACCCGAAATGACGTTTTGATAAGTTTCGGCAAGTTTCGTTCAATTTTGTTTCCGTACGTAATGTATGTACTCTTTCAGTCGAATGCATTTCGCACGAAAATCTGCCATTTCTTTTTTTATATATATTTTTTGTTATTTAAAATTTCCCGACATTTTTTTTTAATTTTAATCAATAAAATCTTTCATGTCTTTAAAAGCTGAAAATGCCTCCATTAATAAATGCAGACATTTTAAATCTTCCAATAATTGCAAATGTTTGCTATTGTTCATATTTTTTTTGTAAGAATAATTTTTATACAGCTACTTGACAAAATGCTTCTTAAAGCGAGGTTCACATGGGACAATGCAGAGGCTAAGACAATGAAACAAGACAAGTTCAATGCGAACAACTGTTTCCAGGACAAGACAATTGTCATTATATTGTCCTCCGAGCTAGGCTGCCGAGCTAACTCTGAGGACAATATCGACTGGCTGGCATTGTCTTGTCCAACCCCGTTTAAGAAGCTCGGACAAGACAATAATTGAGTATTGTCTTGTCTGCGTGTGAACGCTGCTTGATTCTAAAGGCTTTTTTGGCCATCTGGTGTAATTGAAAGAAACTTTTAGCTATCGGTTTTTCCTTTTTCTTTCGTGTATGATGGTTAGGCATGTAGTTTCTTATATTCGATTCCAGATTTACATACAAAACATGCAGATGTGAAACTGCAAGAACAACGTGTGAAAAACACATTGAATTCCGATCTAGACAGCATTGTTCAATGGGGAATTATCAACCGAGTTGAATTTAATGCTTCACAAACTCAATGTGGTCTTCTTCCATAAAAACATGACCCCCCACCTCCGCCGTTATCCATGAGGGGAAGTTTAGTATGATGGAACTATCAAATATTTGACGTTTTTCGCCAAAATTGAAATGAAATGCTTAGGTTTCCTAAATCGATGTAAGAAATATTTTTCCCCTTCTAATGAATCCGCCTGAAGCTTGAGTACATTTCTCATATCTGTTTAGGTGCTCCTGTTACCTGGGTAGGATCCAAAAATGAGCCCTAAAAATTATCACTAAACAATTGCACCACTAGGAATGCCCATAAATTCACCCTCGAGCCTAACTTCGAACGTACTGTTTGGTAAAGAGACTTTTTTTTTAGCCGCACCATAAGAATGTAGAATTTTTCTCCCGGCTCGATTTTTTTGTATGTAAATTTCGTAACACCATCGACACTAAAATATTAGAACACCTTCAGTACAGTGTTAATGTTGCTAGCTTTTCAAACAGTTTGAAATTCACGTTGAACATCTTAGATGTACCTAAGATAGTAGACAGCACATAACCAGTAGAAACCGTGTTGGGCAAAGAAAAGCTTATTGTCTGGCTCCCTACTTTTTTAACAAGAAAAGAAGAGGATCACAAAAGTTTCAAAGGGTCATAATTATTTTTGGGAAAAATCTTCTTCGCAATTGATTTTGATTCCTGCGAAAGCCACCTTGGTGTCTCAGGACAAACATGAGTGTAAAGGAGTAATGTGGAAAAATTCTGATATCCAGTTTAAATCAAAATATTGTTTAAAGGCAATGTGTATTTACCGACCATTATGAAACGTGCGGGTCCTTGTTCGGGTAAAAATAACACTAAATGTCCTTTCTTATTTTTACCAAACACAAGTAGTGCCCATCAAGAGTCTTGAAAAAGGAACAAAAATTACCATTTTCCAAGAAGGCTTTCTTTGTTCCAAACATACTCCTTAGTGCAATCCTTACCATACCCGAAATCTAAAATCATATTCAAGGATACGATCGTCTTTATGTCCAATTCCAAATATTATTCCAATTCTTTTGCTTTTTTCTTCAACTTTGTCTACCAACTTTAAACAAACCAAAACAACATCAATTTATTCACATTTTGTTTTCTTTAGCTATTGAAACTGATTCAGTGTAATGTCCTTATAAAAGGATAAAACAAATAAATTATATCATAACTAATTCAATACAATACTCTATTAGTATCTCTCTTAAAAAGAAAAATAACTTTATCCCTAAATGAATCTCTTGTTTATCCTTTTTATAAACCAACAAAAAAAAAAAAACCTTCAAAATTTATTCAATGAAGCCCCCTTCCCCCCAGTCATCAGAATCTCAGCAAGGACATGAAACTTCCCTGTTCGAACAATTATACCACCCACTGTACCGTACCACTTTGTACCAGAACCATAGACCAGGTTGAGATTTGTATGCTTTGCAAAATAAAATCAAAGTAAAAAAAAAAAAATATGGTCCTTGCTGGCTGTACTGAAGCTGACTGATACACCGTTATGTTGTGTGTATCTCGAGAGAATATTATCGTTTATTGGATTTTTCAATATTCATTTCGTGGTGTTTCATTAGTGCTGGCACAGGCTCCGTTGATTGCAGACGTCGACAAAACAACTCGTGTAAATCTCGGTGTTTCTGTCTTCTCTGGCTAAGACCAAGGCGCATCTATCATCTCAGAGATTTTGAGTTAATACCAAAAACAAAAGATTTCAAAAAAAAAAACCGTTGGATTTGGATATTATTTTTTATTTTTCAAAAAAAGTAAAAAAAAAAATTAAAGGAAGCTTTCAAAAATCCATTTCCGCTCAAATTGCTGTTTCTGTTTGTTAACCCCTTAAAAGTGTCATCCCTTCGACAAAAAAAAAAAAAAAAGTGCCATTAGTGAAGACGCCACATTGACTGTTGGTCATGTAAAACACATTGTCAACTGTCAATCGCTTTGTTTCGCCTTGTCATTGTCGTTGGTTATAAATCGTCATTGTTGTCCTCGTCCTTGTTGTTGAACAAAATCCGCAGCAACTACTGTCGTACTTTGTGTCGTCCTGTCTCGTGGCGGTTGTGGTGGTGGTGTTGGTGAGAGTGAGGGTGAGGGTGATAAATCCGACTTCGCAATGCAACGGCGAATGTCAATCACAATACGTGAATACAAATTCTTCCGGAGTTTTTCACAGAAATTTGAAAACTGGCCAAAACGCAAGGCCGAGGCACTATGGCGGAAGATGCGTGAACGAAAGATTGCAGGTAACATTGTTTGTCACTCAAATTTTTTTCTTTTAATTGACTCAATTAATCTTTTTTTTGTATTTTGCGGTTGCGTTTTTGAAGATTTATGGAAACAACGGTCTCTTGTTTTGTGAATTTTCATTTTTCGAATTGAATTAAGAGCACACTGCCCCCTTGGGTGGGGGTGTGAACTGTGGATTATTATTAATGTGTCGAAAAAATACTTTTAATTTTGTGATTAACATGAAACGTTTGTTGCTTTTGTTGTTGTGGCGGGGATTTGCTTAGAAAGACTGAAAAAAGCAACACCAAGGCGTATGGTCTAAACGGAATAATTATTCAATTAATGAAGAAAGAAAATTGGCTTATTTCATTTAAACTTTGTGTTTTTTTTTCTAACGTTTTTCAAGGTTACTCTTAGTCTAATTTTGGATACTTAGCGATACCTAATTTAGGAAAAAAAAAATTTATCTGGATTCTTGTTAAGGTTAAGAATATTAAAAACGAATTAAAAATGCTTAAATTTAAATTTAGTGCCGATGGCAAAGGGAGATGTATGTTGCGGTGTGTATTTTGTATTTATTGTATCTTTTTTCAAATGGAATTGTTTTAGTATCTACGAGCATCTACAGGTGTACCAATCCATGTTGTCAGTGGGTGAAGGCATATATTTTCGATATGGAATGTTTGAATGTTCTTTTTGAGGATTTTTGTTTTTAAATGTACTTTGATTTGTTACATTTTTATGCCTGCGGTGATTATGGAATGTGGTTTTTTTTTAATATTCCTTGGTATGAACAGTGTGTTTGGCAAGATGGTTTTAATAATTTTTGAGTGAATTGTAAAAGGTAGTGATTGTAACGGGTGATTTTTTAGCTGGTTTGGTTTTGGCAACACTGGTTTTGACAGCTGACGTGTGTTTAGTACCTTGTGTCACTGTCAAACAGCTTCAGTTTGGTTTGCAATTTAACCATGGATCGTCTTACAAATGAACAACGCTTGCAAATTATTGAATTTTACTATCAAAATTCGTGCTCGGTTTGAAATGTTCAAATTGTTCAAATTGTGTTCAGCGATGAGGCTCATTTTTGGTTGAATGGGTACGTAAATAAGCAAAATTGCCGCATTTGGAGTGAAGATCAGCCAGAAGCATTGCAACAGCTACCAATGCACCCCGAAAAAGCCACTGTTTGGTGCGGTTTATGGGCCGGCGGCATTATTGGGCCATATTTCTTCAAAGATGATGCGAATCGCAGCGTTACTGTCAATGGTGAACGCTACCGAGCGATGATAACAAACTTTTTTTTGCCCGAAATGGAAGTTCTTGACTTGCATGATATGTGGTTTCAAGAAGACGGTGCCACATGCCACACAGCACGCGAAACAATGGCGCAATTGCGAGGCGAGTTTGGTGAACAGTTAATTTCACGTTTCGGGCCGGTCAATTGGCCGCCTAGATCGTGCGATTTGACACCATTAGACTATTTTTTGTGGGGGTATGTCAAGGCTAATGTCTATAGGGACAAGCCCGCTTCGATTGACGCACTGGAAGCCAACATCCATGCATTCATTCGTGAGATACCGGCCGATATGTGTGAAAGAGTATGCCAAAATTGGACTCAGCGGATGGGCTACCTAAGACGCAGCCGCGGTCAACATTTGCATGAAATTATCTTTAAACATTAAATTGCAAGGTTCAAACTATCGATTCAAATAAATATTTCATTCATTTTTTCGAATTTTTTGTGTTTTTTTAAAAAAAAAAAAGTTCTAAACCTCTTAAAAAATCACCCGTTATGACACTATGACTATCTTAAGGTTTTTTGAACGCTTAACCAAGGTAACAAATATAGATCACAACACTCCTTCACCTTTGTTGCGGGATCCTTAGAGCGTCGAGGCTGCGGCACATATTTGCCTAAAACTTGTATGCGGAAAAGAGAGGAAGGCTTGGTGTGTGCATTTGGCCATTTGCTTATACAATGGCAAGTAGTTGAATGCGCATATTTTAAGGCTGCCAGGCCTTGAGTATTGATGGTGCTCATCTAGAAGTGAGCTTTTGGTTGCGGAGCTCCACTGGAAGCTATATTCTGGTTACCACGGGAGATATTCCCTCCTGGGTGGTGAAGTTTTGGTGTTTCCCGACACTGGGCTTTGTCACCGAGACTATCTATGAGGTAAATCCCCTTGTGGGAGTATCGTGGTGACTGTGGTAACTCCAAATTCGAAAACATATAGCATCCCAGGATTTTATTCTTGGATGCAAGAGGTGTTAGATAGACCTCGCCCCTCACCAAGGAGTGTGGACAGGCCACAACATGTTCCATACAATTGGTACTAAGATATCTACCTTAGGGTAGATCTTAGGGCTCTGGTCTAAGCCCAATTTGACTCTGTATGCGAGTAGGCTCGCCAAGTAATTGAAGGCCTAATTGCTAGGTGTCCACTTAAAGCTTTCCCTCATACAGTCCTTTCGATCAGTGTAGCATTTGTGTTTTAAATCTGATTATACTATACCAAATTTTCCATTTGAAAATTTTTTCGGTTCGGTTTTCCGTATCGCTATAACTGGCCCCTTAAAGGTGCACCAGAATCCGTATAACAGAATTACAGAATTTTTATTTTCTTTTCTGTCCCGTTTTTTTTAATCAAGTATTTAGAAAGGTAGATGAAATCTCAAATAATTATTATTATATCTTTTTTTTTTTTTGTTTAGCTAAATATGTTCTTTTTATAAAAATGTACATTGCGCCTAAAAAAAACTATTACAAACAAAATTTGTTGTTGTTATTGTTGTCTCGAAGCTTGTATAACACTTTTAACTCGCTGTTAATGCAACATATTGCGTTGTAAACATTTTTAGATTTACTCCAACACTAACCTTCCGAACACATTAATTTACTCCCATTTGATTGAAAATTTCCTGTTCGAAAAAAAAACACACACATTTAATATCTTTGCCAAAGGACATGGAGCATAAGGTCAACGGCGCGACAAGGATTCAATTTAGATTAGAACAGAGGCCTGACATACATAGGAGAGAAGCAGTAATCCGTGATGTAAATGTGAAATAATATTCGAAAAGGGTGTTTCCCATTATGCCTGTAATGATACCGTTGCCGTTGCCGTGTTGCCCAAGCCTATGAGTGTCGCTATTCATTGGCGGCTTAAACTAGTCTCTTCTGATCCTGTTGATGATAATGAAATTTGCATAAATGCCAACGCGGCAAAATATGCAAGTTAACACCGTTATTTGTTGGCGTGTGTTTTGTCATTTTACTGCGTTTAAATGTGCAACAACAACAACAACTACAAAACCTACGCAATATAAATTTTGTTGAATACCTTGACATTCTTCGTCATATATGTCATGCCTCATGCTCGCTCATACATATGGGGTGATGCTATTCAATATAGGCACTCGTCGTAGTGCATAGTTACCGGTTGGCATTTAAATTTGGAAAAAAAAAATTGTTTTCAGAGCTCAAAATTCATTAAAGGCTTATCATGTCATGTGTGTGTTTGTGGTAAAATGTTCGTGATGTTCATTAAAACGTAATTCCTGAATACGCGCAAAACATAGGCACAAACTCCAACCCACTATGCACCGAGCACCGTAATCTGTACCGTAATTTGTGAGGATTAATGAGCGAACGTTCAAATTGTTCCCGACGCTTAATAATTGCACTTTTGAGATCATATTATATAAATTGGTGCTCAGGAAGTACAATAATTGAGTTTTAATGAGTTTTGATTTGATTCGATCTGAATCGTAGGCGTTTTCCTTTTTGTTTGTATCCTTATCTTCAAAAAAGGGTTTAGTAATTATAAAGAAAATGATATACTTTTTATTTTTGACATTGCCATAGAAATGAATTTTTTTTTTTAAAGGACTGCAGGGTTTTCAAAGAGACTCATTTAAAAATAAAGAAAAACCCAACTGAAAATTTTATGAGGACGCACTCTGGCAGTGATAAAAAGATTTGACGGTGTTGGTATACTTATGACTACCCAATTAACCGTTTGCTTTAAGAGTTACATGCAGCTTAAAGAGTCCTGTAACGCTTTTTTTGAAGGATTATTAGGTGTTTAAGAAAAAACATTTCGATATTAGATTAACAAGAGCCTTTGAGCAAAAGCTTTTGCAGTCTTTTAAAAAAATCCGAAATGATAGAAAATGCTTCTATAGAGCATGTATAAGTTTGCTTGCCAAGTTCGCTGGGAAATAAAAGCTTCTGTAGAGTTTCTATCGGCCAGATATAGTAATTTTTTTGTTTTGGTTGAATGCGATAGTACACAGATATCATATGATGAAATACTGTTTAAGGTAGCTCCACACTATCACACAGTGTAATACGACATGTCAAAAATGTGTGATGAAACAGGTATAATAGTGTGGAAACAGAATATGATAGCGCAGATCTCATACGATTTGACATGTGTTTAGATCTTAAATATTTTTCTAGGATTGAATGTAAAACCATCACACATTCCTTTTTTTGACATGTCGTACCTACTACACTGTGGGATAGTGTGGAACTACCTTTAGCGAAAGTCAGCTGTGTCCTGTGTTCTGCTCTTATGAAATCATGTAGTTTTGGGAATCCCTTGCGATATCCGTATCGCAAAACTGATATTTAATACATTTCCAAGTTGTTTCAAAAGGGAAAACATTGGGAAAGAAAAATGGGGTCTTAACAGATCTTTGAATAAATTATTTTTATTAACTATAATTTACAAACCAATCTTTAGAAATGCTGCCTAGACTTTGACAGCGGCTTCTCTCGTTGACTTAAATTTAAATAAATATAAATTTTGTGGAGTGGCTAGACTTGTATGTGATAAGACATGGGCTGCATTCCTGTGATGAAGAAAAATGAACGACATAGATCTCTTTTTTACAATGAACGCGCACTCAAAGGTTTATAAATACCCTTATCATGACTAAGCAACAGTACGAGCGGATAATAAGATTTGACATGAGATAAAAAGAGGCACCGATATACCAAATGCTTAGCAAGATAACAATTGAATGTCATAGCGTTCAACATTCGTGTGGTGCGGCTTTAAAAAAAAGATGGAGTGTCTTTAATTTACAGTAGATTCGTCCAAAATTCTGCTCGAGAGTAAACTGTTCAGCACACAGGACAGCGCAGCACTTTTTGATGGGCAGGTTTTATACCGAATATTTTTTCAGGGGAAGAATGCTATTTCGCTGGAGCAATTGTTATAGAAATAACGATGCAATATGGTTAGACAAGAAACATTGGTTTCAAGTGAAAAAAAAGTTTCCATGTGTCGTATCTCTATTCAGGAGGTGCAGATGTGTTTATGGAAAGTCTGCGCAAATATGATAATTATTCATGCTTTGAATATTAGTGTGAGCCTAAAAAATTATAGCCAAATTAGATGGGGAACAATATTTATTGCACCAGCTGGCCTAGGAAGCCTTAACATTTTGCTGTAAATTTGGAGACTTCATATATGTGTTTGAAAAACTATTCGGATTCCTCAATGGTGTGGAGTTTGTAACATAGAGAAATAATACCGTTAGGTATAGAAAAGTATATATACCTATATTTTGACTCAGAATCGCAAGCCTAGTCGATTTAGCGATGTCCATCCGTCCGTCCATTCGTATGTACCTATACTCTCTAGAGGTAGCAAATTTTGAGCTAGAAAGCTTAAGTATGGTCCAAATAATCTTTTGTCCAAGGGAAAGAGACTATGGTTCTTGAAGCGAAAGAATCCGCTCAAAAACATGCAAACAGGCAAAATTTTTGTTCAAAAACCTACACCTGGCAAAATTAAATTGTGGTTCTTGTAGTTACGATCAAAGCATTGCATAAGGCTTACATTCTGCACACACAAGTTACCTTACTTATATCTAAATCTACTCTCAATTAAAAAAAAATTTTGATTTTGGGTGTGGCTGACGCCCACTTATTTTTGCAAATAAATGGCATTTTTAATAAAGCCACACGCGCAAATTTGTTTATTTTTAATTCCAAACTAAATAACTTGTGTATGAAAAGAAATTTTGAATTTCAGGCGTGGTTAACGCCCACTTTTCATAGAAGAATAAAGTCCACAATTTTCAAAATTGAAATTGCCAATAATTAATTTTTACCAGTTTTTTTTGTTCGTTAAATGAAACATATATAATAATTTTTTGTTTGTAAATTTTTCCAATACGCCCATTTTTAAGGGCGTGATTTTTATAAAAATAACTTTATTCGGGTAAGATTTTTGAAAAAATACTTGATTCAGCTGAAGTTTTCGGCATATGCTTAAAAATTAACTAACGATCAGAGTTAGTCCTTTATATTTGTTTATCAATTAACAAGGACACGCCCACTTTTAAGGGAATTTTCCGTTTAAAGTCTTAATTTGCATTAATTTTTTAATGTTTTCCAGTTATGGGTCGCAGTTTTGAAGTAAGAAGTTGAAAATTTTGTCTTTGTATACATTAGAGCAAGTTGTTGTTCAAGAATTGTTCAAGACACTAATTTTTGAAAACACAAGTTAGGTATGTCTTGATTTGTGGTAATCGTTTAAAATTTAATGTCACTAAGATCATAAAAACTGAGAGCGTGGCAAATTAATATTTTGTATGGCACTTGTAGTTATTGAAGATCGGACAAACAAAATTAATGTTATTGTATTTTTTTCTATCTGATAAAGAAGAGTTTTGGTTCTGGAACTGGCCAGCGCAGCGGCTGGCTGCGAAAGGTGAATCTCAAGTTTCTTACCTACACATAGAAGGAAACATGTAAGAAATCAAGGCCATAAGCAATGAATTTAAAAAAAAAATTTAAATACTTCTTAAGGGAAGCGTACGGATGGTCAACAAAAAAAAGTCAACTGAATAAATACAAATTTCATCGACTGTCAAAATTTCGAATGATGTTTGATCGACAAAAAAAAGTTGACAGTTTAAAATCCAGACTAAGAAAATTTCGAAAATGGCGCCGCATGCATGTGAACATCATTAAATTGCCACTGTCAACCTATTTCCGAGTCGATATTTTCAAAATCGACTTTATAAGAATCGACATTTTGATTAGTCGGTATTTTTACCAATCGACTTTTCGAAAGTCGACATTATGAATATGGATTTTTTTTAAATCCAACCCACTTTTTAATTTCTGTAAACCATGAAACAGCAAACACTTTAATGAAACACCCACTTAGGCCGAGAATTTTTGTAAGAAAAATTTGAAACACAATTTTTTTGTCACAAACGTAGTCACTCATGTTGAAATGGGATATTCAACAGTTCGTAGCAATCGTAGCTCACGCCAATTTTTTTTTTTACAATGAATCATACTTAAAATGAGATGTATGACGATTACAGAAAAATTAGAATTTGTGTGCGTCGAAATTATTCATTTAAGAATTATGTATGCATGTTTGGTATGGTCATGGTCATTGTCACTATTCACATGTGATATGAAGGACAATGAATCGAAATGAATTGGTCGGTTGAAATGATCAATGAATGTGCCCTTTACAACACTAAAAATCCGTTTGGTGTTATCTTTATATTGACACCTTCCACCTTAAAAGTTTTTTGCTTTTTAAGTTCGGTCAGATATTTCTAATCTAAATTCAAACCAGTAAATGTTAGAGTAAGCAACAAGAAAATTCCTAACTGGCGCCCAACGTGGAGCATGTAACGGGTGATTTTTTAAGAGGTTTAGAACTTTAAAAAAAAAAAAAAACACAAAAAATTCGAAAAAATGAATGAAATATTTATTTGAATCGATGGTTTGAACCTTGCAATTTAATGTTTAAAGATAATTTCATGCAAATGTTGACCGCGGCTGCGTCTCAGGTAGCCCATCCGCTGAGTCCAATTTTGGCATACTCTTTCACACATATCGGCCGGTATCTCACGAATGAATGCATGGATGTTGGCTTCCAGTGCGTCAATCGAAGCGGGCTTGTCCCTATAGACATTAGCCTTGACATACCCCCACAAAAAATAGTCTAATGGTGTCAAATCGCACGATCTAGGCGGCCAATTGACCGGCCCGAAACGTGAAATTAACTGTTCACCAAACTCGCCTCGCAATTGCGCCATTGTTTCGCGTGCTGTGTGGCATGTGGCACCGTCTTCTTGAAACCACATATCATGCAAGTCAAGAACTTCCATTTCGGGCAAAAAAAAGTTTGTTATCATCGCTCGGTAGCGTTCACCATTGACAGTAACGCTGCGATTCGCATCATCTTTGAAGAAATATGGCCCAATAATGCCGCCGGCCCATAAACCGCACCAAACAGTGGCTTTTTCGGGGTGCATTGGTAGCTGTTGCAATGCTTCTGGCTGATCTTCACTCCAAATGCGGCAATTTTGCTTATTTACGTACCCATTCAACCAAAAATGAGCCTCATCGCTGAACACAATTTGAACAATTTGAACATTTCAAACCGAGCACGAATTTTGATAGTAAAATTCAATAATTTGCAAGCGTTGTTCATTTGTAAGACGATCCATGGTTAAATTGCAAACCAAACTGAAGCTGTTTGACAGTGACACAAGGTACTAAACACACGTCAGCTGTCAAAACCAGTGTTGCCAAAACCAAACCAGCTAAAAAATCAAGTTCAACCCCCACTTTATAGAGGACAGTATTCTTTTATTCTATACTAGCCTTTAAACGCGGCTTCGCTCGCGTTTCAGCTCATCAAGAAGTAGACTGTAGCTTGAGGAGTCGTCTATCGTATTCTAGCTTCTTCTTCTTGTATAGCTTTAGAATTCCATACCTACATTTAACAGTGATAAAAAGAAACCTATGTGCTATACAAGATTATAATCTAGCTCTGTGCCAAATTTCAGATCCGTTCAGCCATTCTGGCGTAATTTCAAAAACTAAAACAAATCTATCCCACGTGAACCATACATTTCACCGGGATAAAAAGTAGTCAATATTCTATTTCAGACTATAATCTATCTCTGTGCTAAATTTCATTCAGATCCGTTCAGCCATTCTGGTGTGATTTCAAAAATTAAAACAAATCTATCCCACGGGAACCATACATTTTACCGTGATAAACAATAGCCTATCTGCTATTCCAGACTATAAGCTATCTCTGTGCTAAATTTTATCCAGATCCGTTTAGCCGTTCTGGCGTTAGTTAGCAACAAACATCCAAACATCCAAACATCGTAACTTTCACATTTATAATATTAGTAGGATGATCTGCATTGAAAGAAACTTAATGACATTTTGAATTCGTTAATTGTTGATGGTGGCTGATTTTAGCGAAAGGTATCACCAGCCTTCAGCATTGCGAGTAATCTACTTCGAGAATTGGGCATTGGTCAAATGATTGATGAATTTTTCTCTTAGAACTTTTTTGAATAAGTTGGGGTTCTCCCATTCAAGATTAGTAAATGATTGCATTTTCCCATAAAGGTCTTTACAAAAATAACATTCAAAGGCTGTTTAATTGAATACATTATGTAAGCGATAGCTCCAAGGCTTGCTGAAGCACATGTTCTCCTTGATGCTCTATGGATGAATGTCAAAAATCTTTAATTTAGGCAGGAAAAAGTAGTGCAATCTAGATTAAATCTACAGCTACGAAAAACTTTTACTAATCGACAGAATTTTCTTTTGTTATAATAAACCTTAAGAATTGATCTTAGGAGAACAACAAGGACTCGATCAATTTATCAAACAGAGATCAAAACGCATACGATGTTTATATAAGACAAAGTAGACTTCTTTGTCATTCTGATTCTTGAAAGATTTTGTGTATGTAATATTAATCCAACTTCTGATATTTATAATGGCGAAGTAAAATCACAATACAATGATCCAGTTATGGCCAGATCTATTTTGAGTTTAAGGTTTAAAAAAATGTAAATTTTTTGTCTGAAGCCAGTGAAGTATACGTACACAATTACACATTATATCATAATATATCTCCTTTTTTTATGGATAAAATGCAGTTTTTACGTCTTAAGAACGTAATGTAGTATAATACTGGTGAGTATTAACAAAATTCAACTTCCATTTCCAATTACTCAGAACATCCTCAACCAGCGAAATCAAGCATCATAGCGTATTGTTGCTATTCGGATGGTGGAACGTACGACCTAACTGCTTTCTTTTGACATGTGTTGTCCAGTCTTCCCTCTTCTGTCTTTCGGTCCCTCTCTATGGTGTTATTTTGTCTTGTGCTGTCCTAAGCAAATGGCCTCAGTTTGCCAGTATGGTTGTTTGTCTGCTTCGTGGAATCATCTTCGCAGTTTATTAAAATGAAATGTCCTTCGGTCCTTCCAAAACATTCAAATGTGAAGTTTAAACTTGAAATATGGTAGAAAATTTTGTATTTCAGAAAACCAATATTGCTTATTCCAAGAATTTTGTTTCATATTGAACAACTTGAACAACTTGTTATAGTTGCCAGGTAACATATCCCGGCCCATCCTTTTCCCATTCCTTTACAAAAGACCTATCTTAATATGGCTTGGTGAATTTGGGTTATCGAATTTTGTTGGATACTGCGAAAAGTACATCAAACACCTGTCTGTGTGCACATATATGTATATATCCCCAGAAACAAATAAAATAAACTCAATTGACAGAAGATATGAAAGCATGTTAAGGTTCCCAAGGATATTTGTATGTTCATTACCTTTTCTTACACTCTTCACACTTAAGGTTAAATTGCTTGAACTTTCATCAATGCCCGACTCGACCGACCTAAGCAAATGCCAAAGCTCTTTTGCTGTATTTTAGTCCTTAAATGGCTAACATAATCCGAAGCACAAAATATCGATATTATATTGTAAAAGCGCCTATAAATAGGCTCTTTCTTTTATTTATATGTGTATTATGTTGTGCTTGCTTGTATCTATAACAGCCAGCGCATAGAATCCTCGCTCGTGTATCTAATCTTCTTTTTGTTGTGGCCAATCATGTGAAAAACTCATTCAACAGGGGCTATTAGAAGAAACCATGTGAGGCTAGGGTGTAGATAGGTAGGTAAGCATTTGGTCTAGTAGGGGAAGGTTTTGTAAATCCTTCAGACCGATAAATTTACATAATTTTACAAAATGAAAGGCAAAGGATGTAGGAGCTACATCATGGGAACCAGAGCTGAATGATAGCTTCATCATCATCATCGTATCGTAACCAAGAAAGGGGATGTATTTCGGGAGTTTTTTTTCATGAATGAAGGATAAGTAGAGTGTTAATTTAGTGTTTTCGTTGCCATATCAAATTGACTAATTTCGAAAGTGAAAATATATTTGAAGAAATCAAAGAAAACCAACCATTAAATAGGTACACCCGGGGGGAAATAGAGTGGATAAAATGTTAAGTGTAGTAGCAAGGATTTCAATTCGAATACGAAGCACAAAAGATTAAGATTAATTTGAGAAACCTATTTTCAGATTAGCATTTCTATTAAGGGGTATGTGAAAAAAGGGAATATTTCAAAACCCATTTCGTATGCTGGATAAGTTGTCAAAAATAGAAAACGGTCGGCAAAATTGGTATTTAAATCATATTATTTATTTCTGAAGGCAATAAGGATTTTGGGATAGATTCACCCTCGATAAATTTTAATCTATTTTAAGTTTTTAGAAAAAGTTGGGAGATGAAAAAAAACTAGGGACACGGTTTTATTAACTGCCACTTTATTAATCTGTTTCTTTTTCTTCTTCTCCGTTAAAAGATCTCAATTTCCAAAATCTTGCGATTTGAAATATCAAGATGTTTGAGCATATTCTTGTTCGAAAACTAAAGTTTCAAGAAGAGTGTGTCAAGGGACAATATTTTCTGCTTGATAATTTTTTTTTTTTTTAACCTGTTATTACAACGATACCGTATGATAACCTCATTATACCCCGATGTAAGCAGCATTGTGAATTGGGGTATTAGAAATCGTTTTGAGTTCGCATTGCAATACATTAACAGTGTGCTTAAAATCCTCTGCTTATCATCCACCAGCTTCTTCGCCCGAACTAGATTTCTCATAAACGCTACTCTTCCTTGGCTTTGACTATGCCCACCTTAGCTCATTTAGAATTATTTAAATTGCGGGTATCAAGGATAGGTGGGAACACCTAATTTGTTCAGCACTTTTGAAAGAGATGTTTCTAACCGTCTAATTTCTTGTTAAGATCGATGTTTCCTAAGGCTTTCGCTGCAGCCTTATAAAACATCGATCACAACAAGTTCAATTTAAGTCGCCCAGTATTGGAAATATTGATCGCCAAGTTGAATTTTTGTACACTCAATCCAATTTTTCACTACTTTTTCTAATAAATCTGGCCAACGGTGGCTTGAATATTAGCTTCTAATGCTTCAAGAGTTGCAGGTTTGTCGCTATAAAGCAATACATTAACATAGCCTCATAAAAACTAATCGAGAGGCGTAAGTCGAACGAACCAGGAGGCTAGTTTACAGTAACTTCTGGAAATAAAGTTGTCACCAAATTGATTTTGCAATAAACTGATACAAGCGTGCTGTTTGGCAAGCTGCATAGTCTTCTTTGGAACCAAAGTTGATTAATTTTTGGAAACATATCAGTCAGTACGGCTCGATAGCGCTCGCCATTCACCGTAACGACAGCTCTTTCCTCATTTCAATAGAAATAAGTACCAATGACGACGCCATTTTTTTTTCAAAGTAATTTTCAACAATTTGGAAGTTTTGTTCCTGCGTTATAAGATTCATGATGAATTTCCAAACCTTACCGAACGGAAATGTCAACACAGCTTAATATTCTCAACTGTCAAACCCTAGACAAAAACCACCGAAACTTCTCATTCAGCTAAAAAAAACGGGTCTGGTTCAAAATCCCGAAAACCAAAATCCCGAAAGTTCAAAATCCCGAAAAATCAAAATCCCGAAAAAATCCCGAATAGCAATCAATACTGATAAATCGGATTAGTGATGCAGGCAGGCGCCTGTGTCAACAGTTTTCATAATCAGCAGTATTTGGGTGGCCCGCTTCGCGTGTTCTTGGGATTTTAACTCCTTTTTTCGGGGACACACCCGCTCACGCAACTTCGTTGCTCCGCTAAGGGTATGTCCAGTTCTCTGGAAGGGGTCTGTGTCAACAGTTTTCTTTGTAAACAGTACTTGGCTTTCTTTTCATTCGGGATCTTGAACATTCGGGATTTTGATTTTTCTGGATTTTGATTTTGTGGGATTTTGAACTTTCGGGAATTTGGTTTTCGGGATTTTGAACGGAACCCAAAAAAAAAAATACAATTTATTTGACACATAAACCACCCATTTATTTATTCTTAAATATTGAGATATCAATATCTAACGCTGCTCTTCATCATATGGTAATTCCTTGCTCTGTGTCCATTTCTGGAGACTTCTAAAACTGTGCATACAATAGCTGTATACGAAGTTATAGGGCCCATACACTACACATGCCTGCATGCGCATACAGTGCTTGCGCATGCAAACTGCCAGTGTATGGTGTGAACTGTGTGTTGGTGCAAGCGGCATGAGCAATATCAAAAAGTTTTGATATTTTCTTGCTTGTGCATGCAAGCATGTGTGGTGTGTGTGCTACATTTGCTCAGTCAAGGGTTGATTTTGAAAGAAGCAATCAAAATTGCCGCAGCAGCGGTGTCGGAGCTTGACATTTTTTAAAGTTTTCTGTTCAGCGGTGAACACACAACTGAATATTGTACAGTTTGCATGTGTAGTGTATGGGGAAAGAGTGTTTGCGCATTTTTGTGCTTGCGCATGCAGGCATGTGTAGTGTATGGGGCCTATTAGTCTTCCTTTCAGATTTTAACAATGACATCTATTCGAAAACGTCACGTCAGACACTGTCCGGTTTCTTCTCTTTTTTTGCTTAATTTTATCTTTTTCATTATTCACTTTAAACTTGCAACACCAAATTGTAAATGAAAACTTGACAAGTCTCTAAAGATGTCCTTTAACTGCTGCACACTTCTCCCTGACCACTGCGTTTCAAAAACTAAATTATTCGAAGGTTCACCCAAGAACTACCTCGACAAAGTAATAAAGTTTTATCATATTCAACAAGGTTAACCTAGCGAATACTTGCCATCAAAACCAAACAACTATACAAAGTGCTTTAATATATAAAGTGCGGTCCTTGATTGTGTATTCAACATGGTTGGTGCTGTATGATGATGTTCAATACAATGTCCTTGAAACTATATTTTCTCTCATTACGTTACCTTTGTATTCAAATAATGTTCTCGTATAAAGATCATAATTAAAGTATCTTTGTGTCTTTGAGTATCTTTAGTTATTAACTTTTCGATATAAAAATGTAATTGACTCGTCCTTTTTCATGTGAAAGCACACAAGTGCATAATACATTTTTATTTTAAATCCTCTCATTTTATTTATTATTAATTTTTCAGAAATCGAAGCCGTCGAAGCCTGTAAATGGCTCCGTGCAGCTGGTTTTCCGCAGTATGCTCAGATGTATGAAGGTGAGTACGAAAAAAAAAAAACCAAACCAAATAAAACATCCTCCCACCTTAATTAAAGTAAAAACGAAAAAAAAGAAAACCTGCGTCAGAGCATAAGGGGCGGCTTGGCTTGCCCATCTACTTTACAGTTAACCTGACATTTTAATCAGAACTTTTTATGTATTTAAACAAACACAAAAAACACACACAAAAAAGGAAAGATAATTGAATTCATGTTTTGTGTTGCGAAAGTTAATTTTATTTTAAACCTCAATGAAGAGTCCTTTACTCTAAATGGCCATCGAGAGTGTCCTTGTTTTGCAGTTCCTATTCCGATACCTACAACGACGACGAACACGTGTGAAAAGTTCAAACACATTTTGCAATCTATCAGAGAATCAGTTTTAATAGAAATTCATATCTGCTGCAGCAGCAGGTGTATCCTTGCTCCTTTTCGGCATTGTGTTTTAAAACGTATCTCGCTAAGTTTCCAAGGCAAGCCCGATGGAATATGAAATGTCATTAAATAGTCCTTTTTATGCTTCTAATAGAAAACTGCTGAATGTGTATTGAAACAGAAAGTATGCTTCGTTTTCGATGCGATGGAAAAGATGTGTGGGAAACCATTCTTCTTTTTTTTGTAATTGACTCAGCCAAGACACACACCACCCAACCCCACCACAAAATGGCCGATATTTGCCTGAACGAAAATGAATCGATGTTGTGTGAAGTGTTCTAAAAATAAGTCCTTCTAGTGACATATACTTGCTCCTTTCACTGTCTATGCTGTGTTGAGTACACTGCAACAAGCTTTTGATGAATCGCAGCAGATTCTGTTATATTTTTCATGTCAGTTTGTGTGTGACTTTCAGCATTTAAAATTTCGTGTTAACTTTCAAGCACTCGTGTCGATGTGATGCACTTGAAGTGTTGCATTTGGGTTGCAATTTGGTTGACCTTATGACAGGATGTGCTTGGAATGTTTGAGAAAAGTTAGTTTTTGTAGAAGTAAACAGTAAAGCACGATGCTTGGGGAAGTTTTTAATGTCAAAGGTATGCACTCAGGGCTGTGCTAGGTCATGCAAGGGCCTTTGGGAACTCTTTTTGCTAAAATAAGTTACTTTGTCTGGAACTTGGTTGGATTTATTTCAACCAAATGCAAGTGGAGGTAATGAAAAAATTTTTGAAATTGGAATAGTGAAAATTGATCATTGAAATTTGTTGCTTTTTATCCTTGTTGTTCTAGACTAGTTCAGCGCTTACTTTTCTGGGAGGCTTAAAGACACATTTCATTTGGAAAGTTAAAACGTAGAGTTTGACAAACCAAGTTAGTATCTACATAATATATGCATAGGTAGATATAATCGAAACCGTTAACCTTCAACGTACTTACTTTAACTTGACTCCAAATTTGTCATAAAACTAGACGTTAATTAACTGGTGTACTCAAAAATGCATGCGCCCACTATCCTATAGGCCTTGAGTCCGTACTCTATTGACACTGGAAAAGACGGACCTGTATGCCTACTCTATAAATTTATTCATTTGCTATGAAAACGCATTGATTTTACATTTTGCGTTGATATAAAACAAATATGTAGCATTACCGTTTTAAAATCGGAAAAACGAACCAGTAAGGAGAAACTTTCTAGAGTTTGATATTACTTTTGTAAATAGTTTTATCTGGCTTTGATTGGCTGAAATCTGTTTGAGAATTGCCAAATTGATTTTGATAATGATGAAAAACCGTAAAATGGCTGTCTATCAAGTAAAAGTTTTAGTAGTGACATGTTGGAGTTACTTTTACAAATTATGGTATCTCAAAGGTTTCTCATATTAAAATCAAGGAAACCGCAGCTTTATGGTGTTAGTACCTACATGGAACGAAATGTTGCTATTACCAACCTTATAATGATAATAAATTTGATCTTATTTGAACTTTCAAACCAGAACACGGAAAGAATTTTTAGATCAGATCAAGAAAAATGAGCTGCAAATCACGAAAATCTTATGCAGTTTCTCACCCTAGCTCGGGGTCTTGTAAATTACGACTCCTTGTTCGCAATTTTCAAAATTGAACGAAATGAAGATATTGACACTCAAAAATAGCAAATTACCACTTTTTTGGGTCAATAATTCGATCCTGAGAAATAAAACATTGCCATCGCGAATCGAAAATTGATCCAAATTTGTATCAATTTTATATTTACTCGATTGTAAATTGCAAACATAAGCGAGAGCTACAGTGCGTTTGCAACGAACTGTTGGATACCCTATTCCCCATATTTTTGTATGTGCATGCGTCTGCCTCCCGCAAACAGCCGATGTTTCAGAAAAAAAATTCTTCTTTAGTAGACAGAAAAAAATTCAATAACATTAATTTTATGCGGTGTGATGTTCAATTAGTGCTGGCGCAATAAAAAAAGGAGTGCGCCACGCCCAAAGTTAAAACGTTTTATTGCCAAGGCAATTGTTATGAGCTCAGTGACATTCAATTTTATTCTTGCAGATAGATTTGAACAAAACAAGACAAAACTTAAATTTTTAAAAATTAGATTTGGAATGGAAATAGCGATTATGGGTGTTTTTAACAATTATTGGACCACACTCTGCTACGTAACCAAGGAATATAAATCCAAGTGTTCATCTGTTTACTTCAAAACTGCGACCGATAGTTAAAAAACGTTAAAAAAATTAATGCATTATACGACTTTTGACGGAAACGCCCCTTAAAAGTGGGCGTGTCTTAAAAATTTGAAGCATTAACTGCACTTTTTTCAGTATTTAGGAATATGTGTAAGACTACAGCTGAATGGAGTAGTTTTTAAACAATCTTACCTGAACAAAGGTATTTTACCAAAATCACGCCTTTAAAAGTGGGCGTATTGAAAAAATTTACAAAAGAAAATGTAGAGATATATTTCTCAAATAACGAACGGAAGGAAAAAGGTTTAAATTAAACATTGGAAATGCCTTAAATTCTTAAGGCTACGTTTTTCGTTCTTTTATGAAAAGTAGGCGTAAGCCACGCCCAAAATTCAAAAATTTCTTTTCATTCACAAACCTTTTCGTTTCTATTAAGAGACGCAAAATTTTGGCTTGCGGATTAATTATAAATACCGTTTATTTACAAAAACAATTTTTTTATAGTTTCTAATGAAAAGTGGGCGTCAGCCACGCCCAAGATCAATTTTTTTGATTTCATACACAAGATGTTTATGTGCCAGTAAGACCCACAAAATTTAATGTTTTTCGCTTTAATATAACAATTGTTATTTTATAAAAACAATATTGATGGTTTTGTATGAAAAATAGGCGTAAGCCACGCCCAAACTGAAATATTTTTATTTGATTGGAAGAAAGTTTACCTAAAGCTTACGTGTGCAAAATTTTAGCGTTATGCTTTTATCGTAACTGTACAAAAAAACATAATTTAATTTTATTAAATTGAGGTTGTTCAACAAAAATGGCGATTGTGGGCGTGTTTGTGGGCGGATTTTACCGGTTCAAGAACTTAGCCTTACTCTTGAACCAAAGATTATATATACCAAATTTCAGCTTTCTAGCTCAAAAATTGCGACCTCTAGAGAGTATACATACGGACGGACGGACGGACGGACGGACGGACGGACGGACGGACGGACGGACGGACGGACGGACGGACGGACGGACATGGCTAAATCGACTAGGCTTTTGATTCTGAGTCAGAATATATATACTTTTCTATACCTAACGGTATTATTTCTCTATGTTACAAACTCCACACCAAATACAATATACCCATTCTATGGAATAGGGTATAAAAAAGCTAGTCGTAGATTTCCATCTTTTTGTTTTGAATCAAAAATATGTTTTTGAAAAAATGAGTGGTAAAGTCGTAAATTGCAACCCCATTTTACTCAATTTTTAACAAATTATATTGCTTTGAGAGGGGAGCAACGTTTTCTATTTATTGAAAAGCATTTATTATTTTTTATTGAAAATTGTAACTTTTACTTACTTGGCTGATTCTAGGAATCGAACTCGAGACCCTCTGCATACCAACCTAGCACACATCTACTAGGCCATGGTGATGCATCAAAGTCGGATATCAAAATTAATAATAAGAAGAAACCTGAATATGAGTTACATTTTAGGGGTGTTCTGAATTAAGATTATGTTTTATTGGCGAGAAAAATATAGTCGTCTTATTTTGGACGTCTAACCTCTAATGTACAATTTTTTGTGATGATCATTTAAATAAAGGTAAGAAATTGTATATAATGTGTAGTTGAAATTCAACCTTGTACTCCCTATGTACATAATAGAACTACAAAAAAGGCATTATTGGAGACACAAGCGGGGCCAGGGCCTAATGACTTATATTCTAAACGATTCCTGTATGTGCGTTGATATTCTGGTGGAATATCATTTCCCGCCGAATCCGAATGGCTTACAAAGATCCACTTTAAATATTAAATAGATTTATTTTTCGATGATTTAACATTTCCTCAAAAGAGACAGTACCAAAAAAAAAAAGATAATTATTAGTTCGAGGCAGGGATCGAACTCCGGACCTTCGACGTAGCCGTCAGACACACTTGAGTTGAATTTAATACTCAGTGATTGTAAATCACGAAAAAATTTTAGCAAATCCAGATTGGTAAAAAGTATAAATGGAATTATTCCCTTGAAGTAGTAAATTGCGACAAAAAGGTTGTAATTTACTTCGAAGGGCACAAGCTTGAATTATAACTTTTAATTGTAAATCTCAACTCAGGAATTGTTGTAATTTGCGATGAATTGAAAGTTAAATTGCCAATTGTTCTATCAGTTTCGAATCAAAGCGCCGTGATTTACAAAAAAACATGTTTTGTAAATTGCAACTGAATATTTCGCAATTGGTGATTTTTCAATTCTCTCCGTGAAGGCAATCAAATTAATAATATGACGGGATACCTTAAAGGTCATGAAATTGTTTACCTCTGCTCAAGTCCTTAATTTTTTGCAAGACGGTTCATATTACCCAAAAGAAAACGAATCTGTTTTGAGGGGTCGAAGCAGATAAACCTACTAGTTTGGACGAGATTTTTCACAGTTTTTAATTTTTGTTCTGCAACAAAAGGCGACCAAAACCTAGCACGGGATCACTTCAGTATTTCGTTCGAGCAAAACTCTCTATTAACAAGGCGTTGAAATACTTTTTCCTCTTGAAGTCAGGAACTGATCTCAGCGGTACAATGGCTTGAGTGGATTACAACGCTCCCACTTTAACGCTCCTCTGCTTCAAACCAGTAATCTGCCTGTGGGGCTCGCAGTTATGCATACGTCGAAATAAAAGGTTTTGAAAAAACAATCAAACATGACATTAGGTACGATGATAGCGAAGACGAAAAAAGTTGGTCTAAAAATTCTGTCTGTCTCTATATGTATACCTACACATCACACCTACAGCCCAAACGGGCTTCCCGAATTTAGGTCAAAGCTCTTACTATTTTGTTCAAAAAAATCAGGGTAGCTTTATAGGTACTTACAAAAATATATATAAAAAAATGGTAAAAACGGTACCTTCCATTGGACCGTTTTTTTTCGTGGTTTCTTGCTTAACCGATTCTTTCGAAATTTCACACATTTATATAGGTATAGGTAGCTCAATTTATACCGCTTACCTACCAATATTTTTAATTATTTCTTTTATGTATTTTTAAAAGAATTTTTTTAATTTTTTTTTAATTAAATATTTTGAAAACAGCTCATTAAATTTTTTTTTCAAAACTGATAAGTATATTAATGTACTTATTTATATTTTCTGAATTCCTACGAACTGGCGTAAAAAAAAACCGCTCCGCAGATTCTTATAATTCTTTTCTCATAAATTAAAATTTATACAAGAATTAAATTAAAATGAAATGCATTTGTTCAGAAGAATTTCGAAAAAATATTTTTTTTCAAAATCTCAAGAACCAAGACCGTTTTAACACATTAGAGCAAATTCGTGCGATCCAGTCGTGCACTTTTTTATTTAGCACCAGGAGCTGAAAGGCTGCCTCTCCTCTTCCTGATCGTATTGGAACGTTTTATGATATTGCCTTTTTGATAGGGTTTTTTGCACGTGAAAAAACTAGCTGAGCCAGTCGTGATCTATTTTTTGAGAGATGTTATTTTTCACGTTAAGGCCTCCTCGGATTTTCGTATTCTTCTTTTTCGATCAAGCCTTGTTCCCCTTGTTCGTTGTGTGAATTATTGGACATTGAATGATAACAGCAGCTGAGATGAAGATGCTTCCAATTCGTTTTGAGACATTTTGCGGTCTCACAAGATATCGAAACTTCCCGCCACTCCTTCCACCCACGCTTAGGCGATGATAATGATGGCATCACAAGTTGCTTCGCCAGCACCTAATCATAGGTCCCAGATAGATGAACTTTCAACTTGGGAATCACTGTTTCGTTTAAATAAATGTCTGGAATAAGCAAGTGTGGATCAGAAAACGGGCAGCACAAGTATTCAGTCTTTTTTGGACCTATACACTACCCATTTCTTTTTGATTCCGTCACGTCATTTTCAAGCAGGTAGTCAGGGATTGCTACAAAAAGCAGGGGACTTAAACGCTTCGTTGGCATAGGTACACCTACTGGAATCCAGCTCGACATCTTAATTTTGTCTCTGCTCCCCGGTTTATGTTTTTGACCATCCGCACATAGGTTTCGTGATCTCCTTGTTGGTCTGTGATGCTTTTTTTACTTAGGCTGAGGTATGCTCGTGGAAGTCCAGTGTTGTTCCCAAAAGAAAAGTCAGGGTTGAAGAGTGTCGAATTCCGAAACAACAATATTTTTGTTTATCTTAATTTTACAATTCCATCTTTTAATACCTTAAATGCTAGGTCTGTGGAGTTCGAAGAACTGCCCACGACAATAAACGGTTTCTTAGAACTAGGTCCGCAGAGATTCCTCTAAAAAGGAAGAGCTCCGCGACAATAAACGGGGTGGCCTTATGCCGGTCAGCGATCCACTGCGACCAACAGCTAAGTAGAAAGCTGACAAAAAACTTTACTACAAAAACTTGGTGAGGCTTCTGCTTGTATTCCACGCAGCGTACCTTCGGTTGAGGTCTTAAATCCCGGTACTCTATTTGCAATAGAATGTTCTTCCAATGGCTGGGAGGTTGAGTTGAGTCTGATTTTCCATGCAAATTTCACTTCTACTTATGGAATTTTAATGAAAGGAGAGACTGTGAATTATAAAGTTAAAAAGTAAAAATACTTGCAAATGTAAATTCTTTTTGAATGATGAATGTATTTGACTGCTCTTCTGGTTTAGGTACTCGGAAGTGGACGGCAGTCCAAATCAACGGTGCAGGGTGGAGGGGTAGTAAGAATTTCCTCAGTAGAATGCAGTGGTTGTGGTGGGTATTGCGTTACGTGATGGGAACTACATGCGTAGGGTGTTGTAGGAAGTCGTCGTGGCGGCCGGGCGGAGAAAGAAAATGTGTAACTTCGTTACAGGCCTTCCATTACGATATTCAAGGCTGTCTATCGAATGATTTTTCGAAATCAACAAACACAGTATGCAAATAGAATATTTTCTTAAAAAGCCCGTTGTTTTGCTGTTCTGATAAAAATTCGGTGGATTGCATCTGTTATTGACTTCTTCGCGCGCGCGAATTAATAAATATTTTATTTCAATGCGAGATTTTAAATTTCGAGATTTTAGCTTGCGAAATATTAATGTTGTGAGCTATCGGTATGCGAGATTTTGATATTAGAGATTTCGTAATGCAGGATTTAAGTTTGCGAGATTTTTAAAACGAGATTTTTAAATGCGGTCATTCGAACCCAACCCTTTAAAGGTCCATCTCTATACTGATATAATACACTCCCAAAATTTAGGTAGCTCCTATTTGTACAAATTAAAACCCCTTCTTTTCTCTCAGCGAAGGTAAGATTTCAGATTTAAAAACCATTTATATGCATCAGTGATGCCAAACATTTTCAATAGCGCTTACAAATTTGTCAATTATACAGTTTTGATTGCAATTTTTGTCACCGCGGCGCTAGATCATCTTGTTCAATCGCCATACTTTTAACACAGTCTGTCAACGTGTGAGCTCTATGAATCACCAGTACTATGATCCTTTAAATCCTTAATGATGGCTAGGTTTCCGGTGATAATTTCGTTTCCGAGACGACTTTTCTTTACTTTCTGAAGCGCCATCTGTTGTTTTCAAGTTGTACCAGTAATGAAGTTTTTCAGAAGTGGTTCGTTATTTGTATTTTTTCAATTTCCAAAAATTGTTCAAAACGAATGAACAAAGCTTGACTAAGCTTAACTAAACGAGTCTGATGATCGGCCTGGTAAACGTAAAACAGTTATAACTCCACTAAGTGGCAGAACACTTAGGTTGTTTTTTTTTCACTCTAACCTTATTAGATTATCGAATCCGATGTCCAGTAAACCTGCTCCATTAAGACAAACCTCTCAAAGATTTATTTTTCAATTCAGTTCCCAAATCATCGAATAAAATTATCTCATCAATAACATTTTATTTGATTGATAGAAGCTGTCATTCCTTACACCCATTTGATCATAGGAAATTCTGAGAATCAAGCCAACCCAAAAAAAAATTAGAAAAAAAAAAAACCCAACTAGTTTCAACTTCCACTTTCGACATATAGCTGGGACTTGAAGAACCGCATACATGGGCGAACATTTTAATTAACTTATTCATCATGCATGTTGCACAGTGCACACCCAGTTTAAGACCATAGGACAGGGGCTGCTCTACCATAGACCAAACTAATCATCACAGAAGGCCAAAAGTAGGATTTCATGCAATCCTTCTTCTCCATCCTCCACTCCCAATTGCATCGCATCGCATCGCTTCGAATCCCAATACCAATCCCAATCTCCAACCAATAACAACAAAAGTGATGCAGATTGATGTGGCTCATAAGGCTGGACACCGCCTCCTCATTGCATTATTTCAGGAAATGTTAACCCAAACATATGAGTGGTTGTCGACTGGTTCTGCCGTGGTTAATTAAGGCACAGATTCATCATTTTAGAGAGTCACAGAGGTGAATGTGCGCTCATGGTCTATCCAAGCCCATTTTTATAATGTATTAACCCGCAAATTAGGAAGCCAGCCATGCTTCCAAGGTCGTCATTGAAAGACTTTAACCAAACAACTATAGCATTACCGCCCCCTCTCTATTCATATGAAATCAAAAAAAATATCGGGCGAAGGCGAGGCATTTTTATAATTTGTGTCCCTACGCCACGCGAAGAGTAAAGAACGAAGAACCTCAAGGCTCAGGATAGGCATCATTTGCTTAATCCATGCAATCAATCTGGAATTCCCTCGGGCGAACATCGCGGTTGCTTTCGAGAGTGCGGGCTACAGAGTATAGTTATGTCACATAAAATGCCGATCCCTCTTCTCTGGATACGTGCGGTCGTGGTCGCGAGTTGCAAGTCGCACGTTCATAGGTACTACAATAATGTACACATGTGCGTACGCATATTTCCATGTAAAGTGTTTATTCCCGTGTTTTAGCTAAAAGTCTGAACGGACAGACAAACGCGCAGACGCAGGTAAATTAATAAATCACAATATCGCGGGTTTCCTGTGAATTTTGCGTCGTCGCGTCGTCTTCTCCTCCTTCCAATTCCGAGCAATCTTTTTGACTCTCAAGAAGGAGACACGATACGCTATCAACACCAATGTTATGCTGCGCGTCGTGGCGTCGTTGTTTTCGTCTTAAATAACAAAAAAAAATCATGTTGTGGTCTCTGGACTCGGGAGTCGGGAGTCAAGACCGGGACACCAAGAAACAACAACTTTGGATTTCAAATGATCACTTTCGGCCTCACCCAGAGTCAACTTTAGAGGTTAAGAAAGAAGCATAAAATTTCATGTTAAAAAAGGAATTAATTACTCACGGGAGGCCAAAAGATACGGGCCAAAGTCAATCCCAATCCCAAGTTATGTGAGACTTGGATGGGCATTCGGGATATCTTTCGACAGAGATTAAGGACCAGAAATTAACAATTTTTTTGGCAATTGAATTGATTTTTTTCGGCGAGAGTTTTTTTTTTTTGAAAGAAGATACAAATGCGGATCGAATGAAAATGAAATGAATTCACGAGATGCGATGGTATCGGACAAAATGAAAGTTGCTTCTTTTGAGAGTGCGTTAAGGATTACGTTGTGGTATTTTTTTTTGTATCTGACTTCTTTTATGAGAGTGCTGCACCTTCGAAGAGGCGTTTAAAGTCAACAAACTCTGGAGGTGGAGTTGTGACATTGAACTTTAGGGAATTTTTGAAGGTGAAGTTATTGCAAAATGTTCCTGGAAGCAATAATGTAATTCGTGACTGTATAAGGAATTATGCGGTTGTCAAAAAATATTATGTTAACTGTTTGTTCATCAATAATGCGAAGGATGGCAGCACTGAGAATAATTTATTCACTTGGTGCAATATTTTTTGTGCTGGGAACAAAGTTGAATGCCTTAGTCCACGCCAAATGTACAGTATTATAACCTAACGTTCTTGTTTTGTCACAAATTATTCAACACATGCAATTGATGATGGACATTGGATCCTATGATTAAATTTAAACATTAACGCTCTTGTAGTCTTGGAACCTCAACGCAATCGCGGGATGAGGAAGATCGGCATTCCATAGTATATTTCAAGAAACAATTCTATGTAACTTAAGAGAAGTGGGCATACATTTTACCCCAAGACACAATTCCTACAAGTTTACTGCCAGAAGTCAATGGACCACCATGACAAGCGTCTTTTGAAGTGAGCGCACACCATTTTCTTCCTAATTTGGCTGCCATATTTGTATTTATTTGAAGAACATTCCTTTTATTGATACAATATTGACCTGGACTTGTTGAAGAATAATCTTCTTTTCGGAACCCCATTCTTTAACAACCGCTGGATTTCCTGCGGTTGAATCTTGGCGATGTAATTGGTGTGTCATGTCGTAGGTCACCAGTTCATCTCCAGACTTGTAAGGCGATTCCAATCTAATTTTGAATTGATTTCGAGTGTACGATTATGGAGACAGTGAGCTGCGGTAACAATTATATCTGGAGAGTACAAGCTCCCGCCAAAAAAATGGTTCCAACCTTTTAGCAGCGATACTTGGTGCACCGCTCACAATACGATATCACCAAAGTCATTGTAACGAGGCTCGATCAAACCGGCCAAAGAACAACCCATATAAGGAAACAACTGTTTAAACCCAATTTCTTTTGTTTTGGACACCCTATCGAACGATCCATTCATGTAGGCGGACTACATCCTTATTCCTGGAAATTTTTTTTAAAGTCAACTGAAGTCAACAACTGAAAAAGAAACTTTTGTACAGAGTTGATTCTTTGCGTTGAGGACACACTTTGATAGTGCGATCACTAAACGATTTCAGCGATCATCGCTATAGTCGCCTGATCTCGCGATAGGTGTTCAATTAGAACAAAGCCTTAAGATTTCAAAGCGTTTGTGCTCCGTTTAATGGTCAGTGCGTGTATGCCACCTTGATGATTTATCGTCACGCAATCAAACTCAATTTAAAAAAAAAATTTCTTCTAAAATGTCAAACAGTTTCTTTCTCGTTTCTTAACCAACTATCTCACTGTGTCGGTCGTGATCAGCAAGCATTCAGGCTTTCTCATGACTGAATCCAAGAAAATGCTGATGTCGCTGGATCATTTAAATGCTTGCGTTGAATTTTAGTTAGAACTTTTGTATAGTCCAACTATTTGAACCTATAAGGTTTATCCATAAACTAAGCTTTGATAATTGCTGTGAAGGATTTAATTGAATAATTGAATATATGCTAATTATTTTTAAATTAATTTTATAAATTTGTCTTAACCTCGAAATCTTCAGTGTGGACAAGAAGTTCTCAAATATGCCCTTTCGTCCAGCCTGGCCCCTGACTATACTTTTCCTTCAATACCATACTTCGTTCAGATTGCTTTATGTGGAGTCTTTCGATGCTTCTCAAAAATTGAGAGGGCTTGATATTATACGGGACCGAAGTTTTCTTGACTTCGCGTCATCAAATTCATGGTCACGGTAGTGAAGACAGAATAGTAAGATTACTCTATGTATATGATGGTAATACTTTAAAGTAAAATCGGTTTCCAAGCAAGCAGCTTTGTGGGACATATGTCTCAATGTCGCTACATTTACTCCTTCATTAAAGCAGTCTGACGAGCCTTCAGAAAAAACCTTTTTTATTTCGCCAAAATCTCAGCACCTACTGTGCTTCTGCACTACGTTTCTGCTCTCATATCAGCAAGATGTGCAGTTCATGTAGCTTTCTTAGAAGACTTGGTTTTACCATATCGCGGTGTTGAATATTAAAGGCTTCTTTTTTTAAGCCAATATACATTGACAGTACTCCTCATTGAATCAGGGGCATGGCAATTCTTATGGCTGGTAATAGTGTTGCCACTAGTCCTTTATCTTTGAACCAATAATTGGAATAAAGGAAGATGTCTAATAGGTCTTTTAGATTTAAATGATTCCCTTCAATATTGAATTTACTAAGTGGACACTTTTCCGATAAAACTTACAAAAATTTTGTGCACTCGTACTGGTTTCGGGTTGTAGCTCACAAATTGCTTGAATGATGTTGGCCCTAAGTGCTTGGATCGCGTTTTCGGATTGTTGGAATAACATCGGTCCTTCACGGTTCCCCACAAAAAAATATCCAAAGGGGATAAGTCGCAGCTCCAAGAAAGCCAATGCACATCCCTAAGACGGCTATTAAAAAAACCATGTGTTCAATTAGTAAAAATAAGTTAGTTAACATGGTATGCGGGTTCCAGATGCGCTAATTTTGTTTGTTAACGTAGCGCCTGGTCAGAAAAGATAATATTTCACCCGTTTCAAATCGTTGTCTAATTCAAGCTGCTCTAAGGCTCAAAATGCGAAGCGATAACAAAGTGTTCCGTCGTGAGCCTTCATTTGCTTTGCGCAGAATTCTTTCTAGTGCGTGAAATGTTGAGATCGATGGCGAGTTAAAAATGTTCAGGAATTGAGTCTCAGATCCTCGGCTATAGCAGTCAAACTCTCGTCTGTGTGAGCCGAACGACGACGAGACCATGAGTGTTGTCAACAAGCATACCAGTGTCACGAACTTTTTGCACAAACTTGCATACAACAGGCGCGGTAGGTGCTTCTTTTCGGCCAAAACTTCTCTTTAAAAAACACAATGTTTTGGGCTACACAGCACTCACTTCGAAATAAGTTTTCAATATTTCCCCAACGTTGTTTAAGCGTTATTATTTCGAATGATACTGACTTTCTGCTAAGATTTTGAGCACAGCTGTCAGTGTCAAAGTAACCTATGTTTAAAAAGAAACCACTAGATGACCCACCTGTACTTGCTACTTTCATAGTCTTTTATGGTTGGACCTTTAATAAGTACACGGAAAGAATTTTTAGATCAGATCAAGAAAAATGAGCTGCAAATCACGAAAATCTTATGCAGTTTCTCACCCTGGCTCGGGGTTTTGTAAATTACGACTCCTTGTTCGCAATTTTCAAAATTGAACGAAATGAAGATATTGACACTCAAAAAAAGCAAATTACCACTTTTTTGGGTCAATAATTCGATCCTGAGAAATAAAACATTGCCATCGCGAATCGAAAATTGATCCAAATTTGTATCAATTTTATATTTACTCAATTGTAAATTGCAAAAAAGCTAGTCGTAGATTTCCATCTTTTTGTTTTGAATCAAAAATATGTTTTTGAAAAAATGAGTGGTAAAGTCGTAAATTGCAACCCCATTTTACTCAATTTGTAACAAATTATATTGCTTTGAGAGGAGCAACGTTTTCTATTTATTGAAAAGCATTTATTATTTTTTATTGAAAAATGTAACATTTACTTACTTGGCTGATTCTAGGAATCGAACTCGAGACCCTCTGCATACCAACCTAGCACACATCTACTAGGCCATGGTGATGCATCCAAGTCGGATATCAAAATTAATAATAAGAAGCAACCTGAATATGAGTTACATTTTAGGGGTGTTCTGAATTAAGATTATGTTTTATTGGCGACAAAAATATAGTCGTCTTATTTTGGACGTCTAACCTCTAATGTACAATTTTTTGTGATGATCATTTAAATAAAGGTAAGAAATTGTATATAATGTGTAGTTGAAATTCAACCTTGTACTCCCTATGTACATAATAGAACTACCAAAAAGGCATTATTGGAGACACAAGCGGGGCCAGGGCCTAATGACTTATATTCTAAACGATTCCTGTATGTGCGTTGATATTCTGGTGGAATATCATTTTCCGCTGAATCCGAATGGCTTACAAAGATCCACTTTTAATATTAAATAGATTTATTTTTCGATGATTTTACATTTCCTCAAAAGAGACAGTACCAAAAAAAAAAGATAATGATTAGTTCGAGGCAGGGATCGAACTCCGGACCTTCGACGTAGCCGTCAGACACACTTGAGTTGAATTTAATACTCAGTGATTGTAAATCACGAAAAATTTTTAGCAAATCCAGATTGGTAAAAAGTATAAATGGAATTATTCCCTTGAAGTAGTAAATTGCGACAAAAAGGTTGTAATTTACTTTGAAGGGCACAAGCTTGAATTATAACTTTTAATTGTAAATCTCAACTCAGGAATTGTTGTAATTTGCGATGAATTGAAAGTTAAATTGCCAATTGTTCTATCAGTTTCGAATCAAAGCGCCGTGATTTACAAAAAAAACATGTTTTGTAAATTGCAACTGAATATTTCGTAATTGGTGATTTTTCAATTCTCTCCGTGTATAGAACTGCAATTACAATACTTTTTCTACCCTCTAAATATATCGCTTAAGTTCGTCAAATAAAATTCTGAAACACGCACTTTGCAAATTGCAACTTTCGCAACAATTTTAAGACAACTTACACATGTGTTTCCAGATCCTTCATTCCAATGAACAAATCCTTGAACCCTTTACTACTCGAATCCTCAATACAAATCGGGGAATAAAAATCTGTCTCAAACAATAATTGGATTTTCCTGATCAAAAAATTATCATCAATAAATAAAATCATTCTGACATCGAGCTTCCAGAGTCGATTTATAAGATCGTCTGGTCTGGTAAAAAAAATCAAAAAAAACATCCTCATATGATCACAAATTTGAATGTGTTTCTTTTATTTTCACGGTCAAGTGGATTAGAGAGTCTGGCATGGCATAGCATATCCGTCCAACTCTATCCAGAGTGAGCAAGACAATCTCTTTAACACTACCCACATTCAGCTACAGACTCCAAGACGTCCTCCTCTTTAATGCGAACGTTCGTACGCACGCATCTTTCGCGTTTACTTACCGATTTACCCCCTCGCTCATTCAGCTGGCTCAGGGCGTTTTTTTGGTTCGAACGTCATTCTATGGCCCAAATCTGACGTAAATGCAAACGAACGCCGCACCGCACACGTTATACAGAATCGCACGTCCAAAGATATGAGAAATTATTAGTAGTGCCACAGAGTGCTCCATACACATCTATAAGCAAGGCAGAGATTATTGCACTATCATCTCTCATGGATGCATATATACTCGTATCGTATCGTAGATACATTTATATACAATACAAAATTTTATTCCACTTCTTGCCCAACTTTAAGTCCATTTCACTGGAAATGGAAAAATTGCTATTTTTACTTTGAATATTATATTGATATCCCATCTAACCGGCCCGCCCTTCTTAATCCAACGAATCTTGATCCAATAAATTTGTTGTTTTTTTTTTTAGTATTTTTTTGTATTTCTTGTTGTTGTTGTAGGTCTGTTCATTCCTTTTGATCTGCCTGGCTGAAGATACATTTTTTTTCCATCTCAAAGTTATTTGCAGTCATAAATTATTAGTTTTCGTACCGAAATCACGGATTTGTCTGTGCGATTGATCGCCGCAGGATTAGCAAATTATCGCGTTTGCTCCAAAGCCGCGCGGCTAGAGTGTGTTCGGAATATTAATTTTGTAAAAAAAAAACTTGCATAAAGTCCTTTTTTTTTAAGAGTGTCCTGTGAACTTTTAATATAAAGAAAATCATCGGCACAGGAGACATAAATATTTGTAACGGCTTCAACGGAGCGGAATGCGCTACGCACGTCCACATCCACGTCCAGTCCAGGTCATTCATCTCAAGAATAGTGCTATGGGTGTAAAAAAAAATCTCTTTATTTTTGTTGTTGTTGTTTTATTGCACCTCCTTTGTCGATTTTAAGAAAACACACACAGTGTTGTTGTCGATCGATGGTGAAACAAGATTTCCTACATGCAAATTGTCTTAGATACGCGGATACACTTCATACAATGGTTCATATTGCATCTTAAAGGAGGTGGTGTAGCCTTTGTAAGGTTTTTGAATTTTGAAGCGTTTGAGTGCGTTAAATAGTTTAATAGAGTGCACGCGCAGTGTTAATTTTCGGGTGATATAAATGAGTGAAAATGTCGACTTTAGTGACTGATTGATTTATTTAAACCCACTCCATTTTCAATTTGGAGACTGTTTTTAAATTAAATCTGTTCAAAAAAACTGGCGCGTCAAATTTTTAATTTTTGAAATCTGTCAATCAAATTTTCTTGACAAACTTTAAGTGGATGTTGTGCAGTTATTATTTGAAAGATCCAACATTAAAAAAGTAAACCTAATTTGAAATTTAAGCCGAGTATTTTAACTTGGTATAAGCTTCAATGCCATGCACAGTGAAAACTCTACTAAAGGACTCTTCCTATAAGCGGACAATTCCCTCAAAACAGACACTTTCGGGACCCAATTTTTTTTTCTAAGTTCCCAAATAAAAACCGTTTTCACAAATGCACACGGACCCGTTTTACTCATTTTGTATTATCATCAACAGGCGTTTTTTCCAAACATCAGGATTAGGACAGGACGTTGGTTTGTTGTATATGCTTAGAAGGGGATTTCTCAATATTCTTTGGACTGTTTTGCTTTTGGTTATGCACCGTTAAAAATCTCGCGGAAATGTAATAAATGGATTAAGTTTTGTTTCCTTTTTTTTCTTTTTTTGCTTTTATGAATCAGTGATGGATAATTTTTTTATTAAAGTTGTTCCTGTTCTACAAAATAAAAATTGGCAGTTATAGGGACTGCCGATAGAAGTGAAAACTTAGAACTTTTAATATTAAAATTTGAAATTTTATAATGTTTGCATTACAATTATCAACATCAATCTGGTTTTCACATCTATTGACTTTCCGAGCAACAAATATGCATGTTCATATGGTTATTTTTATGCAAATATACATAAAGGGTGTTTTTTTGGTCGTGTGGTTTCTAAGAAGATAAAACGCATATAATTTAATGTTATGGCCAAGAATTTAGCTTCATTATAAAGATAAAAGTTTGCCATTGTGTTTAACAATAATTTTGGGCAAGTGGCCGCCGCTTTTCGACCACTTTTTGCAGCAATTGGGGCCGTATGTCAGCAATAACGCACCGACTATTCTTTTATAAGTCGTCAATCGTCTCGGGCTTATCTGCGTAGATAAGCGACTTTACATAACCCCACAAAAAATAGTCCAGCGACAACCAACCAACCAACTTATGGTCTATAAGTCTGGACTAATAAGAGCATTTAATGTATATATAAAAATTTTAAGAAATTGACATGCCATATTGCTTTTATTAAAAGATATTTACATTTGGTCAATTGCTTCTCGTACAATTAATCTGGTTCGTTTGTTTTGTCGTTTTGTTATCTATTATCATGAACATTATAATTAAACCTTCAGCTTAGATCTGGGTGAGTTTAAACGTTGGCCCGTGTTAGGTTCACCTTAAGGGCATCAGTCAATTTGTGATTTATTCGCATAGACCTAGGACTTCTGGAAACCCAACAAGAAACATTTTAGCAAACTTCGGTGACCGATTCACGTCAACATACCGAGAGGTAACCTTTGCCTCAAATTGTTCATGTAGAATATCAATCAGGGTGTGGGATCCCATATACGGCATAACCAGCTTTTCATCCAAAAATGCGCTTCGTCGCTAAAGATTATTTTTCGGCCAAAACTCAGCTCCTCCTCCAAACACTCAAGTGCAGCCAGCAAACAAACAACGTTACCTATGGCCATGAAAATTGATCTCCTGAGTTAGTAAGATCTTGTACGGGTGTTAGCCCAAGTATCGACGCAGAATTCGCAAAGTTGAAATCTGCAAAAGGACGAATTATTGTGCATGGCGAGGAATCGACTGCCTCGTGTTCTCCGTGGAGAGTTTGCATTCTTTTGACACATGAAATTTTGCTTTTTGTTAGCCAAATCGTTCGTCTAAAATTTGGCTGCCAAACCTTTTCGATTGGGACAGGCCACAATGTCTATCGTAAAACGGGTGCAACTCCGGCATTGTTTTCATTAAAGAACAATAATTTTGATAATAAAGTTTTATCATTTGGGCTCTCTGTTCAATCGTGAAACTTGCAATTTTGGTGTTTGGCTTTAATAACTGAATAATAAACAACAAATTTGACAGACATCACTAAAAGAACATGGCCGCTAAAATCACTCCTTGCCAATTGGAAAACCTTTTATATCCTTTTCGTTTTTTTAATGGTTGTAAAATATCGTTACAATTTCCAATAATTAGCTTATATGTTTTACAGTATTACCATACCAGGTCGGCATTTTTTTTTTTTTTTTTTTTTTTTTGCAAAAATTAACGTCTCCACTACCTTTCATTGAAGCTCTAGTTGACGAATTGTCGACACCGTCAAATTGCCTCTCAGTTTTGTAAGTAATCTTGGCAGAAAGCTTGAACAATAACAAGCTTACAATTCAAAATGAAGTTTTTGAACTGTTGTTAACTTTATTTTGTTAACTATTAAGATTTACAAAAATATGTTTTCGAAAAAAAAAACCAGAATAGCTTACCTTTGAAAATTTTAAAATGTAAAGAACACTTTTTGTGACTCTAACAATTACAAATATAGAGAAATGCTTCAAGGTTTGTAAACACGCGAACATGTTTCAATGTTTACTTAGCGTAATAACACAATGTTGCTTTAGGCCTCAAACTGGCTTGCCTTCATGAATAAGAAATTCAATAGGATCAATTGCACTCCCTGTTATAACAATAAAAAAAAAACTAAATAACATTTCTTCTTTTTACTTGCGATTGATTATAGGTACTACATATAATATATTATAATGCAAGTTATGCATTTGTAAAAAAAAGTCTATATATCAAACATTACATAACAACATAACTCTGTCTGTATAGTTATCTACACCTACATCCTAACCGAATGTACAGATTTGCTTCAAACTTGGTTAAGAGTATTATTATGACGTCCTAAAATCTACAGAGGGGTGTTTGGAATTAGCATTCTAGCTCTTAAACTAACGATACCTGCCATGTGATTTTTAATGTAAAATTAATTGTTCTCCAAAACGGCTCCTACGATTTTGATAAAACTTTCTGAACGGTGTTTTTTGTGTTAACCTTATTTTTTGGTTGGAATAGATTTTTCATGAAAAGTCTTCAAACGGTACGTACCTCCCATAGGAACAGTTTTTTCTTAACAGATATTCTCGTAAGTCACTTCACGGATTTCGATGAAAATTTTAATGTGCAAGCTCTTTTATAAACAAAATAATATTTATTCTTAATTTTTGAAAAAAAAACTATTTTTGAGTTTTAAAAAAAAGGTAATTTTTTTTCAATTTTAGGTTTTTACAAAAACGGTTTGTTTGTTTTGTTTTCTGATGAGCACTTTAAACTGGTATTTGTTGACATAGGTACTCAAAAAAATTTGGAATATGTTATCGAAAAGTTTTTCAAAAAAAATCGTTTTTTGAAAAAACTGGTCGAACGATTTTGAAAAAAATTGTCCATTAAAATAAAAAAAGTAAAAAAAATCTGATAACTTACTTCAGTTTCTCCAAAAAAAACTTTTTAACTATTGATTTTTTAAGTGATTAATAAAATTTCATTAGATTTTTTCAATGCTTTTTTGCCAAAATCTCTAGGCCAGGCCCAAGACCATTTTAACACATTAGAGCAAGTTCGACCCAGTCGTACTTCTTATACACTTTATATTTACTATGATTGTTTTGAAATGATATTCTCCTATTTATGTTAATAAAAATAAACACAAATATCTGTCCGTATCTTTTATTTACTTTAAAATGCTGTTCGCTTTTGGAAGCCATCTTCAGTTTACATTTCAATGGCACCATCTCAAATGTCAAAACAAATGATTATTTCAAAATTGCACGCTATTAGTAGATAAGGGATTAGAAGATCAAGAATTTTAGGATTTGTTAACTTGATCTAAAGTACCCGTGGAACTTAAATAGCTTACTGCATTTGGACTGAACAAAAGCAAATTCATGATTTTAATTCTTTCTTAAAAAATCCATAGTTGTTCGAAGTATTATAATCTTAGGATGCACAAATATTCTTCATTGAATTTTGATTCATTTATTAAGTAAATTATTTTAATTTTTATATTGCATAAACAATTTGAGTGATATCGGTAACTTTTTTATGAATAACACATTTCTAAATATAAGAATAAGACCTCTTTCATTTCCTTCGATTAGAAAATCAAAATAACACCTCTCTATTAAAAATCCAATCTTGATATCAATGCAACTCATAAAAATAGCTTCCATTATGCGCATATAACTTTCCCTCGATGTGTATTGACCCAACCATTTGTACTGATTCATCAGAACTTGAGAGATGAACACCATCTTATTGACCTATTCCAGTGACGTAGTTAAGCATATTGCAAGACATTTATAGTTGTTTACGTCTGTGTATTAAAAAAAAAATCTCACACGCGTTGTATGTTTTGATTTAATAAATATTTATAGGTATTGCACGTTCTTTTTATGAGAACATTGTATTTTTTAGAAATAAAAACTATTTTCATTGAGAATATTTCTTATGTCTGTTTTTTTTCGAAATTAAATTTAATGATTCAAGAAAAACCTAAACATAGTGTTTTGTTTTGAAATTTCGGGGATATCTAATAAGATTACATAAAAACATTCAAAAAACTTTTCAAAAAAACCTGAATGTAAATACTTTCTTGAAAAATTACCATCCTACCCTCAAAATGTTTGACTATGTTAATGAAGTCAGATATCTCCTTACAAATATTTCAAATGCACTTTGACACTTTCTCATCTCTGACAAACACTTTTAACCTTCTCACGACTTGGAAATGTCAGAACATCTAATTGACCATTTAATGAGTAGGTAAACAGAGCTTCTGTTTGCCTCCATTGCCCTCTACACGCCCCTTGTTTGCCAACAGATACTTCTTAAGTCAAAAGCCATGTCAAATATTTATTTTTCCATCATCATTTGAGTTTTCCAATTTATAGAAGAATTTTTATTTGTAAACAGGTATCTTCGTATCTTGACTTAAAATATATATATTTTTTTTAATTTCAGATCATCAATTTCCAATCGATCTTACTAATGTTGCCAAAGATCATACAAATCTGGAGAACGATCCGTTGCAGTCGCTGTATCGGCGTCTATGTATATTAAACCGATGTGCCACTATGCGATTGGATAACAGTCATAAGTCTCAAACTCCACAAGTAAGTCATACCAAGTTGAAAAGAAGGCTTAAGTCTAAAAAAAAATTAAAAACTTTATCCTGAAATAAAGCTTTAATTAGTGCTTAGAAAAAAAAAAGGTTAAGAAACTATATTGTACATTAAATATAAATATTTCAAGCTCAAAAGAGCTTTATAACTTTGTAAAAGCCTTTTTTTAATGAAACATTTAAGCTGCATTATTAGTGATTCATCCAAAGAATAAGCTTAATCCTCAAATTTCAGAAGGTCAAGCTAGAGCTTTTGATCCAAGAGTCAATCACTGTCGTTGAAGATCTATAAATTGAAAACTAATCAAACTCCACATATTAAAATTGAAGACAAGACAAGACAAGACAAGACAATTTCAACAAAAAAGCTACTTCGTCTTTTTTTCTTTCACTTGCATTTTACTGTGACATCATTTAAATTAGGATATACAATTTTTTCAAATTTCCAAAGCTTCTATAATGTTGAAAGCTGTCTTTCAATCCCTTTCTGAGATTATACTGAGATTTGTAGGGTCCCTGAACCCCAAAACGGATTTAATAAGTTAATGTGTCTATGAACGATTTATTTAAGAATCCCAGGCTGATTTCAGATTAAAAGCTTTTTTAAAAGCTCAATATCCATTCAAAGCTTCCTCAATTAACCCCCGCAGTTTATGCGACGCTTTCAAACTTTAGAAGACAGACAATACTGCACAGCCTACTTCTTAAACTTTCAAAACATCAAAAGCTCTTTAAATTTACAAAAAAGCTCATCATATTATACATTTTCCATTATAAAACAGAAAGAAGAATCAGACGATGAAAACTGTGCTCTAAGTGAAAATTGGACATTCCAGCCTCACATCCGGCGTTGGTCACGCATCGGCGAAATGGGCCTTGAACTCCCCACCCAGCTGACGTCACAAGACAAAAACGAAAGCTCTTCAAAGGAATCGAGTCCCGATCGGTTCGAAGACGATGATACCTACGACATATCTGGTGAAACACTCAACCTCTCTATGCCACACGAAAACGAACAAGGTGATGAAACGGAACAAAATGAATCCGAAACGTCTGCGGTTCGTCTTCGACGAACTGGAAGCGAACGTTTGAAAGATGGTGCTAAGGCTCTTCTCCGGCGAGTAGAGTCTATAAAATCACGTAGAAGGAAACGTCAAAATCGAGAGGGCATTGTCATAAGTGGACCTGAAGCTCTAGACCTATCCAAACTGGGTCAGCGAATTGTCCGCAAGCCTGATGCCGTCTATTCAACACCACCCTCACCATCAGCAGTTAGTCCGATGCATATGTATCCCAAAAGTCCTTTGTTCCATCATCATCATCTCAATCAACATGACTTGAAAGTTCCATCACAGAGCGAAAACTTCCTCAGTCCTAATCGGATAGCCAGTCCCAAGAGAACACCCACGACACCGCGATCAATGCGCACTAGCCCTCTCCACTTTTTTGGTGCTCCTCCCTTGCCGCATGTGAAGGAAGGCAAATCCGATGATTCGTCATCGTATTATAGTGACAGTCAAGAGTCTTCATCGACTGGAGGAGGAAAACTAAAACTTTCTCTCCGGAAAACACCGTCAAAGTCAAGAAGATTCCTCCAAAGAACCGGAAAGGTCGATGACATTGGTACACATTCCGATTCCGAATGCCATCAAGGCAGGAAGTTTGTCTTCAAGGATTCCAATTCAAACACTAACGAGGTAAGTTTGAAAAAACATTTTATAAAAGCTCGTCTTCTGTATTTAGCTTTTCTTTTTGAAGATGAAGGTGAAAAGGCTCTCTCGTGGAGGATCATTAAATCTTGGTAAAGATCCCAAGAAACGAGATGGTTTCAGATCAGCAAGTTTCAGAACTCGATCAACGGTGCGGAAAGATCAAAAGACCTCCGAGAGTGACACTGAAAACGCCAAAGTTGTCAGGTAAGTTTCTTGAAGCATTTTGCTTTAAATTTGCTTAGTGATTGCTTTGTTTTTACAGTAAAAGTCCCGTTGTGCGATGGCATAGTTTCCAAGAAGAAGAACGCCCACACATGATCTTCAAAAAGTGCTTCACACGGAAAGTTGAAATCGAGAAGACCGAAGGAACTTCATTTGCTGCAATGTCCTGTGGCCAGCTACAGATAATTCGCAAACTTGCCCTGGCTATCTTAACCGGTTATATGGAACGTTATTGTCCAACACATCGTTCAGGATGGAACTGGGAACTGCCGAAGTTCATAAAAAAAATTAAAATGCCTGACTATAGGGACAAGAAGGTTTTCGGAGTCCCTCTGCTTCTTACTCTGCAGAGAACAGGTCAAACCCTGCCAATGCCGGTCAGAGCTGCTTTTCGGTGGTTGCAGCTAAACGCTCTGGATCAAATTGGTTTGTTCCGGAAGTCTGGAGTCAAATCAAGGATTTCCAAACTTAAGGAGCGCGTAGAGGTTGCAGATTCATCTACTGAGTGCATGGATGTCTTTGATACCCAACAAGCCTACGATGTTGCTGACATGGTTAAACAGTATTTCCGGGATCTTCCCGAGTCCCTATTGACAACAAAGATGTCGGAAACATTTGGAGCGATATTTCAACGTAAGCTCTTAAGAAACATTTGACCAAATAAAAATTAAACTATTCTTTTTCAAAGATCTTCCTCTTGACGTTCGCCTTGATGCAGTACAATGTGCTGTTCTACTACTGCCCGATGAAAACCGAGAGATTCTATATGCTCTTTTGGAATTCCTCACATTGGTGGCTGATAATTCGCAATATAATCAAATGACAGCCAATAATCTAGCGGTGTGTCTAGCGCCATCTCTATTTCACAACAGTCTTTCAATGGGAAGCACTTCTGTGGCAGCATCTCCGAGACGGAAAAAGAACACCGGCGTTCCAGATGCAAAAGAACTAGCCGAAGCAAAAGCATCACATGAGTGCCTGTCCTTCATGATCGATAACTATAGGCAGATATTTACAGCTTCTCGGGAAAGGATCTCCAAGTGTAATTTTGGATATATGGAAGAGTCCAAGCCGGTGCCACTGGAGGCTTTGGGAGAGGGTATGCAGTTCCACAACTGGAGGGGATATCTGTATGAGTGTACAAATGCCACGATCAAAGAAGGCAGAGAGAAGTATTTGAGAAATCTTTAATTGTTCAAGATCGGTTGTAACGGTTTTTTTTTTGTTTTATTTAACTTGAAGGTCACGTGGTTGGTTTAATACAACATCCTTAGATCCAAATGTCGATATAGCTTATAAGAAGGTTGGCGATGGTCATCCCTTGCGCTTATGGCGGTGCATAACTGAGGTAGAGGCTCCACCCAAGGAGGTTCTAGAATATGTACTCAAGCAAAGGGCGTCGTGGGATGTCAATCTTTTGCAAAGCCAGACTATTAAAAAACTTGATGAAAGAACGGAGATATTCCAATATGTCTTTGATGGACAAATATGGACAGACTTTTGTGTGCTAAGGTGAGTTAGTCTATCATTCTGTTTTGCGTTGAATCATCATACTTTTAAATGTTGTAAGCCGAACACGAAAAAGTGTCCAGTGTATTTTATTTTATTGAGTTCATTCAACCAAGAAGTTTCCTTTATTCTCCCTTCTGGACTCAATAAAATCACTTTTGATTTACTTAGAGCTGGCGTAAACTTCTCTTATGAAGTATTTCAATACGTCCTTGACGACATGAAATTTACAAATCAAACACACCCATTTGATCTGGAAAGTTTACTCATTCCAACGTCATAAGTTTATGGTAAACGGAAGTACCCGGTATACCCTAAAGCAAAAAATACGTTTAGAATAATTTTATCTTATTATTGTACGATTCTAGGAACATATTTAAAACCGGCAATTATTTAATTTATTATTTTCAGCGCAAATGCAAAATCAGCCTATACTTTACTTTAATGTGTTTGTATTTTGACACGAGCTGTCAAAAGTAATAACAATTATTTCTTTATAATGTCTGCCGGCGAAAAACTATACAGATTAAATAATTCTCTTTGGAATATGTTTAACTCGGGTTCGTATTCTCAGGCTAGGATAATAAAACTAATTCTGCACCTCTGACGTCGTTTTGACGTTAGTCAGCTATCTTCTTAATGTGAAATCAGCCGCATTACTTAGTCAAAATGACGTCAGAAGCACAGAACTATGTGGATTTCACATTTTGTCAAAGCTAAGCACTAGACTCACTGGTAAAGATTGGTAAGACCATAACGCACGATGTTAATTGTAAATAAAATAAAAAGTTTTCAGAGAATTATCTAAAAACAAATTTACTATGATAGAACGATCTTTGGCAATTATGTGTGAAACAAAATATCGGCTAAATGCGTTAAGGTATGACTCACAATTCACATCGTGCGTTTTGGTTGAACCACCCTTTACTTTAATGCAAATAAAAATTATGCGTGTCAGCTCCGAAGCGGTACACCCAACTCCACCCATTTTCAATTTACTGGAATTCGGTCGAAAAAACAAAAATGATCATATTTCGCGAATCAAATTATAGAATTTTATAATTCTGCTGTTGTCAACCCAGTACTTCGACGTACGTGAACGTGTGAATGCACAAACATCTTTGTTTTTGCAGTAAATTTTTTTTAAATTAACACAAAAACACCAGAATATTTTTTGAACCGATGACATTTTAACTGTCAACAAAAATACAAGTTTGTAATACAACATGGCAAGATATTCTTGTTTTGTCATTTCTTATCAATTATCACGTTTGCACTTTGCACAACTAAAGGGTTTTTCAATAGGATCTTCTGAACTTTGACAGTTGATAGCGACCATCTTGTTGACAGTCAAATTGGCTGTCATTTATTCAATCTATTTCGTTAAATCACGTGGACGGATATAGCTTTCAACAACATGTGCAAATTTTAAAATTGTTATATCAATATGGGTGTTCTGTTCTGATTTTCAGTTTCTGGTTCCATTTTTCCTGCCCAAGCAAATTCTCTCTGGAGTCCATTTTCTCCAGAACTGCTTATAATCATAGCATTTACCGGTACATTTGTAAGGACGAGTTAAAGGAAAAATCCATAGATTTTATGGTTCTTTTGATAACCTGGAACAGGTAAAATATTTTCCATACAAGGTCATTTTTCTTAAAAATATTTTTGAGACACTGAAGAACGATTTTTTTCTTGAGTTAAGTGACACTCTGTTTAGCAAGAGCTGATAAACAAAACGTCATGTCATAACCACAGTTTCGTGGAAATATCATGGTGTCTCAAACTTCGACAGTAAAATTGTAGCTAAAGCTAGTATTAGACGGTCCTTGTAATGGTCATTGCAATGACGCTCTGACGTCATTATGTGACGTATTTATCTGTCCTAAAGTCGTCATGTCGTGACCCACACAATGACCAGCACAATGTCACGAATTTTTGGGTTCTTGCAAAGACCCATTACAATGACCGTGTAATAGCCCTGCCATTGTTGATGGGACACAATGATCAATTATTTTGACAACCGATCTTTACAAAGACCATGTCCCAACAATGACCAGGCAGGAATTTCTGCCGGGCCAATTTTATTCGCAATGATCAATTTTCATGGTAGTTTTGTTGGAAGGAAGGAAAAGAGTCACCAAATTCGACAATAGTCAAATTGAGTGGCTGACATATGCAGGAAATTCCGATAAAGCTCTGATTCCTTCCGTCTGTGCTAGTCTCCAATATGTAGGCTGCGAGAATCACCATCTCAATTCTCCAACTATTTTTGTAGTATGACATAATATTATAACAATATTTATTATTATATTATTTTTGTTTTAGCAAAAAAATTCCCAAAACTCACGTAAATATTTTCTAGAGAAAAAACAATGACAATCGTGATTGTCACTCAATTTATATAAATATGTCCCTGGAACGTCAAATTTACTTTTAAGAATGACCAATTTATAAACTTCGTATGATGGTCACGCAAAAAATGACCGTAGTTTCATTCACCACCAACTGTCAAAGTAGGCATGTAGTGTTATGGTCATTGTTATGCTTGTCATTGCAAGGGAACCGAATTGAAAAAGTAACATTGACCAACTTGCTATTTATTGGATTTTGGGACACAAATGATAGATTTGGTTCATTCGTGTAATGATAATTGTAGCTAGCAAGGACACGGTGAACAATGACAGCACATTTGTCCAATATGCCTTGAAAACACACCAAAATAGCACGTTTTCTTAACGTAAACGATAGCTTCAAATTAGGAAAAAGAGGTGTCCCATATTTTAGCTGTATGTCTATGTGTAGTTATCAGACTCGCTCCCAAAATTCCCATTAGCCAGTCAAACAATATCACTTTCGAATTCAAGCGCGAAACCATATTTTATGAACATCTATAATTACAAATAAAACCTTGAAATACATTTTTTTTTTTCTTAGATCATGGCAAACCGATCTGCCTCGTGGGGCTTGCGTCATTGTGGAAACTTCAATTGATCATCCGAAGGCAAAATCAGTATTTGGTAGCGTGCGTGGAGTTGTCCTTGCCTCGAGATACCTTATCGAACCATGTGGCAGTGGCCGATCAAGAGTAATGCATTTGGCCAGGGTCGATATAAAGTAAGTTTAGCCAACTACATTAAACAACGTCAAAGCAGTTTTTTAAACCTATATTTGTTTTTTTTTCAGAGGTAAGACACCAGAATGGTATAATAAGAGCTATGGACACATTTGCTCGCATTATTTATCAAGGATTAAAATGGCCTTCAGGCATATAGCTGAAGGTCCAGAAAGTAAAGTGTGATTGTAGATTAATTTAATTAAGTCCTAAGTCAAACAAAACATCACTTAAACAAAATAGAATTTATAAATACAATGCGTTTCAAAAAAAAAATGACAACACAAGTCTCAAAATGGCATTTACTTTGGACTTTTGTCCTTAAATTTAAAAAAAAAAAAAAACTAAAAAATCCCATTTAAAAAAAAATTGATGAGGACCAATATTGAAGAGCTGATGTCTTTTTTGACAACAACTTATTGAGAATTTATTTATCAATTTATTAAAAAATTAACCTTCAATTCAAAGTATTTGACGTGTAAATACAAATATTAAGTGTAATTTTTGTTTAAATTTAAAGTTAATGTAAAAATGTTTTTATTTTTATGAATTATAATATAATTATTAATATAATAAACCCAAATACTCAAAATTCATCACAAATTTAACAAAATAATGCCGGTGAAGTAATAATATCTTTACATTTATTTTTAAATATTTTTATTTAATTAACACTAAAACTAAAAAAAAAACTGGAAAAAGTGTAACATTTTAATTAAATTGAAAAACATAGTGCTAGCTTATATCATAGTTAAATAAAATAAAAAATATACAAAAAATATACTTGTAATTGTAATTCACATTCTAAATATTATTAATTGTTAATTGTTAACCCTTAACATACAAACAAAAAATATTAACTAATGAAATGGTAAATTTAAAAAAGTAAAATGGAAACTAGTCAAATTGTTGAAATGTCAAAAGAATAAAACTACTAACTGTTTATTTTAAGAAACCAAACATTTAAATTGTGTAATGATTTTTTTTTAGTAAATTTAAGTAAGAAAGAGATACACAAAGCATATATTATTATATACATTAAATACGTACATATATTATACAACATAAATATATGCAAATAAATATTTTAGTTGTATTAAGATGTGTCTTAAAAGAAATACAAGGCGATTTTTAAACAAAAATTATACTTTTTTATTTTTTCTTATATTCGTTATTTAAATAAAATGCACGACTGGGTCGCACGTACTTGCTCTGTGGGTGCAATAGTACGATGAAAATAAAGTTTTCGAGCAATATGAAGAACTCCTGTTTAAAAAATTTGGGGGAAAACTACAAAATTTTGGTTAAAACTGGAAAACCCGAGCGGGAGCTTACGTTAAGAAACCTTTGAATTTTTAAAATTTAAATTTCATCTTTTGGGTGCTATAAATGATATAAATGTCCGATTATGGCAAAATAATAAAATTGTTAAAACAAATTTCCGTTATTATCATTTGTAGCCAAAAACTTAAATGCAGTTTTCTTCAAAACATTCTATGTATATTCAATACAAAGTTTAATAAAAATCGGTAGAGCCTTTCTTGAGTTAATTAGAAAATACTAAAAAAATTGGCCAAAACATAGTGGCTCTTTGTATGGGAGCCACCATTTAATTAAGAGAAACTGGAAAAAATGCAATGCCATCTGATAGAGAGTTGTAAGGAACTATACCAAACAAAGTTTGTTTGAAATCGATACAACCGTTGACAACTTATGGCAATTTGAAAAAAAGACGTCAAGACCAGATTTTCGTTATTTGCATTTTGAACCAAAAACTAAAAACGGAGTTCTCTTAAGAACACTAAAAAAATATTACACACAAAGTTTAAACAAAATCGTTAGAGCCATTTTGGAGCAAATTAGAAAAAACCAAAAAAAGTTGGCTAAAACTGAACGGCTCGTTGTATGGGAGCCACCATTTAAAAAGGCTTTACTGAAAAAATTGCAATTTTTTCTTATAGAACACAAAAAAAAAACTATGCCAAACGATGTTTGAGTCAATTTAATTAAGCCGTTGCGAACTTATGGCAATTAAAAAAAACCGTTTAAACTTGATTTTCGTTACGACCATTTGAGCCAAAAACGAAAAACGCAGTTTAAGTTAGCTAAATTTTGAGTTTAATCAAAATCGTTAGAGTCGTTTTCGAGAAAATCCGAAATGAAAAAAACCGTTACATGAAAGGTACCAGTTTAAGCCGGGCTAAAACGAAATAAAAAAAACCTCGACAACCGTTTTTCTTCAAACTGCTACATATGAAGTTTGAAGAAAATCCGTCAAGCAGTTTAGGATGAAGAATGACGTGAAAAAGCGCACATCCGCACATACGCACATCCGCACAGACGCACAGACAGACCGACGGACGGTATGGCGAAAACCACTTTTTTGGGCTTCTCCAACATCGTAAAGTCATGTTTGATTAGAACCTTGATTTTTTTTCTGTACGAAAGCAATACTTGCCCTATAGAGCAAGTAAAAAAAATCTTGTGAGCAGGCTCGAGCCTTAAGGCAGCCTGCTCACAGGATTTTTTTTTTTCAAATCAACATCACCAATTATAGAACTCCTTATTTAACATTTTCAACACATGCACCAAGCGTCCTCGATAGGTGCAGGTGCTTTTTGTTATCGATATATCAGTTATTTGGTAGTTTGGATGAGTACGCCCGTAGCACATTAGATCAGCGATAAGCTCACGTGCTTGACAGTCGTGAGATCAATTCGCCAATTCCACCCATCAACTATATTATGAAGTTTTTATCCGCTCTTGCCTTGCATCAGTTGTCATTTATGATATTTGTGGCGATGTTTTCAACTTTCTGGGGTCTGGGACGTACTACAATAGTTGACGCTAGGTGTGTCGCTGACTGTTGTAATTCGTAATTCCCTACTACCAGCCTTCTTTCATCAAGTATCACCACTAATGCCATGATTTCTATTCCGCACATCTAACCATCTGGCACCGAATTCTGCTAGAACTCACTTTCGCTAAAAAAAAATTCCGATGACAAAATATGTATGATATAGGTTGCAGCACAACAGTAACCGTATAATCTATGACAGCTCTCAACATAATCGACAACAAAAAATAAACAAAGTTTTTCAAAACTCAAATTCAAATTGACAAATGAGCTGCTATAGAAACTATAATATCTTCTTATGAGTTAATATTGATTTTACCGCATCATTACCAAACAAGCTGTTTTATGGTTCTTTTTTGTTTAACTTCATGTAATCTTTCCTAAACATTGACTAAAATTTCGATAATTTACAATTTATTAAAAATAATAGAAAGAAAAAAGGAACGATCCAGCAAAGCGGAAACAACGTTACGAAACCGCTTTCTGCTACAGTTCCTTCAACAGCCGAAATATCGGTCAAAAGTGACAAGTGTTAATTTATTAATAGCGTCTACGCAGCTCTGTTAATTAATAAAGCGACTCGAGTAGATCAGGATCCAATGAAAATAACTACCTCGACGCTTCCGTGCAACCTACAGTAGAGGAATCATCCATTTCTACATCTTCAAAAGTTCTTGAAATTTCAAATGACTTGGGAAAGTACATGAACAAGAAATTGAACGATAACGAAAAACGGCTGATTCTAGACAAGGGACCTTGGAAACCTCCGGGACCTTTCCCGAAGGACCCCCACCAGGACAACAGGAGCTTTTCAGAAACGTATTACGTTTCTACGTCGCAATACGGTCCAGTTGATCGTTTTTGGATATGCTACTCGAAAATGCTGGATGCTGCCTACTGCCAACCGTGTTGGTTGTTTGCTTCGCAAATAAATGCATGGTGCACATACAATTCCTGTTACTTCCTGAAACTGAAGATTATAAAAAATTATTTAAGAAACAGCATTCGACAAGATCGCCTCCGACATTTATCGTTAATTGCAATAGAAAATGAGGCAGCATTAAACTTGGATTTGAATGAAATTATAGACGAATTCGCAAAAATTAAAGCACGCAAGAGATTGTGAATTGGACTGGGAATTCTGTTAAAAATCGTTTTTTGAGATTAATTAAATCTCATCTGTATAATAAATATTCTATATTGTCATTAGCCGTCGTTGTTTATATATTCCCTTTTTCTTCTATTAAGCACATGGAGATTCTAATAGAGACCACGTATGGATGTAGCCTACTGGGTAATAGTTCAACTCACTGTTTCCTATTCTTATTACTATCAATAATTTTGAAGGCCAATATAAGTTCAAACTACGCGGAAAGAGGGGAAGAGGGCCCAATTCTTTCCCTATGCACCAGGGCCCTTGTCCCCCTAGCTACGCCACTGGTTGGCTGTTTTAGATTTCAAGATGAATTTGCAAATTGGGGTCCTCTTAGTAGGTATATCATTCTACCGTTCTCATGTTGCGAGTTTTACCGCAACCTTACTTGAGTGAAAATTATTCAAAATGAAAATACAAATTGAAAAAATGAAAAAGAAAAACAAAAACAAAAATTGTTGCATTTAATTATTCGAGCATTAACTTATTTTTTCTTTTTTATTTTAATTTCAAACCTACTTGAGTCATAGTGTAATAATAAAACATGTTTAGCATAGGACCCGTACGCTTAATTCTTTGGCCTCACCTTCCAACTATTATATTTTATAATTTAAAGCAACTTAAAAAACCTAGAAATTTTCTTCACACAATACATTCCCTATCAAAATCATTTTTTTTTTCATAAAAGCTTCAGTGATCAAAACTTAAACATCCAATTATTACTCCTAACATTTTATTTCACTTCCATTTTTCAAAACCATACTAACTTAATAACGATAGTATTTTTATTTTAACCCAAAAGTGGGAGCACTCATTACAGGTTATGGTGTACTCGTATAAGAGTAGTAATATGGGTAGCCTACTTTTGGGAGGTATATGGCATGAGAAAGATTATGAGAGTCAGAAAAGCTGCATACTTTAAGGAGTTAACATGTTGTTTCCCAATTCTAATGTCATAATAAGTATTGCATACCGTTAGGATACTAAATAGTGGGATTTCAAATGTTGTGACTTTTTCAGTTTTGAAATAAAAATGATGTTTCTTGTAGAAACGCAGTAAGATACTTTTTTAGTTAATATTTTAACAAAAACCAAAACAAAACATTTCTGGTAAATAACTTCGTGTTCGATTAAAAATAATCTTCTCTATACACAAGTATGTATAATTTTTTTTTTCAATCCATCGTCACCGCCCCTACCCAGTGCCAACCTCGCCGGCTTTTAATCAAAATAAAGGAAACACGATTGGGCAAAGTATTTCTCGGTAATTAAATACTCCTTCAATCAAAGGATTCTCCGGGTGTTGTTTGCATAATTAGAATCGCACCGTGTTTCCTCGTATTTATAGTTGTTGTCGTTGGCGTTGTATAGTCGTGGTCCCTTTAATTAGGCCCTCTCCGCTATGAAAGACTATTACCACGTTCTTTTGGCCACGTCGTCGCGTCGCTCGGCGTCGTTGTCGTCGCCGTCGACCATTAAGTATCGGCTTTCGACGTAATTTTGCGTGCTCTTTAGTCGCATCACAACTGTTGCTCTTGCGCCAAAGCAGCACCAGTGATCAGTCCAGTGCAGCACCAGGGCCAGGTAAGTCATGTTTTCGGTATGCGTGAGCTTGTACTTGCTTGCTGCAGCAACAACTCTGCCACTGTCCTTAGCTCAGCTCCATCACTGCCGGTGCATCTTTGTAAGGCATGTTGCCATGTTGCGAGGTTTGTTTATTGCAATATTTAAATTGTCGAATTCCGCACTCACAACGTCACAACCAAAAAGGCCAGCACACTAATGGCTTTCTTGTGTTTCTGGGGGGCCGAAGGCATTTTGGACAAAAGCATATAGGAAAGACTGTAACACTAAAAAAAAAAAATACACACCGTCGAGGACGACGATGTCATTGCGATGATTTTAGTTGACAACGATGTTTGCGCTTCAGCTTCAGCTTTAGCAGGAGTATGGCCTCCATCCTTCTAAGGGATTCCGGGGTGAAATTGTTAAGAGCTGCAAATGGTCTGGCAGCAGCAGTTTGTTGTGTGACAATTTTTGTTCATGTTTGGCCTGTGGACATAATGGGAACATACCTTTGCAACTAAAAGTGTGCCTTTACTTGTATTTTTGCATTCACACATACATTCTTACCTTTTGAGTTATATTATACACCATATCGATAGTAGGGATTTGGAGATTATGTTTAGAAAATATGTACTTGCATGAGAGCTTCCAGGCATTGGAAGATTATTTTAAAGCTGGGAATGTTGCAATTTTCAACTATGTAGCGTCGTAAGGGTATAGAAATAGAAACATTTTATTTTCAATATACCTAATACGATCTCTTGAGCTCTTCAAAATCAGCTCTTGTTTCAGCGATGACCTCTTCATTCGACCCAAATCTCTTACCTCAGAGCCATTTCTTCGTGTTTGGAAACAAAAATACTTAGTCGAAGTGGGCTAAATCTAGGGAATATGTTGGATGAGGAAAGAACTCGTTGTCTAACTGATGCAATTATGCCATTTCGACAGCGGACTTGCGCTGTCCGCTTTTTCCTGGTGAAAAAAAAAAAAATATTTTCTTCGATAAATAAGGTCGATCCTAATTTCCAGTAGCTCTGCTTAATATACGCCTCGTCCCTTAAAATTGTCGTCATGATCTTTTTGAATGTTCATTGTTGAATTGTTCTGGGACATCGTCAAAAACATCTTTGAAGTTGACAAAGGAATGCGTTTGTTGTCGATTTTGAGCAAACGCGGCACCATCTAGTGGAAAACTTTAACATGTCCAAATATTTATGTAAAATCAAGATCACTGAGTCATGTGATAAGCCCGTGGCTTCTTCCAGCTAGCGCAACTTCACTTAGCGATGGCATTGTATTTATAAACTATATTGTAGTTAGTTCTCCTAATAAGCGGAACGTTAGTTGCGCCATCTATGTAAGAAGTTCACGAACACTTTATGGGAGAGTTTGGAGTGGTTTTTGTCTATATTGCCATGTGAAGTAAAAACAACATTTGATGTAAAGTAGATAAGACAACTAGCGCAGCCATTGATGAAGTTCACAACTAAAAGAACATGTTCCACGAAATTACAATACAAAAATATTATTTATACAATACCGATGGTCCATTATCAAACTATGAATTTTTCCGGTCATTTTTTTTTAAGATAAATGATCAGATGTTTATTTTAGTGTAAAGAAATAAAGTGCACGACTGGGTCGTACAAACTTGCTCTAATGTGTTAAAATGGTCTTGGGGCTTGAGTTTTTGGGGAAAAAGCGTTGAAAAAATCATATGAAGTTTTATAAATCACTTTAAAATCAATACCGTTTTTTGGAGAAAATGAAGTAAGCCATCAGGTTTCTTTTACTTTTTAGAATTTTTACGAATTTTTTTTTCAAAGTCGTTCGACCAGTTTTTTCAAAAATCTTTTTTTTATGCCAAATTCTCGCACTTTGTAGTTTTTATCAGAAAAATAAAATTAAAAAAAATAAATTAAACCGTTTTTGGAAAAAACAAAAATTAAAAAAAAAATTTGAGACTTTTTAAAAAACTCAAAAAAACATTTTTTGAAAAATTAAATAATTTATATAATTTCTTTTATAAAAGGGCTTCTACATTAAAAATTTCATCGAAGTCCGTCAAGTGGCTTACGAGGAAATCGGATTTCAAAAAACCGGTCCTATGGGAGGTACCGTTATAAGACTTTTCCTGAAAAATCTGTTCCAACCAAAACACAAGGTTTGCACATATGCCATTAATAATGAAAAACAATATCAGCCAAATGGCCGCCACGGCTATACGCTTACACAACAATATCCTTTTCATGAAATTTTACATTACCAAATCGCAAAGTGGCTGCTGTCCTGTATGCCCTTAAAAGCTTTACGATTTCCATATTTGAGGTCTTGTCACAAGGTGTTAAATCACAAGATCTCGGTGGTCAATTGTGATCACCTCTTCGTGAGATTACACGGTCCGGAAACTTTTCCCGTAAAAGATGGTTTCGTTGCTTGTGTGGCACGTAGTTACTCGTTGAGGATGGATTTCAACAATATATCTTGGGTTTTCCGAGCTTTTTAGATGCGACAATTTTGCTTGTTGACGCAGCCACCGAAATGGAAATGGGCCTCATCCCTCATCAGTCAAGATGATTTTTCGATGAAATTCCGGATCATTTTCATGCATTTCAAGGACCCAATCAGCAAAGACACGACGTTGTTGATGATCAGCTGGCTTGAGTTCTTGTGTTAACTGAACTTTTTAAGCCTTTATCCTTTGTAACAATATGTAAAATACGGTGTAATGACGTTTGTGGAATGCCCAATTCCAAAGAACGACGAGGAATAGACATAACGTGGGTTTTCTTCAACACTTTGGACTACAGCAGCAATATTCTTAGTTGTTCATGAGCGACGTGCACGTGTTTTTTTCTTCACATCGCTAACTTGTCCCAACAGCTCAAATTTTTCCACAAATTTCTGAATTGCGGTCCGACAAGGTGCTTCACAACGACCAAAAAATGTTTTAGTTTTACGAACCGTCTCTGCCAAATTTTCACCATTTTTAAAGTGAATTTAAATCATTTCGATGCATTTTTGAAGCGTGCATCGTTCCATTTTTATTAATGGCGTAGTTTCTACTTGTAAAGTGTTAAAAAATTACAGCTTCAAAAGTGACAACTACCGATATAGCGGTCTATTGAAAATAACACTTCTTATTGGAAAATCCTTTAGTACACTGAAGATTACTCAAAAGACAACAAGGGAATTAAAGCACTAGATGGCGGAACGGACCTGAACGGATAACCATAGAAAAAACAAAGCCCATGTTGCATTCGGAGTCCTTTCTGTTGTCTGGATTTCCAGCAAAAAAAAAAACGCTATACGCACCAATTTGCAACATTTTTCATTTGCAGTATTTTTCTACGAAATCAGCTTTCAGCTGGACGTCAAATTTGGGTTAAAAGTGACTTCGTTTTCACAAGTCGTACTTTCAAAGCCGTAATTAGTTTCTGCAAATTACGCGCGCTCAAATCCGCATGTCAGCACATCGGCAAAGACTTACCGGCTTCTAGGAGAGTTCCAAGGTCTGTAAAACGGTGCATTTAAATCTTCACTTTGTTGGTATAGGTATGGTATATCAAAACCTCTATTTAAAAGTATTTACAAGAGATTAATTTTTAAGACCATTTATTTTATAGCAAATGTGTAAATTTTTTCTAATGTTGGTATTGAACAAATTTATCAAAAAAACTATTTCCAATTGGACATTTAGTGTAAGTCTGAAGACAATCCACTCCTTTCAAACCTTCAATATAGGCATCCTTGTAGTACTCTTCACTTGATTCTTCTGGTCTATTAATCATGAAAAAAGAAATATTAAAAAAAAAACAGCATATAAAGATTTTGTCTCTGATTACGTCATCAGCCTCTGGTAAATCCTCTCTGCCCAACCCTCAACCTTGTACACCTGCGCATTTTGACAAATCGACCTCAGCATACATTGCCTTCCGTTGACTCCACTATTGGTCATGTAATTCTCTAACACAGCGTACATATACATTGCCGTAAGGTCAACAGCTTCCAGTTGCTCATGCTCATGTTCAAGTAGTGTTCTTGCATTACCAGATCTTGACATTTGCCAGTAATTGAAGTTGCCCAACCATTCTTGTGCCTTGTGTGGCATGTCGTATGAAAATGAAAAGTTGAATATCATGTTGAAGGATCGCCACTTTTTGTTCTTATCGTACAAATTCACCGGAATCGATACGCTAACACCAAGCTGAAAGATATTTTTCATAATCACAAAAATTGGCCAAAGTTAATCATAGTTTTCTACCTTTGTACTTCCTGAAGTTTCCCAAATAAGATACCTCTTTTGACGGCTTTTAGTCCAATCAGTTAGATTTTGATGGTAGGCGTGTATCAAATGAATCGAAATCAATATCAAAATCATCGTTAATAATCTGTAATACATATATATTTTTTAGTAAAATTTTGTTTTACACTTCAAACAGACGCGAAAAGCAGTTACCGTTTATTCATGGTGTAGCACTTCCCAAACTGTCTGTATAACACTAACAAGCTGTCAGTTCTTCTTGTGGTGGAACGTCATCTAGCAGCCTTAATTGGATAGGGTCTAATTAAGGGATAATTCTTTTGGATTTGGTCTGGCCACGGTTTTTATAAGAAAATTTCATCAAAAAAACAAATATTTAAATAGACATACAAAGTGGATGGAACAGTATTTCAAGACTTGATTGAGATGTTCATTCGTTTGCTTTTGGTTTTATTAGTTTGGATTCTTTGAAAAGGAGACCAAAGCTTGGCATTATTTAAGCTACGTTGTGAGTTTTGCACAACATTTCACAAACTACGCTCAGCTCGAGTGTCAGCTACCATGGCACTTTTTTGAAAATGATTTTTCGACTTTTTTTCGTCGCGTATTTAGTTGCTAATTAGTTGCTCTACAAATCCAAAAAAAAAATTAAAAGCTAATTAATTTGTTGTTAACTTTTTTAATTTTAGTTTTTCGATTTGTAGAGCAACTAAATAGCAACTAAATACACAAAGAAAAAAGTCAAAAAATCATTTTGTAAAAAAGTGCCCTGCTATATTGACGTCAAGCTGGCAGAAAAGTTTATAAAGAAAAAAAATTATGTGGTTTTATGAAACCTCGATGCAAGTGAAGCTTTTTATCGGATCATTGGCATTTGCCACTACCCTTGCTTTTTCCCTTGCTTCCGTTTTATTTGACTCACGATCTGTATCGGTGTCCATCACGATCAAGAGAACAACAACCTTTACATCAATACACTGATCAAAACCAGTAGCGGAACTAGATTTGACGGTACCCTAGGCCCAAGACGATATGGCGAATATAAATGCTACATGGTCAGCTGATGCAAGCCAGAGATTTAAAAGACTGCAGTACTTTGGTAATGCAGTCAGTAAAGTCGCAGTTAATTAACTTAAAAAAAGACTTAAAGTTAATTAACTTACAAAAGTACTTTAACTGGAAAGTATCAGTCACCAGTCAGTACTTATTTTTTAACTTGCAGTCAATTGATAAAAGTCAATTGACTAAAAGTTAATTAACTGCAGTACTTTTAACTGGCTTTAGTCAGTTAAGTCACTAAAAAGTCGTTTAACTTAAGCGAGTTTGGTTTTAGTCTTTTGACTGCAGTCAATTAATTTAAAGTCAATTGATTTTGTTTTCAGACTTTTTGACTTTAAAGTAATAAATTGAGTCAATAATATTGAGTCAATACTATTGAAGTACTGAAGTACACAGGGATTTTTTCGTCAAAAAGACTAACAAAAAATCAATTGACTTTAAGTTAATTGACTGCAGTCAAAAGACTAAAATCAAACTCGCTTAAGTTAAACGACTTTTTAGTGACTTAACTGACTAAAGCCAGTTAAAAGTACTGCAGTTAATTAACTTTTAGTCAATTGACTTTTATCAATTGACTGCAAGTTAAAAAATAAGTACTGACTAGTGACTGATCATTTCCAGTTAAAGTATTTTTGTAAGTTAAAAGACTAAACAAAAAAGTCTTATTCGTGACTTAACTAAAGTACCGAAATGACTGCAGTCTTTAAAACTCTGATGCAAGCCATCGGCTGCCATATTGCGACATGCGACAGATGGACGAACAAATTTGAGACGATGGAAAAAAAGTTTCACTTCAAAAGTAGAAGAGCAACAAAATAAATTTTTGCTCAAATAATTGACAACTAAATGAGGCAAACAATTGGAGCCTCCACGAAAAGTGACTAGCCAGCTTTACTGACGTCTTGTTCGTTTTTTTTTTAAGTAAAACTTCTTTAGGCGCTTGAGAGTAAAATGTTTACTGATGCAGCGGAAATAAGCGCGACTTCCGTCCCAGCAAATGGAGAGAGCGATTGAGACCGATTGACAGAGAGTGAGAAAGGGCGAACGTAGAATAAAGCACATAGCCAAGCCATGGAACGAGAGTAGGGAGCAAGCGAGTGAGAAACATCGAGAGAGAGAGAGAGAGAGAGAGAGAGAGAGAGAGAGAGAGAGAGAGAGAGAGAGAGAGAGAAAGAGAGTGAAATAGAGTGAACGTCGCATCACGCACAGGGCACAGTGCCATGGGGAGAGAGAGTTGTAGGTTAGGTAAGGTTTGTTTTATAATAGCACAAACTGGTTCTGCATATTAACTGTGGGCACGGACCAATAAGATACAGACCGCCAACTCACTGTATGGTTTCTCTTTTTGCCTACAAGCAAAAAATCAGCTGATATGCCATTTATTTTGAGAGTGTGACGCTCTCCCTTGCTTTTAAAACCCATTTAGCAAACACCCCTACAAAATAAATGGCATACGCAGGTATAGTTGCCATTACAAAATGCATAGAGAGAGATGTACACGTATTCACAGACAGGAAAAAATATTTCGAGGGTGTTTCAGCAAGAGCTTTGAGAGAAAGATTCTTCGGGTGATATTCGGGCCTGTATGTATCAATGGAGTATGGAGGAGAAGATTCAATGACGAACTGTACGGGCTATACAGCGACATTGACTTGGTTAAGAAGCTGAAAATTCAGCGGCTTAGATGGCTGGGTCATGTGGAGCGTATGGACGAAAACGCTCCTGCCCGACGAGTCTTCAATTCCAACCCGGAGGGCCGACGCAGTTCTGGAAGACCCCATCTAAGGTGGCGCGATCAAGTGGTAAACGACCTCAACCAACTTGGTGTGCGCAATTGGAGGCCACTGACTAGGGACCGGCCTAGCTGGCGAGGATTGTTGGTTGAGGCCGTGGTCCACAATGGACTGTCTGCGCCGCCTTAAGTAAGTAAGTAAGTAAGTTTCAGGCAAGAGGAGTACGAATTGGCGGTCGGTTGGCTGATGTTTAAAAACAGAACGGTGTATAGCAGGGACGTGGTGCGTTCTTTTTCTAGCCATAGTCAACATTTGTTGTTATGTCAAACAAAATTGTTTGGTAGTGTTATTGTTAGGATTTGTTGGGTTTTTTACAAACCATTTAAGAACGATATCAGTTATCATTTGTTAAACTGTCAAACGACCTTTCAATTGAATTTAACTTGCAGAAAGAAAAACAAGCAGAACAAATAATGAAAGACAATAGTTTTGTGATTGGAAATGAAAACTCATCGTCATAATCTAAATATTTGTGTTTCTGGCCATATAATAGGTCATTTTGGTGTAGTTCTTTTTTTTTTCAAAAAACTTAAAAGGCATTAAATAAAAATTGTGGTGATGCAGTTAGTTAGATGAGCTCATTAGTGACTCAGCATGACCATAATCAAGATGATCTGATAAGGAACTTGCGAGATCTAGCCGTTTTTGTATCCCAGAGAGGCTTATGGCCAAAGAAACAGTCCTTATATGACAATTTTTTTAAATACAATTTTTAAGTGGATCCAGAAAGTAGCAGGGGATGTAGCAAAACAAGAAAACACCAACACTTCAACATCGCATGGATAGATGCTGAGAAAAGGGGGATGCAGAGAGTAGCCTTTTAAACAAATCGCTTTGCCAATTCAAGGGAAAAATCTTAACGTTATGATTGTTGACAATTCATTGCTCTAATGTCTTAAACAATTGATTTGGATTTTTTTTTAGTCGAGAATAAACTAATCAACTTTCCCGAGTATTTCATTTGATGTCTCGGAGTGAGAGAAAAAGAAGTATATTGCCGTTCGCTTAAATGGTCTATTGACAGATCAACAATCTCAACTCATATCATGGAGGTGAGTTGGAAATAGTAACAAATCGTTACTATTTGACACTTCATCGTAAGTTTAGGAACGCTGTTATGACGTCATATAGTTACAAATCGTAACTAATTTGGATTAAAAGAAGGCCTTTTTGTTGACTTTCGTTAAAAAATGTCGACTATCGTTAAAAAAAGAACGCATGCATTATATTTGTCTTAGCAGACAAAAGTGTTTCGTATATCCACTGTAGGCAGTAAGGCGGTTGATGGTTTTAAATAGATTGGCGAGTAGCAGGGATGTGACTTGGTGTGTGGTTAAACGAGCGCTGAAATGTTGATATGAAAAATGTGATGAGTATAATATTAAATGTGTTAGGCGGGTAAGCGGCCTTAAGAAGCTGGTTGGTTGATGCGGTGCAAGCAAAATTAATTTTATCCCTAATTTGTATTAATTATCGACACTTTTAATATTTTACTGACAGTTAAAGTCATTAAATTTCTTACATACCTTCCTTTTTCCCGCCCTCTTAGTCTCGGAAATCTAAGGCTTTAGATTGGTATAAGTTTCACTTCTGACATGTGTGCTTTGTACGCACGCACTTTTTTTTTATTATTGGAGCTGTAAAAGTTTCCACTAATATATTTGTGGGTCCACAAATTACAGGCCCGGCAAATTACAAATTACAGGCCCTGCTCTAGCTAAGGCTCCGATAACTGTGTTCTTGCAGTTATAATTAATTCCGAGAACTTACGAATATATTGTCCTAAATTTTAAGGCCCGCCCAAGCCTAAGGTACATATAGGCAAAAGGCTTTATTAAAAAAAATCTTAAGCTATGTCTATTCCAGTCTCTCAGTTGCAGATATGTATGTAAAATGTAATGTTCATCATACTTGACTTAGATCAATATGAATCCAACAACGGGGCCAATATAACCAGGGTAGATATAGCTTCTTAATGACTGTGGATGGGATCCGTCGCGTTGCCGCAAGACGGAGTAGAGCGCCTTCGGTTCAGTATAAGGCTATTTCGGATCGGGACCCTAAGGCCTGAGGAAGAAGTTTAATGATTTAAGTTGGTCAACGTTATCCCATTAGTCAGTTTACATTGTTTTAGGTAGAATAGACATGGTGGTGGTGGCACCCACACAACTCTGCTGTTATAGTTTTAGGTAGTTTTATATAGGTTTCATTTATGTATCTTATAAGATTTTATAAAAAATAAAAATGTTTCTTAATTTGAAATTAAAAAAAAAAAAGATCTTGACAAATTTAGTGAGGTTCGTTCCGTTTAATCTGTATGAGTTTGAACTCTAGGAATGGCAGGGACCTAGAATCTACAACTGAATTTACACCGCTGGCAAAGGTGCACTATTTCCTTACATTTGTAAGACTCTTGGAAGATTGGTGTCTTTCTCACCAAAGGCCGGAATAAAATTTAAGTATAATAAGTTGTGAAACCCAGAACCTTCAGAGTGGCAGTTCGAGATACTATAAGCCATGGAAAAGAATAGTTTTTATCCCCCACAAATCTTTCCAAATCAAAGTCTAAAATAATGGATTCCCCCAATCAAAATAATATAGACATATATTTATGCGTTTGTATATCTTCTTATACTACACCTCTAGACAGAATTAGTAAGTTATTTCCGAAACAAGATCTATCATACGCTTATCTGATTATGATTATGAATACTTGCCTACTTCAAAAGACTTTAATTGAATTTATTATCAAACATCATCGATGATAAGATGTGAATTCTTAATCATCCATTATTTTTTAATATTCTTGAAATTCCCATATACATATTATATGTTATCAGGAGTATAGTCCAGTTTTTCATTTTTACTATAAAAGGCTGACTCCAATCTCCAACCCTCAGTCGGCATCAGAACACAACAAAATGTTCAAGTTAGTAGTCCTCGTTTCATTCGCTGCTTGTGCGTTGGGCGCAATTGTCCCAAAAAGTTCCTTGCCTCATCTTAACGGACGCATTGTCGGTGGTGAAGCTGCAAGCATCAGCCAATTTCCTTATCAACTTTCCATGACCCACATACATGGCCTTTACATGTGCGTGGCCACATTGTACACTCCAAATATCGCCATAATATATGCAGGTTGTGTGGATGGCGCTACTCCTGAAGAATTAACGATACGTGCTGGATCCAATTACGTAAGAACTGGTGGAGTTGCTGTCAAGGTTGCCAAGATTCTTCTTCATCCTGAGCACAATGTGGATAACTTGAAATACGATGTTGCTCTTCTGAAGCTGGAAACTGCCCTTCCTCTTGGACCAACCATCAAACCCATTGAAATTGCCGAGAAATCTCTACCTGTTGGAGCTACAGCTGTGGTCAGTGGTTGGGAGTTTAACCCTAACCCACTTGGTCAAAATTCTACTCTACGATTTTTCAATGTGAACATGGTCAACAAGAAATCGTGTGCATCGGTATATGATTACTTAGATGAAAGCCTCCATCCCACTATGATCTGCGCTGTTGCCATGGTTAAGGGCTCATGCTCAGGTGACAATGGTGCTCCATTGGTTGCCAACTCTAAGCTTATTGGTGTTAATTCTTGGGGTGTTGGATGCGGGAACGAGGTATTTACTAGCATTTTCACCGATGTAGTTCAATTGAAGACATGGATTGATGAAAGTGCTTCTAAATTGTGAACAAATGTTGTTCCCAAAAATAAATAGAATTCAATAAATTCAATGTTGAACATTAAAATTCACCATGTTCTTATTTTTTTTTTTTTTTTCTTTTTATAATTTACGCGCACTCAAGGGGCTATTAATACCCTTGATATGAATTAACACAGTGCGAGCGGTTAGGAAAGAAGGATAGGAGATAAAAGGAGATATCGATGCACATTGGTTTTGAATGTCTGTATATTACAATGGGAGGGGAAAATTGAATTGCGGCGCCGCCGCGCCGCCGCATGCATGAGAACATCAGCCACTTTGCCACTGTCGACCTTTTTTTCGAGTCGATATTTTCAAAATCGACTTTATAAGAGTTGACATTTTAATCAGTCGGTATTTTTACCAATCGACTTTTTGAAAGTCGACATTATGACGATCGATTTTTTTAAATCGGCATTTTAAAAATTAGCAAATCGCACCCAACCCCTTTTTCTTTCATCGCTTGGAAATTCAGGGCGAAGAAACCTTCTTTATCCCTTCTAAAATTTAACTGCCAAACCCACCAACACCAACGCTGATTTGAATCCTCTTTGTCAAACTCCTCACTTGCCAAAACAGAAGTACTACAAGCCACTTTCACAAAAACTCCTAATTAAAACTATGTAGATTTTCTGTATCCATTCTGATGTACTTCAAAAAAATATTTGTTTCCTTAGAATTATTATTTTCGGTTTGTTGATTTACTACTAAAAAGTCAAACATGTCAGCTTTCATCTCGACGCGTCCGTAAACCTTGTTCGACGTAACGTTACGCGAAGCTGAGGTGAACGCGTCGCGTCGTTGTGATTCAGACATTATTTATTTGTGTGTGTTACTAATCATAGTTAGAGCGAAAACGAATAAAAAACATGGGAATCGTGCTTCTTAAAACTGATTTATTTGAAGCAAATCCTTCAAGTTTAGGCTGTAGCTTGATGTGAAAAAGCACACAGACGACGCACAGAGGGACTGAAGGACGATGTGATGAAAACCACTTTTTTGAGTTACTCTATCGTACTAAATGTCATGTTTGATTAAAGTCCTCAAACGTTGAACTTTCTTGGAACATCTATATCTATACTCTATACACATAAATAAAAATGAAGTGTCTGTTTGTAATTTCAAAATATCAGTTTTTTACTAAATGCGTATGAAAATATATACGGTACTTAGAACAAAAACGCAAGTTTTAAAATTTTTGTCTGTCTTTCTGTCTGTCTGTCTGTCTGTCTGTTTGTTCCGGCTAATCTCGGAAACGGCTTAACCGATTTTGACGGGATTTTCACAGGCAGATAGCTGATAAGCCGAATTAACTTAAAATTACACAGTATCTGTATACATAAATAAAAAATGTAAAATATCAGCTATTTACTAAATACATATGAAAGAATTATTATTTTCAATACATTGGTGAATTTTGGCGAAACGAAGTTCGCGGGTCAGCTAGTCAGTCATAAGATTCACTAGCCCAGATTTGCTTCAACCATGTAATGCTGCGTGTGGATATACGCTCCAATGTTAAGGAGAACTACCTTCTGGTAACTTCCAATATTGTTTGAGTTGCAGGAGCATTGGTTATAATATGTTGTAAATCTGGGAATCGATCTAAGTTCTCTCAGGATTGACTATAATTTTGAATTTTGCTTGTAGTGGTTGCTTAAAACGGTTGCGAATAGGATTCTCGGCCAAACTTCACACACAACGAAAATGTTTTCCATTCATAGTTTGGTTTCCTAATTATGTGAGTCGTTAAGCCGTTTACTTAAATAAAATGCGTTCCATTAACATATTTTCGAATGTCGCCTCTCGCCTCTCATGCTCTCAGAATCGTACGTCAGAATAAGTGTGTACACAGATTAAAAATACCCTAATCAATCATAAAAACGTCCCAGTCCCAACTGACTGTATGGAATTAAGTGGTGTTGTGTTTTTTTATGACCCGCCGGGATGCTGTTTTATGATTTTGTTTGTTTTTCAAATTTCTCAGAATACATTTTAAAGTGGCTTATAAATGCTATGACGAGGGAGGATGTTAATTTTTGGAGCTTGATTTAAAAAAAAAAAACCAAAATCTTGAAATAAATCAAATAATGATTCTTATGCTAATAAGCGATACATGACGATATCCAAATTCTACATAATTTCTGCTGTTTTTATTTCGAAATCGAGAAACCTACTGACAGTCAAACTTGCGTAGGTATAACGAACTACATAACGAAGATCTCTCTATTACGAATTGATTTCAAGTTAACAGCTTTTTCGTTACTTTTTTAGTGTGTTTTCATCTCTTTAGAACGAATTTCCATAAATCGAGTTTTTCTCTACAACAAAAAAGTTTTGCTTTGGGTCTATCTTCTTACAGCTTTTTCTAGGGTCCTCCAAGGCAGCTACTTAGCCTCTTTTTATACTTGCGATTATAGTACTACATATAAGGCAAGTTATGCATTCGTAAAAAAAAAAAGTTTTATGGACAATCAAACATAACATTACGATGATAGAGAAGCCTAAAAAAGTGGGTCCGACAATTCTGTCTGTCTGTCCGTCTGTCTGTATCGGCACCACTACAGCCTAAACGGCTGGACCGATTTGCTTCAAACTCGGAACATAGTGTTATTAAGACGTGACGTCCTACAGAGGGGTTTTTGGAATTAGCATTTTAGCTCCAAAACTAACGGTACCTGCCATATGATTTTTTATGAAAAACTCATTTATCTCGAAAACGGCTCCAACGATTTTGATAAAACTTTCTGAATTGTGTTTTTTGAGTAAACTTTATGTTTTGGTTGGAATAGATTTTTCAGCAACAGTCTTATAACGGTAACTCCCATAAGACCGGTAAGCCACTTGACGAATTTCGAGGCAATTTGAAATGTATAGAAGCCCTTTTATAAAAGAAATAATATGAATTCTTAAATTTTTCAAAAAAATGGTTATTTGAGTTTTTTAAAAAAGTTTTTTTTATTTTTGTTTTTTCCAAAAACGGTTTAATCTATTGTTTTTTAATTTTAATTTCTGATAAAAACTACAAAGTTCTAGAAGTTGACAAAGGTACTCAAAAAAAAGTTTGGAATATATATTTTAAAAGTTTTTCAAAAAAACTGTTTTTAAAAAAAAACTGGTTGAACGATTTTGAAAAAAAAATTTCTTAAAATTCAAAACAGTAAACGAGATCAGATAGCTTACTTCATTTTTCCCAAAAAATGTTTCAACTAACGATTTTTAAGTGATCAATAAAATTTCATATCATTTTTTCGCTGCTTTTTTTTCCAAAATCTCAATCGATAAGACCACTGTCGCTGTCGCAGACATTAGAGCAAGTTCGTCGGACCCAGTCGTGCACATTATTTTTAAGGTTTTTATCGCGGTCCTTATTTCTGTACTTGTTGGTGGGTCGATATTAATGCCTCTAAAAGATCTATGTAGGTACGGCCGGCGTTTGATAGATTTCGTTGAGAAGGGCACAAAATGCTCCTTGCATCTTCGTAACTGGCCTTCTATTGACACCAAAGGGCTACTGTTCTTGTCAAGAACAGGGTACTTTGTACTGCCTGATGTGTTGACCTTCAAGGTCCTTAGTAGTTTTATACAGCACCCTTGCGTTTCCTCTTTTTGTAGCTTCTTCCAGCATTGTCCACCAATATGTCCAGTGTTTTGTACAGTGGACACTAGACAGCCTTGCGACAGGGTGATGGTCTCACCGACTTTGTTCTTTCTTGCGATTGATGATCATATAATGACTGCCAATACGCGTTGGGTGAAAATGAGAGACTTGGTAATGGGATCCATTTCACAAGTTAATTCATTTAGTACTTGCTGATGCTGATTATATCTGATTATATCTGTCTAAAGGCAAACGGTAGGTACTGGTGCCTTAAACCAAATGTGTAATTCGCTCCAATAAATTGGAGAAGCAGCTGGCTTAAGGATAAACTTAAATTGCCATGAATGAAGCTCGTCAGTCCCAGAATTTGCAGTCATGGAATCATCTGGTTGCCCTCCCTACGCTTACGCTTCAGCACGAGTTAAAAAAGTGTTGCTGTCACGAAAACACGAAGAAGAAGAAGAATGATTGTTATTCACATTTTTAACAACATCCGCTTTATTATTTTGTCTTGGTACGCTTATTTTTCAATAACATGATACCTTGTAAAATCATTAAAAAATACATGACGTATATAAGGTATTTCCTTTTATATTGAAAAAAAAAAACTATCATATTCAACAGAATTAGCATTTCAAATGTGAATTAAAGATTCAAAGCTAACACCAAAAATTGCTCGAAAAAAAACGAAACTTTAAACAAAATAGGTATAACTTTTCACATCACCTTTTCCCTTAAAAAAAATCATTATTTGTTTCCCATAACGTCAAAGTCTTTTTTTTTTAATTTATTAATTCTAATATCATCATGGTAATAGGATTTACAAAAAAAAAAAGAAGGAAAAAACAAACGTATAAATGCTTTACGAACAACAATAAAATAAAATCCATTTAGCAGTGCTCATATTGCAACAAAAGCTTAGAACAATATTTTACGACCAATTGGTAAAGTACTTAATTTTCCGGAATCCCACTCAAAAAACATTTGCCACTCAACACTATTTGGTTACCACAACCCCCGCAGCAGGCCCCACACATCCCCAACGACACAGGTAATAAGCCATGCGCGCTACTGCTGCTAATCACAAGAAATTCGACGACACGTCCGTCCGTTCGTCCACCGATTACAAAATATTCCCACCGCTTCTTGGGTGACGATGTCGATGACTATGACGTTGAGGAGAGAGGTTTGTTAGTTTTATTTTTAGCTCGTCAAGGCATTTGATCCATCCGAACCGAACCGCACCGCCGTGCCTTGCCCTGCCGTGCCGTGCCGTACCCCGCCCTGCTTTGTGCTAATGAAAATGATTTACATACTTAGATAGGCATTTGGGTGCATGGTAATGGTATCCTGAAAACGTTTTTCCCCGGAGCCGAGCCGGAGTAATTTAAGTAATTTAGCGAAAACTGTGCTCTGTCGACCTGGGGTTTTTACTTTTTTTTTTGGGGTTTTTTAAAGGAAAACTGTGCGATATTTTTTTTCTTGTTTATGTTTTTGTTTTTAAGTTAATTGAAGCGGCATTTTAGCACTTGTTTTGTCGCTACATAAAACTATCACGGGTGTGAAATTGAAATTGAAATTGTCGCGACCAAAAATATTTTCAAAGAAGTCTTATAAAACGTACCGGCTCGGCATTCGATAGCTATTAGAAGGGGTATTTTGCCAGTGTTGCAGTTTTGATAAACAATTTAAAAATAATGGCTTATTATAGAGTATTCACGGTACACCTAGTTATGGGAGTTGATGAAACATCTGTATTGGGTTGCCAAACACACTGATTTTTTTACAGAATTAAATGTGTTAACTTTCGTAGTCTAAATGTTCCGAATGATCGGAATACAAACTTCAAAATGTGGAATTGGAGACAACGGAACTAGAATAAAAGGAAATAACGTTTCTCGATTAATTTTTGCTTCCAGGACTATCTATGCCTGGAACCAAGGATCAAACTTGTTAGCTTGTGGAAAGTTAGTTGCAATATTTGTGCGCAAAACTAACTTACTTACAATATCATCAGCATAGCCAAGTAATTGAATGGATTTAAAAAAAAATTGTACTGCTGGTTTTGGCATGCAAGTTGTCTACGGTTGCCTCAACAATGATGTTGAAGAGGTTACATGACAGCGCGTCACCTTGTCGTAAGCCTTTCTCGATATTACATGAGTCGTGGTGTTCTTACCAACCTTGACCGAGCAGCGCGAGTTCTCCGTAGCCATCCTGCACAATCGAACGAGTTTAGCAGGGATGCCAATAAGTGACATGGGCTCTGTATAGCTCGTTCCTATTCACGCTGTCATATGCGACTTAAAAATCGATAAAAAGGTGGTGAGTATCGATCTTTTTGGTATTCTTGGGTCTTTTCTAAAGCCTGTCAAAGTGGGGAAATTCGGTCGATAGTTTACTTACCGGGCCTGAAACCATACTGAAAGGTTTCAATATGAGTTCACGTGGCAAAATGGCTTAGACACTCACAAAAAATATCCTGCAAGATTTTATATGGCGACATTTGGGAGATTCTCTGTAGTTTGGATTTCTCTGTAGTTAGCGTATCTCCTTGCTTGTGGATAAGGCACACAATGCTGAGATTTAATTCCTCAGGCATACTTTTACCCGATCTAATTGAACAGATAAGTTGATGTATACTAGGAGCATCTACTACGATATAACCACCCTCGTCTCTTCTGGGGTTTGTACTTCTTGGACGAATATCCCTTTGTTAGAACTTTCGAACATTGCTTTTGCCGTAGTAGGTACCCTTCTATTAATTAAACCGCTTGCTTTTCCAGTTTTCACCTTTTTTAAAGCCGATGTTACTTCTTCCTTTTTTGCATCAGAGCCTCACAGCACCAAGCTATAACAATTTGGAAAAAATTGGAGAAGCCGAGGTGGTATACCTTTTTCATAAACATATATCTAGATCGAACCACTTATCCGTTAGTTAGAGCTTCTTAACTTTAATTCTCCCCGCGCATAACACCATTTTCTAAGTGTGTTTTGTTCCAAGGCTATTTTTTTTTTATAATGTACTCACACTCAAGGGGCTATAAATACCCTTATAATGATTTAACATGTGCGAGCAAGGAGAGAAGGAATAGAAAGATAGGAAAGAAAGGTGGTACAGTGGTTTGAGATTTTAGGTGATAATTATCTCAAGGAAATTCCACGGGTTGCAATTAAAAACTCCTTAAAGTGATGTCACTCCGAAATGCTATAGAAGCCGACGCGACGCGACGTTCTTACCACACATACCACACATTACGGACAACTTCCTGTTTCAATTTAAAAGCGTGTAGTTCCCCGTGAGTGCATGTTTCGCTGTAATCATCAACAAAATACAAGGTCATACACTTCGAACCACGTCTATTTCCGGACGAACTGTTTCTCACACGGTCAACTTCATGGTGCTTGCTAGCAATTCCCTAGCGCAGATAATCTGTTTATAATGGCTCCTATGAGTAAAAACATAAAAAATGTTGTAACGGTTCAATCATTTCGTAGTGTCAAGGATTAGCGTTGGCATTTGACACCTGTCAAACTCAGCTGTTATCTGAAGTGTCATAATATTAGTTGAATTTTTGCCAATTTAAGATTATGGAACGCTTTACAATAAAACTAATAAAACTAATTCCAAAAGTGGGTGTAGGAAAAACAGACAATAAACACCAATTTTTCGAAAAAAAATTTTCTTCACCGATGAGGCACATTTCTCACTCGGTATCGGTTGGTATGTAAACGAAGAAATTTGCCGCATATGGGGCTCAGAAAACCTAGGTACAAAGAGATCGAAGAAGTGCCATAGCATCCAGACAAAGTGACTGTTTGGTGTGCTCTATGGTCGAAAGGTGTCATTTGGTCCGTATTTTTTCGAAGATTCCAATAATGGCAAGGCAGACTGTAACGTCAATTCAAAGCGATATGGTCGAATAACAACCGAATTTTGTTAACCGGCGCGGCGATTAAAGATCATGACTTGGACGAAATGTGGTTCCAACAAGACGAGGCAACAAGCCAGACAACATGAACTCACCTGACAGCAGGTTGGCAAGCGGGGATGGGTGGGGGAAGCGAGGAACCATAATTACAAGAACATTTCATGATTTTTCGGATATATCCGAAGAAATAAGGTGGAATACTTAATTTTTTGGCATTTTTTTGGCGAATTTAAAAAAAAATTATCTACCTGTTTTTCGAGGCGCCATAATATCTAGACAACAATTTTGATATGCTACCATTAACCGCTCACAAAAAGTTTAATATGCTTTTGCCAAAGTTATTAAGGGAAAACCGTAGCAAGAGGTCGAAAAATTGGCAATTTCTTACAACTTAGCAAGATTTTAGTTATCTATCCCTGAACAAAATCTTTAAGTTTCATCAACTTTCTACCTTTTCCCACCTTAACCCACTTTTCCGACCTGTCGACTGGACTATACTGTGCAATTTTAATTTCGAAAACATTTTTTTTTTTTTAATTTATTTTTCTAGTGAAATTCTCCTGCCAAATGCCATTTAAATTTGCACGATATAATGTAAACAATTTGTTTTTGTGTATTTTTTTAGCCATTAAACGACAAAGTGGCTTTTCTAGATACACAAAGTCCGAATGACGAGAATAGGAACGAACGAAGAGACGAGATGAGAGGACCCCTCTTGTGCGGCAGTCCTAAATGTTGGCAATTAGGATGCTGCATATAATGTCTCCTGTTTGGCTTGTCGCGCACTTGAGTTCAACCAAGTGCATTTGGCTTCGATGAAAATGTGCAACAAGCTGCAGCCCAAACTCCCTGAGCTCCCCAGACTATCACAGCATCTGCCGAATTAACAATGCAAAGAAGAGAAGGCCCTGAAACTCCAAAAGTAGTACGAGTCGAGTATCTTGAAGATCCACATACAAAATAATATAATGTTTGCTCACATTTATAAGGAATGGATACGATACGAAGCTAAAGAGTCGGTTAGCCGTTGTTGTCTGATGGGGGCCAGGAGTATGGGGTTCCATAAATGACTCTGACATTCCTCGGTGACGTCGAGGTAATTAAAATTCAATTGAAATGAATAAAATGCCATCAATTAAAAGGATGCGCGTCGTGTTAAATACTCGTACTCCCTGGGGGCATTAGTTGATAGTTGCTGCTATTGCCACCGCTGCGCCGCGCTGCCGCTCGCTGGCTGGCCGCCCGCCACTATACTGTTGCAACTGCCGCTTCTGCTATACCACATCATGATCTTGTTTGGGTGGTGCCTCATACGATTCCACACTCCGAGCTCCGACTCCACGAATATACTTTGCTCCGCTCTCCTGGGCAACAACTATGGGGCGTGTTTGTTTTATTTTTGACAAGTGGCTTGTTATTAAAATCTTTTGGAGGATGTGACAGAAACTTCTCTTTTTATTAATTTTTCTTCACAACGACGCGACGTCTGCACAAATCTGTGAGCCTTTTTAGTGTGCTCGTTTAATTTATGGCGATGATGAGCGAATAAATTATAATTATATATGTAAGATTCATAAAAAAAAATAAATGAAAATACTTTGAAAACAAAAATTTATAGAATTTTTAAACATTTTTGAATTGAAAACATTTTTTGCGGTTGATCTGTTTGCCATGGGAATTCTTGATCAAAATTTTAAGAAAGATTTTTATTTGTTTTAAGTGGTTCGAGAGATGGGAATTTTCATCTTCTCTTTTAAGTGATTTATAGAGAAAGGTAAGAGCTAACAGTTTATTAGGCAATTTATTATAATAATGATCTTCTTTTTTATCTTATTTTTTTTTTATTATTATTTAAATTTATTTTTGTGTTTTTGTGTCAACTGTATCATTAAAGAGTGATTAAGTTGATAAGAATACTTTGAGAATCCCAGACTATCGCAGATGTGTAGGTATTGTTTCTTTGAAATTATTACGAAAAGATACTTTGTCATTGGGAAAATTTAAACAATAATCTTGACGTGAAAGGCTTCATCATTTAAGATGGCGACAGGTAGAGTAGATTGCAACCATTTTATTTTTAATCATTATTTGTTTAAATTAATTTTTTTAACTCAGTCATATTTAAAATTATAATCACATAATACAAAATAAATACAAATATACTTGGCTCCAAGCGGGGCAGGGGCCTGTGACTTACACTCTCAACCATTCCTGATGTGTGTGCGTTGATATTCTACAGGAGTGGAAGGGACCTATAATTTACCGCCGAATCTGAACGGCTGACAGAGGAGCACTTTGTATGACATGGTTTACAATAATTAAAGAATTTGTCACTTCTTTGTACTGCCTCTTGTAAAAATATCTGTTATCTATGATTAATGGGAAGTAATTTGTTCTAAGACAACCATCAACCATGGCATAAGAATGGTGTTGGAATTACATTTACACACTTTGCGCTTCAGCACTTTGACTTTTTAGTAAAATAGTATGTTTTTTTTCAGAAGTTTTAAGAAAATAAGTTTTTCTTCACTTCAAATCTTTTGTTCATAAAATAAGTTTCTTAAATAAAAAATTAAAAAGCGTTTTCTAATAAGAGGTGTTATTTGATATTCAAAAAAAATGAAATTTTTTTTAAAATTAATGATCAGAATGGAAATGAAAAACAATATCAGCCAAATGGCCGCCACCGCTACGCTTACACAACAATATCCTTTTCATGAAATTTTCCATCACCAAATTGCAAAGTGGCTGCCGTCAATAGCTTCACGAATTCCATCTTTGAGGTCTTGAATCGACGCTGGGCTGTTGATGTACACCTTATCTTTCACGTGGCCCCAAAGGAAGATTTCGCAAGGTGGTAAATCACAAAATCTCGGTGGCCAATTGTGATCACCTCTTCGAGGAAACACGGTCCGGAAACTTTTCCAGTAAAATATAGATGGTTTCGTTGATTGTGTGGCAAACAAAAAAATATTTTAGCTTTACGAACCGTTTTTGCCAAATTTTCACCATTTTTAGGTATAGTGAATTTTAAGAATTTCAATGTGTATCGTTTCATTTTTAGAATGAAACTTTATTCCATCGCTTCAAATTTTTTGGTTCGTCTGTTGCATGTCGCAATATGGCGGCGCCGCAGATGGCTCGCATCAGCTCACCGTGTAGCATTTATATTCTCATTCATTCGCAAGCACGTGGTTTTATTCGATGTAAAACATCGAAACGTTACATCGATGTAGGTATATCGATGCATCGAATAAACACATCGATGTTTTCGATGTATCGAATGAAAAAAGAAAACGAAGAGTTCTTAAAGCAATTGAGTTTAATACTTATACTACGTTTTCTTTAGGGCAAGGTAGTGATTTCGTAGCATGTGTCCAAATTCGATGCAAAATTAACTCATTTCCCATACAAAATCAAATTTAGAAATTATCTCATTTAAATCTAATTTGGCCAAAACCGAAACTACGTTGCAAATTAAGTTAAATAAAATCAGACTTCCCTAATTTCAATACTATTGGGTATTTGGAAACAAAATCCAAGCAACAGCAAACAGCAGTAGTAAACAAAGCAAAACGAGAAGAATCTCTGCCCCTATGAAAACGTATAGTATTGTTGAAATTAAGATTTCAATGAAACTTCGCAAGGAAGCTTAGGGAATAAAAAAAATTATAAATCCCAAAACTTTTGATCTAACTTTGCATGAACAAAATTTTATGGACGAGCTTTCCTTGAATTCTATTTCGTTGCTGATTTAAAACTTGTGAAGCTATTGAAAAAAGTCATTCTGATGGAACTGAGTTGGCTACCTAAGTCAAATATGTACTTATATTCTTCTTTATGCATATGAAATTAATTTAACTGTAGATTATGCACAATACACACTATTGTACAATTATTGCTTCATTCGATGCAACAAATGAAATATTACCATGCATCGTTAAACATCGAAAGTGTGTGATACATCGAATAGTATACATTGATGTTTTCGATATATCGATGTTTTTTTTTGAGCAACCCTAGATCCCCGATACAGCAAGTGAGTCAAATAATCCGGCAAACAAGGGAAAAACCATGAATAGTGCGGAATGCCAATGATCCGAAAAAAAGTTTCAAAAGTTTCTTATGAAACAACGATGAAAGCGTTGTTTCATAAGACCACACAATTTTTTTATTAATGGCGTACTTGTCAAAAGTCAAAAAAATTCTGCTTCAAAAGTGACAACTACCGAAAAAGCGGGCTATACAAAATAACACCTCTTATTGGGAAACCCTTTATTAGATTTCTCTTATTGGTTCTTTTGATTTTACGTAGAACCATACACTTCAATTATAACAAATTACAACAAATGGAATGGATGAAGTGGCTGGAAAACTTCGCTATCTTCTGTGACCGAACCCTGAATACGAAAATCCGAGGACGTCTTCCGCCAAAAATTCCATTTTTTATAAAAAGAGCACGACCGACTCAGCTAAAAGTATTACTTTCAAAGGACAAACCCTTGAGGATATCGCCAAAATACGTTACGTGGCATTAGCATTTAATTGACCTCATAAATGCAACAATTTTATTCGGAATGCATCTAGCATCGAAAGATTCCCATATGACATCACGATTATAGTGATTGAACCTTCTCCAAATCGAAAAGCATGAAGTATAGCGGAGTTTGATACTCCGATGATTTCTAATGTGATCGACACATGATCGACGGCTCTGAAACACCGATAGAGGTACCCCTCTTAAGCGTAGAATCGATTCTTTACTCTTTTTTCTCGACATTAAAAGTTGCCATTATATTCGGATATATGGAGGAAAAAGTGACACCATGCCAATTGTTACATTTCTTGAGATCACGATTATTTGCTAGTTAAGTCGACAATTCCGTCCTTTTCCATTTCCTGGAAATGTCAAGTCGTGATCTGATTTTAGAAATTCAGCAAATCCAGCTGCTTTGCTGTTTTCCTTAAGAATAGGTTCGCGTTCCTTATTTCTAAACTTGACATTATTATAGTCGCTGTATCGCCATCAAACACAAGGATTGTCATTGGAAGCGACTATTGTGGCGATTGAACCCAAATGGCTGTCTTGTGGGACTATTGATTTGATAATGTCCAAGGACCGCCGTTAATATAAGAAAACCAAAATCCTAGACTTAAAGTTCTACATAATTGACAAAATTAAAAGAACAAAAATGGAATGCGGTTTAAAAAAAAAAAAAACTAAGGAAAGGAAACAGTATTTTTGGAAGTATACTTATACTCCCAATATGTCACATTATTGATTCAAAGCTAATGCAGAGTACGCATTATCGATCATGAGCGACGGATAAGGAATGATGTCAGTTTGGAACAATAGGTATCGTGTGCACACACTAGTTTGTTGGCATTCACATCAGCCCCGTTCTCTTTCTGAAATTTTGTACGAATTCTTATGTCAATTGAACAGACTTGTCAATATTAGAATCAGATTTTTACAGAAATCAACACACAAGGGAACGAGAGTTTTTTTTAATTTTTTTTTTCTTTTTAACTCGCGGCGATAGCTGCTCCATATGATTTTTTTTTTTTTTTGTAACATCTGATATGCCTGCTCTTTTTTGTACTTTTTCATGATATCAAGAAGCTCTTTTAAGGTATCTTCTTTTTGTCTCGTAACAAAAATATTTGTTGCAAGTACCATCCAACAATGGCCGATTCGATTTATAGCATTCTATAAATTCATCAAAAAATGCTCTTATCCGAACCCAATCCAAATCATGATCCATAAAATGTGTACCCTCCAGTTTAAACTAAATCTTTACAGCCATATTTGGGGGAAAAAATAATTTAATCATTTCGCTAAAACTGAGTCGCCAGCCAAAAGGGTGTTCTTTTAAGAGGTATAAAAAATTTTAAGTTGGCATCACTGTTTTCATTGGCAGCCATTTTGTCATTCTGCCATGTGATTAATCTATAATTTGGTTTGCTATTTCATTTCATAATTGCTGATATTCGACCACAAATGCTGCAAACAGTCATCAAAAATTGGACCTAAAGATTGAACTTCATCCGAGCCAGCCGCAGTAGCTATATGCCAAAAAAGATATTTAAATAAAAATTTCAGTGAATTATCTTTCAATTTGATGGCAATTGAAACAATTTATCAGTGTTTTACTGACTTTTAAATTGCTGTGAAATAAAAAAAATATCCTTTACTACTTCCGGGAAGGTTAGAAGAAGATTGTTTGTATTCTGTGTGAATAAGAGTGACTGCGTCAAAAAGTAAAAAAACAGATTTGTGTATTTCATAAGGAGGCCTCATTGAATGTGGCTAGCAAAGCGGAAACATGGAGTTCTAAGATTGATTGCCTCCCAATTACCCCTGTCAGAACTATATTTCTCTTTTTCGATGCTCCTATCGATTTACAATCATCAAATTAAAATAAACAATTGTTGCAGATATTAAGTGGAACACATATTAAATAAATGAAAACAAAGTAACTAAACACCCTTCAAAGCCGCAACTTTTAATTTGAAAACTTAAAACAAAAATCGATGTTTTAAATAATTAATATTAATAGACCAACACATAGGTACACACAATCCTCTTCTGATTCAAATTAAAAATAATGAAAATTGAAGCAAGCGATTAATTACATTAAATTAAACAACTTGCAATCTGATATTAAATATTATTCAGATTAAAAACATATCAACAAATTGAACACACACAAAAAAGTGTATGCATACTCAAACTCGTAGGTATAGGTATATTTTTTGAACTACGGCAACCATATTTACAAATTAATTATCCAATTCGAATCAGATTCAGATTCAAAAGCATAAATTAATAGGAAAGTACTTGTAGATAAGTCATTGGCTCGTCCGTCGGATTGTGATTTATGCGTCACACATTATTCAGCTATCACTTATTACAATCACAAAACTGAAACAAATTGTCGATGATTAAAATAATTTTTCCTATAGGATGCAAGTTGGCCAATACGTTATTATGTTTGGCTTTGTGCGTGTGTGTGTGTGTGTATTTTTATTTGTATGGGAGGATTTCATCGAATTAAATAGAAAAAAGTGAAAAAGCAATATGTTTCAAGCAACGACAAAAAAAAAACAACATGGTGTGTGCCATTAAATTTCAATTAATTATGATTTTTGCGGGCATCGAGCGAGATGCACTCGAGCTCGACAATCCGTGAAATGGGGCTTCAATTATGTTAAATTAATTTCCTAATTTAATTAAATCAATGCCTTTTAAAATCGTAAACAAACATTTTGTTGGCAAAATATGGATTCATGGTTGTTTTTTTTTTTAGTTTGCATATTGTATCTCCCGGATGCGAGTGAAAATTGGTCCTGAAAGTGGTAAGTACATTCAACTCATCCTAATAGAAAGAACCTACTGTTTAGGCCACAGTGATGGAGTCATGCAGTTTCCATGATCCTTAAAGGAATGGACTTAAGTGCAATTGGTCGGTAGTTTAAAATAGGTGAAAATATGCCTTTTTAAAGTATGGGCTGGAAAAATGCAGTTTTTCATCCACTCGGAAAGAAATTTCTAAAATTGGACAGATATGTCGATATGGAAACACACTTCTTCTATACTGTGAGGGAAATACTTTCCGAGCCAGAGAATGACTTCCCTTTTGGTTTGTTACCTTGTAACGAAGTTACACATTTCCTGCCGCCCCCTCTACCTTCCGACCACAGTGAGGCTAGAGCAAGTAATAACCACCACCGACCGAGGATTCCATACAATTATTCATGTAATGAATAATAGAATCTGCATCACGTGACGTAACGCCAACACTGCTTGCTATTAAGAAAATTCCGCCTACCCCCCCCCCACCCCGCACCGCTGATTTGGACTGCCTACCATTACCTAAGTACCTAAACCAGAAGAGCAGTCAAATAAATTCATCACTCAAAAAGATTTACACATTTGCAAGTATTTTTAACTTTTGACTTTATAACTCACAGTCTCTTCTTTCAGTGAAATTCTATAAGTAGAAGTGAAATTTGCATGGAAAATCAGACTCGATCAAGCAGCCATTGGAAGAAGTTCTATTGCAAATAGAAAACCTTGATTCTCACTCGAAGGTACGCTGCGGGGTATATCAGCAGAAGCCTCACCAAGTTTTGAAGCAAAAGTTTTTTGTCAGCTTTCCACTTCGCTGTTGGTCGCAGTGGATCACTGACCGGCATTAGGCCACTGAAAAAGAATGGAAAAGAAATGCAATAACGTCAGAAGAAGTCGCAAGTGCAGTATCTTCAGTTTATAATGGGCGGAGTGTGCGGTATACCACTCTCTATATCAGAAAACTAGAGTCAACCGTCAGAAAAACCATCCAAAGGTTCAGAAAAACATAATTCTTCACTCAGAGTTCAAGATTAGGTCGATAGAGAATAACTTCTGCGATAGATGACCAATATTTGCTACTTCAAAGCCTTCGAAATAGGAATCAAACATAGGTTGAACAGTCTCAAAGGCTCAAGACGGTAAGGGGACAACTGTGAATGCTCAAACGGTAAGGCGACGCGACGTTTAGTAAAAGGTGGTCTGAGAGCAGGAAGACCCGCTCGAGCACCGCGGTTCACGGTAGGACACAAGCGATGCCGATTAAAGTTTGCACGTATTCACCAAGTTTGGGAAGGAATTTCCCTGAGCGAAAAAACCAAGCTGTGCATTGTTGAAGGATCGGTAAATTATAGCCAATATGTCAGGAAAATGCTAGCGTTGTTTATTATTTGGAAGAAGTGAAAATCGCGGTTATGGATTGGCCTGCATGAATGCTATCGAACATGTTTGGGACATGCTTTTAATATAATGATTAGAAGTTGGTCGTACTTAACAGACACACTTAGTGTACTGAAATCTGCATTACTAGAGGAGTGGGATAATTAGGACGATACGGTGTCCAGAAACCTTATCCAAGGTATGCCCCGTCGAATTAAAGCCGCGATTGATGTTCGCGGAGGCAATACCCAATTTTAAAGGAACGAGGACTCATTGGAAAAAAAAATAAAAACAAAAGTGTTAAATGACCATTTTTGAAGTTTTGTGCACACATTTTCTTTAATTTATGTTTAGTTTCTAAATTCTTCCAAATATAAAAAAAAAATTTTTGTTGTCTGTAAAGTCGGCTCACGGACGACAATTTAACGTGATAGCCAGTTGTCAAACAAGTTCACGTGAAGGATGCCCCCTATCTCTTCCACCACCAACCACCCACCATTTTTGCAAATCAGTTTAATCGTAAACCAGAAATTTTAAACTTTGAAATGTACGGGTTGTACAGCGGGCCTTAACTTGGTTCAAAAGATGGAAATACAAGAGTTTATATGGCAGGATCATGTGGAATATGCACAAGACCCTCCGAGTCTTCAATTTCTTCCCTGGGGACCAATTCAATACCGGAAGGAGCCATCTAAGGTGACACTATCAACCAACTTGAGACAGCTGAATAGGGACCCGACTAGCTTTTGGGGTATGTTATGTGTTGGTTAAGGCCGTTGTTCACAAGGGTTATAGCCCCTTTTCACCCTGAGTAAGTCAGTAATTTAAGCGTAAAAAAGGTACTGCCTGTCTTTCGTCTATAACAGGGGGATTGTCAACAACTTGGTTCTTCCTTTGAAGACCAAGGCTAAGTTCTCAAAACAATATAATTCTACTTTGCTTTTAAGTTGAGAGAAGGAAATTCAGGAATAACTTAGGTCAATGCATCTGTTAGAAAAAACCATTATTTATTCCCCCAGTTTCAACTGGGTGCCACCCGTGGGATTGTCGTGATAATTATCACCCTAATCTTAATACAATGTATCCACTGTACCTCCAAAAATATTGTCTCCTTCTTTCTAAGTTTTATCTCCTCGCTCGAACATATTTATTCATTATAAGGGTATCCATAACCCCTTGAGTGCGATTGCATTACAAAAATTGGCTTATTTGGATAAAATACCTAACGTGTTAGTTGACCAAATGAAATAGTCAACGAGTTTATTTATTTTTGTATAGACATCCACACAATTTTTATTTTATACAGAACTGCTTGACATAACCCGTTCCCCGATAAATTGAGAATGTCAGAAACTATATTTACAGCATTACTTTGACTGAGTCAAAAACATAACCCCAACTCCCATAATTTTTGTCCACTCAAATCACATTATTCTTATTTTGAACCAAGGATCTTCATCTGAAATTATTATTTCACTCCTTACTCTCAGTCACCCCTTCCAATAAATAAAACTCAATCTCACCAAAGCAGTATTTAAATGTTGAACTCCTGATTCCCCCAAAAATTCACATTTAAATTAGTAAAGATAATCCAATCAATCTAAATCCTAAGCCCCAATTTATCTCAGCCACATCTATATGTAGCTAGGTATATATGTATCTACAAACTAATTTATCCAGATACTTAAGTTATGATCTCATAAAACCAAATAAAATCAAAACCGTCCGGTCCCTCTCAATCCCTTTTTGTTGTTGTTTTCATCTTCCATTCTTCAATCTATCGAAAAATCTATCGAAATAGAAAATAAAAACCTCAAATAAAGATGCTGGGGTGGGTGCGGCGGACGGTTGAACAAAAATTAATTAGAACTTAAAAATATACTTTGACATGAAAATCCATTAAGAGGTCTCTTCCATGCCCGATGCCACATCATCGGGACTCGGGAGGAAATAAAATGTGAACAAACAAAACACAATTCGACGAGTACCTCATGTAATATTTAAAAATACTCCCAATTTTTTCGTAAGAAATTTTTGTTTTTCGAATTAGCGCAGCACTAACGACGACGACGGTATATGCACGGAGAAGAAAAGAGCATCTCTCCCAGCAGTTTAAAACTTCAAGACACTGATGCTGAACGCTGATGGTTATATGTGGCAATGTGTGGCAGGCAACGCGTCTTCGTTGTCGAATTATGTTTGTTTTCCACTTAAGAAAACAATTAAAATTCCCAACTACATACTAGGACGACCGACCGACCGACCCATCATAGACCCGGCACAGCATGCACTCTCCACTCTTCAGTGTTCAGTGTTCAGCTATACAGCCAGCAGCAACAGATCGGCGAAAGTATCTTTAAGTGTCTAGCCGCGAGTATATTAATTCAATGTGCCTGTTGAACATAAATCACTTCATTCTATTTCTCTAGCCTCGAATTCGATTTGGATGGAAGCCTCATATCTATGATTAGGAGGGGTGACTCTCTGCATGTGGTTCCGAAGATGAAGTTTTTTTTTGATTCTTCGTTGAAAAATTTGAAAATACACTCGCAGTCAGTCATCAATCTTTGTGGGTGACTGAAATCAATCTAAAGAGTGATCTTTGTCATCTTCATCACGATGATGATGATGATGATGATCGTTGCAGCGATCACTGGGACTTTGCTGACATCCAACGAGAACAAGCCAACGACTCCATCATAAACTTTACAATGTGTTAACAAAAATTTATACTTCCCGTTTGATTGCTTTGAGGAATTAAATAATGCGTGATGCACTGCTGTGACGCGACGCCCGCCATCGCCATCGGGCCAGCCGCTTATGAAAGATCGTTTGGGGACCGTTTTGTTGAAGTCAAATGAAGAATTGAAAAATTGAAAAATTGAAAAAGCCATCCAGGCACGCACATATTCACAGCCATCATAATCATGATCAACGGCGCGAATGTGTATCAAAAAGATACTTTGCATCATAAAGCATCTAGGATGTAAAATATATTCGTTTTAATGGCGGTTTATTGTTGCTGCGCTTGATGGGCGGCGCGCGGCGGCATTCGATGTGGGGTGCTCGTGATCGTAAAATAGTAAGATTCCTGGACTCTCTCAAATGTGACTTTTTTTCTATATGACCGAACCGAAGTGATAAAGTGAAATTCCCATTTGAATTCCTATTTAATTGGACATTGCTAAGATAGTATTTCGGGAAGATGAAGAGCCTAATAAAAACTATTAACATGATGTTCGAAAACAACATTACCTATAAAGAACTGCCATGCTGGGCCTATATAGTGTGTAAACTGTAAACTGTAAAGTGACTTCCGTTCTATAACTTTGAGCTTCCAGCAACAGTAGGGGAAAAAGAGAAGTAGTGTCACTCCATATGAACATAAATAAGTGGAAAGATACATTTGTATCTGCTATTTTATGTAGTTTGAGATATTTTTATGGGACAAAAAAAAAAAAGATTATTGATAGTTAGTTTGAGATATGGAACACGTTGATAGTTTAATTTTATGATTTATGAACTTGGCAGGTGCGGCAGGATACAAAGGAAGATCTGGAACGCAGCACTTTTGATGTGTTTTTATATGACAGTCGCATTAAATCCACTCTTACATCAAATCTATTGCTTAATTGGAATAAATCATAAAAATTGGATTTTGATGCGCTGCATTAGGTTGAATAGAATTTTGAAGAGAAAAAAGCACGTAAAAATGCCATTAAGCGATCATCAGCTTCAGCTACCAATAAAACTAGAAAATTTGGAAATTCTTCAAGGCAAGTGCAAAATATTTGTCCATCAAGTTGAGAGCCATTGTAGAAGGTATGAGGGATTTATTAATATTTGAGTAGAAACCTACTTGGCCCAAAAGCGTTCTGACATGTTCGCATTTACAATTTACATCAGTTAGATTCATAAGAAATAACCAAAAACACATGTACCTTCAGGGATGTACACTTTCGCCACTTACTGTTATTGCAGCTCTGGATGAACAACTACGTCGAATTCAACTATTAAAATTGATGTTTTCTTTTCAACAAGATCTTGAGACTTTTTTTTTACCATCAAGCACACTATCAAATTCAAAACAAAAATGACAGTTAACACTGATCCGTCAATATCATCAACGTTTTTTGACTATAGGCTAAGGTAAGCTCGTCGATATCCAGGGTCAAAGAAAGCAAAGCCTCAGGGTTGAAGAGTTTGGAACTCCGAAATAGCGATATTTTTTATTTATCGAAATATATCTGACAGAGGGCATTTAATACTATACTTAATGATAAACTTACAATAAAAGATATCAATTCATATACTTAATATCTTAAATACTAGAGTTCCGAGAAGCAGTCCATGACAATAAAAGGTTCCTTGAACCTATAGGTCTGTAAATTTTCCTCCATGACAATAAACGGGTGGTATAATGCCGCAACTTTAACAAAGCAATTCCAGAAGACAAAACATTTGAGCAAGTATCGGTCTGGGGCACCCCTTGAGGAAGAGCTTCCACGACAATATAAGGGAAAGGCCAAACTCGGTCTGTGGTCATGCTCGCAGGAACGGTAACCACGGCAATAAAAGGTGGTCTGTAGAAATTCCTCTGAAAAGAAAGTGCTCCGTGACAATAAACGGTTTGGCCTAATGCCGGTCAGCAATTCACTGCGTCGAAGAGGGAAATTTAAGACTGCAAAAAGAAACTTTGTTTCAAAAACTTCGTTGAGACTTCTGTCTTGTATTCCCTCCCAGCAGCGTACTTTCGTGTGAGATCTCTATTCCCGGCGCTCTATTTATAATAGAAAATTTTGCCAATGGTACTCCTACTTATGCGAAAAGAAAATGTTAATTATAAGATCAAAAGTTAAAAATACTTCGGAATGTGTAATTCTTTTTGCATGATGAATGTATTTGACTCATCTTCTGACATACATAGGTACTTGGAAATTAATGGCAGTCTAAATCACTGCGGTGCCGGGGTGCCGGAGTAATCGAGAAATACTACTGACAGTTTCCTTTATTTGTAGGAAGTAATGCTTTTATGTAAGGCCATCATGTTCTCCGGAAAGTTATAAAAACAATGTTTACGAGCGAAAATATTTACTGTTAAAAAGCCAATGACAATTCTGAATAGTTGTAAATAATGCTGTCCTAATTATCATCCCCCGTATATGCAAGCAGAACATTATTGGTTTATGTATCGACCAAACGCATGAGAAAGGTTTTAATATATAAAATTGCTTTTTACCTTCATATAGTTCACACTTTGTTTTGGTAGAAATAGAAATATTAATTTTTTGTTTTTGTTTAATGCACTCGCACTCAAAGGTATATTAATGCCTTTAAACTGAATTAAAATATGCGAGCGAGGAAAGATAAGGAATAGAAAGTTAGGAAAGAAAGTTGGTACAGTGGATTGAGATTATAGGTGACAAATATCTCACGAAAATCCCATGGGTGGCGTCCAGTTTAAACTGGGAGAATACAAATTGCTGAACAGGCTGGGTTTGAACTAACAGCTCTCAGGTTAAGCAACCGAGCAGTACATCCACTGTACCATTGCCACCCGCAATTAAGTATAATCCTTATAGTCAGACGCTATCTCCAACGACACCCAGTCCCAGAAGATGCTCCAAGATATATGACCAGGACCCGACGTCTTCAAGTAAATAAACAGGATAATCGGAACAAATCACGCCTTCCAGCTACTATCTTAATAGACACAGGAGAGGTATCTACCGTAGATGATAAAGCGAAGCTAATCGCCAACTTCTTTGACTACAATTTCAAACCGAATTCATTCACGAACCCAGTATTTCTGGAAGAAGTCAACGCATCCAAGCACTCATAGGGCAATCCACTTGATGAACAACAATTTGGCTAGTGACCCTTTGGATAGCGAAGAAATGAAAACTCCAGAAGAAGTAACGGAAATCATTTACAAAAGTCACCCAAGGAAATCAACTGGACCAGACAACATTTTCTACTGCACCACACGGTGATGATTCTCCTGTCGGTCTTATTCAAAACGTGCGTCAAAAACATCTATTTCCTCAGCAAATGGAAACACTCGAAAGGAGTGCCCATCAGCGCTACCACTTTACTTCAATTGAAGTAGATCTGCTTCTTTTTATCAAAAAAATTTAAAATCTACTTCCTACTTCGCACCATCACCAAAATACTGAAATCTGCTTCATTTTTAAAATATCTGTTTCAACCTACTTCTTTTTTATAGGAAAAGGCGAAATCTACTCCCTTTTTTTCCATTTCACTCTAATTTTTGTTTTACATACTACACATGTAGAAATGAAGATGAAAATAATTTTTTTTGTTAAATTAAATTAAAAAGTGTTATGAAACAATTTATATTAGAAGTCGGAAAGACTTTTAGTTTGGTTTTCGTTTGATTGAATTAAGGCTATTTCAAAATTAATAATTTAAAGGGTGCCCAAACCCAAGTTTTTTTTCGGGCTGTAGCTCAGGGTTTTCTTGGGAAATATTGGCCTTAAGTGATATAATCGTTTCCGGATTGTTGGCATAACGTCGGTCCTTCACGGTTTCCCACAAAAAAAGTCCAAAGTAGTCAAATCGCAGCTCCGAGGCGGCTAATCGATAACACGATTTTGGAATTTAGTGAGCAAAAGATCGATTGTAGAATGGGCTGTGTTTCATAGCGCGTTAACCTGCATGAAGCAGAGGTCGTCCAAATCCATGTTTTGATATTGTTCTGTAACACACACCGTTGACCGAAACGTTGTTCCCAGCCTTATTTTCGAACAAAAATGGTCTAATGAACGATGAACCCACTTCACAATCCGCACCAACCTGCACACTCTTTGTGGATGCATTGGCTTCTCGACAACAACGGGCGAGTTTTCCCGAGACATTTTGTTTGTTAACGTAGCAGCCGAGATGAATATGCGCCTCGTCAGAAAAGTTGATTTTTCGCCGAAAATCGTTGTCCAATTCAAGCTGCTCTTAGCCCCAACGAACTTACACAGCATTCACTTTGGAAATAAGTTTTCAATATTTTCCAACGCTGTTCAAGCATAAAGACACTCATTTCCTTCCGCGGTGGTATGATACTGACTATCTTTCAAGATTTCGAGCGGGAAACATCTGTCAATGTCAAAATAACCTACGATTTAAAAATAAACCACTAAATAGCCCCCCCCCCCCCCCTAGATGTAGGTTTTATAAAATGGTTAATTTTGAAATCTACTTCGATTTTTTTCAATCTACTTCACTTTTTTCTTCAAATCTGCTTCGATTTTTTTTCCTGAAGTGGTAGCACTGGTGCCCATCCATAAGAAAGACAACAACAATACAGTCTCTGGATTCGGGCCAATATCACTTTTGTGCAGCTAAAAAAATTGTGCACTGAAAACTGCCATCCTGACATGCAGTTCGGCTTCCGGGAATAACGCTCTACCTTGGACGTAACACTCACACTGAACAACCACCAAGTAGGTAGTCGTAGGCTGGATTTCTCAAAGCTAAACCTTTCCTTTTTAACGTCTTTACATCGGACCAGCCAAAACTTGAAAACCCACAAAAAAAACTCTCTTGTTCACCGACGACTTTACGCCAAATTATTGTCGCCGAATTGAAGTCCACATCCGAAGTCTTTTGGAGTACTAGGTACTAGCAATGGGGCATCGAAATTAACGCAGCAAAATCTGAACTTGTTTGTTCAGATGCCCAGTTACAAGTTGGGGACCACTTTCAGCACATAAAACATATCTGCAGAAGCACGCGGTCATTCTCCATTTTCTTCTTCGCAACAGACCGTGATTGGCCGCTTTCCGTTACGTTACGTCTTCTAGTTTTGCTTGTCAGAGTTGCGATCATATGACACATGTTTAAAGTGTGTCAGTGTTTTATATATTATGGGACTAAATATTGTTAATCCTTGATTCCAATATACCTAGATATTGGTAAATGGAAAACGAGTTTTGCTTTATTTCGAAACAACCCTCGACACTAACGAACTACCCCCAGTCACCATTAAACAAAGCCTTACAATGTAAAGGGTGTTAAGGGGAGGAAACCGATTCTACAAGCTACAAACTCCAATCAATTACCCTGTTTCCTACAATATCAAACTAACAAGCAGCTAGGTATTATTAAATGCAAACTCATAGGTATACTACAGGTTTCTAATTTTCACCCCCCCCCCCCCCATGCGTCGGTTTTCATTATAATGGTGACCAATAAAAACAAGCTTTAATTTAATAGAGCCCACTAATTGCGGTTTATTTTAATTAATAAGGTTCAACTGTTCTAACAAAAATAAAATCAATAATCCACCAACAATCAAAAACTTATTCCCCACTGAACCAAAAATAAATCTATTCAAATAACCTATTCCATCTATCTGGCAATGCCTCTTCCATAAATTTTATTATTGTATCAATTATCGCTGACGAACAATTACTGTTTCGTGTCTGCCAAACCAAACGAACAACCGAACGCATAGGTAGGTAATGAAAAATGAATGAACCCCTCAAAAATCTTAACACAGGAGTTTATCTCCATCCTCCAGCCCGCAACGGAAGCCCCTTCTTTACTATGTCGATGCCATACACAGTCATCAACCCTGAATACACGTATTCTATAAACATTAATTGCATCATTAAACGGTAGAGAGCACGCAGCACGGTACAACAGAGTACTCTACGTAGTCTACTCTACACTAAATCGAAATCCGTCATATGCTGTTACTTACCCTCTCGATGAGGGCCATGGGAAGGGGATATGCGGGCCGCGTTGTGTCAGTGTATGCGTTAAATAGTAGCGCACGACAAACGATAAATGAAATTAGCGAGGGGGTGGTTGAAGTGGATTTCTCATTTTTCGAGGGGCTAAGGGAATATGTGTGTCAAAAAATGTTTAGATACAATGTTGCAAGAGTTTAAATACATGTTTGCATCTTAATACTCTCTTCCCAAACAACCCCAATTTAAAGGCCAACAAACACCCACTCACTAGACTCTCAACTCACAACTCAAATAGGCTAAAGGCCATGAACGTTGTGGCACAATAAGAATAACCGTTAATGGCTTTATTTTGGCGTTCGCTCCGTTTAAACGGTTCCATTAACAAAAAAAAAAAAGAGGGACAAAAATTGAAAAAAATCAATTGAAACGATTTCTTTTATTTGATAAACAGCCCCTTTGTCTGTCGGGTGCTCCGCGCGGCGGCCGGCGACGGCGGTCCCTTCTCTCTTCTATCCATAACTCTGTATGGCCTCCCTTAAATTCCTGCTTTTCGCCGCTGCTGCCGTAGTAGATAGCGGGTGCCGGGTAAGTGGGTTGATGTTCATGGATCTCAAATACTAGATGCCCCCTTTCATCCACCCGCACTTTGATTCCATTGAATTGCGGACAAACGTATTTATTGATTATTATGTACAGTCTGCGCGCCCCTAACGACTTTTCGTGCCATTGTTGCGGACGTATGATTTATTGAGGAAAGATTTCCTCCAGAAGGGAATACCGATTATATATTGTGTACTACTATAGAGGGTATGATATGGATGGGTATATGGTACAGATTATTTTCGGCGATAGCGTTATTTAGAAGCACAAGGGCCAGGAATTAGGTTCAGGTGTGGGTGGGTGTGTATAGTGTTCTGTATAGTGTACATTTAAATGGAGAATGTGTTCTATATCTATATACATTTCTACAGCTATATGTATCTAGATACATATCTAAGTTTATCAACTCAGGTCGAGCGACGTTTGATTTATAGATTATAATAATTTACTGTGAAATGTTGAGAATAACTGAATAAGTATCTCTAATTGGATACCAATCGTAACATTGTAACGGTAGGTAGGCTATTGGTATGATATTATATTATATTATATGTTTGGGCGCTGGAAAAGAAAAAATGGAATGGGATGATAAATACCTACACACACCAAATCCATTAATCAATTAGTTTTTAGACACACGATGTTATGTTATGAAACTTAGCGATACATAAATAATACTGATTGCGATTTATATACATAAATATGTACAGTTTTACTTATGTGTATGAAGAAAATGAAGATAACCCATAACTAACAATATTTATTCAATTAGTGTGATGATGTTTTAAATAAAAGATTATATTATGAAACGTTTGTAATGGTAAACCTAAGTCACTTAACACTATTTTGCCCTTTATTTTTATATGCTGAAAAAGCTCAACCATAAGTTATATTACTTTTGATTAATTAATTCTGTTTATCAATTAATTTGAACTAGAAACAATTTCAAAATGGTTGTTCAAGTGCTGATTCAAATTTGTGTTGTGTCCTGCGTTCAGCAGTGCACAAAAGTGGCCCGTCCATCTTTGTACCTGATCTTGTACAAAATAAAAGGTTTTCATCCTAATTCTACATAAGATGGTCAGTGTTAAGGCCCCGACCCATAGAATCCGTTGCGTACGTGCGTCCGGCAAATCAACTGACAGCTCGATTAAATACACGTGTTCTTACGAGAAGTGGTCCATAGACAACGTATGCGGCACCGCAACGGACCGAAGTAGCCGAACTTTTAACTTTTTCTTCTCCGGCAATCCGTTGACAGCTGGTTGACAGCAATTTTTTTTCGATTTGAAGTGGTTTCGTTTTGGCATTGAAGAAGAGACATATATTTCTTCTTCTAAGGGCTTTGGTTACAGTTGTAATTATGTAAAGCATAATTTTTTGCAGCATGTTCGAAGAAAAAAAAGAGGCAAAAATGGAACGTCAACGCATTCATTGGGTCACCCCCAATTCGGCGATCCGGCAAACGTCAACGGATGCGTTGCCGCAACGGACCAACGGATTCTATGGGTCGGGGCCTTTAGTCTTCCGCTGCCCAACAATGTCTTTATTGATTTTATACAGCTCCCAGCCGTCCTCCTTCTTGCAGCGTTTATTATTATTTTCGTTACGTTAACGTAAGCCATATGCTTGTATCACGTATTCGAGACCTATATGTTGTCCGAGCCAATTTTGGCATTAAAGTCCTCCATGATGATAACCATATCGTTTCCTGGAACACTGTTGTACAATGGATTAAGGTGAGCGTAAAAAGAAGTTTTTTTGTCCGCTGATGCATCACTCTTTGGAACGAAACATTGTAAAATGTTTACTTTGAGACTATTGAAACAAAGCCTCTCCCGAAACCGGTTTCTCGGATAATAGGCTTTTGGTTGCTTTCTTCATTAGCATGATGCCGATACCATTAAGCCTTTAAACTCCGTCTGACTTATCTTCTTCAGAGTACAACGTGTTTCCGGCAGACGGCATCCGCCATGTTCGTATTTCTGAAACAAAAATATTGTATCACTTTTTTAAAATAAAGAAAATTAACTAACTACAACGTGTGGGAATGGTGCAGTGGATGTAGTGCTTGGTTGCTAACCTAGAGTTCTGGATTTAATCCCCACCCTGTGAAAAAAGAGCGGCAAAGTAAGCCATTGCAAGGAACAACATCCCAATTTGAATGCTTCAAATTTACATTCATTTTAACCCCTTCGCAAATGAATCAGCCAATCTGAATCGATTAATAAGCGAAAATAAAACAAAAATCTTAATGCTTCACATAAAATGTATTCAATAATTTTATTTATGTATTTTTAAGAACAAAATTTGTTCACAATTTTGAAGCACTTTCAACAATCCATGACTTCAACTGAACTACATCGGTGTAAATGCCGGTAAATATCTCGTCCCCGCATCCAACACCCCAAGAATGAATACCAACTAGTTTAGAATCGGCAACCAATGGAGCACCATTTTCAGATTGGCATTCGCCCATTTTCTTGGCAATACCGCAGATCATAGTGGGCTGGATGCCATCCATTGAGTAATCATACACAGATGCACATAATTTCTGGTTGATCATTTTCACATTGAAAAATTGTAGAGTAGAGTTTTTACCAATTGGGTTAGGGTCAGACTCCCAACCACTAACAACAGCTGTAGCTCCAACAGCTAGAGGTTTCTCAGCAATATCGATGGGTCTGATGGTTGGTCCAAGAGGAAGGGCAGTTTCCAGCTTCAGGAGAGCAACATCGTATTTCAAGTTATACACATTGTGCTCAGGATGAAAAAGAACCTTGGCAATCTTGACAACAACTCCACCAGTGCCTAGCTTACTGGATCCAGCACGAATCGTGAATTCTTCAGGAGCAATGCCATCCACACAAGCTGCAGATATTATGGCGATATTTGGAGTGTACAATGTGGCCACACACACGTAAATGCCTTCTTCCCCTTCTTCCTGGTAGGTCAGGGAAAGTTGATAAGGAAATTGGCTGATGCTTGCAGCTTCACCACCGACAATGCGTCCGTTAAGATGAGGCAAGGAACTTTTTGGGACAATTGCGCCCAACGCACAAGCAGCGAATGAAACGAGGACTACTAACTTGAACATTTTGTTGTGCTCTGATGCCGACTGAGGATTGGAGTCATACTTTTATAGTGAAAATGAAAAACTGGACTATACTCCTGGATATATGGAAGTTTCAAGAATATTAAAAAATAATGGAAGATTAAGAACTCACATCTTATCACCGATGATTTTTGATAATAAATTCAATTAAAGTCTTTTGAAGTAGGCACCTATTCATAATCATGATGAGATAAGCGTATGATAGATCTAGATCCGGAAATAGCTTACTAAATCTATGAAGAGGTGTAGTATTAAGAAGAGATATACAAGTATAAATATGTATATATTATTTTGGATGGCGTGATTACATTATTTTAGACTTTGATTTGGAAAGATTTGTGGTAGATTAATACTGCTGAACTCGAACTGTCACGCTGGAGTTGCTGGTTTTTACGATTTATTTTACTAGTTTTATTCCGGACTAGACAACCTTGGTTCACCGTAACTGTTGCTCAAGGTTCGATTTCGAAAAAGTAAGATCCAATGACCGCGCCGAATCATTAACTGCACCAAACAATTACTTGTTGAGGATGGAAGGGCTTTTCAACAATAAATCTTGGATTTTGCTATCCCCAGGTGCGAAGATTTTGCTTGTAGACGTAGTCACCGAGGTAGAAATGGGCCTCATCAGTCAAGATGATTTTTCGATGAAATTCCGGTATTCCGGATGATTTTCATGCATTTCAAGGACCCAGTCAGTAAAGACATGACGTTGTTGATAATCGGACGGCTTGAGTTCTTGTGTTAACTGAACTTAATAAGCCTTCGGACCCAGCTCTGTATGCAAAATACGGTGTGATGACGTTTGTTGAATGCCCAATTCCAAAGAACTTCGAGGAATGGACAAACCTGGGTTTTCTTCAACCCTTTTGGCTACAGCAGCAATATTCTTAGTTGTTCTTGAGCGACGTGCACGTGTTTTTTTCTTCACATCGCTAACTTGTCCCAACAGCTCAAATTTTCTAACCGATTTCTGAATTGCGGTCCAACAAGGTTCTTCACGACGACCATAAAATGTTTTAGTTCTACGAACTATGTCACTGTCAAATTTTCACCATTTTGATACGGAATTTTAAAATTTTCAATGCGTTGTTGAAGCGTGTATCGTTAAATTTTTATTAATGGCGTAGTTTCTACTTGTCAAATGTCAAAAAAATTACAGCTTCAAAAGTGACAACTACCAAAATAATTTGCCATCTGTAACGAAAAATCGAGGATCTAATCGCAGAGTGGGGCCCGTGAAGCATTCAAAAATCATGCCCCACGTTGGGCGCCATCTGTAACGAAAAGATCGAGGATTAAAGCAGAAGAGTCTACCTACACACAGAGTGGGCCTGATGGATCATACAAGTATGTCCCACATTAGATGTCATCTGTAGCGAAGGTAGACTTGATTCTAAACGAGCAATGATAATCGTGACTCCATAACACAAATAGGACTCTCAGGACGCACGATACTTACGCCCTACTACGAGCGCCATCTGTAACAAAGAGTTGAGAATGAAAAGAGTGAATAATCATCATGTAAATATCATTTTGAATGGTGTGATTCCATTATTTTAGACTTTGATTTGGAAAAATTTGTGATAGATTAATACTGTTGTTTTTCATGGCGCGGCGCGGCGTAGTGGTTGGTGTCTTGAACCGTCACGCTGGAGGTTCTGGAGTAAACCCTTGGGAAAATGGTGCTTAAAAACTTTTTTTGACAGCATCTCCTTTCTTCTCATTTAACGATTAAATTGATTACAATGGATACAAAATTAAACAAACAAAGTTCGACAAAGATAACATTACGATGATAGAGAACCCGAAAAAAGTGGGTCCGACAATTCTGTCTGTCTGTCTGTCTGTCGGTCTGTCTGTATCGGCACTTACAGCCTAAACGGCTGGACCGGTTTACTTCAAAATTCGTTCGTGCCATACGATTTTTTATGAAAAATTAATTTTTCTCAAAAACGGCTCCTACGATTTTGATAAAACTTTCTCAATTGTGTTTTCTGTGCAAACTTTATGTTTTGGTTGAAATAGATTTTCCAGGAAAAGTCTTATAACGGTACCTCCCATAGGACCGGTTTTTTTAAATCCGATTTTCTCGTAAGCCACTTGACGGTTTTCTATGAAATTTTAAATGTAGAAGCCCCTTTATAAAAGAAATAATTTCAATTCTTAAATTTCCCGAAAAATATGTTTTTGAGTTTTTAAAAAAAGTTTCAAAATTTTTTTTTAAACTTCTGTTTTTTCCAAAAACCGTTTAATCTATATTTTTTTAATTTTATTTTTCTGATAAAAAATACAAAGTGCTAGAAGTTGGCATACTCAAAAAAAAATTTGGAATATATTTCCGAAAAGTTTTTCGAAAAAAACTGTTTTTTGAAAAAACTGGTCCAACGATTTTGAAAAAAATTTTCGTCAAAATTCAAAAACGTAAAAGAAACCTGATGGCTTACTTCACTTTTTCCAAAAAACGTTTTAGGTATTGATTTTAAAGTGACTTATAAAATTTCATATGATTTTTTCAACGCTTTTTTCCCAAAATTTCAAGCACCCAAAACCATTTTAACACATTAGAGCAAGTTCGTACGACCCAGTCGTGCACTTTATTTTTTTCAGCTGCAGCGCTGCTCACACACCGCTGCACTGTCTTAAGAGCTGCTCTGTACTCGTGTTCCAAAGAATCAATTGACCTTGAGCATCAGTTTCTGAATTTATCCTTACTAAGTGCTATTCGATATGTGAGTTTGTCCCAGGAGTCTTAGAATAAACAGGAATTTTTCGCTTTTGTCTGTCGACACCACCACCACATAGCTTCTACCGTTAAACCAGTGTATAATTAGTTTGACACTTTGACGCCGAATGTGGTAGCGAACCTCTGAGCGACGTTGCCCAACAGCTGTTTGGAAGCGAAGCAAATCTAGTAGGAAGTGATGATCTTTGACAGTTGATGTTGAATGAAACCTCAAAGACCATTTGTCAAAAAAATTGGTTATTGCGTTCCATCAGCAGTCTTTGCAAAGACCCACGTGACATTGTGCTGGATATTGTGTGTGTCTTTGCAAAGATCGCATTTTACAATGACCATTACACAACATGACTACTTAGCGGTCGCATTGCAATGACCATTACATGGATCGTCTATAATGCTAGCTTAACTTCCTCCACTTCTGGCCACTTCTGTATAATGAAGTGGTAGATTTGATTTTTAGTTCGACCGCATTGGGATTTCAGGGAGATTTTGTGACAGGTCTTGTGCGGGAATAAAGAACCACCAATTACAAGTTGATAGGTATTGCAGAAGTCGACAAGAATATCATCATTTTCGTTACGTTAACCTAAGCTATATGCCTACCCATTCGAGACCTATATGTTGTCCGAGCCAATTTTGGCATTAAAGTCCATGATGATAACTATATCGTTTCCTGGAACACTGCTTTACAATGAATTAAGGTGAGATGTATTTTAATCCGCTGATGCATCATTCGTTGGAGCGCAGCATTGTGAAATGGTGACTTTGGGAATTGTGGAGCAAAGCCTCGCCGAAACTTTTGGTTGCTTCCTTCTTTAGCATGATGCCGCCACCATTTGAGGGCTAATCATAATAATTGAAGAATGGGTGCGTACGTTGCCTTACGAATCAGTAGAAATACATGTGATTTGTATACCCAACCCGAAATGACTTTCTGTTCAGTTTCGGCAAGTTTCGTTCACTTGCGTTTTCGTACGTAATGTAAGCTTTGAGTCGTACATTACGTACGGAAATCTGACATTCCTTTTTTTTCTAAAGGCTATTCTTCTTCTTTCTTTCTTCTTATTTTTAAGAGCTATTATGGGCAACTGATGTACTTTACAAATCAGAAGGAAACTTTTCGTTCGGTTTTGACACTTGCTTACTTTTTCTTTCGCGTATTATGGTTGGGCCTTTAGCCTTTAAACTCCGTCTGATTTATCTTCTTCAGAGTACAACGGCACAACAGGTGGGAATAGTGCAATGGATGTAGTGCTTGGTTGCTAACATAGAGTTCTGGATTCAAGCCCCAGCATGTGAAAAAAAAGAGCGGCAAATGAAAGCCATTGAAAGGAACAACATCCCAATTTGAAAGCTTCAACATTCTTTGTAACCCCTTTGCAATGAATCAGCCAATCCGAATCGATGGATAAGCGAAAAAATAAAACAAAAATCTTAATGCTCATTTTATGTTGAGTATTCAATAATTTTATTTATTTTTAAAATCAAAATTTGTTCACAATTTTGAAGCACTTTCAACAATCCATGACTTCAACTGAACTACATCGGTGTAAATGCCGGTAAATATCTCGTCCCCGCATCCAACACCCCAAGAATGAATACCAACTAGTTTAGAATCGGCAACCAATGGAGCACCATTTTCAGATTGGCATTCGCCCATTTTCTTGGCAATACCGCAGATCATAGTGGGCTGGATGCCATCCATTGAGTAATCATACACAGATGCACATAATTTCTGGTTGATCATTTTCACATTGAAAAATTGTAGAGTAGAGTTTTTACCAATTGGGTTAGGGTCAGACTCCCAACCACTAACAACAGCTGTAGCTCCAACAGCTAGAGGTTTCTCAGCAATATCGATGGGTCTGATGGTTGGTCCAAGAGGAAGGGCAGTTTCCAGCTTCAGGAGAGCAACATCGTATTTCAAGTTATACACATTGTGCTCAGGATGAAAAAGAACCTTGGCAATCTTGACAACAACTCCACCAGTGCCTAGCTTACTGGATCCAGCACGAATCGTGAATTCTTCAGGAGCAATGCCATCCACACAAGCTGCAGATATTATGGCGATATTTGGAGTGTACAATGTGGCCACACACACGTAAATGCCTTCTTCCCCTTCTTCCTGGTAGGTCAGGGAAAGTTGATAAGGAAATTGGCTGATGCTTGCAGCTTCACCACCGACAATGCGTCCGTTAAGATGAGGCAAGGAACTTTTTGGGACAATTGCGCCCAACGCACAAGCAGCGAATGAAACGAGGACTACTAACTTGAACATTTTGTTGTGCTCTGATGCCGACTGAGGATTGGAGTCATACTTTTATAGTGAAAATGAAAAACTGGACTATACTCCTGGATATATGGAAGTTTCAAGAATATTAAAAAATAATGGAAGATTAAGAACTCACATCTTATCACCGATGATTTTTGATAATAAATTCAATTAAAGTCTTTTGAAGTAGGCACCTATTCATAATCATGATGAGATAAGCGTATGATAGATCTAGATCCGGAAATAGCTTACTAAATCTATGAAGAGGTGTAGTATTAAGAAGAGATATACAAGTATAAATATGTATATATTATTTTGGATGGCGTGATTACATTATTTTAGACTTTGATTTGGAAAGATTTGTGGTAGATTAATACTGCTGAACTCGAACTGTCACGCTGGAGTTGCTGGTTTTTACGATTTATTTTACTAGTTTTATTCCGGACTAGACAACCTTGGTTCACCGTAACTGTTGCTCAAGGTTCGATTTCGAAAAAGTAAGATCCAATGACCGCGCCGAATCATTAACTGCACCAAACAATTACTTGTTGAGGATGGAAGGGCTTTTCAACAATAAATCTTGGATTTTGCTATCCCCAGGTGCGAAGATTTTGCTTGTAGACGTAGTCACCGAGGTAGAAATGGGCCTCATCAGTCAAGATGATTTTTCGATGAAATTCCGGTATTCCGGATGATTTTCATGCATTTCAAGGACCCAGTCAGTAAAGACATGACGTTGTTGATAATCGGACGGCTTGAGTTCTTGTGTTAACTGAACTTAATAAGCCTTCGGACCCAGCTCTGTATGCAAAATACGGTGTGATGACGTTTGTTGAATGCCCAATTCCAAAGAACTTCGAGGAATGGACAAACCTGGGTTTTCTTCAACCCTTTTGGCTACAGCAGCAATATTCTTAGTTGTTCTTGAGCGACGTGCACGTGTTTTTTTCTTCACATCGCTAACTTGTCCCAACAGCTCAAATTTTCTAACCGATTTCTGAATTGCGGTCCAACAAGGTTCTTCACGACGACCATAAAATGTTTTAGTTCTACGAACTATGTCACTGTCAAATTTTCACCATTTTGATACGGAATTTTAAAATTTTCAATGCGTTGTTGAAGCGTGTATCGTTAAATTTTTATTAATGGCGTAGTTTCTACTTGTCAAATGTCAAAAAAATTACAGCTTCAAAAGTGACAACTACCAAAATAATTTGCCATCTGTAACGAAAAATCGAGGATCTAATCGCAGAGTGGGGCCCGTGAAGCATTCAAAAATCATGCCCCACGTTGGGCGCCATCTGTAACGAAAAGATCGAGGATTAAAGCAGAAGAGTCTACCTACACACAGAGTGGGCCTGATGGATCATACAAGTATGTCCCACATTAGATGTCATCTGTAGCGAAGGTAGACTTGATTCTAAACGAGCAATGATAATCGTGACTCCATAACACAAATAGGACTCTCAGGACGCACGATACTTACGCCCTACTACGAGCGCCATCTGTAACAAAGAGTTGAGAATGAAAAGAGTGAATAATCATCGACTGCCTCGGGTTCTACTGTACGGACTGCTATATATACAAATACATAAATGTAAATATCATTTTGAATGGTGTGATTCCATTATTTTAGACTTTGATTTGGAAAAATTTGTGATAGATTAATACTGTTGTTTTTCATGGCGCGGCGCGGCGTAGTGGTTGGTGTCTTGAACCGTCACGCTGGAGGTTCTGGAGTAAACCCTTGGGAAAATGGTGCTTAAAAACTTTTTTTGACAGCATCTCCTTTCTTCTCATTTAACGATTAAATTGATTACAATGGATACAAAATTAAACAAACAAAGTTCGACAAAGATAACATTACGATGATAGAGAACCCGAAAAAAGTGGGTCCGACAATTCTGTCTGTCTGTCTGTCTGTCGGTCTGTCTGTATCGGCACTTACAGCCTAAACGGCTGGACCGGTTTACTTCAAAATTCGTTCGTGCCATACGATTTTTTATGAAAAATTAATTTTTCTCAAAAACGGCTCCCACGATTTTGATAAAACTTTCTCAATTGTGTTTTCTGTGCAAACTTTATGTTTTGGTTGAAATAGATTTTCCAGGAAAAGTCTTATAACGGTACCTCCCATAGGACCGGTTTTTTTAAATCCGATTTTCTCGTAAGCCACTTGACGGTTTTCTATGAAATTTTAAATGTAGAAGCCCCTTTATAAAAGAAATAATTTCAATTCTTCAATTTCCCGAAAAATATGTTTTTGAGTTTTTAAAAAAAGTTTCAAAATTTTTTTTTAAACTTCTGTTTTTTCCAAAAACCGTTTAATCTATATTTTTTTAATTTTATTTTTCTGATAAAAAATACAAAGTGCTAGAAGTTGGCATACTCAAAAAAAAATTTGGAATATATTTCCGAAAAGTTTTTCGAAAAAAACTGTTTTTTGAAAAAACTGGTCCAACGATTTTGAAAAAAATTTTCGTCAAAATTCAAAAACGTAAAAGAAACCTGATGGCTTACTTCACTTTTTCCAAAAAACGTTTTAGGTATTGATTTTAAAGTGACTTATAAAATTTCATATGATTTTTTCAACGCTTTTTTCCCAAAATTTCAAGCACCCAAAACCATTTTAACACATTAGAGCAAGTTCGTACGACCCAGTCGTGCACTTTATTTTTTTCAGCTGCAGCGCTGCTCACACACCGCTGCACTGTCTTAAGAGCTGCTCTGTACTCGTGTTCCAAAGAATCAATTGACCTTGAGCATCAGTTTCTGAATTTATCCTTACTAAGTGCTATTCGATATGTGAGTTTGTCCCAGGAGTCTTAGAATAAACAGGAATTTTTCGCTTTTGTCTGTCGACACCACCACCACATAGCTTCTACCGTTAAACCAGTGTATAATTAGTTTGACACTTTGACGCCGAATGTGGTAGCGAACCTCTGAGCGACGTTGCCCAACAGCTGTTTGGAAGCGAAGCAAATCTAGTAGGAAGTGATGATCTTTGACAGTTGATGTTGAATGAAACCTCAAAGACCATTTGTCAAAAAAATTGGTTATTGCGTTCCATCAGCAGTCTTTGCAAAGACCCACGTGACATTGTGCTGGATATTGTGTGTGTCTTTGCAAAGATCGCATTTTACAATGACCATTACACAACATGACTACTTAGCGGTCGCATTGCAATGACCATTACATGGATCGTCTATAATGCTAGCTTAACTTCCTCCACTTCTGGCCACTTCTGTATAATGAAGTGGTAGATTTGATTTTTAGTTCGACCGCATTGGGATTTCAGGGAGATTTTGTGACAGGTCTTGTGCGGGAATAAAGAACCACCAATTACAAGTTGATAGGTATTGCAGAAGTCGACAAGAATATCATCATTTTCGTTACGTTAACCTAAGCTATATGCCTACCCATTCGAGACCTATATGTTGTCCGAGCCAATTTTGGCATTAAAGTCCATGATGATAACTATATCGTTTCCTGGAACACTGCTTTACAATGAATTAAGGTGAGATGTATTTTAATCCGCTGATGCATCATTCGTTGGAGCGCAGCATTGTGAAATGGTGACTTTGGGAATTGTGGAGCAAAGCCTCGCCGAAACTTTTGGTTGCTTCCTTCTTTAGCATGATGCCGCCACCATTTGAGGGCTAATCATAATAATTGAAGAATGGGTGCGTACGTTGCCTTACGAATCAGTAGAAATACATGTGATTTGTATACCCAACCCGAAATGACTTTCTGTTCAGTTTCGGCAAGTTTCGTTCACTTGCGTTTTCGTACGTAATGTAAGCTTTGAGTCGTACATTACGTACGGAAATCTGACATTCCTTTTTTTTCTAAAGGCTATTCTTCTTCTTTCTTTCTTCTTATTTTTAAGAGCTATTATGGGCAACTGATGTACTTTACAAATCAGAAGGAAACTTTTCGTTCGGTTTTGACACTTGCTTACTTTTTCTTTCGCGTATTATGGTTGGGCCTTTAGCCTTTAAACTCCGTCTGATTTATCTTCTTCAGAGTACAACGGCACAACAGGTGGGAATAGTGCAATGGATGTAGTGCTTGGTTGCTAACATAGAGTTCTGGATTCAAGCCCCAGCATGGGAAAAAAAAGAGCGGCAAATGAAAGCCATTGAAAGGAACAACATCCCAATTTGAAAGCTTCAACATTCTTTGTAACCCCTTTGCAATGAATCAGCCAATCCGAATCGATGGATAAGCGAAAAAATAAAACAAAAATCTTAATGCTCATTTTATGTTGAGTATTCAATAATTTTATTTATTTTTAAAATCAAAATTTGTTCACAATTTTGAAGCACTTTCAACAATCCATGACTTCAACTGAACTACATCGGTGTAAATGCCGGTAAATATCTCGTCCCCGCATCCAACACCCCAAGAATGAATACCAACTAGTTTAGAATCGGCAACCAATGGAGCACCATTTTCAGATTGGCATTCGCCCATTTTCTTGGCAATACCGCAGATCATAGTGGGCTGGATGCCATCCATTGAGTAATCATACACAGATGCACATAATTTCTGGTTGATCATTTTCACATTGAAAAATTGTAGAGTAGAGTTTTTACCAATTGGGTTAGGGTCAGACTCCCAACCACTAACAACAGCTGTAGCTCCAACAGCTAGAGGTTTCTCAGCAATATCGATGGGTCTGATGGTTGGTCCAAGAGGAAGGGCAGTTTCCAGCTTCAGGAGAGCAACATCGTATTTCAAGTTATACACATTGTGCTCAGGATGAAAAAGAACCTTGGCAATCTTGACAACAACTCCACCAGTGCCTAGCTTACTGGATCCAGCACGAATCGTGAATTCTTCAGGAGCAATGCCATCCACACAAGCTGCAGATATTATGGCGATATTTGGAGTGTACAATGTGGCCACACACACGTAAATGCCTTCTTCCCCTTCTTCCTGGTAGGTCAGGGAAAGTTGATAAGGAAATTGGCTGATGCTTGCAGCTTCACCACCGACAATGCGTCCGTTAAGATGAGGCAAGGAACTTTTTGGGACAATTGCGCCCAACGCACAAGCAGCGAATGAAACGAGGACTACTAACTTGAACATTTTGTTGTGCTCTGATGCCGACTGAGGATTGAAGTCATACTTTTATAGTGAAAATGAAAAACTGGACTATACTCCTGGATATATGGAAGTTTCAAGAATATTAAAAAATAATGGAAGATTAAGAACTCACATCTTATCACCGATGATTTTTGATAATAAATTCAATTAAAGTCTTTTGAAGTAGGCACCTATTCATAATCATGATGAGATAAGCGTATGATAGATCTAGATCCGGAAATAGCTTACTAAATCTATGAAGAGGTGTAGTATTAAGAAGAGATATACAAGTATAAATATGTATATATTATTTTGGATGGCGTGATTACATTATTTTAGACTTTGATTTGGAAAGATTTCTGGTAGATTAATACTGCTGAACTCGAACTGTCACGCTGGAGTTGCTGGTTTTTACGATTTATTTTACTAGTTTTATTCCGGACTAGACAACCTTGGTTCACCGTAACTGTTGCTCAAGGTTCGATTTCGAAAAAGTAAGATCCAATGACCGCGCCGAATCATTAACTGCACCAAACAATTACTTGTTGAGGATGGAAGGGCTTTTCAACAATAAATCTTGGATTTTGCTATCCCCAGGTGCGAAGATTTTGCTTGTAGACGTAGTCACCGAGGTAGAAATGGGCCTCATCAGTCAAGATGATTTTTCGATGAAATTCCGGTATTCCGGATGATTTTCATGCATTTCAAGGACCCAGTCAGTAAAGACATGACGTTGTTGATAATCGGACGGCTTGAGTTCTTGTGTTAACTGAACTTAATAAGCCTTCGGACCCAGCTCTGTATGCAAAATACGGTGTGATGACGTTTGTTGAATGCCCAATTCCATAGAACTTCGAGGAATGGACAAACCTGGGTTTTCTTCAACCCTTTTGGCTACAGCAGCAATATTCTTAGTTGTTCTTGAGCGACGTGCACGTGTTTTTTTCTTCACATCGCTAACTTGTCCCAACAGCTCAAATTTTCTAACCGATTTCTGAATTGCGGTCCAACAAGGTTCTTCACGACGACCATACAATGTTTTAGTTCTACGAACTATGTCACTGTCAAATTTTCACCATTTTGATACGGAATTTTAAAATTTTCAATGCGTTGTTGAAGCGTGTATCGTTAAATTTTTATTAATGGCGTAGTTTCTACTTGTCAAATGTCAAAAAAATTACAGCTTCAAAAGTGACAACTACCAAAATAATTTGCCATCTGTAACGAAAAATCGAGGATCTAATCGCAGAGTGGGGCCCGTGAAGCATTCAAAAATCATGCCCCACGTTGGGCGCCATCTGTAACGAAAAGATCGAGGATTAAAGCAGAAGAGTCTACCTACACACAGAGTGGGCCTGATGGATCATACAAGTATGTCCCACATTAGATGTCATCTGTAGCGAAGGTAGACTTGATTCTAAACGAGCAATGATAATCGTGACTCCATAACACAAATAGGACTCTCAGGACGCACGATACTTACGCCCTACTACGAGCGCCATCTGTAACAAAGAGTTGAGAATGAAAAGAGTGAATAATCATCGACTGCCTCGGGTTCTACTGTACGGACTGCTATATATACAAATACATAAATGTAAATATCATTTTGAATGGTGTGATTCCATTATTTTAGACTTTGATTTGGAAAAATTTGTGATAGATTAATACTGTTGTTTTTCATGGCGCGGCGCGGCGTAGTGGTTGGTGTCTTGAACCGTCACGCTGGAGGTTCTGGAGTAAACCCTTGGGAAAATGGTGCTTAAAAACTTTTTTTGACAGCATCTCCTTTCTTCTCATTTAACGATTAAATTGATTACAATGGATACAAAATTAAACAAACAAAGTTCGACAAAGATAACATTACGATGATAGAGAACCCGAAAAAAGTGGGTCCGACAATTCTGTCTGTCTGTCTGTCTGTCGGTCTGTCTGTATCGGCACTTACAGCCTAAACGGCTGGACCGGTTTACTTCAAAATTCGTTCGTGCCATACGATTTTTTATGAAAAATTAATTTTTCTCAAAAACGGCTCCCACGATTTTGATAAAACTTTCTCAATTGTGTTTTCTGTGCAAACTTTATGTTTTGGTTGAAATAGATTTTCCAGGAAAAGTCTTATAACGGTACCTCCCATAGGACCGGTTTTTTTAAATCCGATTTTCTCGTAAGCCACTTGACGGTTTTCTATGAAATTTTAAATGTAGAAGCCCCTTTATAAAAGAAATAATTTCAATTCTTAAATTTCCCGAAAAATATGTTTTTGAGTTTTTAAAAAAAGTTTCAAAATTTTTTTTTAAACTTCTGTTTTTTCCAAAAACCGTTTAATCTATATTTTTTTAATTTTATTTTTCTGATAAAAAATACAAAGTGCTAGAAGTTGGCATACTCAAAAAAAAATTTGGAATATATTTCCGAAAAGTTTTTCGAAAAAAACTGTTTTTTGAAAAAACTGGTCCAACGATTTTGAAAAAAATTTTCGTCAAAATTCAAAAACGTAAAAGAAACCTGATGGCTTACTTCACTTTTTCCAAAAAACGTTTTAGGTATTGATTTTAAAGTGACTTATAAAATTTCATATGATTTTTTCAACGCTTTTTTCCCAAAATTTCAAGCACCCAAAACCATTTTAACACATTAGAGCAAGTTCGTACGACCCAGTCGTGCACTTTATTTTTTTCAGCTGCAGCGCTGCTCACACACCGCTGCACTGTCTTAAGAGCTGCTCTGTACTCGTGTTCCAAAGAATCAATTGACCTTGAGCATCAGTTTCTGAATTTATCCTTACTAAGTGCTATTCGATATGTGAGTTTGTCCCAGGAGTCTTAGAATAAACAGGAATTTTTCGCTTTTGTCTGTCGACACCACCACCACATAGCTTCTACCGTTAAACCAGTGTATAATTAGTTTGACACTTTGACGCCGAATGTGGTAGCGAACCTCTGAGCGACGTTGCCCAACAGCTGTTTGGAAGCGAAGCAAATCTAGTAGGAAGTGATGATCTTTGACAGTTGATGTTGAATGAAACCTCAAAGACCATTTGTCAAAAAAATTGGTTATTGCGTTCCATCAGCAGTCTTTGCAAAGACCCACGTGACATTGTGCTGGATATTGTGTGTGTCTTTGCAAAGATCGCATTTTACAATGACCATTACACAACATGACTACTTAGCGGTCGCATTGCAATGACCATTACATGGATCGTCTATAATGCTAGCTTAACTTCCTCCACTTCTGGCCACTTCTGTATAATGAAGTGGTAGATTTGATTTTTAGTTCGACCGCATTGGGATTTCAGGGAGATTTTGTGACAGGTCTTGTGCGGGAATAAAGAACCACCAATTACAAGTTGATAGGTATTGCAGAAGTCGACAAGAATATCATCATTTTCGTTACGTTAACCTAAGCTATATGCCTACCCATTCGAGACCTATATGTTGTCCGAGCCAATTTTGGCATTAAAGTCCATGATGATAACTATATCGTTTCCTGGAACACTGCTTTACAATGAATTAAGGTGAGATGTATTTTAATCCGCTGATGCATCATTCGTTGGAGCGCAGCATTGTGAAATGGTGACTTTGGGAATTGTGGAGCAAAGCCTCGCCGAAACTTTTGGTTGCTTCCTTCTTTAGCATGATGCCGCCACCATTTGAGGGCTAATCATAATTGAAGAATGGGTGCGTACGTTGCCTTACGAATCAGTAGAAATACATGTGATTTGTATACTTAACCCGAAATGACTTTCTGTTCAGTTTCGGCAAGTTTCGTTCACTTGCGTTTTCGTACGTAATGTAAGCTTTGAGTCGTACATTACGTACGGAAATCTGACATTCCTTTTTTTTCTAAAGGCTATTCTTCTTCTTTCTTTCTTCTTATTTTTAAGAGCTATTATGGGCAACTGATGTACTTTACAAATCAGAAGGAAACTTTTCGTTCGGTTTTGACACTTGCTTACTTTTTCTTTCGCGTATTATGGTTGGGCCTTTAGCCTTTAAACTCCGTCTGACTTATCTTCTTCAGAGTACAACGGCACAACAGGTGGGAATAGTGCAATGGATGTAGTGCTTGGTTGCTAACATAGAGTTCTGGATTCAAGCCCCAGCATGTGAAAAAAAGAGCGGCAAATGAAAGCCATTGAAAGGAACAACATCCCAATTTGAAAGCTTCAACATTCTTTGTAACCCCTTTGCAATGAATCAGCCAATCTGAATCGATGGATAAGCGAAAAAATAAAACAAAAATCTTAATGCTCAACATAAAATGTATTCAATAATTTTATTTATTTTTAAAATCAAAATTTGTTCACAATTTTGAAGCACTTTCAACAATCCATGACTTCAACTGAACTACATCGGTGTAAATGCCGGTAAATATCTCGTCCCCGCATCCAACACCCCAAGAATGAATACCAACTAGTTTAGAATCGGCAACCAATGGAGCACCATTTTCAGATTGGCATTCGCCCATTTTCTTGGCAATACCGCAGATCATAGTGGGCTGGATGCCATCCATTGAGTAATCATACACAGATGCACATAATTTCTGGTTGATCATTTTCACATTGAAAAATTGTAGAGTAGAGTTTTTACCAATTGGGTTAGGGTCAGACTCCCAACCACTAACAACAGCTGTAGCTCCAACAGCTAGAGGTTTCTCAGCAATATCGATGGGTCTGATGGTTGGTCCAAGAGGAAGGGCAGTTTCCAGCTTCAGGAGAGCAACATCGTATTTCAAGTTATACACATTGTGCTCAGGATGAAAAAGAACCTTGGCAATCTTGACAACAACTCCACCAGTGCCTAGCTTACTGGATCCAGCACGAATCGTGAATTCTTCAGGAGCAATGCCATCCACACAAGCTGCAGATATTATGGCGATATTTGGAGTGTACAATGTGGCCACACACACGTAAATGCCTTCTTCCCCTTCTTCCTGGTAGGTCAGGGAAAGTTGATAAGGAAATTGGCTGATGCTTGCAGCTTCACCACCGACAATGCGTCCGTTAAGATGAGGCAAGGAACTTTTTGGGACAATTGCGCCCAACGCACAAGCAGCGAATGAAACGAGGACTACTAACTTGAACATTTTGTTGTGCTCTGATGCCGACTGAGGATTGGAGTCATACTTTTATAGTGAAAATGAAAAACTGGACTATACTCCTGGATATATGGAAGTTTCAAGCATATTAAAAAATAATGGAAGATTAAGAACTCACATCTTATCACCGATGATTTTTGATAATAAATTCAATTAAAGTCTTTTGAAGTAGGCACCTATTCATAATCATGATGAGATAAGCGTATGATAGATCTAGATCCGGAAATAGCTTACTAAATCTATGAAGAGGTGTAGTATTAAGAAGAGATTATACAAGTATAAATATGTATATATTATTTTGGATGGCGTGATTACATTATTTTAGACTTTGATTTGAAAAGATTTTTGGTAGATTAATACTGCTGAACTCGAACTGTCACGCTGGACTTGCTGGTTTTTACGATTTATTTTACTAGTTTTATTCCGGAGTAGACAACCTTTGTTCACCGCGTAACTGTTGCTCAAGGTTCGATTTCGAAAAAGTAAGATCCAATGACCGCGCCGGATCATTAACTGCACCAAACAATTACTTGTTGAGGATGGAGGGGCTTTTCAACAATAAATCTTGGATTTTGCTATCCCCAGGTGCGAAGATTTTGCTTGTAGACGTAGTCACCGAGGTAGAAATGGGCCTCATCAGTCAAGATGATTTTTCGATGAAATTCCGGTATTCCGGATGATTTTCATGCATTTCAAGGACCCAGTCAGTAAAGACATGACGTTGTTGATAATCGGACGGCTTGAGTTCTTGTGTTAACTGAACTTAATAAGCCTTCGGACCCAGCTCTGTATGCAAAATACGGTGTGATGACGTTTGTTGAATGCCCAATTCCAAAGAACTTCGAGGAATGGACAAACCTGGGTTTTCTTCAACCCTTTTGGCTACAGCAGCAATATTCTTAGTTGTTCTTGAGCGAAGTGCACGTGTTTTTTTCTTCACATCGCTAACTTGTCCCAACAGCTCAAATTTTCTAACCGATTTCTGAATTGCGGTCCAACAAGGTTCTTCACGACGACCATAAAATGTTTTAGTTCTACGAACTATGTCACTGTCAAATTTTCACCATTTTGATACGAAATTTTAAAATTTTCAATGCGTTGTTGAAGCGTGTATCGTTCCATTTTTATTAATGGCGTAGTTTCTACTTGTCAAATGCCAAAAAAATTACAGCTTCAAAAGTGACAACTACCAAAATAATTTGCCATCTGTAACGAAAAATCGAGGATCTAATCGCAGAGTGGGGCCCGTGAAGCATTCAAAAATCATGCCCCACGTTGGGCGCCATCTGTAACGAAAAGATCGAGAATTAAAGCAGAAGAGTCTACCTACACACACAAAGTGGGCCTGATGGATCATACAAGTATTTCCCACATTAGATGTCATCTGTAGCGAAGGTAGACTTGATTCTAAACGAGCAATGATAATCGTGACTCCATTACACAAATAGGACTCTCAGGACGCACGATACTTACGCCCTACTACGAGCGCCATCTGTAACAAAGAGTTGAGAATGAAAAGAGTGAATAATCATCTTCCCATTCGCTGATAGAAGCATGTAAGGAGGCGACCTCTCTATATTCATGCCTATTACGTGCCGGTAAAGTTCGATGGGATAAACCGCTTATAACTCATGTCGAACTCCATCTGAAATAAACGGAAACAAAATTGGGGGCCTCTTCCAAACACTCCAAAGCCCACTGAGCAAAAAAAAACGGCACTATCTATGGTCATCAACTTTAAGCTCATGTGTGCTAGGTCAGTTGGACCTTGTATGGGTATTTGAGCAATTCCTGTCCAGAGTCCTGACGGAAACTCTGCCAAATTGAATTCTGTGAGGAGCAGAGTTTTTGTGCCCGGTCAGGACTCGACTGCCTCGGGTTCTACTGTACGGACTGCTGTATATACAAATACATAAATGTAAATATCATTTTTAATGGTGTGATTCCATTATTTTAGACTTTGATTTGGAAAAATTTGTGATAGATTAATACTGTTGTTTTTCATGGCGCGGCGCGGCGTAGTGGTTGGTGTCTTGAACCGTCACGCTGGAGGTTCTGGAGTAAACCCTTGGCAAAATGGTGCTTAAAAACTTTTTTTGACAGCATCTCCTTTTTTCTGATTTAACGATTAAATTGACTACAATGGATACAAAATTAAACAAACAAAGTTCGACAAAGATAACATTACGATGATAGAGAACCCGAAAAAAGTGGGTCCGACAATTCTGTCTGTCTGTCTGTAACGGCTGGACCGGTTTACTTCAAACTTATTATGATGTCCTACAGAGTGGTTTTGGAATTAGCAATCTAGCTCTAAGACTATCGGTACCTGCCATACGATTTTTTATGAAAAATTAATTTTTCTCAAAAACGGCTCCTAAGATTTTGATAAAAAGTTTCTGCATGGTGTTTTTTGTGCAAACTTGCAACGGCACCTCCCATAGGACCGGTATTTTTCATATCAGATTTTTCGTTAACCACTTGACGGATTTCGGTGAAATTTTTAATGTGGAAGCCCTTTAATAATCGAAATAATATTAATTCTTGAATTTAAAACAAGTTTTTTTTTTAGTTTTTGGTTTCCGAAAACGTTTGGTCAATTTTTTTTTTTTTAATTTTATTTTCCTGATAAGAACTACTACGAAGTGCTAGAATTTTTAATTGATTAAGAAGACTTCATAAGAATTTTTTCTTTGCTAACTTTTTTTCAAAATCTCAAACCCCAACACACGCACTTAAGAGCAGGTTCGTGCGACCCAGTCATGCACTTTATTTTTTACATATAGGAATAGGTATGCGTAATAAAAATAATAGAAATTAAAAAAGCTACCGAAAAATGCAGCCTCGCTATAAAAGTGTGTGACAGAAACTGCAGCAAGTAGGTACTGCGAGAAATAAAACAGTTTAATCTCTTGCGGAAGAGAGTAAGGCCTTGCCAACTCATATTACCTACAGCGATTGCATATCGGATTACCTTATGCTTTCAAAATAATCTTATGACTCGCATGATTTGACCAGAACAATATAGAAACGTGCATCCTTATCGCTTATGATTGTTATAGGGTTAAAATGTAATATAACCTTTGTCGGAAGCTAATCCTTAAAGAACGCATGCTATAAAATTTGTATCAAGACAATTATGACAAATAGGTATAGAATCAATGTTGTTGTGGAAACAAATCGGGAATAAGTATCAACGTTGCGTTGTAAGAATTTGACAGGGGATGGATGCAATGACGATTATTATCATAAGGATATAACCTGATGACTACTTTATCTCGCTGCTAAGACTACAGTCCCTGCAATTCAAGATATTGAACTATATGCGGACTATTGCTATATATAATACACCCTTGCAATTGCAATCATTACAAGTTCGCCAGAAAGAACGGATGACGGGAACTCTGTTATAGGGGACGGACGGAAAAATGACGACATGATGACATGATACTAAGCTACGATGATAAAGTAAACGGTCCAGCGGCTTTAAAAGGGTCTACAAAGAATAGTTACCTAATAGGATTTTCTTTTGTAATAAAGGATTTTGTTCTAAGTTGATTTTAATTTTATATTATTTGTATGCGTTCTTTTTGACATTTATGCGTGTGTTAAGTTCTATCCCTTTAAAAAAGAACAATTGTTTTATTTCAACAATTTTAGAATTCGACTGAGTCGAACACTTTGAGCGTTAAAGCAATTATTGTTTTTTTTTAATAAATACATACCTTTTTTGTATGTGACAAAAATTGTTCCATTCTTTTTATTTTGTATTAAAAATTAAATGTTCTAATAAAAAAGTTCACCCTGAAAATTGTATAAAAGTGATTAGAGCAGTTCTTGAGAATATCAGAAAAAAACCAAAAATGTTAACTTAAACCAAAATTTCCGTTATTTGATTTTTGCGCCAAAAACGAACAGGCAGCTTTCTTTAGAACACTGAAAGAATATTAAACACACATCAAAACCGGTACAGCCATTTGTGGGCAAATTTGAAAAAAAAATTAAATTAGTTGGATAAAACTGAACGACTCGTGTTATGGGCACCACCGTTTAAAAAGGTTGCAATGCCATCCTATAGCAAAGTATGAAAATCTATGTCAAACCAAGTTTGAGTGAATTCGATCAAGCCGTTGCCAATTTATGGCCATTTGAAAAAAGATTTTCGAAAAACGCAGTTTTATCAAAAATATAATAGGTTTGTTTAATTTTAAGTTTAATCAAAATCGTTACAGGCGTTTTCGAGCTTTTAGTGAATTTTTAGTAAAAAGTTGAAAATTTACAAGTTGTTTTAGAAAAACAAATTTTCCTTAAATGCAAGATGTCGCCCAACGCAATAAAACTGGGAGTCGAGTACCACTACAAAAGCTCCTAATGAACCCCTCTAACGATTGAAAGAAAAATTAACCCTTTATCGAATTTTGTCCATTTCAGCGTTTTATTTTGTACATTTCGACTGGACTATAATAAAGACATGCAAAAGAAAATAAACATTAACTATACGAGCGTGGAGCACTGGCTTTAAATTCTTTTTATCAACAATACTTTTATTAGAGTTAAAAAGCTTGTACATGTGGGTTAAAGGTGTGAGCATGCCATAATTAGTACGCTGTTGGGGAAAATGTAATAGCTCTAAGCTACGAAGGAAGCGAGTGAAGCTAAGGTTATAAATGGATTTTAAAATTCCTTCGACCATCTTTTAACAAATCCCAACATGGAATTAGCTTTTTTAACAATAAATTTGATGTGTTCCGTGAAACTCAAGTCTGGGGCTTAAGTTTACTCTCAGATCTTTAAAACTAAAACCGCGATGCAAAACTTGTTGCGAAATAATATAGTCATATGTACTGGGTAACCGGTGCCGGTTTCCGTTTCCTTGAAAATGTCACTGACTGACATTTCGCTTTATTCCGGTTAAAAACAAATCTGTCAATATCAGCTTGCAGATCCACCGGTCATTATCAGAGTTAATAGTTTAAAAAATGTTTATGTCGTCATCAAACACAAGGATCTCACTAAAATGAATCAATATACATATGATGTAGATAACATCATTGATAGCGAGTATAAAAAGTATCGGACCTAGATGGCTGCCTTGTGGGACTCCTGAGTTTGCTGTGAAAGGGCTAAAAAACGTGATTGCTAAACTTAACTATGTATGATCTATTTTCCAGCTTACAAAACCAACGGGGAAACCTATACCTTTCAATTTAAAAATGATGATTTCGTATGAGAAATGAGCAAAAGCTTTTGAAAGTCTCCGGTCAAATTAGACATAAAAATAGTGGTCAAATTACCATAATTCCGACAGAGCTAAATTTTGGTGGAGAACCTGTTAACCCATAAGAAGTGTGTGCCATGTGTGCTAAAAAAGTTATTCGGTATTCGGGGTCAAATGTCAAAATTTGAGGTTATTGGATTTGTTTTTAAACGGTTAGTTATATCTAGGCAAAAATTATACATGTTAAAATTATCTACAAACATGGTCTTGCTACTTTTTTTTAAGAATCATCATTGCCGAGATATCGTGATTCAAAACTTGAAGGAGTCGCTTTCTACATGATATGCAAATAATGCCACATACAAACATTTAGTCCAGTTGGAAAAAGTGGGTTAAGGTGGAAAAAGGTCGGAAGTTAATGAGTCTTTGGGATGTTATTCAGGTATAGTTAATTAACATTTTACGAAGTTTTTGACCTCAAGAGCCCTGTGAAAATGAGTAAGGATGGGACTTCAAAATTGTTGACCGCTCTTCGGTTTTTCCTCAGTAACTTTTATTCCTTACGTCCTACGGCCAAAACATTTTCACTTTTTGTAGAACGTTAAATTTCATACAACTTTGACTGTACAAAAATTGTATATCAATTCGTAACCGAGATATGGCCCTTCGATAGCAAAAAATTCAGCTTATTTCTTTTGATATACCCGAATAATAATCATAACTATACACATACAAATCACTGTCGGTGTACACCTGGGAAGATTTTTGGGTCCTTGGTTCTTTATTGCAGTTTCTGAGTACCATCTTGAAGGAAAGATGACGGACCAAAATGTGCATCAGCTAGCTGGTATTATCACGAACAAAGTAAAGACCCTGGGAGTCCCATCAAAAAGGCAATATCGTACAACTTTCCAACACAAGAACGACTGGAAAGAAGGGAGCCAGACCTAAAAAATTTTGGTACAAAGAATTGCAGTGAAACAAGCATTTAATTGGCTTCAGAAATGGAACGGTTTAAAACAGAGAGGCTTGCTGACGCTTTCTAAAATCAATCTGGCGAATCACACTGATGGATCGCTAGTGTGAATTAGACAAGTGGGAGTGTTGTGATCCACCTGAAACCATAAAAGCCCCGAAAACGACCGGTTAAATCTTTTAATTCAACAATAACCTCAAAACAAACAGGGGAATCGGTGTCCCGATTCTAATGGTCTCTCTAGAACATATGTCCCTTAACCAGCTTGGCTTTCCTTCTGAAAGAAGATGGGGGCCTAATGGTATATGCTCCACCCCTTGTGAGGATTATCAAAATGTTCAAAAGAAAATCTTGTCATGAAGAAATTAAGATAGCAAAACGTAGGTCCGTTCCATTTCCCCATACCACCATGACGGTGTTAGTAACTTAGGCCAACCATTGATATTCCCAACAATATGATCAAAATTAAACTAAAACAAAACTATTTCCTTCTGATTAAAAGAGGAATTAATTTATTGTTGTCAGTCTGTCCGTCTGTCTGATGATACACACACACAACTTTGATTGCATAGATTAACTTGTAAAACAAACAAAAAATAAAAACCGAAACAGATGCCCAATTCAATTGAAGTTCACATTCTGTGATTTATCCAACCCTACCAGCTACCACCACTCATCCCAAGCCCAAAAGTTCGTTGCGTTCTCTCAAAAGACTCTTCAGTCTTCATCCTTCTTCAATTAATTTTAATGCGACGACGTTGCAAAGCACTGAAGTATACTCGAGGGAAACATGTTGCAATCGGCTAGCTGCAGGCTATTACAGTGCGGGTGATGTACTTAAATTGAGTTCTTTCTACCACCATCCCCCAGACCCCCACCTCAACCCCAATACAATGTAGTCATACATGAAGCTACCTCACTTTCATTTATATAGCTACACTGTTCTCTTGCTATTCAACATTGTTTTTTTTGTGGGTGTGTGAATGTGTACAGCAACGACTGGTAATGGCAACTGGCAATGCCAAAGTAATGTCAATGGGGTCGCTTTGTCGTATTATAACAGTCGGAGTCCGCAAGGAACACTGAAAGCGTTTCTGTTTGGATGAATGGAGTTTTTGTAGCTAAAGAAAGGAAGAACCCACCGCCGCCATGCCACAGCGATAACGAAACGACACAGACAGAGGCACAGGCACACACAATCCGAATTGACAGTGGGTAATTGAAAACATGCTGCTGTTTTGCTGTTCCAGCTCTCTCGCTCTGATCCCTGCTCCAGCTTCATCTACTTCTTTATCCGCTTGTATGTCGATATGGCTCGGCTGGCCGGCGGGCGGGCGTTGCATAGTGGGGGAGTACCTATATTTAATGTGAGGAACCCAGAACGTTTACTCCTGTTGCCGTCCGTACGTCAAATGCACATGAATACATTTCAAATACACATTTGTCCAACCTATTCGCCATCAGCATCAGCGGAGGAAGATTGCTCCCCATTTATAACAACAAGCACAAATCCCTTCCCGATCCCCATTCCCAATTCCCAACTCCCTTGTCCCTCGTGGAATAACAAAAACAATACAGAGCAGCAGTACTATACTAGAACAGACCTATTTATAAACAGTTTCCCTAGAAGTGGCATTGTTACAAAGTGCACTTTGCAGTACCTAGTCGTATGGGAGCAGCATTGTGTGAGGGCTTTATGTTGCTGCATGTTGTATGAAGATGAAGTCGACAGTGCGAAAGGCAAACGCACAAACTTGCGTTTGAATAGTAAAGTAAGTAACGCAATCAAATGCTATTGCGCTGTCTCTCCATCAAAATGATTGTAATTGATGTTGAAATGTATTTGTGTTTGTATATGCACTAGCATAATATTTATTAGTACGAGCGTAGTGTTACCATTTGTCCTGTATTTTTGAGAAAAGTTGTTTTAAAAATTGTTGCCTTTTTGTCCGAGAATAGTCAAGGGGTTTGAAAAATTAGGCTTGATTAACGAATCGAAAAGGTTTGTCCTGATTTATACTTGCGGTACTATGAGGTATGATTTATGCACGGCGAATTTGAATTTTTTTTTATAGGTAGTTATCTTTTCACGCAGACGGGACCACTATATCGAAAGCAGAACTATATCGATTGGGAGAGGGTCCATGTTTCTGCTTTATATCATAGTGCTGGTATGTGTGTTTAATAGTGTCTCCTTTCTCACCTCAACTGCTTATTTAGCCCAAGAAAACAGCGATTAGCAAGAGTTAGTCTGCGTTTGATTTCATCGCTGAACTTGTTGCCTGTGCTTACAGCAGTATCCAGGTAGACAAATTCACTGACTACATCGAATTTATACCTATCAATGGTCACGTTCTGACCAAGTCGGTGGTGAGATTGGACTTTTGTTGATGAAAGCATATAGTTTGGCTTGTCATTCTCATTTATGTTCAGTCCCATTTCGATTGCAGCTGATTCCATAGTAGTGAAGGCACCGGTTACTTCTCACTTTGTTCTTTCTATCACGTCAATGTCGTCCGCAACCCCAGGTAATTGTGTCGATTTATTAAAGATGGTGACCGATTTACTGGGTGCATGAAAATGTGACACCTTGTCTTAGCCCTCTGGTGGTTTCGAAGGTTTCAGTAGAGTCCCTACCAACTTTGACCGAACAGCGAGCTTTCTCAACCTCAGACTCGTCATCCAGATAAGGCGTCTCAGTTTAGCAAGAATAATAAAGTTAAACATGCAACGATATAGTTCAACTCTATATTTACACTGTCGTAGTATGCTTTAAAATTGACGAACAGGTATTTTGTTTCGATGTTAAATTCTTGAATTTTCTTGTCAAAATGAGTGCTTGCTGGTGGAAACGTTGAGCGCAGCGTTGCGGCTATCTACGGTAGACGTGGTGATTTTCACAGACAACTCTTCAAATATGGCCAAATTTAAGTACGTAAAAGAAACGCAAGATCTGACAAAAAGCACAGTAGTCCCTGTAAGTGTATAGTAGAACCCGAGGCAGTCTACTCCTGACCAGGCACAAAAACTCTGCTCCTCACAGAATTCAATTTGGCAGAGTTTCCGCCAGGACTCAGGACTTGCGCAAATACCCATACACACATGAGCTCAAAGATGATGACCATACTCGTAGATAGTGCCATTTTTTTGCTCACTGGGCTTTGGAGTGTTTGGAAGAGGCCCCCAATTTTGTGTTGTTCTGAATAGCCCATTATTTTGGTAGTTGTCACTTTTGAAGCTGTAATTTTTTGACATTTGACAAGTAGAAACTACGCCATTAATAAAAATGGAACGATACACGCTTCAACAATGCATTGAAAATTTTAAAATTTCGTATCAAAATGGTGAAAATTTGACAGTGACATAGTTCGTTGAACTAAAACATTTTATGGTCGTCGTGAAGAACCTTGTTGGACCGCAATTCAGAAATCGGTTAGAAAATTTGAGCTGTTGGGACAAGTTAGCGATGTGAAGAAAAAAACACGTGCACTTCGCTCAAGAACAACTAAGAATATTGCTGCTGTAGCCAAAAGGGTTGAAGAAAACCCAGGTTTGTCCATTCCTCGAAGTTCTTTGGAATTGGGCATTCAACAAACGTCATCACACCGTATTTTGCATACAGAGCTGGGTCCGAAGGCTTATTAAGTTCAGTTAACACAAGAACTCAAGCCGTCCGATTATCAACAACGTCATGTCTTTACTGACTGGGTCCTTGAAATGCATGAAAATCATCCGGAATACCGGAATTTCATCGAAAAATCATCTTGACTGATGAGGCCCATTTCTACCTCGGTGACTACGTCTACAAGCAAAATCTTCGCACCTGGGGATAGCAAAATCCAAGATTTATTGTTGGAAAGCCCCTCCATACTCAACAAGTAATTGTTTGGTGCAGTTAATGATCCGGCGCGGTCATTGGATCTTACTTTTTCGAAATCGAACCTTGAGCAACAGTTACGCGGTGAACCAAGGTTGTCTACTCCGGAATAAAACTAGTAAAATAAATCGTAAAAACCAGCTACTCCAGCGTGACAGTTCGAGTTCAGCACTATTAATCTACCACAAATCTTTCCAAATCAAAGTCTAAAATAATGTAATCACGCCATCCAAAATAATATATACATATTTATACTTGTATATCTCTTCTTAATACTACACCTCTTCATAGATTTAGTAAGCTATTTCCGGATCTAGATCTATCATACGCTTATCTCATCATGATTATGAATAGGTGCCTACTTCAAAAGACTTTAATTGAATTTGTTATCAAAAATCATCGGTGATAAGATGTGAGTTCTTAATCTTCCATTATTTTTTAATATTCTTGAAACTTCCATATATCCAGGAGTATAGTCCAGTTTTTCATTTTCACTATAAAAGTATGACTCCAATCCTCAGTCGGCATCAGAGCACAACAAAATGTTCAAGTTAGTAGTCCTCGTTTCATTCGCTGCTTGTGCGTTGGGCGCAATTGTCCCAAAAAGTTCCTTGCCTCATCTTAACGGACGCATTGTCGGTGGTGAAGCTGCAAGCATCAGCCAATTTCCTTATCAACTTTCCCTGACCTACCAGGAAGAAGGGGAAGAAGGCATTTACGTGTGTGTGGCCACATTGTACACTCCAAATATCGCCATAATATCTGCAGCTTGTGTGGATGGCATTGCTCCTGAAGAATTCACGATTCGTGCTGGATCCAGTAAGCTAGGCACTGGTGGAGTTGTTGTCAAGATTGCCAAGGTTCTTTTTCATCCTGAGCACAATGTGTATAACTTGAAATACGATGTTGCTCTCCTGAAGCTGGAAACTGCCCTTCCTCTTGGACCAACCATCAGACCCATCGATATTGCTGAGAAACCTCTAGCTGTTGGAGCTACAGCTGTTGTTAGTGGTTGGGAGTCTGAACCAAACCCAATTGGTAAAAACTCTACTCTACAATTTTTCAATGTGAAAATGATCAACCAGAAATTATGTGCATCTGTGTATGATTACTCAATGGATGGCATCCAGCCCACTATGATCTGCGGTATTGCCAAGAAAATGGGCGAATGCCAATCTGAAAATGGTGCTCCATTGGTTGCCGATTCTAAACTAGTTGGTATTCATTCTTGGGGTGTTGGATGCGGGGACGAGATATTTACCGGCATTTACACCGATGTAGTCCAATTGAAGTCATGGATTGTTGAAAGTGCTTCAAAATTGTGAACAAATTTTGATTTTAAAAATAAATAAAATTATTGAATACATTTTATGTTGAGCATTAAGATTTTTGTTTTATTTTTTCGCTTATCCATCGATTCGGATTGGCTGATTCATTGCAAAGGGGTTACAAAGAATGTTGAAGCTTTCAAATTGGGATGTTGTTCCTTTCAATGGCTTTCATTTGCCGCTCTTTTTTTCACATGCTGGGGCTTGAATCCAGAACTCTATGTTAGCAACCAAGCACTACATCCATTGCACTATTCCCACCTGTTGTGCCGTTGTACTCTGAAGAAGATAAGTCAGACGGAGTTTAAAGGCTAAAGGCCCAACCATAATACGCGAAAGAAAAAGTAAGCAAGTGTCAAAACCGAACGAAAAGTTTCCTTCTGATTTGTAAAGTACATCAGTTGCCCATAATAGCTCTTAAAAATAAGAAGAAAGAAAGAAGAAGAATAGTCTTTAGAAAAAAAAGGAATGTCAGATTTCCGTACGTAATGTACGACTCAAAGCTTACATTACGTACGAAAACGCAAGTGAACGAAACTTGCCGAAACTGAACAGAAAGTCATTTCGGGTTGGGTATACAAATCACATGTATTTCTACAGATTCGTAAGGCAACGTACGCACCCATTCTTCAATTATGATTAGCCCTCAAATGGTGGCGGCATCATGCTAAAGAAGGAAGCAACCAAAAGTTTCGGCGAGGCTTTGCTCCACAATTCCCAAAGTCACCATTTCACAATGCTGCGCTCCAACGAATGATGCATCAGCGGATTAAAATACATCTCACCTTAATTCATTGTAAAGCAGTGTTCCAGGAAACGATATAGTTATCATCATGGACTTTAATGCCAAAATTGGCTCGGACAACATATAGGTCTCGAATGGGTAGGCATATAGCTTAGGTTAACGTAACGAAAATGATGATATTCTTGTCGACTTCTGCAATACCTATCAACTTGTAATTGGTGGTTCTTTATTCCCGCACAAGACCTGTCACAAAATCTCCCTGAAATCCCTATGCGGTCGAACTAAAAATCAAATCTACCACTTCATTATACAGAAGTGGCCAGAAGTGGAGGAAGTTAAGCTAGCATTATAGACGATCCATGTAATGGTCATTACAATGCGACCGCTAAGTAGTCATGTTGTGTAATGGTCATTGTAAAATGCGATCTTTGCAAAGACACACACAATATCCAGCACAATGTCACGTGGGTCTTTGCAAAGACTGCTGATGGAACGCAATAACCAATTTTTTTGACAAATGGTCTTTGAGGTTTCATTCAACATCAACTGTCAAAGATCATCACTTCCTACTAGATTTGCTTCGCTTCCAAACAGCTGTTGGGCAACGTCGCTCAGAGGTTCGCTACCACATTCGGCGTCAAAGTGTCAAACTAATTATACACTGGTTTAACGGTAGAAGCTATGTGGTGGTGGTGTCGACAGACAAAAGCGAAAAATTCCTGTTTATTCTAAGACTCCTGGGACAAACTCACATATTGAATAGCACTTAGTAAGGATAAATTCAGAAACTGATGCTCAAGGTCAATTGATTCTTTGGAACACGAGTACAGAGCAGCTCTTAAGACAGTGCAGCGGTGTGTGAGCAGCGCTGCAGCTGAAAAAAATAAAGTGCACGACTGGGTCGTACGAACTTGCTCTAATGTGTTAAAATGGTTTTGGGTGCTTGAAATTTTGGGAAAAAAGCGTTGAAAAAATCATATGAAATTTTATAAGTCACTTTAAAATCAATACCTAAAACGTTTTTTGGAAAAAATGAAGTAAGCCATCAGGTTTATTTTACGTTTTTGAATTTTGACGAAAATTTTTTTCAAAATCGTTGGACCAGTTTTTTCAAAAAACAGTTTTTTTCGAAAAACTTTTCGGAAATATATTCCAAATTTTTTTTTGAGTATGCCAACTTCTAGCACTTTGTATTTTTTATCAGAAAAATAAAACTAAAAAAATATAGATTAAACGGTTTTTGGAAAAAACAAAAGTTTAAAAAAAAATTTTGAAACTTTTTTTAAAAACTCAAAAATATATTTTTCGGGAAATTTAAGAATTGAAATTATTTCTTTTATAAAGGGGCTTCTACATTTAAAATTTCATAGAAAACCGTCAAGTGGCTTACGAGAAAATCGGATTTAAAAAAACCGGTCCTATGGGAGGTACCGTTATAAGACTTTTCCTGGAAAATCTATTTCAACCAAAACATAAAGTTTGCACAGAAAACACAATTGAGAAAGTTTTATCAAAATCGTAGGAGCCGTTTTTGAGAAAAATTAATTTTTCATAAAAAATCGTATGGCACGAACGAATTTTGAAGTAAACCGGTCCAGCCGTTTAGGCTGTAAGTGCCGATACAGACAGACCGACAGACAGACAGACAGACAGAATTGTCGGACCCACTTTTTTCGGGTTCTCTATCATCGTAATGTTATCTTTGTCGAACTTTGTTTGTTTAATTTTGTATCCATTGTAATCAATTTAATCGTTAAATGAGGAGAAAGGAGATGCTGTCAAAAAAAGTTTTTAAGCACCATTTTCCCAAGGGTTTACTCCAGAACCTCCAGCGTGACGGTTCAAGACACCAACCACTACGCCGCGCCGCGCCATGAAAAACAACAGTATTAATCTATCACAAATTTTTCCAAATCAAAGTCTAAAATAATGGAATCACACCATTCAAAATGATATTTACATTTATGTATTTGTATATACAGCAGTCCGTACAGTAGAACCCGAGGCAGTTGAATCCTGACCGGACACAAAAACTCTGCTCCTCACAGAATTCAATTTGGCAGAGTTTCCGTCAGGACTCAGGACAGGAATTGCTCAAATACCCATACAAGCTCCAACTGACCCAGCACACATGAGCTTAAAGTTGATGACCATAGATAGTGCCGTTTTTTTTGCTCAGTGGGCTTTGGAGTGTTTGGAAGAGGCCCCCAATTTTGTTTCCGTTTATTTCAGATGGAGTTCGACATGAGTTATAAGCGGTTTATCCCATCGAACTTTACCGGCACGTAATAGGCATGAATATAGAGAGGTCGCCTCCTCACATGCTTCTATCAGTGAATGGGAAGATGATTATTCACTCTTTTCATTCTCAACTCTTTGTTACAGATGGCGCTCGTAGTAGGGCGTAAGTATCGTGCGTCCTGAGAGTCCTATTTGTGTAATGGAGCCACGATTATCATTGCTCGTTTAGAATCAAGTCTACCTTCGCTACAGATGACATCTAATGTGGGACATACTTGTATGATCCATCAGGCCCACTCTGTGTGTAGGTAGACTCTTCTGCTTTAATTCTCGATCTTTTCGTTACAGATGGCGCCCAACGTGGGGCATGATTTTTGAATGCTTCACGGGCCCCACTCTGCGATTAGATCCTCGATTTTTCGTTACAGATGGCAAATTATTTTGGTAGTTGTCACTTTTGAAGCTGTAATTTTTTTGACATTTGACAAGTAGAAACTACGCCATTAATACAAATTTAACGATACACGCTTCAACAACGCATGGAAAATTTTAAAATTCCGTATCAAAATGGTGAAAATTTGACAGTGACATAGTTCGTAGAACTAAAACATTGTATGGTCGTCGTGAAGAACCTTGTTGGACCGCAATTCAGAAATCGGTTAGAAAATTTGAGCTGTTGGGACAAGTTAGCGATGTGAAGAAAAAAACACGTGCACGTCGCTCAAGAACAACTAAGAATATTGCTGCTGTAGCCAAAAGGGTTGAAGAAAACCCAGGTTTGTCCATTCCTTGAAGTTCTTTGGAATTGGGCATTCAACAAACGTCATCACACCGTATTTTGCATACAGAGCTGGGTCCGAGGGCTTATTAAGTTCAGTTAACTCAAGAACTCAAGCCGTCCGATTATCAACAACGTCATGTCTTTACTGACTGGGTCCTTGAAATGCATGAAAATCATCCGGAATACCGGAATTTCATCGAAAAATCATCTTGACTGATGAGGCCCATTTCTACCTCGGTGACTACGTCTACAAGCAAAATCTTCGCACCTGGGGATAGCAAAATCCAAGATTTATTGTTGAAAAGCCCCTCCATCCTCAACAAGTAATTGTTTGGTGCAGTTAATGATCCGGCGCGGTCATTGGATCTTACTTTTTCGAAATCGAACCTTGGGCAACAGTTACGGTGAACCAAGGTTGTCTACTCCGGAATAAAACTAGTAAAATAAATCGTAAAAACCAGCAACTCCAGCGTGACAGTTCGAGTTCAGCAGTATTAATCTACCACACATCTTTCCAAATCAAAGTCTAAAATAATGGAATCACGATATTCAAAATAATATATACACACACATATGTATACATATATCTCTTCTTAATACTACGCACCTCTAGACAGAATTAGTAGCTATTTCCGGATCTAGATCTATCATACGCTTATCTGATTATGATTCCTACTACTTCAAAAGACTTTAATTGAATTTATTATCAAAAATCATCGGTGATAAGATGTGAGTTCTTAATCTTCCATTATTTTTTAATATTCTTGAAACTTCCATATATCCAGGAGTATAGTCCAGTTTTTCATTTTCACTATAAAAGTATGACTCCAATCCTCAGTCGGCATCAGAGCACAACAAAATGTTCAAGTTAGTAGTCCTCGTTTCATTCGCTGCTTGTGCGTTGGGCGCAATTGTCCCAAAAAGTTCCTTGCCTCATCTTAACGGACGCATTGTCGGTGGTGAAGCTGCAAGCATCAGCCAATTTCCTTATCAACTTTCCCTGACCTACGTGGAAGAAGGGGAAGAAGGCATTTACGTGTGTGTGGCCACATTGTACACTCCAAATATCGCCATAATATCTGCAGCTTGTGTGGATGGCATTGCTCCTGAAGAATTCACGATTCGTGCTGGATCCAGTAAGCTAGGCACTGGTGGAGTTGTTGTCAAGATTGCCAAGGTTCTTTTTCATCCTGAGCACAATGTGTATAACTTGACATACGATGTTGCTCTCCTGAAGCTGGAAACTGCCCTTCCTCTTGGACCAACCATCAGACCCATCGATATTGCTGAGAAACCTCTAGCTGTTGGAGCTACAGCTATTGTTAGTGGTTGGGAGTCTGACCCTAACCCAATTGGTAAAAACTCTACTCTACAATTTTTCAATGTGAAAATGATCAACCAGAAATTATGTGCATCTGTGTATGATTACTCAATGGATGGCATCCAGCCCACTATGATCTGCGGTATTGCCAAGAAAATGGGCGAATGCCAATCTGAAAATGGTGCTCCATTGGTTGCCGATTCTAAACTAGTTGGTATTCATTCTTGGGGTGTTGGATGCGGGGACGAGATATTTACCGGCATTTACACCGATGTAGTTCAGTTGAAGTCATGGATTGTTGAAAGTGCTTCAAAATTGTGAACAAATTTTGATTTTAAAAATAAATAAAATTATTGAATACATTTTCTGTTGAGCATTAAGATTTCTGTTTTATTTTTTCGCTTATCCATCGATTCAGATTGGCTGATTCATTGCAAAGGCAAAGTGGAGGAAGTTAAGCTAGCATTATAGACGATCCATGTAATGGTCATTGCAATGCGACCGCTAAGTAGTCATGTTGTGTAATGGTCATTGTAAAAGGCGATCTTTGCAAAGACACACACAATATCCAGCACAATGTCACGTGGGTCTTTGCAAAGACTGCTGATGGAACGCAATAACCAATTTTTTTGACAAATGGTCTTTGAGGTTTCATTCAACATCAACTGTCAAAGATCATCACTTCCTACTAGATTTGCTTCGCTTCCAAACAGCTGTTGGGCAACGTCGCTCAGAGGTTCGCTACCACATTCGGCGTCAAAGTGTCAAACTAATTATACACTGGTTTAACGGTAGAAGCTATGTGGTGGTGGTGTCGACAGACAAAAGCGAAAAATTCCTGTTTATTCTAAGACTCCTGGGACAAACTCACATATCGAATAGCACTTAGTAAGGATAAATTCAGAAACTGATGCTCAAGGTCAATTGATTCTTTGGAACACGAGTACAGAGCAGCTCTTAAGACAGTGCAGCGGAGTGTGAGCAGCGCTGCAGCTGAAAAAAATAAAGTGCACGACTGGGTCGTACGAACTTGCTCTAATGTGTTAAAATGGTTTTGAAACTTTTTTTAAAAACTCAAAAACATATTTTTCGGGAAATTTAAGAAATGAAATTATTTCTTTTATAAAGGGGCTTCTACATTAAAAATTTCATAGAAAACCGTCAAGTGGCTTACGAGAAAATCGGATTTCAAAAAACCGGTCCTATGGGAGGTACCGTTATAAGACTTTTCCTGGAAAATCTATTTCAACCAAAACATAAAGTTTGCACAGAAAACACAATTCTGAAAGTTTTATCAAAATCGTAGGAGCCGTTTTTGAGAAAAATTAATTTTTCATAAAAAATCGTATGGCACGAACGAATTTTGAAGTAAACCGGTCCAGCCGTTTAGGCTGTAAGTGCCGATACAGACAGACCGACAGACAGACAGACAGACATAATTGTCGGACCCACTTTTTTCGGGTTCTCTATCATCGTAATGTTATCTTTGTCGAACTTTGTTTGTTTAATTTTGTATCCATTGTAATCAATTTAATCGTTAAATGAGAAGAAAGGAGATGCTGTCAAAAAAAGTTTTTAAGCACCATTTTGCCAAGGGTTTACTCCAGAACCTCCAGCGTGACGGTTCAAGACACCAACCACTACGCCGCGCCGCGCCATGAAAAACAACAGTATTAATCTATCACAAATTTTTCCAAATCAAAGTCTAAAATAATGGAATCACACCATTCAAAATGATATTTACATTTATGTATTTTTATATACAGCAGCCCGTACAGTAGAACCCGAGGCAGTCGAATCCTGACCGGACACAAAAACTCTGCTCCTCACAGAATTCAATTTGGCAGAGTTTCCGTCAGGACTCAGGACAGGAATTGCTCAAATACCCATACAAGCTGCAACTGACCCAACACACATGAGCTTAAAGTTGATGACCATAGATAGTGCCGTTTTTTTTGCTCAGTGGGCTTTGGAGTGTTTGGAAGAGGCCCCCAATTTTGTTTCCGTTTATTTCAGATGGAGTTCGACATGAGTTATAAGCGGTTTATCCCATCGAACTTTACCGGCACGTAATAGGCATGAATATAGAGAGGTCGCCTCCTCACATGCTTCTATCAGCGAATGGGAAGATGATTATTCACTCTTTTCATTCTCAACTCTTTGTTACAGATGGCGCTCGTAGTAGGGCGTAAGTATCGTGCGTCCTGAGAGTCCTATTTGTGTAATGGAGTCACGATTATCATTGCTCGTTTAGAATCAAGGCTACCTTCGCTACAGATGACATCTAATGTGGGACATACTTGTATGATCCATCAGGCCCACTCTGTGTGTAGGTAGACTCTTCTGCTTTAATTCTCGATCTTTTCGTTACAGATGGCGCCCAACGTGGGGCATGATTTTTGAATGCTTCACGGGCCCCACTCTGCGATTAGATCCTCGATTTTTCGTTACAGATGGCAAATTATTTTGGTAGTTGTCACTTTTGAAGCTGTAATTTTTTTGACATTTGACAAGTAGAAACTACGCCATTAATAAAAATTTAACGATACACCCTTCAACAACGCATTGCAAATTTTAAAATTCCGTATCAAAATGGTGAAAATTTGACAGTGACATAGTTCGTAGAACTAAAACATTTTATGGTCGTCGTGAAGAACCTTGTTGGACCGCAATTCAGAAATCGGTTAGAAAATTTGAGCTGTTGGGACAAGTTAGCGATGTGAAGAAAAAAACACGTGCACTTCGCTCAAGAACAACTAAGAATATTGCTGCTGTAGCCAAAAGGGTTGAAGAAAACCCAGGTTTGTCCATTCCTCGAAGTTCTTTGGAATTGGGCATTCAACAAACGTCATCACACCGTATTTTGCATACAGAGCTGGGTCCGAAGGCTTATTAAGTTCAGTTAACACAAGAACTCAAGCCGTCCGATTATCAACAACGTCATGTCTTTACTGACTGGGTCCTTGAAATGCATGAAAATCATCCGGAATACCGGAATTTCATCGAAAAATCATCTTGACTGATGAGGCCCATTTCTACCTCGGTGACTACGTCTACAAGCAAAATCTTCGCACCTGGGGATAGCAAAATCCAAGATTTATTGTTGAAAAGCCCCTCCATCCTGAACAAGTAATTGTTTGGTGCAGTTAATGATCCGGCGCGGTCATTGGATCTTACTTTTTCGAAATCGAACCTTGAGCAACAGTTACGCGGTGAACCAAGGTTGTCTAGTCCGGAATAAAACTAGTAAAATAAATCGTAAAAACCAGCAACTCCAGCGTGACAGTTCGAGTTCAGCAGTATTAATCTACCACAAATCTTTCCAAATCAAAGTCTAAAATAATGTAATCACGCCATCCAAAATAATATATACATATTTATACTTGTATATCTCTTCTTAATACTACACCTCTTCATAGATTTAGTAAGCTATTTCCGGATCTAGATCTATCATACGCTTATCTCATCATGATTATGAATAGGTGCCTACTTCAAAAGACTTTAATTGAATTTATTATCAAAAATCATCGGTGATAAGATGTGAGTTCTTAATCTTCCATTATTTTTTAATATTCTTGAAACTTCCATATATCCAGGAGTATAGTCCAGTTTTTCATTTTCACTATAAAAGTATGACTTCAATCCTCAGTCGGCATCAGAGCACAACAAAATGTTCAAGTTAGTAGTCCTCGTTTCATTCGCTGCTTGTGCGTTGGGCGCAATTGTCCCAAAAAGTTCCTTGCCTCATCTTAACGGACGCATTGTCGGTGGTGAAGCTGCAAGCATCAGCCAATTTCCTTATCAACTTTCCCTGACCTACCAGGAAGAAGGGGAAGAAGGCATTTACGTGTGTGTGGCCACATTGTACACTCCAAATATCGCCATAATATCTGCAGCTTGTGTGGATGGCATTGCTCCTGAAGAATTCACGATTCGTGCTGGATCCAGTAAGCTAGGCACTGGTGGAGTTGTTGTCAAGATTGCCAAGGTTCTTTTTCATCCTGAGCACAATGTGTATAACTTGAAATACGATGTTGCTCTCCTGAAGCTGGAAACTGCCCTTCCTCTTGGACCAACCATCAGACCCATCGATATTGCTGAGAAACCTCTAGCTGTTGGAGCTACAGCTGTTGTTAGTGGTTGGGAGTCTGAACCAAACCCAATTGGTAAAAACTCTACTCTACAATTTTTCAATGTGAAAATGATCAACCAGAAATTATGTGCATCTGTGTATGATTACTCAATGGATGGCATCCAGCCCACTATGATCTGCGGTATTGCCAAGAAAATGGGCGAATGCCAATCTGAAAATGGTGCTCCATTGGTTGCCGATTCTAAACTAGTTGGTATTCATTCTTGGGGTGTTGGATGCGGGGACGAGATATTTACCGGCATTTACACCGATGTAGTCCAATTGAAGTCATGGATTGTTGAAAGTGCTTCAAAATTGTGAACAAATTTGTTTATGAAAAATAAATAGAATTGAATAAATTTTGTGTTGAGCATTAAGGTTTTTGTTATATTTTCGCTTATACATCGATTCAGATTGGCAGATTCATTGCAAAGGGGTTACAAAGAATGTTGAAGCTTTCAAATTGGGATGTTGTTCCTTTCAATGGCTTACTTTGCCGCTCTTTTTTTCACGGGCTGGCGCTTGAATCCAGAACTCTAGGTTATCAACCAAGGACTACATCTGCTATGCCCTTGCCACCCGCAATGTTTCTTTTGGGTCTTCAAATTCAAACGCGTTTATAATCCTGAGGATTCTATTCGAAGAAGTATTTCGGTATGTTGTCCTCAGGCTTCTTCAATGTTAACCAACAATTATTTATTTCAAGCTATCAAGAGTAAACTGCATCGGTCCGCGCATATTCTATACCCGATTGGACACTTACTTATACTTCCCTTGAGGTTTATACACAGGATAATTTCTCGACATATGGTGACATTAACAAGCGAAGCGGTTCAATATCAAACATGTGCGACCATTCTCCCTCATTCAATAAGGACACTTAATACATTCATTGATATTTTATTGTTGTTTTGTAAGATTCAGGATTGAGGTCGCGCACGATTACTGCCAGTTAGAACAATGCCTTATGCTTTCGTTTAGTTATCGCAGGAACTCGTCGATCGGGACAAAATGTACCACCCTTTGTTCTTGGTACTTGTGACAAGGTGATGTTGTATGATGATAAACTGGTTAATTGTGATTTATTACAATCTAGATGAAATCCATGAATCCATGAAACAACAGATTTTTAAATTATTTCGACTTCGATTCTGTTCTGATCATAAGTCGAGGATCAAGAAAAAAAGAACTGTGGTCTAGTACCAAACGAATGGTTTCAGAAGTATTTTCGAAATGCTGTCAGAGGCTTCCAAACCAGCAAACAATAACGCTCTATCGAAAGCGAATTAATCCGTAAAATCAAACGGAAGCAATCGCAATGCGATTTTCTATATTACAAGTAAACGCTGAAATCCATAAATGTATGTGCCGAATGGAGCAATTAAAAACTTATTAGATTGTATTTTCTTTTTTTCGAATAAAACACATACTCTGGTCACCAGAATCACTTGCACTAGGTAGCATCAGTAGCAACATGGATCATTATGCACATTTATCTTCGTTACAAATTGGTGGAGATTGTCTGCGCCATCTGGCAATGCCGACAGCAAATTGTATAGTGTCTACTAATTGCATGATAATAATGTACCGTATGTGCGATGAAAATCCGATTTATAGAACTATTCATATAGGTACCTATATCCTATAGATACAAACATAGATACTCGTACGAGTTTTGGCAGATGAAGTTTTGTATATACATAGGTGTAAATAAAGTACTTGTGTGTTCAAGTAAAAGTAGATAAATGGGGGGTCGTCGTCGTCGACGTCGACGTCGAGCTGTTTTGGGGTGTATCAATTAATTTTCCAGATTTTCCGAGGAAGCCATGTATCAGAGTGCTTTTCAGTTTATTGTCGGTTGAAGTGTGGAGATTTGTTTTGCTTGCTTAAATTCAAGATAGCAACGCACATCAATAATTTTGAATCTAACAATCAGAGGGTGTGTGTAGATATACTCTTATGTTTGTAATTTGGAAAAAGAATGTTTATCTTGTTCTGCCATTAGATATTAGATATAATATAATATGAGACAAGGGACAAGGGCGAGAGAACAAAGCAGAAAAACTAATCAAATGGTGATAGAGCGGTATGTTTTAAGACCAAAAGAGGGGACTTTTGGTTCCAGTTAAACTTGATTAAATATTTTTTTCTATCTTCTAACAAAAAAGGGAAGGAATAGCTCGAACAACCCTTGTTTGATTGTTTCGTTTCGAGCTTATGTAAGGGATGATACGTATAAAAATATCTAGCCATACTTTTATAGGTATGTTTTATTGTATTGCTAGACCGATATGGTTTTGGATATTAAATATACAATTGAATTATTGTTGATTTACAAAATTTTGTCTGTTTTAAAAATGGCATGAATATCGAGCATTAAAGGGACTTTTGCATAATTATATATTATGTTGTCGAGCATTAAAATTAATGCATTCATAATTTCGTTGGCATAACGAATTTTGTGTGAAACGGCCAAAGAGGCATCTGTTATTAAATTTTAAATCTGGGGAAGCATGAAAATTTAATTTATATATGATCATATCTACGGAAGAAGTTTCTTCTTTCAGTATAGAATATTTTATGTAATTAAATACTTTGATTCCAAGCCCAGGCAGTAGTGGTTTATATTGAACTACGAAATATGGGGTGGGTATAGTTGTGGTCATTATTGGAAAGAGAGGTTTTGTCAAGATGAAGGTGTAAGTATTTGATTATTGGAAATTCTCGAGTTTGAGAAGGATTATACGAGTATTAACGACGAAAAAAAGGCCTTATAAAGGGTGTTTTTTATAGGATGCATAGAACTATAAAATCAAATAAAAACGGATATATTGTATTGACTGCCATGAAATTGACTTTACTTGAAGGATAATTCTTTGCCATTTTTATTTAAATAGGTATGATTTGTGATTGTGGCATATGGTCAAGGCTGGGTCGGATGTAGTCCAATGTTGAGCGTTGAGGTCCATCTCCGGTGACTGTGCTTCATTTGGGGTTGTAATAGGTTTTTTTTAGAGGTATAGGTATAGCTTTAAGTTGGCAACACTATTTTAACTGGCGGCCATTTTGTCAGCTGACATCTGAACATCTCATGCAAATTGTGCAGAATGGCGTCAAAATAAGATGGCTGTTGATCGCGACTTTCACAAGAAAATTTTGTTTAGCGATGAAGCTCACTTTTGGTTGAATGGATACGTCCATAAACAAAATTGTCTTATTTGGAGTTATGATAATCCTCAAGTTAGTGTATGTTGAGATACCGTTATATCCAAAAAAACTGGGTTGGTGGAATAATTGGTCTGGTAATTCTTTAAAAACCATAATGCTGGCCAGAACGTTACAGTCAATGGTGCCCGCTATACAGCCATGATTACTGACATTTTCATTCATCAATTGAACAACCATCATGTCCGAGAGCTGTGGTTTTAACAAGACGCCACAACATTTCACACAGCTCGTGCCACAATTGATTTGTTAAGGAAACGTTCGGTGAGTGCATAATTTCCTCCATAAGATCGTGCGATTTAACGCCGCTTGACTATTTTCTGTGGAAAGATGTTAAGTCGCTAATCTACGTCAATAATCTCGAAACCATTGACCACTTGGAGGACAACATTCGCCGCGGTACTGCGGATCCACAAATGTTGGAAAAAGTCATCGAAAATTGGACCCCCAGATTAGACTACGTCCGAGCCAGCCGTGGCGGTCGTATATATATTTAAATTTCCATGCCAAAAGATTATCTTTCGAATATACCTACTTAAAGTAAATTTCATGTCAATTTTTTTGTATTCCACTTCAAAGTTCCTTACCTCTAAAAAACACCCTTTATATCGGCAAAAACGTTTTTCAAGTCGTCAGTCAGCTCTGCGGCTTACAGGTTTAGATTAGCGACTTCACACACACCTCGAAAATCGTGCGATTTAACAAGGCAAGACCTGTTAAATCGCACGATCCTGGAGGCCAATACACATAAGGTCCAAAACGTAAAATTATCCTCACCAGTGGCGTTGGCTCCATACAAGTCGATTCCCATCGACTTACCTTTTATATTTCTCACTCTCAGCACAAATAAACTTTTTGCAACATGAATCTATTCAAATCATACAACAGCACAACATGCTTTCGGCATTGTTCTTTTATTCCCATACATAATTAGTCTTACTCGCTAGCTACATTACCATATTTTGGGAGACAAAAACTTTAACACGTAATATCCCGCCTTACGAAATTCATCGCTTCATAGAAAACATTTGTTAATGAGGACCAATGATTCAACAGCCCATAGAACACACCAAACTGTCAATTTTTCTGGATGTAATGGCGTGACGTCTCAACAATGGTTCACTCCAAATGCGGCAGTTTTGCTTATTGAAGTAACCAAAGTAAACAATTTTTTTTTTTTTGAAAATTGGGATCAAAAAAAATATTATAATGGATTTTTATGCACATAGATTAGTACAATACAAACACAAAAACAAAATGAATCCCTTTTAAAACTGCCATCAGAGAGTGATATAATTGGAACCACTACTTGAAAATACTTTATAATTCCTGCAAGTCAACTTGCCGCCTACTGACGAGTAAGCCTGCTTGACAGTTGGTCGGCAAGTTATCTAAGTTTGCAGGGGTGATTAGAAAATACATATCAGGGTATTGCAACTGCTAACCAGTTACTTGCACGTGTAGCCTCCGGGTTAGTAAACGGTGATCAACCGAAATAGTCTTATTTCTCTGTCATTTGCAGAGCTCTTTTCTCAATTTAAACAAGGGGACGCAATTGTGTAATAGGAGAACATATTCATATATGAGAACTACACTCGAGCCTTAAGGCTAAATCACATTTCACATTGTTCGGAATAGTGTGGATAATTGAGCGAGAACAAGTAATTTATGTATGTCTGGTTTCTGGTATCTGAGATAGCGGATTGATCTGTTTCGTCAATTTTCAAACCAATTTTGCTTACGAGCGTAAACTGCGCTCCTTATCGTCTTTTTACGGATGGAAATTTGACATCTGTCTGTAAATAGAAATGTAGGTAAGGTATGCTGCTTTTGTGCGTAACGTCACAGTAATCTCACTGCTTAGAGGAAAAATGAAAACATTCATTGATTTGCCTTTTTTAAAGATTAGAGTTGAATATTTTTGCCTCGTTGTTGTGCGGAATCTGAAAAAATCAAGAAAAACTAAAGTTTTCAGTTCCTGATGGCCAGTCTTAAACACATTGAAATAGAACGTTGATTGTGTGACGTCACAATATACAATGATGGTGTTTTTCATACATCAAATCAACACACCCCTTATTTTAATGTTGGATGACTGTCGATGTGCTAATTATATGCTTTGCTTGCGTGCCCTTCTGTCCATTATGGGTAGCGGGTTCATTTGATAGAACGGAAAAGACACTACTACATTTTATCCCCGCCTTTAGACGAATGTATAAGCCTCACATGAAGTAAGGCCAAGTGAGAAGGAAAACTGAATTTCTGTGGTGTCTCGTGTCTTAGGAAACCTGGGTAGGTATTTCGCTAAATTCTCATTTCATAAACTAAGAGCTTCGTCCGTTTTTTCAATTTTTTTCTGAAGAACACAGCATTGAGTCTTAAAAATCCACATTGTTGAAAATTTCCTACTGGATAAAGCTGACCGGAGTTTGCAACTGGACTTAGCTATGACCACAGACTAATACAGACCGCCAACTCTTAGGTACTCCTCCTCTTGCCTGAAATACACTCGAAAAACTTTTTCCTGTCTGTGAATACGTGTACATCTCTGTATGTGCATTTTGTAATGGCAACCATCCCTGGTTATGTCATTTGTGTTTTTGGTGTGCTTACTGCTCCCATTTAAAAACCAGGGGAGAGCGTCACACTCTCAAAATAAATGGAATATCAGCCAGAGTTACCACAGTGGCTCATATGAGCCAAAAGGACTAGTTTTTTTTAGGTTGACTCACGGACTCATTTTTTTAAAATTTGGCCCATTTTTTGTAAGTATAAAAATAAACACTTTAATATGGTCAATTTGCAAGTTCAAAGTCTTTTATATCAATTTTCAGAACAAAAAATAATTTTCAAATATTTATGCATAGTTAGTTTGATTTAAAAAATTTAAACGTTCCAACACAAACAACATCTATTACTTTGATTCACTTATAGAGGGGCATAGATTGTTGGTTTATGAAATCATTTCAAAAGGACTCATTTATTTCCATAACGACTAATTTTTTTAAACTCTGGGACTCATACAAATTTTAATCTGCGGTAACACTGATCAGCTGATTTTCAGTTTGTAGGCAAAAAGAGAGACCAACCAGTGAGTTGGCGGTCTGTTTCTTATTGGTCCGTGGCTGTGATCTAAAACATATTTTGGCGTTCCAACTTTAAACCATACTAATATTATAAATGTGAAAATAAGGGTGTTCATTTGTTAGGCTTTTACGCCTAAACCACTGAACCGATTTAAAATTCTTTCATTAATAGAAAGCTATATTATCTGTGAGTAACATATATAGGCATACATTTTTTTAATCACATTGGAATCGAAGAATTTCAACTCGCATATAATGAATAATGATTCAGCTGGAGCGAAAAAAAACTCCCTGGGTGTCTCGTGTGGGAATGGAAGTCTATTCCCCTCCGTTTAGCAGGCAGGGGAATTTTCTAAAAAAAAAAAAATTACTTAAATTTAAAAAAAAATATTAAGAAATAACACTTACCTACTCTTAAAATGCCATGTGAAATATTTTCTTTTATTGTAAACGGTGGTTAAATTTTAAAGGCCGATGTTGATTTTGAATAAAACAAGTTGCTTAGGAAATTATTGTTTCAATTATGTATGGAACAAAATATGGTTCAAATGGCAGCAGCGACCTCGGCGGCACACCTCCATCCGATGGTCCAAATTTTCGATAACGCTGAGGCATAATTGAGGTTATATGCCGTTAATTGTCGAATTATCTCATCCTTTTGCTCTTAAATTGTTGTTGGCTTATCGACGTACACCTTTTCTTTCAAATAACCCCAAAGAAAGAAGTCCAACGGTGTCAAATCACATGATCTTGGCGGCCAATTGACATCGCCACCACGTGAGATAACACGGCCATTGAATGTGTCGCGCAAAAGAGCCATTGTTTTGTTAGCTGTGTGGCAAGTGGCACTGTCCTGTTGAAACTAAATATCGTCCACATCCATATCCATTGTATATATAAACTATAGTACTACCACTTGAGGTGCGCCATCTATCGACGAAAAACTAAGCTCTAGAATACCATGAGAAGCAACAACAACAATTAAAATGGTGGAAATTGTTGTTGTTGCTTCCCATCGTGTTCTAGAGCTTAGTTTTTCGTCGATAGATGTCGCACCTCAAGTGGGAATACTATAGTTTATACAGGGTGATTCACCAGCGTTGTGCCAAAAAGCTTGAGCGTGTAGGTTGAGTTGAGACAAGAAAAAAATCGTATAGGAGGGGGGTCTATTCCCCCCCGTTTAGCCGGGAGGGGCAATTTTCTGAAAAATTGACTTATTTTGTAAAAAAAAATATTAAAAATCAACGGCTTCGTTTACAACACCGTGTTATACTTTTTTGGAAAGCCAAAAACTTTTTCTTTCATTTTGTTTTTAAGTTAAATTGTTTTAACGAATTGTTTAAAAAATATAAATTTTCAAACTCAAAATTTTCAAAAAAAAAAGAAAAAAATAATTTTTGAACTAATTTTTTTTCAAAATTTTATGTAATTAAGTACCAATTTTGTTTTAAAAATTCAATGCCATTGTTAATTTTTAGTCGAAAACAGAAAACCGGATGCAAAAATGCCTTTTCGTTTTTGAGAAATAAAAAAAAAACCAGAACCACTTTTTTCTAAGAAAATCTTTGTTTTTATTTTTACCTATCTCGACTTTTAGTTTTATTAATTTTTGAAACATTAACCTTTCTTTTAATATTTTTTCTGTAATAGGAGTTTTATGAGGACTTTTATTATGCCTGGGGGCCGGCCGCGGCCACCTGCCGGGAAGGGTTCTACCTGCTAGGAGCTTAAGATGATTAAACCACAATTTTTCTTGAATTTCTTGAAATTATTATTATTATATACAATGCCATATCTTCCAATTCGGGCCATAAAAAGTTCGTTATCATCTCACGATAGCAAACACCATTCACAGTAACTGCCTGACCGGCCCCATTTTGAAAAAAGTACGGCCCGATGATGCCGCCAGCCCTGAGGTGAAAATGTGCCTCATCACTGAAGATGATTTTCTTCGAAAATTGATTTGAGCGCCCATTTTCATAATAAGCCTGAATAACTTTAACGCGTTGCTCGATTAAGTAGGTACCTATCTTTCCATGGTTCAAATTGAATTAGTCTGAGATTGAAAAATGTCAAATGAAATGCAAAAAAAACTTGACGTTTAGGTGTGGTTCACATTCAACATCGGCCCTTAAAATTTAACCACCGTTTATTTACAAACAAAGAAATTTTGGTGAACCAGTTGAGAACAATTAATTTTCAAACTCAAAATATTGGACAAAAAATTTAAAATAAATTTTCACACTTTTTTTTCAAAATTTTACGTACTTTTTTCGATATCAAAATTTAATGTTCTTATTAGTTTTAAGTTTAACACTGAAAACCTTATGCCTCTAAGACTTTTTGTTGCCAAGCTATTCCGAAATATCCGAATCTACCTGCTTCTTCATAAAAACACGAACAAATTGGCTAAATGATCACTTGTGCAATCCGTGTGATGATCGTAAGGCTAGATTTTCTTTTCGTGTCTTAACCCAACCTATACCTCCCAACTCGCTCTAGCTTTTTGATGCACCTTATATACCGATCACCCTGTAGATTTAAGAAGCTATACCTATACCTATTCTTTATTACAACACAGTCCGATTCTCGAATAAAAAACCAATATACTAAACTCAAAATCAAAATTTAATTAACAAACAAGTTCACCACAACAAATTTAAAACCCTCATCCAGGTTTCTGAATCATCCAATTATTTATTCCACATGCAGGCGGGCATCATACAGCGCCAGTGATCCACAATATCAATTCTAACGAAATTAAAAAAAAAACTACACTAGAATCCAGCTTGAATTCGCATAACATTATGCTTAGCATTTTAATTATCAAACTTCCGGCCACTACAAATGTGCGTATAATTAAACGATTGATGTATCAATTTGTTCTGGGTCACCTCAGTATGCATCATCATCATCATCCATTCGCCAATATGAAAGCACTCATAATTGCCCAACATCAATATGATGGTTGTCCTACAGATAGATACACCCACCACACGCACGCATCCAAAAAAAGACGAACTAACAAGCCCAATTCGCATCCGTATCCAATATCCACTTGCCGAAGCAAAACGATGCCATATATATCCCATAGCATCATCATCCAAAACTGATAGATACAATAAAAACTATATACCTACAAAACTCTTATATCACGATTCCCATGATTTTCATGATTTCCATGATTCCCCATAAAAACAACCAAAACAACAGCCAACTTCATGAATAACTCGAAACCATTCCGCCAACATACCGCCTCGATGCCGTCACCCTCACCCACACCCTCGCTATCAAAATGAAAACGTCAAGCAAATTAATTACCACGTCATCTATCCAGCTTCAGCATCCATTCCATATAGCATCATCCTCCTGAGTGAATATACACCACTGGCAATAATGGGTAGGTATGGGACATGGCACATGGGGCTGCGGAGAAACGAGAACGGCAAAAGCACGGACGACCGACCGACGGACCCAACCGCCCAACCTATAAATAAAAACAAAACAAAAAAAGATACGAAAACCTCCAAAACCCGTATAAATAATAATTTCAATTTGGAAAATCGAAAATGCAAATAAAACTTAATGTGCCGCCTCATCAACGACAGGACGTAGCAATTATCCATTCACCGACCGCACTACACAATCCTCTTGTTGGCCTGCGACCTCGTTCTCGTCCTCGTCCTCGTACTCTTCACGTCGTCGCCGTCGGTAAATCCCGAATATTCAAACAAACACATACTCAGAACTCAGATACAAATTTTACCCCATAAGTTCCTATCCGAGAGTGCGAGTCCAAGTTTCCAATTCCAATCCAGTCAGCCAACCAGCCAGCCAGCTAGCTAGCCATCCCAGCCATCCACAGCTATCCAACGGCAACCCAAAGCGAACGCAAAACACGAAAAACAAAAATTAAATGAAAATCTCACTATAATCGGAAATTAAATGGCTGCATGCCGAAAAACGAGGATAAATTGTTTTACGGCCAAGCCAAGAGAGTGTATTCTGACCTAACCACTTTGGTCCCATTTTCGTTCCCTTTCCACTTCCCATTCCCAGTTCCCGCCAATTCGTTCTCTCCTTACGTATGACATACGACGAACCACTACCACACCACACCACCCAGTTGCCCGAAGTTTCAAAGGCATTGCCATCACGATTCGAGTGCCATCTATGTTTGACAGATGCACAGGCTGCTGCTGCTACTGCTGCTAGCTGTCATCCTACAACGAGTTTAATTTTTGTTGAAGAAGGGAAAGGGGGTGTTTTTCAGTCTGACATCATATTATAGGGATATAAATGATAGAGTGTGAGGGGGGGAGCTAGTAGGTGGAAAGGGCAGGACTAGCAAACAGCACTACTTAAACGACACTAATTACACTGAGAGGCGAAGTGAAGTCAGCGTCAGCAGAATAATATACAACACACACAGCAGCAGCGATTCCGAAAAACAGTGAAAAGGCATTAAATGCGCGATGCTTTACCATTTATAACGGGAGATGGAGATGGTGATGGAAGATGGGGGAAGCCTCTTAAAAGTCGAGCATATTCGATTTGTTGGGGCTGGAACGGGGCGGGGAGGGGCGGGATGAGACGGGTCAGGCCAGGCTGCATGCGTTTATTGCCATGCCAGCCAACTTTATGATGCTGGAGCCATTTTTTTTTTTATTATTATTTTTTGCTTATGCTGGCAATTGGCCTTCAGTAAATAGGATGGCAACTTTGTTCCATGGTATTTGTGTTTGAGAGAAAAGAGAGAAGTTGTATCAGGGCGCAGTATCCGTACTTTAATTACTGGCTGTGACTGACGTTGATGTCCCGGAAGGTTGTTTTGTAGCTTCATCTTCTTTGGCAGTTTGGTATTGTGCGTGTGGCCTTATTTTGTTTCCGAGCGATTATTTTAATCGGTGGACTCGTGTCAAATGTCAAATCCTCTTGATGTTGAATTAAATGTATCATTTTTTGTTAAATTTGTATAAAAATAAAAATAATTCGAAACAGGCTTGGAGATTTTTTCGAATATCGAATTGATCAGTTGTGTCTACTTTTCAAATCATTCTTCCTAACCCCAAAAATCGCTAAGGAAAGCGTAAAAAAAACAAATAACCGAGTTGAGTTTTTTTTTGGGTAAACTATTAGAAATCATAGCATGCATGCAATCCCAGATTATACCTACTTGATTGGAAAAAGCAGCCATCCACGCTTCTATAAGGTTCTTATCCTGCCAGAATATAGAATGAAGATCCTTTTTTGAATACTTAATTTTTTTCATAACGAGCATGCATTATAGGGGGCTATTAATACCCTTACCATATTTAAGCACAGTACGTGCGTTTAGGATTAGTATCACGTGGCGTAGTGTTTAGTGTAACGGCCTCCAACGACTTAGATGTTGGGTTCAAATCCACTTTAGTTTCCGGAGCACTATGAGGAAGTGACAAATCCTCCAAGAGCAAATCATGTCATGAAAAGTGCTCCTCTGTAAGCCGTTCGGATTCAGCCCTAGGTCCCTTCCATTCCTGCAGAATATCAACGCAGACAAAGGGATGGTTGAAAGTGTAAGTCATAGGTCCCGGCCCCGCTTGGAGCTATTGTGCCAAGCCAAGTATTTATTTATTTTAATCGGATTCGAAGAGTTTCTACTTAGTGCGTAGAGATATTTTGTTGGAGTTCTTAACACAGAGGAGCTTTGTTTATTCTATTGTTAGCATCCAGGTCCGTTCCGCCAAGTGTTATGAAACTGCCCAAATAAATAAACTGCGTGACCTCCTCTATGGTTGCCTTACTTAGAATAAATTGTTTTGTGTCTTTACCCATGGTCATTACTTTGGCACTTAAGCCAGCCATTTCTCCGTTCAGTTGCAGCGAATGTCATTATTTGATTAAAACCCAGTTGTTTGCCATGAGACATAATATCGTCAGCATCATCTATATAGATTATAGACTTAGTTTGTCAAGTGATCTCCGTGGGGATACCATATCGTTCATTTATACCCACAATGGCAGTCATCACATTGTCACTTGCCAGAAAGAACAGAATTGGTGACAAAACACATCTCCCTGTCTCACTCCTTGACGCACATCAAAGGAATCGGAAAATTGTCCATTGTACAGAACAAAACACCTTGCGTTGTTGTAGGACTCTTTCATAACAGTGACAATTTTTCCAGCTATACCTAAGCGATCTCCAGATTTATGATACTCAAATGAATGTTCAAGGATGATTCGCAAGCAGAGACGCACGATCGACGAACTCAGAAAGCCCGCTTGATGCCTGCTGAGCGTAAATCGATCCTGAACTTTACCCTCTCGAGAGTAGTAGTTGCCATTTGCTTCGGAAAGACTGACAGAATGGCAATACGCCTGTTATTACAGTTAAGGTTTATTTTCTTCGGAAGCTTGACAATAAATCCATCCTTCCAGCCCCTTGGGTAATTTTTCGTCTCCCAAACAGCTTGTACTAGTTTTCAGAAAGCTGTTTTAGGGTCCACTTTTAAAACTCTGCAGGTTTACCGCCAAGTCCAGCTGCTTTGTTTGCCTTTGAAATATGGATCGTGGTACTTATCTCTGTACTTGTTGGGGAACTGGTGTCAATACCGCTAGAAGACCTTGCGCATGTTGTTCAAGTGCTGATTCAAGTCTGCGTTGTGTTCATCGTTCTGCAGTGCACAAAACAAAAGTGCTCCTTCCGTGTTAACAGCTGATCCTGTATCGTCGCTAAAAGGTTGCCGTTTAAATACAACACGGGATGGTCAGTGTTATTGTTATTCCGCTGTCCAGAAATGTCCTTATCTTAAGAGATTTTATACAGATCCATAGCGTTCTCCTTCCTACAGCATGTTCCGCATTCTCCATAATTTTGCCCACTCTTGCCTTTTATCAAGTCTCACACACCGCTGTTGGTACTGCTTTAAGAGATGCTCTGTACTCGTTTCGAAGAACCAATTTAAGGCCCAAGCACAATACGAAAAAGAAAAAGGAGGCAAGTGTCAGAATCGAACGAAAGTTTTCTTTCCGATCTGTCAAATACATCAGTGATCCATAATAGCCCTAAGAAATAAGAAGAAAGAAACAAGAAGAATATAGCCTTTAGAAAAAAAGAAAGGTCAGATTTCCGTGCGAAGGGTATACGACTGAAAGCGAAAGCGTACATTACGTACGGAAACAAAAGTGAACGAAACTTGCCTAAATTTATCAAAAAGTCATTTCGGGTTAGGTGTAGAAATTATTATGTATTTCTTTTGTTTCGTAAGGCAACGTACGTACCCATTCTTCAATTATGCTTGGCCCTTAACGGTGATCATCAGTTTCTGGATTGATCCTTACTTCAAGTGATATTCGATATTTGATTTTGTCCCAGGTTTCATGATTCATGGGCTACCCAGAAATCTGTCGCTCTTGTCTGTTTTGTTACAGCTTTTACGGGAAAACCGTCGTTTTGTAAGACGATTTCACACCGAAAGTGGTAGAGAAATTACGACGTTGGTGCTCTGAGCGACGGGCAACAGCTGTTCGCAAGCGGAGCGAACCCAGTAGCAAGTGATGATCGCTTCCAGTGTTAGCTTTTCTTGCGTCTCGAACATCAATCGCACAGTGACTCCTCCACTTCTAGCTGCTGCTGTGAAGTTAAGTAGCCGATTTGATTTTAAGGTCGACCACCTACAGAGGAATTCCAGTTGATTTTATGACAAGTCTTGTTCGGAAATAAGGAACCAACAATCACAAGTTGACGATCATTGCAGAAGTCGACAAGCAAATCGCCATTTTCGTTATCGTTATTAATTATTATTTCACATTCATTTCACTGATGAATTCTATTTTACAAAGAAAGACATATTATTGCTAACGCACTCAATATTGAATACAATCCCCAAGCAAAGTAATTAGGCACCTACCTTGTTTAATTCAATTCCACACGGCACCCAATTAATAAACCCATAAAATTAAAATTTGATACCTATCAAAATGTTCGTTCAGTCCATTTATTTAAGTGTATTATTTTCAATGTCAATAAAAACCTACCCTTCTGCCTCCATATCCACACTATCCAACCTAACCACGCACACAACCAAAAGTCTAACAACAAAAACAACCACCATCCGCCATTAAAATAATTTAATGCAATCAGCAACATTGCATTTGAAATAAAAACCACAACAATAAAAGGGCACAATGGCTGTATGAAGTTGTTGTCCGTATTCGTATATGAAGTGTGCCAACGTTCCTTTTTGTGTTTTGTGTTTATATTTTCAACGGCAACAACCCCCTTTAAATGTTAAATGAACTCGCTATGGGAAAAGAGAATAAAGGAGTCAAGGGCTAATTTTACCATCCCCAGCACAGACCCCAACCCCAGCCCTAGCAAAACTAAGCAAACGCACACATGCTCAATGCTCATGCTCATTCTATAAAATTCCTCATAAACCGTGTGTTTATCGTTTAATAGTCGTTCCGTCTTCCGTGTGGGTTATAAAAATAAAATTCATTGCTGCTTAAATACTTCGGTTCGATTTTGCTTTTGCTTTTGAATTTGAATTATGATGTTGCGAAGGCTATTATAATACCGAAGCTCCTTTGTGTTGGCAAAAAACAAATAATGGTAATGTTGAGGCAAGGACAGTAACAGCGACAAAAACAGGAGGGATAACGAACGCACTTGTTCTTGTTCCCGTTCCCTTGCTTTCGACGTAGCTATTCGTATATTGTATTCAGTATTCTCTCTCTCACACACACATACACATGCAAGAGCACATTTAAATACTGAAACTGAAACATTGACATAAATTTATGTAAAGGGAAAGAGATAAGGGAACGAAAAATTGCTGCGGGAAACGATTAACTTTGTGCTCAGCAAATTGTATTTGTATATCAGCTCCAGCTGACTCAGGATTCAGGAATATGAAATTATATTCTCCTGATTTTGTTAAGTGCTTACTGCTAGTGCACAGTGGGGTCTTACTCTTTTTTAAGGATTCTTCTCATTCATATACTCCGGTAATGGCTGGTTTAAAGAAAAACATTGGTGATTAAATTTTTAATTTCAAAGATAATTCTTTGCATATTTGAATATGATTTTCAACAGAAATTGCCACCGCGGCTGGCTCGGATGTAGTCCAATTTTGAAGTTTAATTTTTGATCACTCTTTCCATCATTCGGGGTCATAGGCATATCGGCAATAACGTGGCGAATGTTGTTCTTCAAGGCGTCAATCGTCCGAGGCTTATCGTTATAGACTCAACTTCACATACACCCACAGACAACAGTCTAGCAGTGTTAAATTCCCACAGAAAATAGTCAAGCCTCAAGCGGCGTTAAATCGCACGATCTTGGAGGCCAATTCACAGGACCAAAACGCGAAATTATGCGCTTACCGAACGTTTCCTTCAACAAAATCAATTATGACAGGCGCTGAGTGCCATGTTGAGCCGTCTTCTTGAAACCACAGTTCCCCACATCATTCAATTCAATTAAGGAGAGAAAATCATTGATCATGGCTCTATGACGGTCTCAATTGACTGTAACCCCCTGGCCGGCATAGTTTTTCAAGATGTGAGGACCAATAATTTCATCGGCTCATAAAGCACACCAAACTGTCAGTTTTTCTACATGAAACTGCCGGTGTCTCAACAACGGCATATGGATTACCTATGCTCCAAATGTAACAGTTTTGCTTATCGACGTAGCCATCGCTAAACGTCGTGGGCAATGCATTTCACAATGATTTTTTTTCGAAATAATTCTTGCATTGCACAATTTTGCATGCCTTGTTCAGGAGTCAGTGGTTTCATGATAAAATGGCAAACCAAACAATTGATAAATTACATGGCAGATGACAAGGTGGCTGTCAATGAAAACAACAAAAATAAAGTACACAGTTGGATCGCATCACGAACTTGCTCTAATATGTAACTGTAACAAGTAACTTTTCGATATCGTATTCCAATTTTTTGTTGGAGTATGCATCAACATCTAGCAGTTTAAAGTTCTTATCAGAAATTAAAAAAAATTAAAATGTTTGAAAAACCAAATTTAAAAAAATCAAAAATTCAAAAAAAATGAAAAAATATAAGGTATTTCGCTTATAAAAGGGCATAAATATTAAAAATTTTATCCAAATCCGTCAAGTGGCTTACGATTAAACAGGTCCTATGGTAGGTACCGTAATAAGACTTCCTGAAAAATCTATTCCAACCATAACATAAGGTTTACACAAAAAACACCGTTCAGAAAGTTTTATCAAAATCGTAGGAGCCGTTTATGTGAAAAAATGATTTTTTTATTAAGAATCGTATGGCAGGTACCATAGAGCTAGAATGCTAATTCGAAAAACCCTTCTGTAGGGCATCATAATAATACTGTGTGTACCAAGTTTGAAGCAAACCAGTCCAGCCGTTTAAGTTGTAGGTACAGACAGACAGACAGACAAAATTGTCAGACCCACTTTTTTCGACGTCAGCAACATCGTAATGTTATGTTTGATTGTAAGATTTTTTTTTTAACATAGAGCTGTCAATAACTGATTTAATTATTTCCAAGCAATGCTAAGTCAGAATCTTTTTTAAAAACGTTGACAATCTTGCTAAACGGTGAGGTCTAACTTTGCTCTTGAGTTTCAAAATGAATGATGAATTGAATTAATCAGGCAAATACCCGATAAAGACAGAATATCGCGGAATTATGTTTGATTTCCTGGGGAACCAGAATCTGGAATTTGTTATGAAGCGAACGACAGAGTCATCTGAGTATGAAGGTTTCCTATGCTAGTAGGTACTCCTCTCTTATGTCTTCAAAAAGCAACCTGGATCAACATCACGCGTGGAACTGTGAAGAGAAAACACACGAGAAAGACAATCTATTTAATTCTTCTGCCAAACGTATTTCTTCCAACGTCACCATTCACAACGATAATTTCCTACAATATACGAAATAAAATCGCCATCACGTGGCGCAATGTAAAGGAAATCACCACCGCGCACCGCCACACTCTACACTGACTATCCCGGTACCCCGGTCTATTTGGACAGGTAAGAGGTAACCGATGGCATACGCCGGCAGGATATCATATAATTTTATACGGAAGGCTATACACTGAAAATAATATTGTTCATAAAAATTATAAAAACCGTTTATTGACTTATTTTTCTTTGTCCCAATGAACTTTTTCTTGTCACAATAAACTTTTATTGTTTTCAGATTTCCGTAATCAATAAACTATTTATTGCGACAATTAATTTGAGTTTATTGAACACGAAGTGTGAAACTTAAGAAACTATTTACTGTTGTAATAAACTTCTACATTGTCGCAATAAAGTTTTTAATTGTATTACAATTTTTGAGCATTTAAAAGCGTTTATTGTGCCAATAAATAGTTTATTATAATTTAATATTTTTTTTCGAAATCTCACTTGTTATTTCAGTTTATTTCCACAGTAAACGAGTTCAAAATTTGAATCGAAGTCTTTTTTCATAAAACAAGTGGCCAATATTAATAATTTGTAAAATCTAATGGTATTCTGTTTCAAATTATAATGGATTTTCATTTTTAAAAAAGACCTGATCTTCAAATAAAATGATTAAAATCAGAAGTTATTACTTTAATTTATTTTAAAGTTCAACAAAAAAAATTTAAATTGCCATTTAAAAAAAAATAAACTTTCAATAAAGCATTAATTGTAGTAATAAACCTTTAATTGTCGCAATAAACTATTTATTGATACCAAATTTCCATTTCAAAAAACAGTTTGCTTTCAATGATCCATTTATTGACACAATAAACCTTTTATTACCACAATAAACTTTTAATTGATAATCGAAATTTCCATTTCAAAAAACACTTAACTTTCAATAAACTATTTATTGTCCCAACAAAAAGTTTATTGTTGCAATGCAAGGTTCATTGGCGCAATAAAGTGTTAATTGGCACAAACAACTACTTATTGGGAAAAACAACTATTTATGACCATAAATAACATGAACGTACAATAAGAATTGTCTAGTGATCACGATTTAGTCTATTACGTGTTCTTGTCGTGATCGTTTTGAATTTGACACAAAGTGAAAAAGTAAAAGTGTGAAAAGAGTATTATAACGACTATTTAGACAAATCATGTAATCAAAGACTATACAAAAAGTATTAGCGTTAAAACAATAAAGACTATTAAAACAATTAATTAACAAAGTGAAAGTCCAAGTGTTGAAGTGCTTAAGACAATAAATTGACTAGTCAACATAAAATTCATTTCTACTCTAATATAACCAAGTAAGTAACAATTATATATATTTTTCGAATTAAGAATAAGCATATTTGAATTTCTTTTGGCAAGAAAATGGTTTATTGGGAATTTTTTTATCATTAATTTTCCAATTTAAAATGGTTCACAAAACATCACTTAACTTTTAATGAATAATTAATTCGCACAATAAACCATATATTGTCACAATAAATAATTAATTGTCAAATAAACCATTAATTATCGCAATAAACTATGTATCGATATTTTAAATTCCCATTTTAAAAACTTTCAATAAACCATTTATTGTCCCCACAAATCATTATTTGCCGCAATACAAAATTTATCGATAGTTCAAATTTCCATTTTAAAAACTTTCTATAAATCATTTATTGTCACAACAAACCATTTATTGATCTAGATTTTGAGCCGATTTGTCCATATTTTTTGTTTACTATTTGTTTTTTTTTTTTTTAAATTCTTTTTTTCATATTGTGCCTGTAATGAAGTAAAAACCCAGCAGAGAACTCATTAATATAGGGGAGACTGAATATTATGGGAAAAAAAAAAGTTGTTTACAAAACTGCAAAAAATAATAAAAAAAAAAACATTAATTATTGTTACTTTTGGTACTTTTGTCCACGGTCACTCCTACGTATTAAAAAAATTATAATAGTGTTATTATATTTTCAATTTCAAAATTGACAGTCCCAATGATTCGCAGATTTATTTTAAATCAACAGATATTTTTCATTCTTTAAATTATCCCCTTTTTAACTATAATTCTTTTTCAGGATATTCGATAGATCAGGATCAGAAGATCAAAACAATACTGTTTGATCCGTTTCAGGTTTGATTAAAAAAAAATTTCAAATTAAGGTCAAGTTAAAATTTTATATTTTTCCTGATGCAAGTTTAGTTTCAACTTTTGGAACTTTTTAAAATACAGTATGAATACATTTTTCAATTTTTTTAAGGTGGACATGGATTTTGATTTCATGTTTAGGAACCACAACCCTTTCCTTGAGCGCTGGAAGAATATTATTTCGAAGATCCAGGAATTTTAAGCTACGGAATAGAGAGTCAAGGAAAGAACCATCATGAACGTTCTGAAAAAAATTGGTTCTGAAAATATTCAAGAAAGTAAGTTGAATATAGTTTTACTGTTAACATTTTTATTTTTTATTATTTCTTTACTGACCCGATTTATTATACGTACTAGTTAAATACTAGATGATTATGTATCAAAATTTTATATCCACGTTTTCGTTCTTATTTTCAGACTGTCGATGTCGGGATGCTGCTATTTTGTGGGAACTTCACGGGTATCTAGTACCCACACTAAAATGTTCTCGGAAGGACATAAATGGGACCAAAACTACAATCAAATCAACAATAAAGGACTCACAAGAGTCCTATATTTTTCCAATAAAAAAAATTGCAAAAAGGCTTATATCCTTTTAAATTGTATCAATGAATGAATGGTTTTTACAGTAATCTTAATAAAATATGTTATTATAACGTTTAACTAAAGTCTTTCATTTCTTCATTTAAAATTCTAACTCATTTCAGGAAAACGTTAAAAATTTGAGGAAAGGTTGGAAGAAAAAAATAAAATGTAAGTATATGTAATATGTACCTACGTATTGCCACGATAAATTATTTATAGAAATTTTTAAAATATATTAAAGTTTTTATTTATTTATATATATAAATACATTTGTTATTTATAAATGTAAATAAATAAAAATTTTAATATTTTACTAAAGTTTTTATCAGTACGTTATTTGTGGTAAAAACTGAGTTCATTGCGCCAATGAACTCGTTTATTGGTGCAATAAGCTATGTTCATTGCTCGAGTTTATGGCACTAACGAATGAAATTATTGCGCCAATAAACGAGTTAATTGCGCCAATGAACTAATTTTACTGCGCCAATAAACAAGTTTATTGTGGCAATAAAATGATCTCATTGCGGCAATAAACGGTTTACTGTGCCAATAAACGGTTTATTGTTGCGATAAACCTTTTATCCTGGTAGTAAACGCTTAATTGCGACAATAAATTGACTTCATTGCCGTAATTAATGAATTTATTGCAACAAAAAGCCCATTTATTGTCTCAATAAACCTTTTATTGTCGCAATAAACTATTTATTGATGATCCAAAGTTCCGTTTCGAGAAAAAGTTAGCTTTCAATAAACTATTAATTGTCCGAACAAACAGTTTATTGTGGCAATAAACGATTAATTGCGCCAATAAACATTGTGTCAATTAATGAACTTATTGCGACAATAAACAATTTATTGTCAAAATAAACTATTAATTGATTATCCAAATTTCCATTTAAAAAAAGTCAACTTTCAATAAATTACTAATTGTCTCAACAAACAGTTTATTGTGGCAATAAATGGCTAATTGTGCAAATAAACTGAGTTCATTGCACCAATAAACTGAGTTTCTTAAATAACCGCTTATCGCATTTAACCGTGTATTGCCACAATAAACGGTTTATTGCCGCAAATAACCGTTCATTGCGCCAATAACCTCTTTCAATTAACTGTGTATATATTCAATAAACTATTTCAATAAATTTTTTTAATAATCAATTAACAGTTTATTGAATTATTATGGAAAAATGAAATCAATAAACAGCCGTTTATTGTCGCAATTAACTTGTTTGTTGGACGAGTTTCAATAAAAAAGTTAATTGTCGCAATAAACTTTTTAATTCATATTATGTAGCTTTTCGGTTCAGTGTAAGAATAAAAATTGGTATTTTTAACTTTTATTAATTAATTAATATATGTCACATTCTCTTTTTCTAGAAATATGTAGGTAATGCATAAGGAGGAGTGTTATTTGCACTTAAAACTAAAATCAGACTCGACCTCCCTACCGTTCTGACAGTATATGGATCAACGGGGTGATCCATAAACTTACTTTACTCAACTTTCCAGACCAGCCACAACCCGAGTATTCGGATGACTCACTCACATATCCCAAATCGATATCAGCAATTATCGCAGCCCAAAGAGTTGAAGACCACGTAATACTGTGGAAATATTACGTGAAATGGGGCATCAAAGTAAATTCTTCTTAGTCGGAGTTAGTTTGCTTCAGAAGACTTGTGCGATACCAAAACACACGCTCAGCCACTACTTGCCACAGTATTATTGTTAATCTACCAGACGGAACCCAATAGACACCCAAGCCAATTGTGAAATACTTGGGAATTAGTTTTGGGGAGAGGTTACGCTTCAACCCACATGTATCAGCCCTGCTCAAAAAAAGCAAATTACGCCTTTCATGGCATTTATCCACTAATGCGGAAAAGGAATGACCTCAACCGAAAACAAATTTGCTTTTATATGAGCAACTTATAAGAGCCATAGTATTATACAGTTTTCCGGTATGGCTTTCAATATCAAAGACAAACATAAAGAAGATCGGAGTATTCGAAAGGAAATTGCTAAAGATTTGCACGGATCTTCAATTCGATGAACGACGCACGGCAGAAGTACCCAAGCAACAAACCACTCAACGAGGCAGCAGCGATAACACCACTGGACAGATATATAACGGAAACGGCTAGAAGGATGGCGACAAACTAAGCCAACCATCCGAACCCTCTAGTGAACACAATCAACAGTGTATCCTGAGCCACGATACCTAGAAATAACTGCGTTAATGGACGAAATAAGAATCAACGACGACGGGGCAATCCAGTTTTAAGGAAAACCGGATTTGAACAACCCGAGATGAACACCACCACTTGACTATTATTATAAGTACCAATATAGTGGCCATTTTTAATTAAACAAATATTTTTGGGTAAAATAGGTTTAATAGAATAAGAATCAATTGCAAATACTAACTATACTGTTCAAGAAAAGAGTTTCTCGGTGTTAGAAATCTCAGCCAAAAGTACGCACCTGGGAAACCAGATAGAAATCTCACTAGTTGTTTGTCAGATTTTCACTTTCCTGTTCGTCAGAGTGGATTGCAGATTGACATAAGGCACCATTTATTGTAGTGCGGCGTTTCCTTTTTAAAATATTTTTAAAATAAAACTCCACATACTGCCCTTTACTGTCGTGGAGTTCCTGTTTCCCTAATACCTACTGCCTGAGCAGAATGGTGTAGCTGTAGCAGTAGTATGTAGCACTGTCAACGTTAATCTAAAAAAAATAGCTTGCTAAGAAGCATGCACGAATATCCAATGTGTAGCACTGAACCCAAACAAAAATCATGTACCTTACCTACCTACCTATGCCATTGTTTTGCAGCGCAGCACGTTCGTTTAGTTGGAGTCGACTTGTACTTCAGCTACTTTTTGTGCTGCCTCTGCAACTTCACATTGTAGCCATGCAATACGAAGTAGGTAGGTATGTACATTTAACTTTGACAGTGCTGCTTCACCATTGTGCTCAGGCAGCACCACAGACCGACTTCAAATTCATCGTTTATTGTCGTGGCTCTCTTCTTCTAAGGGTGCTACAGACCGAGCGTTGCTTACCGTTTTGTCTTCTGGTTTTGCATCGCCAGAGTTGCTAGTAGGTATTAAGTCGTTGTATGAAATACTTTGTTATCTTAAAGGTATACCTACCAAGGTATTAAGTTCAAAAATTGTGTATGATTAAAAAACGCACATGAAACAAAAGAATCTTGTTATAATTTGAAGTGCGAAACTTCTCCACCCCTGAGTTTTCGTTTTCTTTGGAAACGAATCTACTGGACTTCGTCATCAATAAGCTCACCTCAGCCTCGATACAAAAAGGGCATCACAACTCAATGGGAAACAAATCAATGCTTCTAACCAACAAATACACTATGTATAATTTATATCGAGATAAAAAGTGACTACAGGTCGATGGGCTTTGATGAAACTGATCCCAACTTCTAAGCCCAACCACTTCTCGACCCCACAGAAGAAATTCTCATCTTTCATCAAAATAAGCAAAGCACAAATAAAACAACTGCTTTTAGAATTTATTAAATGCAGAAAGACATGTACTTATACCCACAATAAAATTTGTTCAAAAACAATCATTGTAGGTATAAGACCCTTCTCTTCTTTATCCAGAATTCCAGATCCACCACCCATCTTCTTATCCGTTCGTTTGCCTTTGACTCCCTTTTAAGACTCAACTCAAAACAGCTATCTATCAGCATCAGCTTCTATTGCATTAAATTGCTCTCTTTTAGCATTAACATCCCATTTCTCATCTCTCGTTCTTTTGCCGTTTGCCCAAGCATTTGCATTCCTTAAACGTTAAACCTCAATCCTTCTCATTCATGTGCACAATCAAACCAACAGCGGGCAAAAAAAAAATGTATGAAAATCCCTTAAATACCTTGACATGGCAATGCCATCAAATTCTCAGTTGTTCTTCCCGTCGCCGTTCCCATACTCCCGCACCCGTACCACGACTCCACACACACCACGCCGACTCCCCTTCCCGTCTTTCAAAACGAACTTAATAAAAATAATAATAATTGTATCTAGATACATCAGGAATATGGAATACCCTCGCTGTGTTATTATATCAACATTCAACACACTAAGTATCTCTCTCGTGTCGGGTTGGTTTCAATTATACCAAAAGCAAGAGGATGAAGTTGAGGATGAGGCATGAGGGTACGATACGACAACGACAATGACGACGACGATGGACGATTATGGGGCAATGATGATGACGAAGATGATGAACAAGAGGTCGAGGACAAGGAGGATGAAACAGCACACAAAACGGAACAATCCCCAAGCCCCCAACCCCAATCCCAATGCCCAATCTATATAGACACAAAACTCAACTCAAGCAACAGACCCAAAACCCAATGGATAAATGGAATTGCTCGACTTGACTCGGTTGGGTCTTCTCCACTCCTGCTTGCTTCGACTGCTGCCACTTCTGCCACAATTTCTACTATGCTCGCTCAATGCTGCTGCTGTCTCGCAGTTCAACTGTGTATGAGTAATGGATTTATACACAAAGATGAGATACATATCCACAGAGCGCACAGCACACAACACACACCCTTATAATATGAATCCATAAGATATTTTAACAGCAATAATAATAGGCCGTATATTATGTTTGCTTTCCGAATGAGCAGGCAAATCGTTTCAGTTGTAAATTGACGTTTGAGTTAGCTGCCAGTTCGGTTCATATTTATAGTCATTCAGTTAGTCAGTCGAGCTAATGGACTAGCGAAATATAATTCGGAACGGGAAGTATAAGGGACAAAGATAAAAATATACTGTCAGTGCCAACGCCAAGAAGCAGAGAAGATAAAATAAGTGGATAAAGGTAGCCAGCCAGCTTCGTAATTTTGTATCATGTGAATGTGAACCGAGCAAGAGAGATAGAGAGAGAAACCAATAAACACAAAGTAACAGAGTTCCCTCAAACCTACAACAAGCTCCTGCTCCAACTCGTAGTCGACGACCCAAGCCCAAAGAATCAAAGCAAGAAAACTATTAAGAGGGCACCAGGCACCAAGCACCATCTCAACCAACAACAAAACAGAGAAAACCCCCTTTTCCAAAGTGTATTTTGTATCTTGTATCTGCTTCTGCTGTGCTGCCTGCACTGCATATTGTGGACACATGTGTACACAAAATCAGCTGTTTGGGGAAAAAAAAAATGCTCTAAGTGGGGTAGTATTAGTGTGATTGAATGAATGTTTTTGTATCTTCTAGATACATTTTATTAGATGAATTCACCATTTTATTCGAGAGTGAATGAATCAGTGTGTATTTTGTATCTCACTCGCAAAGAGATACTTTATGATATTCGAATTTAATAGTCGTGCGCCAACATAATCGCTAATAGTCTGTCGCTTGAAGTAATTGGTGTAATAAGTGGACGGTTCGGGTTCGGGTTCAGTTCGAGACTTGTGTATACTGTATACCCATCAGATACTCTATCTATCACATTATTAAAGAGTGTAAAGATTGTATTTTAATTTTTGTTGGTTTTTATTCGTTTTTGTTCGTATGATTGTAAGCTGGCAATGCTGTGTGTACAAAGCATGTTGATAATGTAAAATGTTGCTAGGATATTTATAATGTTGATGTTGATGTTGATGATAATTGTTGTTTCTGTTTGTGTTATGATGATGGTGGTGATGGTGCTGCTGCTATATTGCTGTTGCTGATGATGATGATTGTGCGATGATGATGATTATATTTCGTTTTATTATTATTACGGTTTTGTGAGACGAAACAGCGGGTGTCAATTGTGTGCTAATTGCATGTGAGAGATTGTTTTTTGATCTCATTTCATTTCATGTCTAGTGTGGTGCCTGTGCCTGAGCTGTGTACTGTGCCACCGACAGATAGACAGACGGTTCATCGTTTCTTCTTCTTCTTCTACCTAATAAAATATTTGGTTTTAGATAAATTTTTCATTTGGAGAGTGGTTCGGGTGTTCTTTTTTTTTTGTGTTTCTTGGTTCTTCTCATTGTGTGTACTGTGTACTCGTACCCGTACCTACTCATCATCCTCAACATCATCTACCTATCTATCTGGGAGATTAAAGATACAAGAAAATATTAAAAAAAAAAGTATTTAAGAACCACGGTGTGGGTTTTTTTTTTTGTCCCCTAGAATTGAGATTGAGATTCGTGTGTGCTCAATCAATTTAGTGTGTTCTTTTTTTTTGTGTTTTGTGTCGGTTTCGGGTTCACACTTTTTTTTGTGTGTGTCGTTTTGAATCGTGTGTTTTGTTAATCAACCCATCAAGAGTTGAGATACAATTTTTTTTTTGTATTCAATGGATCGTTATAATTTCTTCTTTTTTTTTTTTTAACTGTGTGTAGGTACTATTGAAGTGTGGTGGCGGCGACGGCGGCGCCGGGAATTAATGAATAATTACATTGTTATTTTCCCTCTTCGCGGGTAATTGATTGTGCCAATAAAAATAAATACAGAATTTAAAAAAAAAATATTAAGTGGAGTAATATCATCTCTGTCTGATGGTATGGTGTGTGAGAAAAAAAAATGAAATAAAAATTTAATAACAGAAAAATAATTAAATACATAATTTGATTGTATACATTTGTGGTTGGTTTTTTTTTTTGTATACCTACCTACCTACTTTAAACTTAATATGCCTCTGTCTACCTACCTGCATTATTACTCGTATAAACATTGGATGGTGTTGTGGATTTTAATTTGAAATCAATAAAAGATTTATGTCTGCCCAAAGAGGATTAATAATTAAAAAGCAAACACATTCGTATTCGAATCTATAATAACTAAACGAGAACGTGATAGCAAACACATAATTGGATATTTAATTTCTCGATTCCGGTGATTCAACTGTTCTTCTTTTTGATTTTCGGAGTGATTAAGGTGAGTTTGAAATACCTCGTAATTGACTTGTTTTTGAGATTTACTTTTTCAGATTTTAAGAAAAGATATTTTATTGTTATGGTAGGTTGGGTTTGGGAACCTTTTTTATAAAAGACGCTGAGGCTGATGACTCAGACAGTGGGAACCTTGTTTATATTAATTCAAACGTCAAAAGTCAGTTACAAAATGGGCGAACGACTTTGTTTAATAAGACTTTTTGGTTCGTAAATTGAAACACTAAACGGAAGTACCGTCGGCAAAAGTTAAATCATACAAAATTGTCCATCTTAAAAAAAAAACTATATTTAGGTTTAAATAGGACACTGTAAGAAATTAAGAGAGAACATTAAAAAAAATTCTGTTTCAAAGTTTCCCAGGTGTATGTTTTGCTTTTTCGGAAATTACATTTGGCAGTAATGCCTGGTTTACAATGCCGCTTTGAGCTTCGCTTTGACAGAACGCAAAAGTTCAGACATAAGAACTCTTGTATAAAGAAGTGTTCACACGCAGACAAGACTATGGGACAATACTCAATTGTCTTGTCCGAGCTTCTTGAACGGGGTTGGATGAGTCAATTCCAGCCAGTCGATATATCTATATTGTCCTCAGAGATAGCTTGGCAGGCTAGCACGGAAGACAATACCTATAATGACAATTGTCTTGTCCTGGAAACATTTCTTCACTTGGAACAATGATTGTCTTGTCTCATTGTCTTGGCCTCATGTGAACCCCGCTTAATGCTTACAATGCAATGAGGCGTTGAGCTTTAACGTTACGTTTTGGCACATAGCATGAAGCGAAGGTGAAACAAAATTCGAAATACCTATTTGAAAATTTGATAGCGTTTGACGGTGTTCTTATAGATTTTTTTTCTAGGTGAGGTTCAATGAGTGCCTGGAACAATTCAAAAGATTGTGGAGACATCCTCGTTATTTTAAAAAACTGTTCCCGATATTTTTCTCTCATTATCGCATAGAAATTCAATGAGAAGAAAACTTCTTCATCCCTTCTGAGGTTTAACTCCCAAACCCACCAACGCTGATTTAAATCCTCTTTGTCAAACTCCTCACATGCTAAAAAAACAGTATAGGCCTTTTTCCTAAAAACTCCTTAATTGAAATTAGATTTTCTATATCCATTCTAAATTCAAATGTCATATTTCATCCCGACGCATCCGTAAAGCTTGTTCAACGTAACGTACACTAAGCTGAGGTGAACGCGTCGTTGTGATTCAGCCATAATACTTTAGGTGGTTCCGATGTGCAATGAATACATAATAATGACATTCCTGTGAAAAGATCTCAATTGTTAAAACATTTTTGTTCGCAGCACAGTTTGTTGCAAATTTGACGCTACCACAGAGTGACCTGACACTGACACCTGAGTCCTCCCATGCATTTAAAGTTAGAGCGTGAATTGTTTTTATGGAACAAATTCCTTGTCGAACTCGTTCAGTTGCAGAGATAAACTTGAAGATCTCATCTCGGATTAATAAAATCCGCTGACCCGGTTAATACAGGGTAATTAATTTCGTGATTTCAAATGTGTAGCGCTGTAGTGTGCGTTCTTTTTCTAACAATAGTCAGCAAAATCTCGTTCCTTTAATCCAAATTAGTTAAGATTTGATACTATCTGACGTCATAACAGCGTTCCTAAACTCACGTTAAAGTATCAAATAGTTCCCTACGATATGTAGGTATATATTTCCAACTCACCTCCATGACAGGTATGAGTTGAAAGTGTTGATCTGTCAAATCAGAAGTTTTGTTTTAAGCAATTATTCAAAATCTTTATTTAAAAACAAACCAAAAAAATTGCCTACAAATTCTCGATTTGAGCATCAAGAACGTCTTTATTTTCTTTGAGTGATCAACAACAAAGAACAAAGCCAAAAACAGATGTGCAGTCAGACTGCACGCGTGACTGCATGCAGCACCGCACCTAAAACAGATGTGCATAACTACTCTTCGAAAAGTGTGATGTCTACTTCTGTCAAAAATATTTTAGTCCTTGTCTATTCGTATGCACTAGTGTCATTAATTTCAAACAAAAAGTACCTACACTAATGTTAATTTACAGTCCGAGGAATTTATTTATTCAGCTTCATAGAAGCAGTAGGTACTTAAAAACTAAAACATAAGCTTAATTTACTGCTAACTTTTAAAATGATTTAGAGAGGGGAGCTTAAGAGGAATTCAATAGAGAGTTTTTCAGAGAAAAAATATTGATATGAAAAAAAAGGTGTTCTGAAAATTGTACAAACATTCGTAATTAGTCCCCCTTATGCACATTGTTACTCCATTAACCTATCTCAGTTCAGGTTTTTAGTTCAAAAAAATTCAACAGTGCGAATACGTGCTGCATTTGTTTGAAGAAATACAGGTACTGTCAAAATAAGTGATGCCAGATTGCAATTATTTGTATTTTTTTTTTCGTTTGTTGTTGTGGTTGCAATGAATCTTGGCATCCAATTTAGAAATAGACATCGTGAAGTCACTGGAACCCAGGCCCCATAAGAGCCTGTGTAAATTATTTTGACTGAACAGAATTTTATGCACATCTATTTTGACCATAAAATGGATTTTTCGCCAATTAAGTGCGATGAAGGAAAATAACGCAATTTGTTCCGCAACTCGTATACAAAAATGTTAACAATGGTCGTTTGACAGTTAAAGAAAATCTAACAACGTATCGTTCCTTAATGGTTTCTAAAAAACCAGACAAATTCTAACAATGACACTTCAACAAAATTTTTTGTTGACATAACACCAATTGCTGACTATAGGGTTAGAAAGAAAACTCATCAATGGCATTTAACACCTATCAAACTCAGTTGTCATGTGAAGTGTCATAATCATAATATTAGTTGATTATTGCAATTTAAGATAATGGATTGCTTAACAACTGAACAACTCGTTAAAATTATAAAAACTTACTACAAAAGAGGGTGTTGGAACAACAGACAATAAACACAGACTTTCCGAACAAAATTTTTTTCAGCGATGAGGCACATTTTTTGCTCGATGAGATTGTATATACATTTTTATAGTAATTTCATTTATATATTTTATTTTAGTTCTGAACGTCGTCAATGGCGGCGCTAGTTGTCTTATCTACTTTACATAAAATGTCTTCTATTGTTGTTTTTGCTTCCCATAGCAGTTAAGACAAAAACCACTAAAATTAATCTCCAATCAAAGCTTGTGAACGTCGTCCATAGATGGCGCACAAAACGTTGCGCTTTTTGGGAATACTATAGAAATGGAATAAAAAAAAATTCCGCATATAGGGCTCAAAAAACCCATCACAAGTGATCGAAGAGGTGCCGGCCGTTGCATCTAGACAAAGTGACTGGTTGATGTGCTCTATGGTCGAAAGGTGTCATTGGATGCCAATGGGCAGATATGATAACCAATGTTTTATTGCGTGAGAAGTTTCCTGGTCGCGTAATTTCACGGGTAGCGATTTGACACCGTTAGATTTTTGTCTGTGGGGCTCCGCAAAAGACCATGCTTACGCGAATAATTCTCGAACTCTAGACGCATTAAAAATCAACATTACTCAAGTCGAGTCGAAAGTCGAAATACCTCCCGAAATTAAGCTTTTTAAACCGAAAAATAAATGACCTTATAGGTATGTCCCACATAGTTCCGAAGAGGTGTGGTTTCACTGCCACGCTAGCAAAACCATTGCGTGAGCTCCGAGTTGACTAAATCTTTAGATTGTTTTAAAGAAAGTAAAGGCTTTATATTTCAAAAGCATTCAAAAGAGTTGTTTTATAATTATTGGAAATTACATTTCAAACCGCTTCATTTGCTTTGTTTGTTGACGGTTTTCGGTCTGATATTCACAAAACAAATGCTGGTGTGCCCCAAGGCTCCGTATTCTATCTCCCTCATCTTTCTCAATGATCTCTTGACTTAGACATCTAATCAACTTAATTGTTTTGCTGACGGCAGTGGGTGTACTCAGCTTTTCGATTCACAACCCTATTCTTCGGATGTGGAACTTCAATGGCAGCGTATGATAAATTCATTAAATATTAATCTTGACTGCATTGTCCATTAGGGAATTATCAACCGTTGTTAAAGCATAAACTACCATTATGCCAATGGAACTTGCTAAGAATAAACCGAACAGCTTTGAAGTTCTTGCCTCCTGGAAAGGACTTAGAAAAGAGCATTACAATATTGATATAGCTGAAAAAAATTTGTTTTTCCCTAGAACATCGTGGTAATGCTACTTGTCTCCACTTATTTTACCGTTTCTTCTATTAACAGTGCTAAAATGAAATTCCCAGATGAATTCCTCGCCTGAAGTGATTTCCCCCAAAAATGCCCATGAATTTATCTCGAGCTTTGCTTCGGACGTTCTATAATTTTTACTTGCTCAATAGAGCAAGTATTGGTTTCGTGCAGAAAAAAAAAATCGAGGTTTTAATCAAACATGACATTACGATCATAGAGAAGCCCAAAAAAGTGGTTTTCGTCATACCGTCCGTCGGTCTGTCTGTGCGTCTGTGCGGATGTGCGCTTTTTCGCGTCATGCTACAGCCTAAACCGCTTGACGGATTTTCTTCAAACTTGATATATAGTAGTTTGAAGAAAAACGGTTGTCGAGATTTTTTTTATTTCGTTTTAGCCCGGCTCAAACTGGTACCTTTCAAGTAACGGTTTTTTTCAATTTGAATTTTCTCGAAAACGGCTCTAACGATTTTGATTAAACTCAAAATTTAGCTTACTTTAAGCATTTCTAACAAAACTGCGTTTTTTGTTTTTGGCTCAAATGGTCGTAACGAAAATCAGGTTTTAACGGCTTTTTTTCAAATAGCCATAAGTTCTCAACGGCTTGATTGAATCGACTCAAATTTCGTTTGACATAGTTTTTTATAGTTTTCTATAGGATAACCTTGTAAATTTTTCACTGAAGCTTTTCTAAACGGTGGCTTCCATACAACGGACCGATAAGTTTTAGCCAACATTTTTTGGTTTTTTCTAATTTGCTCGAAAACGGCTCTAATGATTTTTATTAAACTTTGTATGTTTTATTCTTTTAGTGTTTTTAAGAGAACGGCGTTTTCAGTTTTTGGCTAAAAATGCAAATAACGGAGATCTGCTCTTAACGGCTTTTTTCAAATGGCCATAAGTTGTCAACGGTTGCATCGAATTCACTCAAACTTTGTTTGGTATAGTTTCTTTCCGCTTCCTTTCAGATGGCATTAATTTTTTTTCATTTTCTTTTTTTTAAATGGTGGCTCCTATACAAAGAGCCATTAGATTTTGGCCAATTTTTTCGTTTTTTCTAATTTACTCAAAAAAGGCTCCCCCGATTTTTATGAAACTTTGTATGTGACATATATAGAATACTTCAAAGAAAACTGCATTTTTAGTTTTTGGCTATACATGATAATAGCGGAAATTGCTTTTAACAGTATTATTAATTTGGCCATAAGTGAACATTTGTATAACCCAAAAGACGACATCTAAATTTGATATGCTAAAGGTTACTTAACGCTAGCTCCCGTATATCGAGTCTTCCAGTTTTAGCCAAATTTTTTTTAGTTTTTACCAAATTTTTCAAAATGAGTTGTTCTTATTGATCGAAAAGTTTGTTTTCGTCGTAGTATTACACCCACAGAGCAAGTACGTGCGACCCAGTCGTGCATTTTATTTTTTTTAGTCGCACTGCAAGAATGTGGAATGCTTTACCCGGGTAGATTTTTTCTTCTTAGTATGTTTCGCAGGTATTTAAAATCAACGTGCATCTGTTTATCTCCCTTTTCATCTTCAACCCAACTTTCCCAAACGCTCGTACTGTGTCAATTCCTCAGAGTATGGCAGAAACTGCGATCCATTGCTGTCCAAAACTGTTCCAGGATCCAGCAAAGTATACCAGTACGAATACATTAACCTCATTCGTTCAAGATGCCAAAAATGCTAAGACTGACATTTAAAGAATTTCCGGATGCCGTATATCGGATCAAAAGAGTGTTGACATAAAAACTCAGTTTAACGTCGTTCGTAGACCTGACAGAGGTAACTAACAAAACAAAACCTTAAATAGTGAAATATCCAAATTGCTAAGTTCCGGAAGTCAGATCGTGCCAGAGCTGACAGTTTGGAAGAACAGGTTTCGGGCCACTTCTGGAAATAAAGTTATCACCAAATTGATTTTGCAATGAATTGATATTTGAACGTGCTGTATGGCAAGTTGCGCCGGCCATCTTATTGAAATCATATGTCGTGGAAGTTTAGCTGATTAAATTCTGGAAACACAAAATCATTCAGCATGGTTCGATAGCGCTCCCCATTCACCTACACGGCAATTTCGTTTATTGACGAAGACGAAATCATTTGATCAGAAATGAGCTTCATCACAATTGACCGTAAAATAGACGAAGTTTATCCATATGAACTTCTATTTTTTTCAAAGTTAGTTTCAACAATTTGGAAGCGTTGTTCCAGCGTTAAACGATTCATTATGAATTGGCAACCCTTACTGAACAGAAATGTCAACATAGTTGACGTTCTCAACTACTGTCAAACCGTAGACAAAAACCATCGAAACTTCTCATGTAGCTAAAAAAAAAATTACCATTTACATTTACACATGTTGGTCCGTTGAGATCCAAGTGAGTGACTGACTCACCGTTGTTTTTCTTAAAGGTTAGGTAATAATAATGATATAAATATGCCATAAACACAATTCTTAACATGAGTGTCAAGGAACTGCTCGAGCTTCAAAATCCAGACATGTGCCCTGGATTCGTCTAATATTTTGTAGTGCTCAGATTCTTCTTCTAAACACAGTATTTCTGCTTGTTCTAGGTCCCGTAAAATGCGACCCATTATAGAAGCTTTTCCTTTTTGATTTCCTAAAAAAAAATCCATAAAGTTTGCCTCCAAGTGGGCTAACTGAAAGTCGCTTTGCTAAGTTAATTTTGGTGCTACTTTTGCTGAGCTGTAGTTTGTAGGTTTGTCATCCTCAATTGTAGGCAAGAAAAGGCTTAAGGAATAATCGCACATGTCCCTGAAGTCAAAATTAAATACTCCTCCTGTCAACATTAGGAATTGAGGAAAATTGGATATTGTTACGTCATCAAAAATATTTTTATTAATTGAAACCAGAATCACTTAAAATTGTCTCAAAAAACGTTACAAACTTAATGAATAGATACAATTAATCTTGATTTAAATGAGCATTGTGTTGAGTAAAGCTATATAGTTGAGTCAGTGTCGAACATTAATTTCATTGTTCCACAATAAATTCGCCTTATATTTCGTTCACTCTCCCCCCAAAAAGCCCATCAGATTTAATAATAATCGATTCCATATTATAAAACCTCCCTCTTTGCAAAACTGCCCCACCATAACACCGCTCCTACGACAATACCGAATGAGATAATCATTCTGCACTCCCTAATCACATTCACGATACACAATTTACAACCTCAATTACTCCAGAGTAATCGAATTGACAAATGCCATTTATTTGTCAACCAACCACACAACCACAAAGGCTACACGACAACACACAATCCCACAATCGCAACGCATCTATGCTATGCACAAAATTTTAGCGGCGAATTAATCCGAGACTCTTGAAAAAGTATCTATACGAGCTGCGACTGCGATTGTAACTACGACACAACCAGATCCAGGAGCTTCGTCCGTCGATACACGTGAAATTTAATCGCCAACACAGTCATACTGAAAACTGAAGTGGAAGTCGAAGTCTCGAGCTCTTCCCGCCACCCGCTCCTTGCCACTCGTTGCTCGCCGATCAGCAAGCACTGCCTGGCCTGTCACTCTTTAAGACGCTTCGCCGACAAAATGCAATGAGCAATCAACGACGAACGACTTAAGAAGTCTTAAGGCTTAAACGGTCAAAGACAAGACGCAAACCAAACGACGCGACCAACGTCGACCGACGCAAAGCGACGCTACGACGATCGCTTTTGAATCGCAGAACCTACATTCCCTGCCTCAGATATTATCTGCCTAGCTAACAAGATAACTAGTTCCAGTTCGCTGTGCTGTGCTCCTCTAGCCTGCAGCCTGTAGTCCGCAGTCGTTGCTGCTTCCCGCCACCGCAGACATTTCGCTAAGTGACTTCATTCAGTATCAATTAACTTTTGCGGCAGAAATAGAAATCCTCCGTCCTGCACCGTACCGCACCGCACCCGTCAGCAAGCCGCATGCCTCATAATGCAAATCACGGGACAGCGCGGTGGTTCGGTGGTGCGTGGGGCTGGGAGGTCTACGACGGCAGAGGCATATGCCGCATATGATAACTAGCGGACTGGGCAAACTGGGCGCGGGGTGACAAGGGCACAAATAAATCAACATGCATATTTCATTAGGTAAATTGTCGGTCTGTTGGAATCCATTAAGCGAGAGCAACAAAGCCAAAGCGAAATAACATAGCTCCAACAAAAACAACAACAAAAATCAAATAAAAAATGAAAAAAATAAACGAATAAATGGGAATAAAATCGAACGTCGAAGTTATATTACACGCCATCAATCAAAAGCGTTTTTATTGTGGGAATTTGATCATTTTTTTTGCTTCCTTTTCCTTCGTCCTTCCCGCTCTTTTGTTTTCCTACTTTTTTTTTGTTGATTGTTTGTATCAGTCATGATGACGCTCTCTATACGAACGACTCAATCCGGTGCAATTAATCTACGTGCTGCTATTGACTATTGGGTTTAAAAGGTGGAACTCTGGAGAAGAGACGTTCGGATCGGTGACTGCGGGGAACCTGAAATGCTATTGCAATTGCAAGGCAAGGCAAGGCTGTTTGCCTTTCTTTGGAGAATTGAATTTGTATAATTTTTTGAGAGCCAGATTCATTTGGAACAGTGGGGTCATAACGTGGGGAAATGGGTTGGTTCTGAAGATCAAGATAGAAAAAGAAACATCATCCGTATAGAAAGGTATTGGGGAGAACTCAGTGATTGCTGCTAGCATCGACGTTGTGTTCCATAGCTATGAACGTGAAGAGGGCCTACCTTAATATCACTGGATTATGATCTAAGCTCAGTTGGCAGTATAGAACGTTTTAAAAGTCCTTGGTAAACAATATCAAATTTAATTGATGACGCCTTATCGAGCTGAAGGCGTTTAGATAACCGAAAGTCTAGCTTTACTACCGGAAAAGGTTAAGAGGCTTCTAAAATTTGTGTATTGCAGAATCAAGGAGTGTATAGAGGACAGATTCGAAAAGCTGTTTAAAATACCTAAAAACTAACTTTTCTGGCATGACATTTATTAGCGGAGCTGGGGGCTTACATTCTCAACTATTCTTTTTTGTGCATCAGGAATGGAGGATACCTTCCATTCACCGCCGAAACCGAACATTTGTTCATAACGAGATTAACTTTTAGATTTCTTCGCAAGAAGGCAATCTTATTTTTCTTTTCGGCATCGCCGCTGTCATGATTTCAGGTGGATCACATTCAAAACGTTTTCACTTGTCTGGTTCACACTATTAATCCGACAGTGGGGTCTGCCGGGTTAACCGCAGAAAACGTCGGCAAAGCTCCCGGTTTTATATTGTTCTATTTCTGAGGCCAACTAAATGCTAGTGTCACTGAATTTGTTTGAAGATACGCGGAATTTTAGGCTTGCATCTCCTCTTCCCCCCTGTCTCTTCTCTTTTGAATGTGACAGTACCAGCCGAGCCAGTCGTGTTCTATTTTTGAAAGATGGTATTTTTGAAGTGAAGTCTTCTTCGTTCTTCAAACTATCTTCATCTCAGCTTCTTTTAATTAACTTTGATACGCTTTATACACAGTCCAAAATTGTGAACAGTGTTGGGCGTTCAACTGAGATGTACATAGTCTTATCCCTACTACTGTTTCACTCCTCTGTAGAAGTTTCGCACCTGTTTTCTGCAAAAATACATCTCTGCATCTCTTCGACTTCGCGTAGTTGGTGTTCTTTTTTCTTCCTCTTGAGTAGGCGTTTCTCATCCTTCCTTCGCTCAACATAGAGATTTCTGGACGCTCTAGTTTCTATCTGAAGCCACAACTTGTATGCCTCCGATTTAGCTTTGTTTGCCTGAGCACATTCAGAGTCGAACCAGGGGTATCTGGGCTCTGTGGGAGGCTGTGAAAAGACAAATATTTACCCCTGATGCATCACTTCTTATAGCTTGCTGCCATTGGCATTCCGGATCCATTTCATCAGTCAAAGGATTTCTCGCAAGCTCAAGGGATACGCGGTTGGCATAGGCAGCGGGGGTCTCTTCCGATTAAAGTCGTACAATATTGACTTTCCGCGGCGTAGTTGGTGTTCGCCTAAGAGCTTCCATGCAGATCCGTACTCTAAGCCTTGCACCGACTAGGTAGTGGTCCGGGTCGATGTTTGCTCCTCGGAATGTACAGACATTCAGAATGCTGGAGGAATGTCTTCCGTCAATCGCAACATGATCGATTTGGTTGCAGGCTCGACCATCTGAGGGCACATCTTGTGGATGTCGGGACGTGGGAATCGTGTGCTGCTCAGCACCATGTTTTTTCCCGCTGCAAAATCGATGAACCTGACTCTGTTATCGGAAGTGGTAACGTGCAGGCTGTGATTTCCGATCGTCATACCAATGATGTCCTCCCTACCAATTTTGGCATTAAAGTCTCCCAAGAGGTTTTTAATGTCATATTTTGGGCACATCATGATGACATTTCCCATAGTAAAAATTACAATCTTCTATAATTCTCAGGATCGGTCCATCCCATCGCATCTCCTGGAGAGCTGTTATATCAGCTTTGAAACTGGTGAGGGTCTCGGCTAGCTGCTCAGATTTACGCTGCCTGTTAAGCGTTCGCACGTTCCATGTGCAAATGCGTAAATCGCTGTCCGTTTTTCGTTTGCGGGGGAGAGGGAGGGTCTTCAACATTATTGGTTTGGTCATCCGAGGCATTCTTAGCGTTTTTCATTACATTGAAATTTTCCCTTTCATGACCGGCTTGTGATTGTGGGGCCTGTGTATGACGTGTTTATCGTATTCGTCGTTGGATCTTCGGAGCGTATCTTTCCAATTTGGATCTTGTTTCCAAATTGACTCTTCAATTTAAGTTCAATTGTTTTCAATTTTGGTGCGTTCAATTTGTTTTCACATAATTTGCAGCCTAATTTCGCCCAAATGAGATAATTTCGAAATGAGAATTTGTATGTGAAATGAGATAATTTGAAACCTAATTTGGAAATTCGCTACGGAATTATCTCATTTCCCCGTAGTATAAGACGCATTCTCATGAAGACGCGGCAAAAGCCAATTATTAGGTATAATCTGTCTTGTCCAAAACTCCTGTGAATTGTTTGAATTTGTTTCGCGAGACAATCAGAAGACATGACACTAATTTGGTCAGAAGAATCGTTGAAAATGTTTTAAGTGATTTGACTTCCTCATGATTTAGTCGAGTAAAAAGCAAACACTAAGTAACAGTTCTACAGTAGTAGGTAGTTAAGCAATGAACCTAGTTTTTAAATTTTTGATCCGTGGATGAACTTAATTTAATCGATGAAAATCGATGAGATAAACCACTTTTGAACCACCGTCTAAAATAAAAATTCGGATGAACCACCAACTCCAGCACCTCATGAAAAAAACTACAAGTTAGAAGCAGAAATAACAAATGATAAAATCTGTGAGCACCACTGTGAAGCTAAGCTGGGAGGATTTGTTGGAAAGTTTTGTTTGCAACGAAAGTAACCAGCCCATTTCAGCTTTTGGCATTTATTGATTATTTTGTTCCATGTCTTCTAAGACCAGTCCTTCGAACGTTGGAAGCTATTGATCAGCAAAATCCAGTTTCACACAGAAAACCTCTCACAGCAGACGTTTTTCGTACAGGCTTATGAAGTAAATCTAAACTGCAAGAAATATCAAAAATTTAAAAACGAAGCTAAAGCATCCAAAAAATTCCTGAAAATGATCGACACCGTTTTATCTTGGCTTAAAGAAAACGTGATATCTTTCAAGGATATCATCATTGCTTGCTTCAGAATGTCAGAAATGAGAGGTCTATACTTCTTGAAGAATTCAGGTAGGTATGTCATTGTATATACATTTTTATAGTAATTTCATGGAACATGTTTTTTTAGTTCTGAACTTCGTCAATGGCGGCGTTAGTTGTCTTATCTACTTAACATCAAATGTCTTCTATTGTTGTTTTTGCTTCCCATGGCAATCTATACAAAAACCACTCCTAACTCACCAATCAAGTGCTTGTGAACGTCGTCCATAGATGGTTCACCAAACGTTCCTCTTATTAGGAGTGCTATAGATTATAAATATTCAATGGGTAGGTATGTATGTAAGACTTTCTTTCCGTTGTTAACCTTTTGGGTAGTTCAAAAACTTCATTCAAATCATTCATTGCTGTCGTGTCATCTAAAGGGTTTCTGGAGGTAATCACTGAGGAATTGACAATTTCCTTTACTTTAGGTTTGAGTTTGGTAAAAACCGGCCAATCTACTCCGTTGTCCTGCAAGATGAAGATTATAAATCAACGAGTAGCCATGATTTTTTTTTTTGACTTTGCATACTTTGCAGGAATTGACAATACATACTTATTGTTTGAGCAAACGGGATTTTCCCGAAAAATAAAATTAACATGTTCCACTGGATAGGTACTCCTGAAAACTGCTTTTCCATAATTTCCACACTGAGGAAAAAATGTATGGTGTCAGCACATAGAATTTTATGTAAAGTTTATGTACTGCATTTTGTATGAAGTCATGCCGAAAACTGCATGTAGTGATAACAGTGTGCTTGTACCTATTACATCTCAATTTATTTACCGATTAAAATCCACTGTCTAAAGAGAACTATTTATTGATTAAGTGAGCTGTGTTCTTATTCCTGTGCTGAATACATGCTAAAATCTGTATTGGCTACATAACTCTTTACTTAGCTGCATTCAATACATAATTCCCTGTACCTACTCATAAAAAAATATTATTTCGATTGTCTATGTGATGTATACACGCGTTAGTGCACTAAACGCATGCTCCCTACACTCGTCACAAATATAAATGTATCCATCACATATTTGCTGTCATCTATGTGATGTATACACGCCTTAGTGCAGTGAACGCATACTCACTACACTCATCACAAATGTATCCATCACATATCTGCTGTCATCTATGTGATGTATACACGCGTTAGTGCACTAAACGCATGCTCACTACACTCATCACAAATATAAATGTAACGATTACACTCCTTAAATCGTAGCAAATTCGTTTTCACCCTTTAATGTAATGATTACAACGTTATTTATCTATTATATATAAATCGAGTGTCACGTTGTTTGTCCGCAATGAACTCCTAAACTAATGAACAGATTTTAATCAAATTTTGAAAACTGTGTGCAGTTTGATCCAACTTAAAAGATAGGATAGTTTTTTTTTTTCAATTTATAAAGCGGTTTGACAGAAATGCATTTTTAGCGCATTTGTAGTGCATTTTTTTAAATTAGTAATTCATCTTTTCGTAGGATATTCTAAGGATGACTACGAAGGTTTCCGTGAAGTTTGGTCAAAATTCAGTATATCTATGTACCACGAAAGCAATTTTAGTGCATTTTGTTAATATGGTAATAAATCTTTTGGTAGCATCTTCTAAGGAAGAAGAGAATGGCTGGACCAATTTTGGAAATTTTTATTTATTGAAAATCAGGGAAGGTGTAACGAAAAATTACGACGACCTACCTTGCGTGCAAAAATAAAAAAAATAAGGAGTGTAAAAGTGTCAATTATTTGAAATATTTATCAGTCAGAATTTTATTATATTAGTGTATTGTTTAATATCGTTACATACACAAATAAGATATGTATGTGTTTCTGTAATACGATTTTGTTTTATTGTTTAGTATGTTATATTTTCGAACGCTACAGATTTCATTTAAATGATGTAAATACATATGTATATGTATGTATGTATATGTATGTAGGTAATCTAAAAATATTTAACTTCAAAAAGCTTTCTAAAGAAACACTTTTTTAAAGAATTAAATGGTAGAAGATGGTTGATGGTGGTAGAACTTGGTAGAAGGTAGAAGATGGTAGACGATACATGGTACATTGTAGAAGATGGTTGGTGGTAAAGGATGGTATATGAAAGAAGATGGTAGAAGGGAGAAAATGGTAGATGGGAGAAAATGGAAGATGGTAGATGGTAGCAGATGGTAGCAGATGGTAGAAGAAAGTTGATAGTAGAAGGTGGTAGTTGGTAGATGGTACATGGAAGAAGATGGTATATGGCAGATGGCTGGAGATGGTAGACGATAGAAGATGGTAGATGGTAGGAGATGGTAAATGGTAGAAGGTGGTAAATGGTAGAAGATGGTAGATGTTAGAAGACAGTATATAGCAGATGACAGGAGATGGTAGATGCTAGAAGATGGTAATAGTTGAGGATGGTAGGAGATGGTAGAAGATAGTTGATAGTAAAAGATGGAAGTTGGTAGATAGCACGAGATGGTAGATTATATAAGAAGGTAGATGTTTGAAGATAGTTGATAGTAGAAGATGGAAGTTGGGTAGAAGATCGTAGATAGTGGTAAATGGTAGAAGATGGTAGATGTTTGAAGATGGAAAATGGCAGGAGATGGTAGATGATATAGAAGATTTTTGATAGTAGCAGATGGTAGATAGAACAAGGTGGAAGATGGTAGAAGATTCAAGATGGTAGAAGGTTGCAGATGATAAATTATAGAAGACGGTTTTTTTAATGTTTTTCCCATGGGCAACTTTATGTTGCATGCTCGCGTGTGGGAAAACCATTGAAACGATTAATGTTGAACTAATAATAAATTAAAAATATTTATAATTCAAAATGATAAATATTACTGTTAAGAATAAAGAATTATTTACCCTACCTACTTCATTTTTAAATTAAATGTTAAATGTTTGAGTATCAACTTTGTAATTTACTCATTTGTTACAAACTTGATAGGTTAGATCAATAATGCTGATTTTTGCTTTATCAACTTTACGAAAATTCAAATTTC